>OY728123.1:664674016-665959880 GCA_963277665.1 Viscum album
CTCTTCGGACTATCCCTGCAGGTCATTCATAAAATACTTCTTCACATCCTGGAAAATATTAAAACATTGAAAGGGGTGAGCTTGGATTCTCAGTAAGGTTAACAATATAGCGGAATCTTTCATAAGTAAACATTAACATTTAAGGCAATGTATAACTAAAACAAAAGCCTTTTAAACTTGAACTTCAACATAATATGGAAAAAGTAAAATGAGATAATGGCATTCACTTCTTCACATTGATATTCTACTGGTCGAATAATCACATGAAATATCAATAACCACTTTCATAATGAGGGAATGTATAATGCCAGACATTCTGAATCATTTTGTCAAGGCCTCGGCCAAGACGTCTAAAATGATTAAGGCCTCGGCCAAAACCATAAATCAAATTGGGAAAGGGCCTCGGCCAATTCCACATCTAGTTGTCTCATGAGACCTACCGATGCATCGAGGAGCTATAGCGGGCTCCACCCTTCACTTATTAAGTCCAATACATTCCTCATATGAATAGGTTTAAACATATCATAAACCATAAAATAATCGTATCAAATAAAACATGCATAAAGTAAACATAACATTTCCAAATTTCAATCACAAGATATCAATACAACACATTGATATAATAAAAATTCTTTCTAAACCATTTTCAATACCAAAATAAAAGAAAGTTAAAAATTTGTATTTATTTTTCATTAAAAAAATGATGGCTTGTAGAGGAATCCGAAACTCAAATAATGGTCACGGCGGCGGAGAAGTTGTTGTCGCCGCATAAGTACGGAAAGAAAAACATTCCCTTTTGTCGTTTAGAAAAACGCTTCGTATAAAAAAGATTCTTTTTGAGTAAACGTAAAATTCAAAGGGGTTTATACACCGTATAAAAGAAAGTTGTGTATAAAACCAAATATGCCTCAATGAAAGGGGATTGAGATGAAGTCCTTAAAAAGATCATTTTTAAAATAAAATGGATATATTATGTGTATTCACTATAAGTACACATAAAGAAAGTACAAATACAAGATATGACATAATAACATCATGACATAATTTTAAAGTAGGAGATTAACCCAAAGAACGGAAATTGGGTTAAGAAATTCCCTTACCTCATGTCTGACTTGACTCAACCGTTCTTTAACCTCCTTAAAAATAGGGTAGATCTTTTTGATTTGAGCCAAAGGCATCCTTGGAAATAATTCTGCCCAAAGTGAGGCTTCTAGGTGTAAGGGAGGGATGTTCGGAGAGTATTTGGGCAAGGGTTGGCCGATCCAAATGGCTTGAAGGTGTGAATAAGGTGGGAGTGGTGGGGGCCTTTTATAAGTGGAGAGGAGGGGCTTTTTTGGAAAGATTGAAATGTTACATTATTACACAATGATTTTTCGGATTCTAAAGGTCCCACACTTATATAATTCGTGTATAAGGTGATAAGGGTTCGAAATATCCTCATCCAATAGGCTTTGGACAAGTGTAAGCCTTGGATGATTCATTATCTTCTCATTTTAATTAAATCATTAAATAATGAGGTCATCGCTGCATCATAATGATGTCAAAAATAATTTAATTTATTTAATGTCTAAAAATTATAAAAAAAATTCTATGATGTAGGAAATCTTTTTATCTTTCTAATGAATATTTATAATCAAAATTCGGAGTTGTGTAACCCCACTTAAAAACTGTTTTAGTAAAACAACTCATGTTTGTGTCAATTTAATTTTAACATTAAATAAATATATGTTAATGTCATTTTTCAACTAAAGTGGCTCCATGGGGTCCCCAAGTTTACCCATGGGTTTTCGTGGTCGGCCATGACTCATCCAATAGGAGTAGGACAAGTTTCATGCTCATCTCATTTTATTAAAACATTATTTGTACCTTAAACAACACTAATTACCTCTAATCGCGATTAAGAACTTAAAAGTTACTATTCACCAAAAAATTATTTTAATCTCATTGAACCACATTTTACTTCTTAATGACAACCATGTATGTCGGATTTTTGAAAATCAAATCACAGAAGTGGTAATATTTCATTTAAACGAAAAATCAGTTATTTAACTACCACTTGGTGGTTTCACTATTCATCAAAAATTGAAGTTTTTTAGAACAAAGCCAAAATTTCACCCTAAGATATAATTGATATTCCGAATTCAAAAATGATGTCTATTTTACAAAATTACAAACATATAATTTGCATTAATCAATTTTATAATTAATTCCCACTGTCACAACAAATAGCGTGTTTTTAAGAAACAATTTATATCAAAAGAATGGCAATTGTTTATATCCAATTTCAATGTTAAATTAATTCTAATGACCACCATTTGATAAAATGGTAAAAATATATTCTAATTATACTTTAAAACCACTAAATAGTATAATTTATCACAATAAATTATTTTGATTGAAAAAGTTGTTTTAAGTATTTTTCACTATTCAAAAAAAATTGGAAGTTCTCAGAAAGTTACCAAAAATTCAACATAGGATAATTTTGATATTACGAATACAAAAATGAAGTCCATTTTGAAATATAAAATTTCTATAATTTTAAAAAGTGGTTATTACTATTCATAACGGCTACTTTGATTAGTCGCGTTGTTTTAGAACTCGAAGTTGCGTACAATGCAAGCTATTGCATTATTGAATGAGAAGCGTATCGTGGAAGCTCGGGGTGTTACAAAAATGGACGTCGTGAGAATTTTTTGGTTATTTATAACCCTCATCATTTTATTTATACCCATAATAAACTAATTTTTACTATAACCATGATAAATAATTTATACTATTTTTACTATTAATTTTGGTAAAAAATTATGAAAAACTTATTATATAAAAAAATATGATGATTTGAAATAAGGGACAAATTATTTAAAATTCCATCCAAAGAAGGAGAAAAAATAATTTAAAATTAATTCCACAGATGTGACATTAATGAGGTGTTTTAAAGAGAAAATGATCAAATGATTATAATGTTTATATAATGAATTTAAATATTAAATTGAATCCAAATACCTAAATTGGATTAATATATGTATAATTGGACTAATGTTACATTATAAAATTTTCAAATATATATTATATTTATAAATAAATAATATAAACATGAATTTTTCAATTAAAATTCCTTATTTATCATTATTCATCAAAAAATGAAAATTTTCATACAAACCCAAAAAAATCACCCAAGAAAATTTTGACATGCTTCTCTAGAAAAAGAAGTATAATTTATAAAATTAATATTTTTAAAGTGTCAAAAAAAATTATTTTTTAAAATATGACATGGACAAAACATTTTTTAATAAAATAGTATTTTCAAAATATATAATTACTATATTGAAAGATTAAATATTTTTAACCAACATGTTTTCATTATATAAAATAATTATATATTTTATTTTAAAAGTATCGATTTTGGTTCATATATATAATTTTAATTGATTATGTTATAATGGAAAAACATAATAATTGTAACAATAATATATCATACATTTGTTATAACTCATTGTCATTTGTAACACAGGATAATACTGTGTTTTGTATAATGAAATCCTAACATGGGGATTAATTTTACGTAATCTACCATGGAAATTTAATTTTATAGAAAAAATATAATTCAAAAATAAATGCAGGTTGTTACATTCTGCCCCTATTGAAATAATTTTTTATTTAAATCCATTACACTGAAACCAATAAATGAGGAAAATTACACAACAAATTATCTTCATGTTCCAATATAGCTTATTCAAAATGTTTTTATCACAAAAAAAATTGATTGGGTGAGTGATCATGATCCAATAAAATTATTTGTATATTATGTAATCTCTAATGGTTGATCTTGATAAGAAAGATATTTCTCCAGTGGTATGACCTCTTAGTTTTGTATATGTGATGGTTTTGATATTTACTTCCCATAAGAGATACATAGAACATATCGTGGACTTATGTGTGGTTTAGTGGAAGTTCCAATCATTAGGATACCATCCAAATATGATAAATAAGTTCAAAGGGATAGATATACATATGTCCTAAATTCCATATATTTCAATATCTTGTAACCTTATTCCATGGATAAATTCAAAGAAACACCTTGTTTCCAACTCAATTTCTAGATCACTTCACTGATTATCAACACAACTTTTTTCTCAACTCTGATCTCGCTTAATGTGTTGTTGAATGGATTTAACCTTATATACCATTTCTTACACTATATTAGGTATCAATACCATTATTTATCAAATTTCATTCCAAACATTATATCTCAACATTATTTCCATAATTGTCTTCATAAGGAACTATAATAATTATTGAGTGAAATCTATTGCTGTTAGAAAAAAATAAAATAAATTGTTTTGATTAAATACCCATAGAAATCTAAATAAAAATATGTCAACATATACTATAGGTTTTTAATTGTTATCTCAAAATGGCCATTAGTCTAAGCTCGATACATAATGATGAACCTCAACTCCTTAATAAGAGCATGTTGGAGTCTTCCCTATAAATTTTTGGTAATCCTCATATCCAAATAATACACAACAGAATTTGGTACCACATGAAATGATAACACTTCATGAATATATATCATAAACAATTGATCTTTAGATAGGTCATATCTGATAGAGATGATATGTATTGACTTTGTAATTACATCAAATAAAATACATATAGCATTTTTCCCTTTAGACGTTTTTCGGAGTGCATTGAAAAATCAATGGTGATGATTTCCCACTTCCATTATGGTATGCGTAAGGGATGTAACATCTCTTTAGAATTGTTTTTGGCCCGGAGTAACATGCTGACATTCCAAGAACCTAGACACAAACTTTTTTATATCTCTCTTTATTCCAACCCTAAAAAACTCTTTCAAATAACTATTAATATTAATACTTCCCTATTGAATATAGAATGAAGAACATTATTCTTCTTATGACAATTTATTCTTCAAATATTTTATGGAAGGAATAAAATCAAGGTTACGGAAAATTATAATTTCAATATGATTAAGGATAAACTCAATAATATTTCTAAACATCTCAAAATTACTACAACATTCATTTATACCTCTTTAATCATCACTTAGATAGATGGTTGAACATTCAACTGACTGTGATATAGTTTCCCCAACTTCAAAATTTCTATTTACATCCTTTTAAATTATATATATAGTGGATATTTTCTAATCATCATCATGTATAAGCTAGTACAATCCTCTTGATTCAAATAATTACCCACCCTATTCGATTTCTAAGGGTGGTAACGTATTGAGCAGTCATAACCATCAATAATCATAAACCATATTCTATAGTTCTTATTCATATACTTCAATGTCGAAATTTATAGTAAAAATTTAATATCTATATATATATCCCACTTTTCACCTTATAGATAATTTCTTCATATTATTATTGAACATTTTACTATGACTTACTCTAAATAAAGATTTTGGTAATTTTTCTCACGATTCACCAATTATCATGATGAATAAGTTATAACCATATCATTTTTCATAAAAAACATGTCAATTCCTCCTTAGAAGCATTAATGTAGATCACAACCCCATCTCTTCTATTGGGTAATGTAAGCATAGGTTCACTGATTAATATACTCTTTAGTTCATTGAAATTTTCCATAAATTAATCATTTTATAGGAACATGGCTCCCTTTTGTGACAACACGGTCAAAAGATTATATACTCATGTGAAATTATCAAAAAAATGATGATAATATATATATATATATAAAAATGTATATGAGTCACTATTGATGGTATAGGACAATATTCAATATCAATTGACATTGATGTATCTACCATTATAACATTTCAAATGATTATAGAACCAAAAAATAAATCCTTTTACATCTATAATTCACAGTTTTTAAAATTTTCATATATTCTCACCTCCCATAGGTTCTTTAGTACAATTCTCAAGTGGTCTTCATGATATTCCTTTTACTTTGAATGAATAAGAATATCGTCTATGAATACTATAAAAATAGATCATGGTAATATATAAAGACTCTATACATTATATCCATGAAGATATCTAGATAATTAGTATGATCTAATGGAATAATTATATATTCATAGTTTCCATACCTTATATTGAATATTGTCTTGGGTATATCCTGTTTCTTGACTCTTAATTGTTGATATCCAAAAAGAAGGTAAATCTTGGAAAAGTATTGAACTCTAGTTAATTGATCAAATATTTTATTAATACATGGAAGATGAGAGTTGTTATTAATTATGATATTTTTCATCTCTTGATAATCGTTGAAAAGTCACATAGATACATATTTATGTAAAAAACAACAGGTGCACCCCAAGGTGACTTGATTGGATTAATTAATCTCTTTACATGATTTTCATAGAGTTGATTCTTAAATTCTAGAAAATAAATCGATACCATTATATATTGAGTCAATGAAATTGTTGTGGCACCAATTATGAATTCTATTGAGAACTCAATATCATATTTTGTTAGAAGTCAATCAAGCTCTACCTAAAAGATATTAAAAAGTTCCCATAAAATAGGAATATCATTGATGGAAAGTTTCTCCAAAAGAATTTTGAGATAAACACCCCATTTCAATTGGAATTATGACCCATAAAAAGGATGTGAACTTTATTAGAAGTTAATAATTATATTCACATTTATATATGATTATAGGTTGGTTAGTAATATTAAAGGTGACTTTCATTCAATGACAATTGATTTTGGATTTATATAGTGAAAGATAATAGATGGATAAGATAACATAAAATTAAACTAGAAAAAGAATGAAAATTTTTCTAGGTGGAACCTTTTCACAAAATTAAACTATTGAATATTAATATACATGAGATGTGATCATCATACAATTAGGGGGTTTAAATACTAATTCTATATGTAATTGTTTTGGTGGAATCTTGATACCCTTTTTAAATTCTTTAGTTATGAAATAATAGTTATATCCAGAGTTAAATAAGACATTAGTATTTTTAAAGTGGATGGTAAGTGTACCTTTCCCCATGTCCTTATTACATTCTTACATATAAACAGTGATTTCAAAAAAATTAATTTTGTACCTTGGATTAAGATTACTCTAACATGGATTATCATCATTATCCTTAGAATTTGGTAACATTATAGAATATTTCCTAAACTAATTGAATTTGAAACACTATTGTGTGGTTGGTTCATTCTGTACTACACTCTCTCTATTCAAATCATTGGATAAATTCTTCCCATCACATAAAAAATCAATTTTCCAATGACCTTGTCTTCCACACAGAAAACATTTAGTAATACCCTTAAGATAATTACCTCAATATTTCCTCCCACACATTGAGAATAAATGAAAACTCATATTCTCCTCTTCGTGTTTCTTATATTTTTATTTGAATTCCATTTTTATCTTCTTATCAAAACCATTATATTGATACATATTTCAAACATCCATTTACATATAGATATAAAATTGAACAATTTATTCGTAATGTCTCTTATGGGTGACACCATTCGCAGACATGTGTTTAATCTATAGAATAATTTTCCAATATTACATTCAGGTTGGATGATAATATAAGAATCATACAAAGAAATTATTTTAAATGTTTCCTCATAGGTACAAAAATATTCAACGCCATTTTTTATTAGCTCATGGAAATCCAACATCTTCACATGAAGAATACAAGGAATGTAATTGTTGAAAAAAATATATTGATCACATCCCAACCCATGGAATTTCATCTCGATCCATCATATTTTTGACAATATTCAACCATTGATCGACGTTACTTCCAATCAGTAAATAAACAAAATTTATTTTTCATGTTCCATGAATTATAGAATGGAAAAAATATTTTTAGTGGTACAGATCCATTTTCAGCAACTATTGGATCAGAATACCGACTAAAATATCATGAATGTTATATGATGAAGGACTCAATATAATGCCCCCCTCCATTTTTTTTAAATGAATAACAATATATATATTGAGAATTATGTGTGGTAATAGAAATGATATTTTACATTTGAAGTCCCATGACATTTGTTTTGTCAAGAGGAAATTCATTCCAATGATCATCATAGAAATCATTAATATTATTTATTTGGGTTACATCCCTTAACTAAAATAAACAATCATAGTTTAAGAAGTAGTAATCATTATAGGGAATCATATAATCGTAAAAAAATATCTTATATAATGGCTAAACCTATACCCCTTCAGATATCTATAACGCCATTGTTTTTTCCTAATTCATTCTATCATCAATTATTTAAATCTATCTTGATGGTTTGTAAAGAGTTTGTGAATTTCCCATGTAAATCCCCTAGGATTGACAAACTAGGCATGCTACAAGGAACATTTTCATGAACTAGGTGATGATCAAGAAAATAACAGCATACCCTTTTTTGGTTTATTTCCCATAGGTACCTCCATGCCAAAGGAACATCCACTTATATTATCGAGACATTGATATAATTTATTGGAAACCACTTAATCTATCATGCACTAAAATTATAGGACATTTTCCTACACATTTACTTATCCTTGCAATTTCCCATAGTCAATCACATATGAATATTACTAATGTTTTCACACCCAAGATTCTATAGGATAACTAAAACTATCATTTGATACCATCTTTAATGACCGTGTATTATCAAACATAGATATTAAACCATTTTTTATTAATTTTAATTATATTTCACAAACACACACCAAGGGAATATAATAGTTTTGTATCCTTCAAAATATAGAATCAAAATTAAATCAATCCATATAAAAAATAAATAATATCACAATATGAACATTATAAGTAGAACTCATCATAGATATTTAATATGAAATATATTTCCTTGTTACATGGGGAAAGGAAACATAGGAAATGTTGAGCTCAGATGCTCAGTATGGTTAATAAAGGGAGATATGTTAGCATTCAATGAATATAATGGAATAAGAACATGATCATAAAATTTCAATACGAAACCCTGCATATCAAAGATTATAATCGTGAGTCATAGAATAAATATTTTCATTTCATGATACATGAATATTAAGGAAATAATATAACAAGAACCTTGAGATCATAACATTGGTATAAGTTTTAGCTTTATTACATACACATAACCATATATATTAATTTATATATTATTCAATGATATTTTTCAACACTGTTAATGTAGAATGGGTTCACTCCTAAGAAAACCATAGTCTCAAATGTTCACTCCCATGACCATAATAGTTGAAAAATTCCTTTTATTAATTTGGTTCACTCCCCGTGTCATTATTACTTATCTCATGAGAAATAAAACTTTATCAACAGAGGGAGATTTAGGTCCCATCCATCTAAAAATGAAAACTATATTTATGTGTTCAATAAGATCATAAAATATTATTCATATATTAACCTATGTAATTTAATGGGTTTCAAAATAATTTCATCATATCATAACCTATATATAAAATATATGTTTCATAATAATTTGGTCATTTAATCATAGCATAACCTATGGAAAATGTTGTGGGTGTCATCATAATTTTATCATGGTATAACCCATAGAAAAGAAATTGGTTTCTTAAAAATCATTCCATAATAAGCATAAAGAATCCAGTTAAAGAATAAAATGTTTTTCCATGTATCATAACCCCAGTATGACATTGTTAACAACCACAAATTTCATCTGAGAGGGAAAATTATTTTGATTGATAATTGTTAAAAAAATTATGAAAATATACATTCCTCTTCAAAAAAACATTTTATGACATAAAAACATTTTAAAATAGTTTATATTAAAACAAAACAAGAAAAAAATATAATTTCAACTTCAAATAAATTAATTTTCATGATTATGGGATATTTTTTTCGTGTCATACATTTTAGAAAATATATTCATTTTACCTTTTCTGAAAAATACACAAATAAAATATAGGAGAATAAAATGAATATTACATTTAAAATAAGTATTTTAGAAAGACTATAATTGTTATAAATGTTTTTCAAATTCCAATGAGATTAATTTTTTTTGAAAACCTAGTTTTGGATGAAAATAGTTTTACAAACTAAAGGAAAAATAATGTCAGATTTTATTAAAAACATATTAAAAATTATTCAACAGTAAAAAAACTGGAAAATGGTAATTTTAATTGATAATATAATAAATAAAAATAGTAGAATAAAATAAATGAGATGCTTGATATTTGGATCATAATATTTTCATCAGAAGTATATTCATAACAATTTTGATAAATGATGTGATTCTATCACAAAATATTTACCACTTTGGTAACATTGAATCGTTATCCCCGAGAAGGAATAAAATAAAATGAAACATTAAATATAACAATGATATTAAAATTCATTATATTAAAATTCATATGGGTTGTTTATAAACTTGATAAAAAATATAGGTGTGTAAAATTACATATGTTTCAAAGAAGGGAAACTGAGACAAGAATACCTTACCTTATGTCCTCACTTAAATAATACACATTAAAAACAAATGTATAAAAAATAAAATTTTATTATAAATATATTAGATTAAAATATTTATATATATATCATAGAATATATTATTTTTTATGAAATTATTTTCCTTTTTATTAACAATTCAATTATAATGTTATGTTTTGGGTAACAGTCACTTTGTTTTTCATATACGTTTTGTTTCTTAATTTTAATCATCTTATTTTGATCAATATTTCATCATATCTCAAATAATAAAAAATTATATATATATATCATATATGTTCTATATATATGTATTTACAGTGATATATAAAATATCAATATATAAAATGAAATACACAGTTCATGGTGGTAGTAAGTCATATGTACGCATGAACAATGTTTCAATTTTCTCAAAATATTAAAACAAAGAACTTAAAATTACATTTTTTACTTCCAATATCACTGTTATGTCTTATATATCACATGTTTTCTTTAAAAACATATTTATAACCGTCTATGAAATTCGTGAATGAATCACATCTCTTTTCTTAGGCTGTAGTCCTTTGTCCAAACAACTGACGTTATCGTACTCCCAAAAATGGAAATCCTGAAGGTAAGTTTGACATAATAATTCAAGAAACATAATAATATCATAAATAAAATATAAAAACAATAAATCATTTATTTTTTTCAATTGTGTTAGGTGGTAATGAAAAAATGAATGACATCAGTTTTCATTATAGTAGTTCTTCGTGCACACGGATGATGATATCATAAACCATTAGAAGGAAGGGTAGGTTAAGGGCTAAATAAATCACATAACAACGTATAAGTATATGTAAGATTTTAATTTTCTTATATAATCCTCATATAATAATAATTGAATGATTTTGAGGAATAAAATAATCTAAAAATTTCATTGATGATTGTTACCACCTCTTTGGGTATCTTTCATTAAGGTTACATGAAAAGAAATATTAATTTGTATTTATTTAAAAACATATTTCTTATATTATAAAAGAAGGGAATATGGGATATAATTTTATAAACAAATTTCCAATCTAAAAGGGTTTGACAGTATGAATAGGAGTGGAAAATGGATGGCCTTTTATAAATGGGGTTAGTAGCACACTTGTAAAATTTTGAATGAAAGAATTTCATTTACATTATTTCATGTCATAAGGCTCCAATAATGATCGATTCTTGATATTGTAAGGGATAATTTCAAATATTTACAAATAATGGTTGTTGTAAAAGTTTTTGGTTATTTTTAACCATTAACTTTTTAATTTAATCCCCAATTAAACACATTTTTACCTTAACCGCAAAAAATAATTTTTTTTACAATTCATTTTTTCAAAAAAAAATGAAATTCTTATATAATAAAAATTATTATTTTTTCAAAAATAGATTAATTTCATATAAATTCAATTCACAGAATTGGAAAATTATATTTTATTAAAAATTCTAATGGTGTGACAAGAAAGTGTTGTTATAAAGAGAAAATGTTTAAAATATTAAAACATATATATTTTTAAATTCAATATGAAATTGATTTAAATAACCACAATTGGATCAATAGTTGTACGTTTTAAGTAGTTTTTCTTTAAAACCAATTTATAAATAATTTATCTTTATGAATAAATTATACTAAAAGGAATTTTACTTTTAATGTTTACTGTTTTTTCTTTTCATCCAAAAAATGAAAATTTACAGGAAAATCTGAAAAATTCATCCTTTTATAATTTTGATATTGATTTCAATGAAAAATATTTTCCTCCTGATTTCTTATTTTGGGGTTTTTAATTTTTCACAATCATTCATGTTGTTTACACCATTTTTGGGAAACATCCATTGAGGTTGGTTCATGGAGATGGAAACACCCAATCGTTCCCTTATTCGAGATGTTTCACCAATATTATTTCCAAAATTATGTGAAAATTGGGGTATAGAACCAATGATGATTATGGACTAGAATTGGTTGAGAATACGGCTTTTTGGTTTCATCAAACCATTTTTGTGGGAATTATTTCCCATTTTGTTAATCTCTTATAGAGTTTAGGCATATTCCTGAATCCTTAATTAAATACCAAATATAACATAAAATAACCCTTTTATTACCAATAAATTAATAGAATGTATTACATTTATAATCATATGTATGAATCTAATGATCACTATCAATAATACTCTTTTTTTAAATTGAATATATATTATTATATCTTTTTTTTTTATAGTGTCAGTTTTAACCCATTTAGTGGTCCGCTCTGGAATTTATCATCCTCTAGAAACACTAAAGTTATTTTGGTGTCAGGATTGGGCCCATGAGATAGAATTCATACATATCCTTGTTAATGGAATCAAAACTCACATAGATAAGTGACAATTAATTGGGAACATCATTACTATTAAGGTCATATCAGAAGGACCAGACTTTTTAGTTTAACATCATGTAGGAAGGACATCTCGGTAGAAGATACTTAGTTAAGGCTAGTTTGGGACATACACTGATGTGTCCTAGTGGACTTGTGAGGGTTTTATCCTCCCAAGATTGATATAAACATCATAGTAATTTGGAATATAAAATATTAGGTTTTATTTTTGTTTTGGGTTTAAACCTCATGAAGGCTTCGTAAATATCATTTTGGGACTAGAATTCAATCCCAAATTGTTTGGAAGGTTGCGGACTACATTTATAGTGGACCATTGATGGGATTTCACATAGGGTATGTGGACCATTGATATGGATAAAATACTTTCAACACACACACTAAATATATTTCTTCAAGAGAAGTCAAGAGAAAAATCCAAGAAAGGATTCAATTAAGAGGATTGTATTTCATCATGCAGATGTCATGCTCATGATATATATATAAGACTATGTGATTCATTCTTGGAGTGAGAAAAAAGATAAATTATAATATCTAAAAACCAAAATATTTATTTAATCCATTGGTGGATGTTGCAGAGTCAATGGGTGCGAGAAAAGACTTTGAGGTGCTCATCAAATCTATTGTTTTCATAAGTGGGGTCACGAGTTATAAACCCATATAGATTCCTCCTGCAATACAGTCTAGGGATTTACTCATGAGGTATTTACTTTTCTCTATTTTAAGAACAACTAGAGGAGGATAAGGCATTATCCCTCATCAAATAAAATGGAATGTGCACCCCACGGTCTAAATTGGTGACGTCCCTAGATTTTCTTATAGGGCTAGGCTCGTCATTACCACGAGAATTTATAATCGATAAAATTCCTAGGATACCACAAATTAGGTTGGATAAATATATGACCGCTATTTCCATGGGATTTTATAATTGAGAGGAAACATTGATGTTCACTATTCTATAATTATATATGTCCAGAGGATTTGTGGGAGGTCTTGGATGGTTCCCCCTCAGACTAGGGATCCAATAGAATTTATTCCCTACCATGAGAGGTATAAAAGGTGGGGAATGTTTTTATCACATCGTTTTATACTTCGGGAATTGAAATTTGATCATGTAAGGTGGACCTGGGTGAGCAGATGAGGTCCCACAGTAGGTAAACCTATAAGAGGTAAGGATTTCTCACACAGGGTAGATCCCGGTAGGCTGGAAGTGCTTCATATAAGGTGGAGTGGCGTGAGATTGAGGTGACTTCTTGATGATGTAAATAATGGGAAAAACATGATTGATTTATTTTTATAGGCCACCTATATTCCCTTAGGATTCGATGGAAGGATTTAATATTGGTCCCAAATTTGAGAGAATACATTTGTGCTAATACTTCTCTACAATGTGATAGAGGCTCCTCACAAGGGTATATTGGGTTTCAAAAAATATGGTGAAATATGATCAATATATTCCCATTAATTCTCTATTCTCTTATGTTTTGGAGATATAATTTCATGGTTTAAACTACTTGGGATGACTAGGATGAGTAGTGATCCATAGATTCTTCATATATTCCTGTTATGTCAAATAACGAGGCCTAAGGTCCAGTTGATACTAAATTTCAATGACCTTAGTAAAGGAGGTATTCTATGAAGGTATATTATATAGGTGTTGATTTTAGGTTTTTATTCTACTTTTATGAAGTGCATGTAGGGTTTATGTGAGCCTCCTGGCATGCAGGATGGGTGTGTGCAATTTGACTACGTTGTGTTCCATTATTATCATTGGTTCTCTTTACCAATTTATTTCTTGAGGTATTTTTATTTGGATATAATTACCCTGATGTGATAAAAACTAGTAGCAACAAAATACCTCCTTAGGATTGGATATGATAAGAAGAAGAGAATATGATCCGGAGGTAGAGGAATACAGATGTCAATACCGCTAATCAGTCACAAAAGTAGTTTATGTAGGTCATCTGTGTAGGTCAACCAAATATGTAATCCACATAGGTGGCGATGCTTATATAAAAAGGTTCATTTTTATGAATAATTATTCATATTAATTCCTCATTTTACCCCATCATACTGGTAATTCATGATTTTATTCAAGCGTTCTCTCATTTGTGATCCTCCATCCATATAGCTTTTGTTTGTACACTAGATATCTGAGCAAGTGACATATATAGCGAAACTATAGTGCATGGCCTATGTGATTACACTGGAGGTAGTGTCCTATATTATCCCACTTTACTTAGTGGAATTCATGGTGAAACATGAGTGAGTCAATTTTGTGATGAAAACTTGTTTTAAAATTTCCTTCTTTTTTAAGAGAGCTAAAAAAATATGGCATTGATGGTAATGACCCTCACTATGGTTTTTCAAAAGATAACTAATGGAAACTCAAAGGATTTTAGAAGACCACATTCTTCTTGTGTTTTAGAAATGATTAAAACCTTTATGCCAAATTATTACATCTTTTGAGATTCATCCATAACAATATTATCAAAATACATCACAATGTACCCGCATGAGTATCAAAAAAGGGAATATTTTCAACTATATGATCACCAACTTCTATGTGATGAATTTAACCTAAAGTTTCAGAGTTATTATCCAAATTCCATGTTATGGGAATACACTCATTATCCTACTACCAACATATCATCCAAGGTAATATTCATCAATGGACTAACATTTCCTGATGCATGCTTCTTTTACCACAACATTTATTCCCTAGATCATAATCCTCAAATCCATGAATAATAAATTCACTACTAATAGTTGATATTACTTTCTTCCAAGACAAACTAATAAAAAGAATGGAAGTAGGATTGGGAATTTTTTTTGTGGGGGAGTCGGGGATGAATGGATGTGGGAATACTGGGTGCCCCAATCCAACATATAATTTAATACTAGGCTATAAAGAATTAAAATTTATAATGTTGTTTATCTGGAACAGATTTAGGTTTTCTAGAACGTGAATATCATCCCAGAAATGTTGATCTGATAGAGAGTTTAGATAAAAACATTCCATATGATGTAAGGATAACTAATAACTATCATTTGTAATGTGTATAATATCTTAGGGGAACTAATTCTTGGATATATATGTGATGAGTTCAACCTATGGAATGAAACAGGGTACAATTTAGAATTTACTCATGTTTTGTATTATCATAAATTGAAAATGGTCTAAATGATTAATATGAAAGACCCTCTCAAATGGTATGAAGTCCATCTGAATACAAAAATGAAGGACTTCCTTGAGATAAAATGAAAAAGGTCATTTTCTCTAGTACTTGAGCGGTGTCGATTCATTATTGTATCAGATAATTATAGAAAACTCTATCCAAAATTAAATTATGTCTAGCATAATTGGTGGGTTAATAAAGTCACGTATAAGCTCTCTAAAATTACCAATCTCAATGGAATTCATGTGATGTCATTGAGAACCTATATAATATTGATAAAAAAAGTTAAAGGTGGTTTTAGGATCAGGATGTTTTTCAGACACGTTAAATTAGAATTCTGGAACCACATAGGGATGGTTTCCCCTATTTTAGAATAAATTAACATGTTTTTTTAGGAATGTGTACACTAAGAAGGTCCTATAAATAATTTTAGGTCTATTTTATGTGTTGTGTGTGGGGGGACTGTAGCACACATCAGATCATATGTCGTTATTATAGGAATTTAGGTTTCTAAATGAAAATGTATCCCATTCATTTAGGTTGTTTCTTTTTTCCACCCTTTATCTATGAAATATAGGGGTTCCCTATATAATCTATACTTATAAGGGGTGTTCAAAAAGTTACCATATAGTGATACACATTCCAGAACATTATTTGTAAATGGAAATGGTGATAACATGATGAGGTTATATGTGATATCTTTTAGAGACAACATACTGGAAGACTTTATTGATAGAAAATATTATATAAGGAATGAAATCAATAATACATTCCTACTATATCATGTGACCTGACTATCTAAATCTCTCCCACCACACATTTTTATTGAGAAACATCTTATGGTGTATTAAGAATTTTGGATCCTCGTGTCCTTGGAGTTATCCCAAACGTCAACGAAGTGACCTGTGTTAGGTGCATCCATCAGGTTAAACATTGGGTATTCTAGTTTTTGGATTCCATCCTTCCCTCAAGTGGTGTTGATAGAAACTGTGCCTCATGTCCTGGCCCCAACAACTACTAGGTCTGGAAATCATAGTTTGATGGTTAATCCTAGGAGTGATGAAGATGAAGTTACAATGCCTTGAAAATAATTCAAATAATGTTGCATACAATTATCCATATTGTAATATACTATTTATTCTGGACATAGGGGGTCTAGTCATCAAATCCCAAAGGATAACCAAACATTGTTTTATGAGTCTACTTTTAGAGTAGAGAGGCCTGAATGGTCCTCAATTTCATTCATTTTTAGGTCTTCCTCAAATATTTCTATGGAAAATATATATTATGTCTTTCTTCTAGAGGTCCATAATAGAAATTCAATACCCAAAAAATTAGGGATTTGTGGTTATTTTTTGGAGCTGGCGTATATATCCCACAATTTATGGATATCTTTGAACCACATGTTCTTCACACAGAAACCACTTCTGTAGAGGTGGGGAGATATATTTGTGAGGTAGAGAGGCTAATTAATTCCACATATGATGAGATTCCGGAAATGATGTGGGTGGAATATATGTAAAACATGTGTTATATTTAAGGAGTTGTTGATGAATAAATTGATGAATGGTATGGATTCATTGAGGCTAGTGATGTATATCTCTCATTTCCATTATCCTTTCCCACCTTATTACAGCATATGTTATTTTTAGAAGATTTATGATGATATTTGGAGGAGATGTAGTGGTTCCAATAGTGGTGATTGAGACACTAAAATATAAGGTGATGGTCACCCTCATTAGTGTGTGGGTAACAATATTATGACCTTACTTCTAAAATTGGGTCAATTCAGGATTGAGGATGATATGGTGGATAGTTCCTCTCATATTCAACCTCCAAAACATGTGTTTTAGAAGACCAACATGGCCCCATTTTTAAGGGAATAAATGAATGAGGGAGAATATGTTGTTTTGGAATATGTGTCTAAGTAAGTATTTCCACTTTCATTTAATCATCTAACTCTCCTGACATACAAATTCAGTTGTTATTTCCTTATGTAGGAACTGATTCAAACTCCTTCCTTAAGGGGTATGAATTAAATATTTGAGAATCGTGTTTGACATTATAGATAAATCATATACCCATTCATGTAAATTCATCTATTTAATAGAACATGTTCCTAGAATAAAAGATGTGTTTTCTCAAATTATTATAGATATATAGGTGGATCCTTTTAATGATAGATTCATATCATAAGGTTTCATGCACTAGTCACATAATTTCTTCCCCATTTTATTTCAAATCTACATGATACACTGGAGGACCCTGTAAAAACCACCCTCAGCCTTGACACCATTCTAAAAATGGTGTATAAGTATCATGGATGATCTGTTGAAGGTGTTGGTGGTGATCATACCTTTTCCGAGTTTAAAGAAGTTATTCCCACCGAGAAACTACTAAATGGAATCAATGGTGGATATAATTTAGGTCTTGATCCACACACCTAATATAGCCATACAATTGATGATACCATGATATGTGATGACTTATATAATCAACTAATGGAATTTGATAATACATTTTAAAATATTATTATTCCCATCTCTCAAGATGATTTTTAGGACATTGATAGGGAATTGGATGACAGAGTTTTTCACTTTCATATGTTTTCAAAATCATTAAACATCATTGTCTTTGGTGTCTTACACCAGTGATTGAGTTAAGAATATTTTTCTAAATGAAACATAGACAATTCAATCCACCAACAAGGAATCAAACTGTGTCCTTATCCCACTACAAAGGGGACAAAATATGCAGTCACTGAAGTTGTATATTATCAAGATCCCACCACAATAATTTCTAAGAATGTTCTAGAGAAATATCCTTTTTCTCAGATCCTTACTCAATGAATTGAGATCATGGGTATTGGTGAGGAATCAATCCCATTATATGATCTATCAATGATTTAGTATTATTAATAGTATTGATTATCCCCCTTCCCATTCAATATATTATCCACAAATGTTAATGATGAGTCCCATTTGTAATCCAGCAGCCACTGAATTTAGTGGACTAGCTTGTGGGAGGAGCCTCCATGTCTATTCATACCATAGTTTACTATGAGGCTAATACTACTTCCGATGGAGTGGAACTTGGTTCCAAAATGAGTTCATTAATACTAGATTACATATCTCCATTTCAAAGAAGTTCTTAGTCAACCATGGAGGCATGAGATTCCTTTCATTATTAATGCCATTTTTTTCTATTGATATATTTAGAAGATAATTTTATAAACACCTCTGGATGATCATCCATCATGAATTAACTAAATTACAACATTGTTTTCCATTTTGGGGTAAAATGGGTAATATTATTGAATAATCCACCATATCGTGAAGTCAATCATTCTGAAATGGGAAGAGTTTAAATTATTTCAAAAGGTTGAGGCATAATCAATTGTCCAATTTTAATGTATTAGATCTATTTTATTCTAGGCAGTGCTCATCCACACCAGGGAGGTGGAGGAGAATCGTTGTTTCATTGATGCTAAATGTTGATAAATGGTACACCATCAAGAGGAACTAGATGATGTAAAGGAAGAGATAGTCCACCACCACTATTACTTGAATTGTAACATGACACAAGGAATATATTATGTTACATAGGACAAGGATAACCTTCATCATGATGAAGAGGATGCCACTTCCCATATTGAATGGTTTCTAATGAAATTGGATAATGCCTGAGCCATAGTCCGATAGATCAAAGCCAATGTAGATGAGCACTTAAAACATAGATAAGAGACTCCAGCATGTGGAAGCTCCATCAAAATTTAAAACATTAATAAATATAAATCTTTTTGTTATGTGATCATCTGTTTATATGTTCTTGTCCTTTCTATACCCATAACATAACACTAAAAATAAATCATTTGATTCAATTCTATTATGTTAATGAGTTGGAATCCCAATAGTGGGAATTAGAGGGTGATTTAATTTTTCCTAGTTTTTCAGTCTTAAATATATGAGTTCTATTATTTATAGAGTCACATTATAGACCTAGAGAACTTTGTATATTTTGTTTCATCATCCTTATTTTTTCTAATTCCAAATATGAAAATGATTTACAATAAGATCATAGATTTTTCATATGCCACCATTATTGGGGTTTCGACCTCATAATATTTAGTAATATTTCCTTTCATTGGTAAATTGTTTCATAAACCATGTGAAGGGCATATCTAGTGACCTAAAACATAACTTTTTTATAGGGTTCCCTTTGTAGTTTTTAAGCCTAATAAGTACTACATATATTTTCATTATTATTTTAAAATATTAAATCACCGGCTAATAAAAATGGTGTTTTAGGTCGAACAACTTTTACCATGAGTCACAAGATGATGACCTAATAAATGATTTCCGACTGATAATGTTTTGATATTTTTTAGATAAAAAAAGAGGAATTTTGTGTCACTATTTTTTGATTTCTATATCTGAGACATTATATGAGATAATAATGTAATTATCGACAATAGAAGATGTTAAAAAAAAATTCCATTATGATACAATATTTTATTAAGGATATATAATAGGATTCTATTGAGGATGTAGGTGTCTGTGGCTGAAAATCATTATAGTGTAAAGTTATGTAAATCCCAAAAGAGCAATATAAATTCATATTCAAATCACAGGTGTCCTCAGGTATCAGAAGTTATATTACTTGTTATTTAAGAGTTAATAAAAATATGTTTTTATTAAGAACACATATTTTGTTTTGTCAAGGTGAATGTATTATAATAACAGGATAATATGGGATGGCACTGACCATGAATGAGAAACTGATCGTATACAAGTTTTATTTGTATAAAATAGAGGGGAATTCTATTTTGAACACAAGCTTGCAAAGGTGGTGTATTGTGAGAAATACTTAATTTCACAAATAGATTTGGGTTTATTCCATTAATAGAGGAAGACAAATGTTTTGGATATTATAAAATTTGAACCTATCTTGGAGGATCTGTAAATCGATACAGAATGAGAAAGAATTCTTATAAAATTCATCAGGGGTGTTGCGATGAATGACTAAAACAAGAAGAAAATTAACTAACATAATTATGGTTGAAGAATCATATATTTTAATATCACGTGACTAAGAAATGGAATGTTTAGTTTAATGTCCTAGCATATTGATTTTAAGGGATATAATTTAAAATCTATTAGCTTTGACTGAAAAACTAAAAAAATTCCATTCATGGTTATCTATCCAAGAATGTTCCTTTATCGTTAGGATTAGAAAACATATGTTTTAATATTTAATTTTAGGACTTATGGATTCATGAAGTGATATGGTTGTTGTTTGAAAGGAATGAATATGGACCATGTTTGAGAAGTGGGTTCTCGCATAATTTTGTTTAGGCTTATGGAGATCTATGTGGTTTCTATCAAGGAATAATTTTCCACTAGTTGATATGACTTTTGGTGGTGACTTATGATAATCCAAACAAGGTTTTATCAATTCATACTCATTCAATGGAATCCTGTAGCTAGAAGTCCTTTTTGGGGTGACATATAAAAATACAAACTCTTGCGTATAAAATCATATTCAAAAAAAGGTATCCTCAAGAATCCTATAATCTATCATTGATGGATGTAGAAATATTATGGAAATTTTTATTTACCCAGAACATTATTTGGTTTGTGTGAGGAATGTTCATGAGTATAGAAGGATAATTTTATTTGAACATAACCTAAGAATATAGAGAAATTATTCCTACACATGTCCAATAAAAAAGATGGGAATGGGTTTTTTATATTGCAGGTTGGCCCAAGAGATAGGATATAGGAGTCACTACATATCTTATCGAAGGGCAAATCAAGACACACATAGTTCTATGAAATATTCCCCTGTGTGATTAAATTATTATATAGGGAGGATTCATTTTTTAATATGAACATTTTAAATTGTCGAGAACTCATATTAAACCCTCTTATACGGATTTTAAAAATAAATAGATGAGTGGTAGAATTTTTATATTGCATATAGATCCATTTGTGGGATCCGGGAGTCACTACATATCATTTTAAAGAATGAATCAAGACATAGATAGTTACATGATGAATGTCAGGTGGGAGACCAACACCTAGGATAGTGGTCCTATCGAGGAAGGAAAATATCAATGAATAAATTTATGTCATCCATGACATATCAAGGACATGGTTTAATGTTATGTGGTAATGAAATTTTGGGAACCTTTTAAGGTTTTCAATCTAAGACTATATTAACCCTGACATGAAATAATACACCTTGATCATGCGAGGAATCCATTACCAAAAATAATAAGCCTGCATGTGATAGGATTTTAGTTAGAAACATGGATTCATATAGTTTTTTATCTCCAAATAGATGAAATTTGAAGAAATTATAGAAGTTTTTTTATCACTTGGTTGATAGAATTGGATGTTGGATTAAGGCTTCCTTTTTTATATCATTGTAATGAAATCAATCCATACATTGTTTTGTGAAACCATGCAGTTTAACATCATGTGGAAGGGGAAATGTTACTCGATGTAAAAAACATAGCATGAATCCCCATAAATGTTTCCTTGGTGTATGGGGAGTTATATTATGATCGGAATATTTTTTTGACATAGGGTTTCTTGAGCTGGTTACCAAAGGCATCACGTGCCCGGTAGACAAGGTAAGAATGAATTTTAATTTGATGTTTTAAAAAAATTGAGGCAGTTTAACAACATGGGACTAGGATGAATGTGAATTGTAGTCTTAGTTCAAATTTAAATGTCTATAAATCATAAATGATGCTTGATATAATTTTTACCAGGTCAATAATGTTTTCAAATACTTCAAACTTTATGGAGGAAATTGTAAACCATGATCTTGGGGGTTATTGGATAAGGAGAAGTGATATGTGACTCAAATGAATCGATTAACCATATAATATTTCATAATATAGTTTCTCAGCACAATTTTATTGGGGATTAAGATGGGGAAATATCTTTCTCCTAGGGAATAATGTGCCACTGGTAGAAGGATTTTTGGTGGAGACTTAAGAAAAGACAAACGGGGGTGTATCAATTTATAATAAAAAATGGTTTCCTTGAGTAATGGAAATTATATTTCTAATTGAAATTGATAGATTATGGAGTTATTTATTCTTGTGGATAAATAATATTATGTTTTGAGGGAATTTTTTTGAGAAATAAGGAATATTTTGGGCCAGTATTGGTCATGGAGTTTGAATTCCCCTGCGTAGAGCATTATTTGTATTCAAGATATTAGTAATTTAATTTATATCATGGATGGTCACATGAAATTTGTTATAGTCTTTACAACATATCACATTGATATGAGGATCAAGCCACACATATTTATCCTCAAAAATCTGGTAGGATTACTTCACTTAGGATTATAATCCACTCAAGAATAAACTTAAACATTTTGCAGTTTAACATTATGAAATAAGGATGCCAACCAAGTAGTTTTATCTCATTTGGTATGGAAGATTTCATATAGATTAAATTATGATGATAATGACATTTTTCTTCATATTTTAGTGTCTCACAACTCATACTATGACATATTTTATTTTTATTTTATATTCATAGGACTATAACCTATACTTTTTAATGTCAAGGGATTAAGACCATATGGTTTGTACTACCCTAACACCAATAATATCTAAGATGATGTCAACTAAAATTACATTTTTATGATTACTAATAATAAATTCCTAAAGGTACAAAGAGTTTACTAGCCTTTGAAATATAGATACATACATGACTCTTGTTTTTCAAAGGAATACTGTAATTATATGATAGATTTTTTCCTTGAGGATAAATTTATTCCCACTTATAATATCCATTTTTATATTTCATTGTATACTTATTGGATTCTTGGGCAATGAAAACAATAATGGTGATCTCAAATGATCATTAATTCTATGTAAAATATAATAAATATTTAATAAATGAGAATAATTAATTTGGAAAGGTAAAAAATTAAAACACATTCCATATAATGAATAAACTTATAAAGAAGTTAAAATATAATATTCCAAGGTAAATACCTAAACCCACATTCCATTTTATAAATAAACTATGAATAAAATGCATATATATATTTTAATAGAGAAAACATCATGTAAAATTAAAAATGAATCTGAAATAATGAAATTCTTAATTATTGGAAATCATTTTTACTATGTACCTGATATATTTATCATCAAGACCTTTAAAAATATAGTTTAAAACATATTGGCGGAAATACCCAATAAGTATAGCCAACCTAATCATCACATGAGACAGTTGATGTATCAAGGGGATATATTTAACCGGGAAATAACCATTTTATACATTTCCAAATCATTCCTCATATATCAAATAGTCTTTTTAATTAATGAATAATGTTCCTCATAAAATATCATTATCGAATAAATGATACAGATATATAAATACTTCCCTGGTTAGATATTCAATTGTCAAGAACACATTGTTTATAAAAATGATATATTGTTAATCCAATGATCATATATATGATAAATTACAAGGATATTTAGGGAACATTTAAAGTTCAATGATAACTTGACGGTTAATAATACTAGTATACGTTAACAAAAACAAAAGTGATTAAAGGAAGAAAATTTCAATACTAAAATTTGTAAAAACAATTATAAAAAATGTAGAAAAATAATATGGATGGTATCAATAGGACATATACCCATTATAGTAAGAATATTGGTTGTTTTATTTGATAAAAAAAATATTATAAAAATATTCTTGAAAAAATAATTTTTGAAAATTCTCAATATTTCTAATACAATATTGAAACATTTGAATCATAATACCCATGAGGGAATAAAATAATTTGAAACTTAGAATTTCATGGAAAAATGGATATTCATGATATAAAATGTAAAAATATAATTATATACACCTTATAAAATAAGACACGTGTACAACAGAACAAACATCTGAAATAAGGAAAATTTGGAAAAAAATCATATACTGATTTGGAAACATTTAACAATAAACCCCATGAAAGTGAGATAAATAAATTGATATGAAAAATCACATATATTCATTTATAATAATAATAAAATAAATTAATGGGTATAATATACACCACACCACAAAAATAATTGACCAATATGAAATATGTCTTGCAAAATTAAAAAGTTAGACTAGAAATCCCCAAAGAACTACGATAACATATGAATAAAAAGAACCAAAATTATGAAAAATAATATCAAAACCACTAAATAAAATTAATATAAAATAATACATTATATAATATATCAAAATTTTCATTAGTTAAATCACAAAAAATAATTATATGGCGAATATGACCTTTATCTCACAGTTGTAAAATGAGAGATGAAAATCCTTTACCTTGTGTTTCATTTTTGGTGAACATACTTTAACCACAAGTACAATGGTTTTAATAATATTATATACTTATAAATTTACCCTAATAATATTTATAATATCATATATTTTTCTCATTATAATATCTTATTATGTATTAATTAAAAATTATTCATTATTTTCATCATTTCAGGTGTTAATTACGATATTTATCGAGTATGGATAGACTTGTTATTTTATTCATATTAACTAGATCATTATTTTATAATATCCAAGATGTTTACCTTGATTTAAATATCATATATATTTATTATATATGTATTTATGGTAATCCATAAAAAATTAGATCCGAAAAGAAATACATTGTCCATAGAAATGGTAGGTCATACATATACATAAACATTGTTTCAAATATCCTAATGTATTAAAAGAAATAAAAGTAAATTATATATAAATTTTTATGTTATTAATAAATTATGATATTAAATTCATATATATCACATATTTTTATTAAAACCATATTTTATACAATCCATGTCAAGCATGAAATAATCACATCTCGATGAGGAGGCTTTAGTCGACATGTCCAAAAATGATTTTATCATATTCCCAAAAAGTGTAAATAATGAAGATATGAGTTATATAGGAATTAAATATCGAAAATAAATTAACCATATAATATATTTATTATATATACTATAGATTCATCATTATTTCCAATCATGAAAGGTGGTAATGGTTGAACTAACGACATCAATTCGTTATGTGGTAGTCTGTCGTACACATGAATAATGGTTGTTTATCCAATATTATGGTTTTTTGTGAATGAATATGTTTAAATATTAGTATAAAAATATCAGTATATTAAATATACAATGTTTATTATATAATAATTATCTAGATATACATTTTGTGGTGGAGATGTAAATTAAACAGAAGTGGTCATTCAAGAAAAATACCTCTTATTCGGGTAACTTCTTTTTGTTTATACCAAAAGTCTTCCTTGGATGAAATTCCTCCCAATGTTAGGATTCTATTATGAGGTTGTGGATGTTTTCATTTTATTTTTCTAGTTTTTGTATTATAAAAATTTCATTAATGGGGTGAATAAGAAGGATGGGTGAGTAGCTTTTTATAGTGGAGGAGGAGTGGAATTCTTGTAAATATAAAAATGAAAACACTATAGAGATGTTTACCTTAAATCATGTGCATAAAATAATAAAATAAAATTTATAAAAGTATTTATATGGTAAAAATATGTCCATACATGTTTTCTACATGTTCATAGGTAATTATGGTGCTTAAGTATATGGTTTAGTCCCTTCTTAAGCTATTTTTTTACCATAATTGCCATAATAAATTTTAACTGCATTAAATAATATTTTTGGTAAAACATAAACATGAAATTAATTTAATTTTAAATTTTTAAGATTCCAAATATGGAATTCATTTTTTTCAAATTACTGTATCATAGTCGAAAGAATTTAATTTAAAATTAATCCCACATATGGGAAGTCAAAGTAGATTTTTAAAGTGAAACTATCTAAAAACATGATAAATTTTTATGTACAATCATAATGTCAAATTGGCTTCAATGAACTAAATTGGATTAAATTATATTAAATAGATACAATTATATTTAAAATAAAATAAAAACTTTATTTAAAAATAAAATTAATTTAGAAGAAATTTTATTTCAATTAAAAATATGTGTTTTAAATATTCATCAAAATATTAAAGTTCTCATAAAATTTAAACCAAAAATTAAAAAAAATTCATTCTAACATTACAATTAAAAAATTGAATTTTATTTTGAAAAAAAATTAAGTTATTTTCATAGTTTAGTTTTAATATAGGTATTTCATTAAATGGATTCAAGAAATCCATTATAGAAAAATACATTTTCTTAAGAATAAAATTATATTTATCCTTATCATATGCTTTTAAAATATATTGGATGGATAAAAAAACATTTAATTGAATCTTATATAGATATATATATAATTAATATCATTCAATAGTTGTAATAAATTTATTTTATTATGATAAAACACCTTTTGAAGAATAAAAATAGTTTTTTGTGAAAACATTTCTTACATATTCAATTGGTTTTGATATTCATTTTTATTTAGATGTGATCCAATGAATTCAACAATATATTTATATATTACATATTCCTATTTATAACCATCAATTTAATGTATAGGTTTTATCTTATTATATTTAATTATAATATCTTAGTAATATATTATTGTTCAACAAAATTTTCTCTTGCCTCTCACACAAACTATTAAAAAAAGTCATTATTTTGTTTTTTGAAATCTAACTCGGTGTTGTATTCATTACATGATATATAATAGATTTATTTAAAATACTATTTATTTTTTAATGTCTCAAGAGGTAATATTACTTTATAATCTTGGTCTTTAATTTCATACAATTTATCAAGTTAATGTTACTATTTTTTTATTTTTAGGGTGATACATTATCCTCGTCTAAATTTAAATATTTACTCGCAATTTAAACATGATATCAGAATCGACTGTTTTATATTTAAAAATATTTTTTTTGAAATCCCACATTATAAGAAGAATTAATAAAATAAATACTCAGAAATAGATAATTAAAATTCTAAATGTAACATGGAATATCATATAACTAGGTCTCAATGGAGGATAGTATTAGTGTCCAGTGTAAATTAATATGTTGATAAAAAACACAAATATTTATATGGGTTGATTGAGGTCATAGATAAAAAACTAGTGAAAGATCAATGGAATGTTGAGGGACCCAATTCCATAAATCTATGACAATTTAAAAGTATATTGGTCAAAAATTCTAGGTATTAGTAGTACATTTTGTTTTAATATTACTTACCTAATGTTAATGCATTTTTTATTAACCTCGAATATAAGGAAATATAATTACCTGGAAAATTTCAATTTAATAAGGAAAATTTTATTATTTGGTTGTTATTGGATTGAATTTAATTTATCACTTACTCCATGAAGTATATATCCAAAAATTAACTTTTCATAATCCTTAAGAACTAAAATTTACTTTTAATTTATCGTAATATCCATAAAAAGTTTTTAATTTTGTCTCAAACTATTTGATAAGGAAATATTATTAATAAACTAATCTATTGTCCTAAAAATTGATATCAATTGTTCTTAATTAAAAATTATTCATTAATTTTTTAGATAACATAAATGAGTCATTAACCAAGATATCACATAATCTAGTGGTTAGAAAAAAACTTTTATCATCCTTTGGTCATGTGTTCAAGCACCACTTCCTTGACGGATATGATGGGTGGTCACCCAGCATATAGGATTCCCTTCCCCTAAAACCATATTAATATAATTCCTATAAAATTTCAAAAATAATGGTGGACATACTTGAACGTAAATTAATTATTAAATGAACTTTTTACTAGCCTTTTCAATACTATTTTTAACAATGTCTAATAATAATATTTTACTGTTATTAAAATGTAATTAATGTTCATAATTAGACTAATGATTATCAATACCATTAACCATAAGTCTATAAAATTTAATGGAATTATTCCTAAAATAATTTTTTCCACTAAAATTTATACTTTCTATAATATTCTCAAATATGTGTTTAATCGGGGTAGGAACCCATTACATAAGAACCAAAAAAGTAGTGTTTAATACCTAGAAATTATGATGAACTTTATTATCAAATTTATGTGATGGTATCCTTAAATCTTATGTTAATGGAGATGTATTTTGTTCTTGGATAATCCAAATGTCCATCTTTGATTTGTGTTCGATTATCTTGGATTCCTTAAATCTAGTTTCCAAGGTTGTTTTTAATCTTCCTTTTTTTACTAATAATAGCACCCCTAACCCAGTAATCCCAATTTTTATATTAACTACCGTTACATTGTCATGATTACAAGGAATCCAATCCAAAATGAATAATGTGTTTAATTGTATTGGTAAAGAAGATAAAACATGAGTCTTGTATTATAAATTAATATAGTAATTACAAAAAAAATTCGACTATAAATTTATTCCCACTAAGAATATTCTTGAATATACTTCTTAGTAAACTTCATGGATTCATAGGGAAATTAATCAAAATAAGGTTTAGGTAAAATACTCAACAAAGGTAAGTACAGTATAATAAATAATCAATCAATTATTATAATTAATATATAAAGGTAACAATTGAACATCCATTTCTTATAATCAATAAAATACTAAGGAACTTAATAAGAAATATGTTAAGGTAAATAATTAAACACACATTAAACTTAATCAATAAACTAAGAATAAAATTAATTCAAAAATTTTATCATAGTAAATGTATCTTGGACGATAATAACTGTATCTGAACGAAAGTAATGATTAATTACTGGACACCATGTTTCCTATGTACCTAACACCATCACCATTAAGAAATTTTAGAATATTGTTAAAAACATACTTAGTGAATAACAGAATAAGGCTAGTGAAATTACACATCACTTTAGAATACATATTCATTGGGGGTCTATCCATAACTAGTCCCCATTAGTGTCATATCTATTTGAATAATTCATCATATATCAAATAATAAATTTAATTTATCAATAACATGCTTATAAAATATCTATATTGAATAAAATATAAATAATTATCAATATTTACCAAGTTAAAAAAATAAATTTAATATACAAAATATATGTAAAAATGGAATACGGTATAGGAAATGACCAAATCCATGATAAATTATATGGATATTTAGGGGGAATTTAATGTTCAATAATCTCTAGAATGTGAGCAATTCCATGAGAAGTTAATGAAGAAAAGGATTCAAGTAATTGAATATAAATATTATCCATGTTAATAATAATACTAATCCATATAGATAAATAAAAATGATGTTATCAATTCAATATATACCCACCAGAATAAGAATAGGGATTTTTTTCTTAATGAATAAAATTCTCTTTTAAAAACAATCATGAAGAAAATAATAATTAAACACTTCAAAGTGACCCATACCACATTGAAACATTTGAATAATAAGCCCCATGATGGAATTAAATTATTATAAACTTATAATATCATTAAAATAATGAAATTAATGATATTAAATGTCAATAGATAAGTATATACACCTCATAAAAAAGATAGTTTCAAAACATAACAAATGTTCTAAAGAAGGAAAATTATGACAAATATCTATTACCTCTATGGTAACTTTAAAACATAAACTCCGTGAAAGAATGATCATAAAATGGTAAATAAATTCCCATAAAATAAAGTATAATAATAATAAAATAAATTCAAATCCATTATATACACCACAGAATAAAAATAAGTGGTGAATAAAGAATAAGTCTTGTAGATATAAAAGTGAGAATATAAATCCCCATATAACTGTGGTAACATATATATCATGATATCCAAAAGTAATAATCAGAAAATTAATCATTTAAATAACATGAATATAAAATAATTAATGATATAATATATCAAAAGGTGAATTTGGAACACTACACAAAAATACTATCTGGTGAATTTGACATTTATCTTAGAGATGTTAAATGTGATATGGAAATCCCTTACCTTGTGTTTCCTTTTGTGTGAATATGATTTAACCTCAATAATAATGGTTTTACGTCTGTTATTAATATATTATAGGACCACAATCATATTTATAATATCATATATTATATTTTAATAATATCTAACTATCTGTTTATTAGTAATCATTCATTATTTTCATTTTTTCGTTGGTAATTGCCATGTTTTTTGAGTATGTTTGGAATTATTATTTTTTTATTCATTTTTAAATCATGATTTAGTCATCTCATATATGCATGAAATTATTTAAATATGATGTATATTTATTATTTTTTTTATCATCAAACCATTTTTTCCATTTTCAAAAAGCCGGTTTAAGGGTTTCTAGTACCCAAATACATGAATCCAAACCGCACACAGTACAAATAGCCACAACATCACACTTCCAAATTTAAAATTCAACATTCAAAAATCAAACTCTCACCACCTCGATCCACGAACCCATGTGACGACCTCAAAACATGGGATCCCTCGATTCCTGCAATGCCTCGAACTATGGTCAGCCTCGAAACACACCTGAGATGATTAGAGAATCCGCAAACTGAAACACTGATGAGCATCACTGGCGTTCATCATCACCGACACAGTGAAAGGAAAGCATTAAAAATTTTCAAACCCCCAAACTTCCCAGCACCTCAACATTTGCTGGTACCCTAAGAATGACACATCATTTAAGAAGTTCAAGAACCAAACACTGATTCGCACCTTCAACCCAAAACTATCTCCAAAAACATTAAGAAAAATCAAAGAAAAAATATAAATAATGAATGCATAATTTATATAAAAATTAATTAGTAACAATGAAATTTTAAATATTATATATATCATATATGTACTGTAAATCCATCATTATTTCCTACCATGGAAGGTGGAAATGGAAGAACAGACTTCCTCAGTTCGTGATGTGGTATTTCATCATACACATGATTGATGATCGTGTATCCCATTTGAGGGATGTGTGTAATATTTATTAATAATATATTAGAATAAAAAATTCTCGGTCAATTTTATATACTTATTATATTATATAAACATTATATAAAAATAAATTTATGGGTGGAAATTGAAATTAAATAAAAGTGATCACTGAAGAAAGAAACCACTTATTCAAGAAACTACTTTTGGTTTATAACAAAAAGACTTCCTTGGTTGAATTTAATGCCAATTTTAGGCTTCTAGTATGATTTTAAAGATTTTTAATTAAATTTAGGTAGGTTTTGGTCAATCCAAATTTCATTATATATGTGAATTTGTGGGAGGGGTGAGTTCATTTCGATAGTGGATAAGGAGTGGTATTCATGTAAGTGTAAGAAGGTAAACACTATTGAGAGGTATGTATTAAATCATGTGCCTCCAATAATGATCCAAATTATAAAAAAGGAAGTATATTATAGAAATATGGGAGGAAAATTTGTTTGTGAAATTTTTATAGGTAGTTTTGGCTATTATGTTTCTTGTTTAGTAAATTGTTAAGGTAATTTTTACCTTAATTGCAATAATTAATTTTCACTGCATTCGCTAATATTGTTGTTACAAACTAATTCAAATATACTAGAAATTATAAATTGTTATGATTCTTTATGTTTAATCTATTTTTCAAAATTACAATCAGATGAGTGGATGAAATTAATTTAAAATTAATCCCTCATACGGGACGACAAAGAAAGTTTCTAATATGAAATTTTCCAACATATTGAAATTTTTATATGTAAAATTTTAGTGATAAGTTGGTTACAATGAAATAAATTAGATTAAATGAAATAAAATAGATCAAATTATAATATTAATAAGAATAAAAACATAACTTACCTATAACAAATTTGGACTAATGTAGCTATCAAATAAAAGTCATTATTTTTTCTATTCCTTAAAATATTATACAACATAAAAAATAAAAACAATCCAACCAACTATATTTGTGACATTAATATCTCAAAAATTATTATTTTTAATAATAATATTAGAAAATTCTCAAAAATCAGTTTTGAAATAGGTTTAGCATTAAAAGGAGGAAAATTTTATTTTTTACAAAAATAGAAATTTAATGAAAAAACATGATTGATTCTTATCAAAAGACAATAAAATATATTGGATGAATATAAAAAATATTTAATTGAATATTCAATATATATATATATATATTTCATTAATATCATTCTATAATTTTATTTAATTTAATTTATTAACACAAAACTCATTAGGAATCATAAAATTAGATCATTATAAAAACATTTTCTATATATTCAATTTGTTTTGATATTCATTTCAATTAGTTTCTAAACAGTAAATTTAAAAATATGTATATAAAATATTTATTAATATTTATAAACATTAATTTAATAAAAATATTGTATCTTATTTTATTAAATAATAATATCTTAATAATATATTTTTGTTCACCAAAACATGGACTTGTGTGTAATGTAAATGATCGAACAAATAGGTTCATGCATATAACACAAGAAAACAGAATTTTTCTTGAATTAAAACACATATAACAAATTTATTATAATTTTTAAATACTCTATTAGGTACCTAGAGGTTATATTACTTTCCGGACATGGTGTTTCAGATCATACACGCTATCAAATAAAAGTTACTCTTTTGAATTTTCAGTGGGTTACATGGTGTGCCTTTTAGGTTCCTATAACCAGTTCCAAAGGTCATGAAACTAATCATTTTGTGAAAAGATTTATGAACATAAATTTTAATTATTTTTGTTGGGGATGATATGTTTTTCCTTATATTTTCATGCATTTATGACTAATGATGATACACAATATAACTTCATTCAGTAAAGAAAAAAAATTGGAATTATCACATGAAGTATTTCATTAAAAAACATGAATTGGTAGTGGATGTAACAATTTATCCATCCATATATATATATTAATAAGATCTATTAGATTGGACCTTGTTTAGGTTATATGTCTGCTACCATTCACCTCAATCATTGGAGGTTTATTACATAGTATCATGATGGTCTAGATGATCAGTACCATCTCTTATTTGAGGAATGAGAGGAGAAAATACTTCTTGTTTAAATACATTTTAATCTGATATTAATGTACCTATATGTGATTAAAATAATTTTTTTATTATAATAAATTATCTCCAATTAATCTAAACATTTTTTGGGTTTTCTTTTTTGTGGATAGTTGATCACATATGGAAACAATAAGTGAGGGAAATTTGACCTTAATGGGAAAGACTGCTTTGGTCATATATACCAGTTTATATGGGGTCTCCCTTGAAGTGGTGTAGTGTTTTTTCTAATAGGCCTACAAGCCATGAATTGTATTTTCATGATTATTTTTTTTATTTTTATTCAACATCTTCTAGATTTTGTAGGATATAGTCTTGTCGAAGGCATTTATCTTTCCATTATCCACGTCATGATAAAAACATGAGTCATTGTATTTGATATTATATTCCTGATATATATTACCCATCTCATAAAAACATAAATGGGTTATATTTACCATCACTATTTTCTAAGGCACACCAAATCTTGTGATGAAATTGGTAGTCGTGAAGATGAATCTTCTTTTGGTCATGACTTCTTTAAGGGGCATTGCATCAGTAAACTTTGAGAGGATATCAATATTAATGATGATTTATTTGAATTGTTAGGATATAGCTGGAGGATATATCCTTATGAAATGCATTCCCATTTAGTAAAATAGCCAATATTAATTTTATATGTGTAGCATCTTTTAGGGTTGAAAGATATAGTTGGTGTGCACTTGGATTGAATGATAAAATTTGGAGAATTTCATGAAATTTTGTGTCAACGATGCATAGTAATATCCAATCCTCATGATTTGATAGGGAATATTGAACCCTAACAGGTGGGATATAATATATAATTTATGTACTTATTTCATGATATAAATAGTCTATTCTCTATCAATGAACCTAAGAAGGACTCCATAAATGCCCCATTTATAGTGGTATTTTTAGTGATTTGATATGTCATAATGATTAAAGTTGGTTTCTCAAATTTGAGTTTAATCTATTCTAGATATTTATACGTAAAGAAATAAATTTTTATGGTATTCTTAAATTGTAATCAATCAACTAGTTATAGGACCATCTGGTTTAGGAATGGAATTAACCATATTATTTTCTTCTGTGTTTTCATTTGAAAAGGGAAACACCAATCTACAATGTGCAATGAAGATAACTGTTTCATTCAGATCTAGATCTACTAAATCCATATCCAAATTCTTTAATTCATCATCCTAGTCATTCTATAATCATTGGATGTTAGACAATATCAGATCCATGGGGAGTTCTTCCATTATTCCTCATACATATTCAAGTAGGGGGATTATCACCTCCATTCCAAGATCCAAATAAATGTTTATATTATTGATTAACAACTTTAAATATCCTTTTACTGTTGATTATTCCATTTTGATTTTCTATTTTATTTATATCCCTATGATGAGGGCTTGATATTCCACCTTATTGTTTATATACCCTTTTGAAAATAAGATGTATTAAGGGAAAAAAATATAATTTTCTAGTTAAGTGAGCATGAGTCCCAACCCAAAAATATTGATATTTGGGTATTCAAGTATCTTCCATGTTTGGTTTCTAGATGTTCCATCACAACACATTCCCATATCTGGGGGACTAATTGAATAGATATGATCTATTCATTTTGAAATTCAATATTCGACAATTTTGTTTCCAAAGATTGATTTTATATAAGGATGTTATCTAACTCCAAACCTTTTACCACCTTAAGAGGCATGAACATAATGTAAAACTACTGTAAGATAACCACTATCCTTGTTAAACGTCCAGAACCCCTAGTATGGATGAGGATTTATTTTAGTGGATTGTTTTGAGATAACTAAAAGAAATCATTATGCTATAGGAAGTCCCTATACTTAAGATCAACATATATAAACTCCATACGATGCTTCTACATATCTAAATAATGACTACCAACATCAAGCATGTTTCTTCTGAGATAATAAAGGCTATTATTTTTCGTCAATTCATTATTTTGTGTGATGAAATATCCATGTTATTATTTAGGGAATTCCCATATAAAATGAGTGGTTTCACCAATACAAGTGGCCTTAACACTGGTGGAATCAAAATATATTTCTTTATGCTATTGAATAATTATTTATTATCATCAATCCACATATATGTGCCCCCTATTTTCACCAACTTGGTGAAGCAAAAACACTTCCCTATGATTTTTTATATAAATTAACAATATATACAAGGTTTACTTGTAATGCCCTCAATTATTTGAGGTTACAATTAGATAACATATTGAGGTTGTCCTTTGTATTTTTGGGACAAAATTTTATTCCACAATAGAATACCATAATATCAAAAAACATTCGTGAGTTAATTTTGAAATCATAATTCATGGGGTTCATTTTCAATCAATGGTTTACAATTTTGTTGAATTCAGTATCGAGATCGTCTAGGTGGTCTGAATGCTGTCAATACCTTACCAAATGATCATTGATGTATCATTTAAAAAATATTCAAAAACGGGTTTTAGTATCTGATAGATAACATGTTTATATGTAGCATTAGGTTTCTTCAAGCTGAAGGGTATCAATAAGTAGAATAAAAACTCCATTTGGGGATAAAGATGGTGTATTTTTCATATTATGGGGATATTTTATTTTGATTATACCCTAAAAATACATCTATGAGGGATAGGATCTTATATATATCCACAAAAATGATCAATAGCATTGTGAATGGAACATGGAAATCATCCTTCTAATAATTCCAGTTTAGATATTTTAAATTGACAAAACCCATGATATATCTATTATATTTATCGACAGTGATAATTTTGGGGACCCATTTTTGGTAATAGACATCCCAAATAAAATTACACATGATAATCTTATCAAATTCAACCTAAATTTTGGTGGTGTGAGTCATGTACACACTTCTGTTTACCGCTTTGTAACCTTGATGGATCTCTTGAAAGACTAGATGGTTAGTGCACACCTTGGGAACAAGGCCTAGAATTTCTATGTACTTACAAGAAAAAATATCTTGATCTTTCTTCAAAAAGGAGTTATATTTCACTTCTTCTTTGTAAATCATGTCTATTCTAATAAAAATAGGTCATGGTTCATCCCTTGATCGAAAATTTATTTTCATGAGTTTTCCAAGAGTGGAATAGACACCCTAATCGAATGCTAGAGGGGCATCCATAAGGTTCTCCTCCAATTTGACTTCCTCCTTATATTTACAACTCTTGCTTTTATCATTCTTCCTTACTTATAGGGGAATTTGGTGATGATGTAAAATTCCCATATTTAGGGGATGGGTTAACATTTTAGTATTTGTAAGGTGAAGCATCTTCTTCTGACTCAACTAGAAATGTGAGGTTTCTTTTAATCATTAGGGGATTAAAATGGACAAAGAATGAGTAAATTCATTATATGTTGGTGGCATGACATCCACTTCTCACTCATGATATTATTTATGGAAAATTTGTATCTAAATTGATGGAACAATGGTATTTTCAACAGAGATTGGATTACTATAAGGAGAGATAACAACATTTTTTGGATCAATCATAATGATTGATATCATAATGGTGATGAATATAATCCCATCTCTATGATCTGATTGATGTACATCATGTATTCTTTACTAATATATTTTAAGGGATTGGCTAGGGTAATTTCAAGATCATTCATGGAAGTTATAAGTGTTTCATCATCATCCATGGGTTCTTTCCCTTCCCCTTAGTAGAATCTCACATTAATATATTGTGATTTCCAAGAATAAAATGGGTATTTACATTTGTGAAATGTCCTAATTTGAAAAATAATGCAATATTTTAATCATTGGTGGTAAAAGTAGGGGATTTCTGAATTTCGATGCAACCAAGGAATTCTTAGAAGAACATTGATATCAATATATTTTTTAATAACTCAAAAAAAAATTATAAGGGTGGTTCCCAAACTAGGCCAAAACATCAATTCTTCCAAGGGGATTTCGCTCAAATTTTTCATAAAACAATACTTTTAGAGTGTATGGGGGTAATTTGTATTCACTATAGCTTAGTAGATGATGTTTCTTATACTATAATTTGGTTTACTTATAAAAAATTATCTTTGAAATCATTTCAAAAATCAACGTCATTTAGAATTCCAAACATATATAATAGTCTAATATATACTTCTGAAACCAAATATTTGTATTGTTTTATTAAATATATGATTACATGATAGTTTTTAGGAATGATCCCTTAATGATATATTTCATAAGTGATAACATTAGCTTTAAACTCTAGAGGGTCAATAAAGACTTTATGAGTGCTTCCCCAAATATATTTTGATAAAATGATGTCATCAAAGATCGAAAACTTTTCTGACAACATTGACACTTTATTTACATTGTATTAATTATTGTCTAATTGTATAGTCTTCAAAATATGAGGCTACACTCTCGTAAGATCCCTAGGAACTGATACTCTTTATATAGGTAGATCATACCATAGAATATGGGTTGAAGGTGATGATGTCCTTGGTGGGTTTGGATGAATAGTCTACATGATTAATAAAGTTATTTTTGATGATGACACCCCATTTACTCAATATTTATATATGATCAAGCTATGGAGACCCCAGGAATATGTGGGGGAATTTTATGATATTTTTTGGCCCACTATTGGTATGTCCCATGATTTTTCACAACATAGACAATTTGAGCTAGGATGTGGCCGACATATTGAGTTCCACTATGACCATATTTTCCCATGTGTTCTCATCTGATATATCCTCTTCCTTTGGTTCCTCAATCTGATATTGGGAACTATGGATAATTTATATATCCAACTTCATAAAAGGGATACATTAAGTGAATGAAACAAAGGAAACCGAAGATTAATTCATCGTAAGATGAGGATTTTATAGGGTAGGTCAACTTTTATTTTTCTGTTTTGTGGGATGGTGCTCGCGCTTTTTGGAATTAAGGGATGAAGTCTAAGGCAGTCAAATAAAATTTTTTCCACGGTATAATTTCATCTTCTTGTGACTGTTTCTTAACCATCTATCAATTTCGGTTTCAGAAGACTATCCTTTGGAGGAATGTGATTTTAATTGAGTCAGTTGTGCTATAGTAGAAGAGACTATGGAAAATTTTGTTGGTTCATCCATGCTCTGAGGATATCATGAGATTAGTTGATTTTAGTTCTAGTTATACAATCAATGAACTTTTATTTATTCTTACTATTAACTTCCTACCATTAACCCTTTTCCTTTTGATTGGTGATTGAATCAAATGTTACCGAAGAATGTGGCTTTCCAATCATCACATTCCTAGATGGTGCACCATAAATTCAAATGAAATTGGTAATTTTTTTGGATATCAGATGACTAACATGATTGGGCCTCTTGGGATTTGGAAACTTGATAATTTTTTTTCTAATGTTTTGGGGTAGTATCCATAGAATTTATCATCTTATAATGAAAAAAAATTATTGAGTTCCACAAACTATATTTTCCGCTACTCCTTTCACTCTTCATTAGGATTTAGGCTTTTATTTGATGCTCAGTAGGGGGTGCCACATGATATGGTGCATTATTTGGAGCATGATCTAGTGTTGGAGGGTATAACTTATGTATGATAATAACAACCTTTAATTTAAATGTTATCTTCCATTGATTTCACATAATTTATCTAAACATGGACCTAGTTCTCAAGATATATTCCTCCTATATTTGAGAAATCATTACAATATACCATAAGTCAACCATAAATTTCATAGGGATGATATGTGAGTGAAAATTATTGTGAAAAATCTCTATATATATGGACAAAAAATATTCTTAGGGGTGATATAGATTTTGGTAGTGGTCAAACCATTCTAGAGAGTAATGAAATCCAAGACCCTCTCATTCTCCAGTTGATTCCAGTTTTGAAAGTTTGATACAATCATCTTCTAAATCATTATAAGAATTTAAATTGAAACTTCCTAGGAATATATTCTCATCCCATGAATAATTAATTTTATAAATGGGTATATCATATGAAATAAAACACTTGAAATGTTTTTTTGAATCACATGTGTTTCAAATATTCTTTTTGTATGGGGTTTCCCATTACGGGACCGCAAAAGACATGAAATGAAACAAATACTACTCTTAGTGTCCCATACCATTGATAAATTTTATTTTAGGGTAACTAATGTTCCGTTCGGGAGGTCATGTATCCACCCATTCAGGAAAAGTTTTCCTTTTTTATTTTACTCATATATTCTATTCTCCCATAGCATCCAATCAAGCTACCAGTGAATCAATGGTATTCATGAGCCTATGATGAATGGTTGGTTGAACATGATATGGAATTTGGGTATAAATAGGTTGGCCCATCTATCAAAACAATATTTACAATCTCAGTGGGAATTTTGTTAGTTCATGTCTATGATGATTTGTATAAACCAGCTCTATTTGTATACTCAATAGTGTAAACTCATGATATATCACTATTTAATGGTCCAAATATATTATTTCTTAGTACCATATTTTGATGAGATATTATAGATCGACATAAATTTTTGGATTGAACACTCTTGGCTGTGTTATTCTAGTTAAGAGTGGGAGTTTAGGATATACAAGTAGAATATATCCAATAGGGTAGTTTACTTTAGTTATTCATTGATATTTCTCTAATCCCTTATCCCTTCATGATGGTGATAAAAATCATTCCTCATGTGTGAGGAGTTCAACCTATTAATGAGGTGGGTGAGGCATGGAGTTAACTTCACCATTTTCATTGATAAAGGCTTGATGAATAAGTGGTACTGGATTAGTTTATGGAATCCTCGAATTCAAATTATTCATCTATTTTTGGGTATGTAAACCCCCTTCAATAATTTAATTGGACCATATTATAAATAGAAACTTCCTCCTAGTCTACCTTTATATCTTCCTTGTGTTCTATTTCATCTACATGGGTGGTGAAATTGATTTTCACCAACTTTTAAGGTATTTCAAGAATTTATTTTTCCATGGTAAGATTTTTATTTTGTTTCTACCCACATAATAGTTATCCAAATATAATCATCGAAATAATTTACATGCATGTTCCAAGTGGGGTTGAAGGATAATGGTATGGGAATAACATGGATGATTCATTATGTGGTGTTCCCCAGAAAAATGAAAGGACTAGCTTCTGTTAGGGAGAATGTTGAGGTAAAAAGATCCCTTAGGCTTATGTGGTGGGTTTATTCCCATTCTATTTTCAAAACCTTTTGAAAATGATTTATCAATATTGATTTTCATGTTAATATATCCCCTTCCCTAAATCCTTCTATTTCACTTAGGTTTCCAGGGATAATACTTCCATGGTTTCCCTCTTGATTTTATGGATCATTTTCTAAACATGATATTGGTGAATTGATTGATTTTCACCTAATCCACCTACTTACAAAGATCTTAGTAATGCCTTATGGTTTTATTCCATTAAGATAGAGGATTTATAAATATATTCAGATGTTTAATATTTGAGTCTTTTTATTTCCCACTCCCTTCTATATATTTGTATTCATGAGTCATTTAGGGTTGGTATTTATTGATCATACTATCTCTTTTGGGCATGTATTTCTCCCTGAAATGATCATGAGTTTCTGAAATTACAAGATGTTACTTTTGGTAGGATTTGATGATCAAGGACTTAATTGAAATGAAATTCCCCATGAACGAACACATCCATCTCTATGAAAAACATATGGGGAAACAATTATCATATAACATAACTCTATTAACACATCGATATAGGTGTATTGAAGGGAGATATGTTGTTTTCCCAATAGAAGTCATCGGGTGGCTAGGAGAGCTATCGAGTCGATTTTCTATTATGTCAACAATATTAACCTAACATGGATTATATATTCTTTATAAGGAAATGATTATTTAATTGATGAATATTATTCCATATATTTTAAAGAATTTCATGTACAAAATCTTCAAATAAACATATGGAATGTAGTATTAGGGATTGGATAAAGTATAGAACATGATTTGTATATTTTCATATCCATTTGAAACAAAATTAGGAAAATATATTCTTCATATTTATCCATAGATTCATCAACCTTATCCAACAAATGTGGATGTTTCCCTGTAACTTTACATTGGACTATAGGATTTTAAGGGGTGTTGTCTACCATATGGGATGAAAGGACATCCAAGGATTGTTCACAGAATGACTATTTCAACAGTATGTCTTCCAGTTGAGAAAGTATTTCACTTTTCAATGATGATGCATCTAGTATAAGTAGATTCGTTTTCCCATGTTCCTCACAATTAGAGGGATTTCTCACCATTATTTTTATAAGGGAAGGACCACCAATATGGGGAGTATTGTAATACAGGATTAACATACATTGATATTATATCATTTTAGATGAATATTCTCACATTACATAATTATATTTATAAAACCACAATAATTTAATGTATTGGAAATATTAAAATGTATTATTCTATATTGGTTAATGATCTTCCATGTTTTCCAAAAATATCTTCATATTTAGTACTCGTACTAAAAAACTTTCTTTATAAAATGGGGAAAAGAATTATAAGAAAGGGTGAGATCATATACTCAATAAGGGTAAATAAAGAAGATAAATAATAATAACATAAACATAAGGGTTAGATAACATGAACATTTCATTTTAATATCATACCCTTCATAACAAAGATAAAACACATGATTTGTGGAATAAATATTAGAAGACTATATGACATCAATCATAAGTGAATTAAGACAATAATCCATGAGAGCATAGCATACGAATAATACATGGAATTTTGTAAGAAATATAATCATATGAAATAATTTCCATAATAGTTAAGGCTCACTACTATGGAAATTTTAGTGGAATGGGTTAACTCCCCCCAAACCATCTTCGTAGTCCTGGTTCACTCTCAAGACCATCATTGAAGTCATGGTTCACTCTAAATTCCATTTTAGTAGTCAAGGCTTAATTCCAATAACATATTTGTAGTTAAGGTTCACTCTTATGACAATATATATAGAAAAAGTCCCTTATAGAACATGGCTCACCCCTATTCCATCCACATCGATATCATGAGATATAAATATGCATCCATTGAATGGTATATTGATATTAGTCCCAACCATTACATTATGAAATAATATATATGGGTGCCATAATATAATAAAACATTCATAATATCATGACCCATAAAAATAAATGGGTTTCGTAAACATCATATCATAACTCAAGAAAGGAATTGGATAACAGAATATTTTCATCATATCATAGTCCATGGAAATTATATATGTTTTATAATCATTTCATCATAGTATAACCGATGAAATGAAGTGGGTTTCATAACCATTTAAACATGGTATTTACTATATAAGATAAATATGGTTCATAAAAAAATTCATCTTAAACATTAACCATTTAATTAAATAATGAGAATGGTTTTTTTGATAATATCTTAGTGATACATAAACTATATTAATGGATTTGATTTTTGGTGTATATTTATTTTGAAAGATCACTAGGATTATATCATAAGAAAAATATTATGTCCTTGAAAATCATTTTCAAAATACATAAAACATTTTCAAAATCCTTTTTATTGAAAACACATTTTATTACTTATGAATTACTCTTTAAATATAGTTTAAAACATTTCTTTAGTAAAAAATAATTTTTTTTATTTGAAAAAAATCTTTTTCAATCAAAAAACATTATGAAAAAAAAATTCATTGAAATTTTATTTATTAACATATAAAAGACTATTAAAAATCATTGAAATATCATTCATTAAATATAATCTTTTAAAAACTATAAATAATTCATTGATAATTATTAAAAATATTTTTTTTAATTTATTTATAAAACATGGTTCTTGATTAAGAGATATTTCCGAAAAATGAGATAAATAAAGTTAGATTATCCTAAAAACATAGTTTTCATTATTTTTATTAAAAAATAGTGGAAATAGTACTTTTATGTAAAGATAACTTGAATAAATAGTACAATAAAAAACATGATAATTATTAAGATGTAATATTTCATCAATCGATGTATAATCATATACAATCATGGAAAATGATGAGATTATATCAATAAATTCAAAAAAACTTAGTAACAAAGAATCAGAAACCCCTTGAAGAAATAAAATAAAATTAAATTTAAAATATCATGATGATGAATAAATTAATGATGTTTCTTATCAAATTTTTTATATATACCATAAAAAATAAACAAGTGGTGAATACGGTATATGTCTCATAAATATAAGAGTCAGACTAGAAATATCATTACCCTATGTTTTGACTTATATTCTACTAATTGAACCCTCCTTTATGATAAATATAATATTATTATACATGTAACATATAAAAAATTTCATTTATAAAAGGTAATAACTTTTTTATTGTGATTTTATATTAACCATTATTAAAAATTCTTTATCAATATTATGATTTGGGTAATAGCTTATTTATTTTTCAAACATTTATTGAATTGGTATTTTTTATCATTTTACATAGATCCTAAATACCTCATTTTTATATTGAAACAAAATTATATAAATATCATATATATTCATTAAATTTGTTTTTATAATGGTATATAATGATAGAAATAGTAAATTATTCCACTATTCATGGAGATGATGGGTCATACTTATGGATGAATGCTGTTTCCATATTCTGGTCACATTGATTAATATAAAATTTTATGATATATATATATTCATTATAATAGAATTTTTATCTCATATATAGTACATATTATTATTAAACTCATCCTTAATAAATTTCATATAATGAATGATTGAATTCTCAAGGTGGTTGTCTTCCATACACACAAACTATGCCATCGTATTGTCAAAATTGGAAATCATTATAGAATGTGTTATTTAATAACTAAATATTCATAAATACATCCTAAATTTCATATATGTAATATATAAACATAATTTAAATAATTATTCCCAGTCTAAATAGACATTAATGGAAGAATGAACAATATTAGTTCAGGATATGGTCATCTTCCTTATAAACAAACGATGATTCTGTATCCCATTTGATGGATGTGTGTGATGTTTTAGATAATACCCCTAACATAAAAACACATAACTATATTTTTTAAAATTATTTTATTATATACTCATTATATAAAATAAATTTAATGGTAGGATAATTAAATAAAACAAAATGTCTCGTTGAAGAATGTTTACTCTTTTTTCGGGTATCTCTTTTAGTTGGCACCAATTTATTTCATTGGTTGGATTTATAACCAATTTAAGGATTATTAGATGAATTTAAAGAATTTTTTATTTAATTTGGGAATTAGTTTTTTGAACCAATTTTATTTAAAAGTTTGAATTAGTGGGAATGGTGAATGCCATTTTATAGTGAAGGAAGAGTTGCAATCTTATAAATAATAAAAGGTAAAAAAATATTTGTTGGTCTCCCTTACATCATTTTCTTCCAATAAATAATCAATTTAGATACAATATAATATATTTTAGAAATATTCCCATTTAATGGGATTTTCAAAACTATAGTTTCATTTTTACATTATATGTTTTATGTTTAACTACTATGTAATCACGTTTTTACCTTAATAGATGTTATTAGTTTTAATTTAATTAACTAATATCATTGGTAAAATATTAAGTTTAAATAGTTAGACATAAATAATTATTATTATTATAAATATGGAATCCATTTTTTTAATTGTAATCACATAAGTGGAATAAATTAATTTAAAATTAATCCCACATACGTGTCTTGAAGGCGGGGTTTTAATGGGAAAATGTTTAATGGAATGAATGTTTTTTATATCCAATTTCATTGTGAAATTAATTATAATGACATAAATTGGATTTATTTAATATCTAATTTAAGTAATTATAAATTAAACCAAATTTATAGTATAATTTAACTATATTAATAATTTAGCTGAAATGTCTGTTTTTAATTAAAATTATATTTTTTCTTCTATTCAACCAAAAATAATAATCATTTAAGAAAAATAAAAAAACTAATCCGAAAGTAAATATCTATATTATGATTCAAAGGATGATTTTTATTTTTTAAAATAAAAATTATAATATTTTAAAAATTACTCTTAAAAATTGCATTCATTAATAGCAGACAAAACAGGATTTTTGGAAAATATAGTGCATTATGTGTAAAATAATATTTGTTATTATTTTATGACTATAAAATATATTGGATAAATGTAAAAACATTTTTGGAATATATAATAATTAAATTTCATTAATACATATCATTAAAACTAATGAATTTAATTTATTAATGTAAAATTCCATTATGTGAATAAAAATAGTTTTCCATATAAACAAATCATTTATATTCAAGTAGTTTTTCTTTTCATTTATAATTTATTTATAATAAAATAGTTAATTTTGTAAACATTTTTATACAACATATTAATAATTTAGTTAATCATATTCATTTATTAAATCACAACTACAATGTGATAACTATAATAATATTTTAACTATAATATTAAGATTATATTGTAGTTCTATAAGACTAGATATTGCATGTAATTAAAACTATTGAAGGAACACACTATAGTGTGTAATAAAAGAGAAACATAGTGTTGAATGTACCACAATCTAAACTCAATGTTTTGTATAGACCATGTATATCTTTGTCATGCATATAATGAATGCTTAATTTGGGTTAGCATTTAATTTAGATCACTAAACAATTTTAATTTAATTGTAAAAAACAATTCATAATAACATTGGTAGTTGTATTTTACAACATTTAAATTTATCTTGCTGATAAAAGTTTAATATTTAAAGTTCATTTCATATAATACCACAATATAAAAAGGGTCAATAAAACTTCTTCTTTAAAAAGATAAAAGTAATATGTTAACGTTATCTTGAATAAAACATAATATGTTTCCAAGTAATATTACAAAGGTGTTAATGAAATTAAATCATGAATAATCATAGAGGCCAATAAATAACACTGATTACAAGTAATTGGGTGATCCAAATAATGTTAACTATCAAAAAACCATAAATCAATGATGATCTAAGGGACACTTTTATTCATAAAAAATGAAGCTACTAGGGTAATTTTTTTGTTTTAAGATACATTTCATAATGTTGAATAATGTTTCTCAATAATTTGTAGATACTTTATTTAATTCCATTTCATATCCATACTCTCACCCTTTGGTTGTTCGTTGATCAATTTGTACTTAATCTCTAACTCTTTGAAATGAAGGGGAACTTTTCATTCCATAGGGACTAATAGATCACAAGGTCCATACTTATAATGATAATTTTTAAATTCTATTTCTATTTAAATTAATTAACTTTGTTTATGAAAAATGGATAAATATTCATATGGTGTTGTAATCACTACAAAACCATTCAAACATTTGACATAAATAATTCAATAAATTGTCACCCTAACAACCATCTGAATTGATTAAAATTAAATCACTAGAAATAAATTAACTAAATCTATCATAATAAACAAAACATTTATCCTCATATATAAAAAAGTATATATTTGGATTTCACATACCAAACATGTGAATACCATTATCTTATATTCTGTTGAAACATAGTAATTACAATAATTATGATAAATCCTTTTGGAAATAATGAATTCTTGTACATTAAAAATATTATTGTATTTGTTCCCTAAATAAAAAAATTCATAAACTACATCCATTATAGAATAAAGTAAATTTTTAATAAATCATCTATCTTTTTTGAAGGTAATACATACTTTATTCTTATCCCACATCTCATTATCCAAACTTAACACTATTTTCAAAACACCGTGAACATATTAAGGGATAAATTACCTTAATATACCCTTTATGTTAAATTAGTTTTTTTGGTTATTTTTTTCATTTATCTTATTCTTGAATATCCCTTTAGAAAAAATTCATCAAAAAACAATATATATATATATATTTATATATCATAATTATAGAATTCCATAACCATTCAATTATTCCACCTCATCCTTAAACCATAACATAGGCTTAATTACATTATTCTTTAGTAGCTCATTATTTTTACGTGTCATCATAATTATCATCATCAGCTGAAATAAATACATTAATCATATAACTTTGCTGATTTTATTCTTGATTTTTCCCTTATATTATTATGTATGCTCTCATATGGTACAAGAACATTTCTATTGTAATATTTCTTTTCATCCTTGGGATGATGGAAAATTTTATTTCATTATTCCAAAATCCATTTAGATAATCACATGAAATTTTACTAAAGGTTGAATAATTATATTTTAATTGGGCTCATTCATAAAACTAAAACATGAAATTCCAAACTATAGAGAGGTGGATATGTTTTCCCTAATTATCTTGGTTCACTACACCCATTATGACTATATATGATTTCAATTTTTTCTATATAATAAAATATTATTATGGATTATCATCCATATTATTCAATTAATTGGGGAATTTTTTAGAATAATTCACAAACTCTTTGAAATTGATACTCTAAATTATGAGGTACATTTTGTCGGGATTTCGCATTATTCACATTAGTAGATAAACATTTTACATCACTTAAGAAATCATCCAATTCATGAAATTCCATTCCAAAATTAAAATAATTAATTTTATTATTGATATAAATCCTTTCATGCTTCTTCCTATGTTTTGAGCTTAAAAAATCTCATCTTTTTCTCTCAATGGTACATAAACTTTCTGTTAAGATTAAAATTATTGTTCTTGTCAAAACTATGATATTGATGAGAACATTTAAAATCACGTTTCATAAAAATAATAATAGGAAGGTACTTACATAAAGGTAATTTATTGAACTCTTCCCAATCCATGGAGTTAATTTTATGATGTCTCCTCATATTGCTGATAAAGTTGAACTATTTATTTACATTAAATTCAAAGCGATGTCATGATAATAAAAAATTTTCATGTTCAGAACAATTGAGAATGAAACATATATTTTATGTGGTGTAGATCAATTTATTAGAAACATGGGGATTATTATTTCCACTAAAATAAGGTAGACTATGCCTTATTAAGGATTCAAGAAAATTTTATTCCCCCATATGATCATTTGGAATATCAGAATGATTTAGGATTGATAAAAAAATATGGTCATAAAAATGAGTTTTTTCATTCCATATACTATCACATTTAACAACTCAGTTGGACTATAATTTCCTTTTAATATCATTACTCATTAACATGGTTTATTTTGTTTCCTACCATTAGCTTAAATTATAAATCATAGCATACAACAGAATAATCATAAAGGGAAACCACATAATCATGAAAAATCACTTATGGGATATCTAAATTTAGTTGTATTCTTTAATCTATGAAACCTTATTCTTAATATAGATCATTAATAGTCATCATAAATTTAAATATTTTTTATCGTTCATAAATATTTTATGAATTTCCAAAGAATACCCCATGGGAGTATCGAACAAGGTGTGCACTAAGGCGCATTATGATGCACCAGTTAATGATCAAGTTTATCCTAATACAAATTTTTAATGGTTGTTTCCATGATGTACATATTTTCAGGATCCACATATTAGTGTACAATCCAAATAGAGATTTATTGATGTGTAACCACATTCTATATCCTTTACCAAAATTCCAAGACATATTACTATATTTTAAGACATCTATAAACATATCCCTATGGACATCCAAAGATATATCTTTAGTAATATCCATAGGTATCACACTAAATTTTTAACATTCTAGTTTCATGTGGGTGAAAAAAAAAATTTATTTGATACCCACTATAGTGACCCATATATAACATACATGGAAATTACATCATTTTAAATAAATATTTAAAACACTAAAAAGGTAAATGATATAGGACCAAAATAGTTTAGTTTATTTGGAAACATGGAACACAATTATCTAACGTGGTGAAAGTTCGATAATGTTTCCTAGGAATATCTTAGCATTTATTACTCCTACTTAATATCATTCTTCATAATCTTGGGAAACCAAAAATATTTAAGGGTTAGTTCAGATGCTCGAAAATGGTAAATAAAAGAGATACATAAGAATAACATGAACATTATGATATAAAACATCATTATGACATTAAAATATCATAACATTCATATCTAAAATAATAGACATGGGTTATGGAGTAAATATTAGAAAATAATAAGACACGAAACATAATGGAATCAAGAGAAAATTCCATGAAATAATAACATAATAATAAGACATGGAACAGTGGTAAACAAATAAAAATATGAGATTATATTTATATTAATAAAGGCTCACTATGAAGTCCATATTAGTTAAATGGGTTTACTCAAAAAACCATATTAGTTTTCATGTTTCACTCCCTAGACTATATTAGAAGTGAAGGTTCACTCTGAAGACCATATTAGTATTCAAGGTTCAATTCCAAGACTACATTAGGAATCTATATTTAATACCATGACCATATTAGTGGTAAAATTCCCTTATTGATCCATGTTCAACCACCATACTAAACATGTCTATATCATGATATATAATCATTACCCAATGCATTGGAAGGATATATAGGTCCCACCAATAACATAATGAAATAATACAAACTTTTGGAACCATATAATAAGACATTCATCATATCATGACCCATAAAATGAGATTGGATTCATAAGAAACAAATCAAAACGAATTCAATGAAATAGGTATCATTAAAATATCATCATACCATAACCTATAGAAAATTGGTAGTATTTATAATCATTTCATCATATAATAACCCATTAAAGGAAGTGGGTTTCGTGATAATTTTAACATGGTATAGCTTGTGGAATAGGAATGAATCTAAAAATAAAATTTCATACATAAACATAAATATTTCAAGTATATAATAAGAATGGTGACCTTAGATCTTATCCCACATAATTAGTGAACTATATCAAAATGGTGTCATCTTAGATTTAGAAGGTTTTTGGAAGATTACATGGATCATTTTATAATGAAAAATAACATTTAATTTAAAAAAATTAAGTAAATAAAACATTTTCAAAATCCATTTATTTTAATACAACTTTTAAAAAAAATATGTCTGATTTAAAAATCATTGAACATGTTTCAGGAAGAAAATACCATCTTGACATTGAAAAACTCTTTTCAAATCATCAAACATTTTAAGGACATTTTTATATGAAAATAGATTTAAAAACTTATAAAATGTATTTTAAATGAAAAATTTTATTTTATATGAAAATAAACATTTAAAATTATAAATAATTATTTTGAAATCATTTAAAACAATTTTTAAAAAAAATTAGAAATCATGGATTTTAGAATAAAACAGATTTTTGACAGAAGATAAAAAAAGTTATATAATCTTAAGAACACATACATAATTATATTATGTACCAAATTGTGTGAAAACATTAAATTTATGTGGATATATATTTAATGTCCATATGATGATAAAATTAATGATATTTATAGAGAGATAAAATTTTATCAATGGAAGTATAATCATATAAAATTTCAAGATATGATGATATTGTAACAATAAACTCTTACCATATTGGTAAATATGAATCATAATACCCATGAAGAAATAACATCAAATGATACATAAAATATCAGGTGGGTGAAAAACTTATGATATTATGTTTCAAATGGGTTTTATATACACCACACAAATGAAACTAGTGGTGAATATGGCATAGTAAATATGGAAATAAAAGTGAGACTAAAAATCCCTTTACCATATGAATTGACATCTTTTGTACTCATTAAAACCAATTGATTAATAAATATAATATTATTATAAATGTAAAATATAAATAAATTCGTATTTATAATACCATTTATTTTTTAATTATGGATTTTTGTTAACTATTTATTAAAAATTACATGTTAATGTTATGCTTCGAGTCATAACCACTCTATTTTTTGTATATATTTTGACTTATTATTTTTTGTCCCATTAATTTGATCATTATTTCCTCACTTAAATAATGTAAAAATTGAAATAAATACCATATAAATTCAGTATATATTTATATATAATGATATATAAAATATTTAAATCGGAAATAAAATACATTATTCATACCGATAGTAGGTTGTACGTACACATGAACGTAGTTTCAATTTTCTTTTAATAATAAATGATAAAAATGGTATATATATTATTATTATAGTATAATTATTATTTTATACATATCTTATATTTTTATTAAACCCATACCTAATACATTCCATGAAATGCGTGAGTGAATCACATCTCTTTGTGAGGTGTTAGTTTGTCATACACCTGAATGCCATTATCATATTCTAAAAAAGGTCAATCTGATGGTATATGTCATGTAATAATTACATAAGTATAAATAATTCGAAAATATAATATATATGTAAATATATATATCATATATAAATACCATTTCCATCATTATTCACTACCTTAATAGGCATTAATTGAAGAAAGAATGATATAGATTCGCGTGGCGGTAGTCCTCTGTAGACATAAATGATGATTGGGTATCCTATTTGATAGATGTGTCTCAATTTTTTTCCCATAATGTAATCATAACAACATATTATAATATTTAATATAATTATGTTATTATATTATCATGATATAATAATAATTGAATGGTGGAGAAAGTAATAAAATAAAAGTTATCATTGAATAATGTTACCTATTCATTGAGTATCCTTTCTTCGTTTTCACCAAAGGACATACATGGATGGATTTATTCACAAATTATGAATTATTGGATGAATATATGTAAATTAGTCATTGATTTCGTTACCTTTTATGATTCGAATGTCTTGATATTTATTAAGTATTGGGGATAGTGAATGACCTTTATAGTGGAGGTGGAATGAATACCAAAATATAAATAATATTGGGAGCCCTACAATTTATCTTATTCTTCAAATAATTAATAATTTTAGATAAAATATGTCAAATTTTAAATATAGGGAAATAAATTTTGTCTTTTACAAGTTTAGGGTCATTTTTACACCTTCTATTTCAAGTTTTACCAGTAAATAATCACGTTTTTACCTTAGTATATATACTTAATTTTAATTTCATTCATTAATATCATTGGGAAAAAATACACATAACATATTTAAAATAATATATTATTATTATTCCAAATAAAAAATCCTTTTTTCCAAATTCTAATTATATATGTTGAAGAAATTATTATAAAATTATTCCTATAGATGTTTCATGAAAGAGGGTTTTTAAAACGGAAATGTTCAAAAGATTGAAATGATTTTATATCCAATTTAAATTTTAAATTGATTCCCAAGAAATAAATTAGATATATTAATGTATAATTAACTAGTTATAGATTAAAACAATTAAAATATTATTTAAATATATAAATAAGATAGATTATATGGAGGCTATAAATTAAAAATCATAATTTTTCAATATTTATCCAAAAACAAAACATTTCAAAAAAAAGTAATCCAAAGTAAATTTTGTTAATAATATTTCCAAAATGAATTTTTTATTGTCAAATAAAAATTCTAAAATTTTTATAAATGTGTTTCAAAAGAGGTCTTCCAAGAAAATTTTGAAAAATACTTCTTTTTATGAATAAAATTGGATTTGTTCTTATTTTTTGTCTATAAAACTTTTTGTATGAATGTAAAAATATTTTTATGAATATGTAATATATAGATTTAATTAATAACAGTCATAAATAGTTATTAGTGTAATTTATTAAGATAAAACGCTTTTTTGGGCGTAGAAATTGTTTTCCAAAAAACACATCTTTTATATACCATTAGATGTGATTATTAGTTTAGTTAATTGATAAAAATGAAATAATTTTCTAAAAGAAATTACACATTATTTTCATAATTTCATTATCTGTATTTATATCATTTATTCAAACAACTCGGTGATAACTATAATAATATATTAACAATAATATTAATAGTATGTTGTAGTTCAGTAAATCATGACCTTGTGTGTATTGAAAGCTATCGAATGAACTTGTTATTGTGTGTAAAAAAATAAAAATATAGTGTTTCATATACCACAATATAAACTCAACTTTTCAAAGAGAATAGTTCAACATGGTGTTCCAAATAAATAAATCATAAATTTGTGTAGCAAAAAACAAGACCCAGAATAGAAATTTATATTTTCTAATAAATTATTCATAAAAACATGTGGTGTTATAAGAAGGAACATTGTAGTGAATTAAACTATGGGGAGGACTATGATCACAGCTTAAAGTCTGACTACAAAGATAATTTCTCTATCACATACCTATGTGAATACCATCATAGGGTACAATCTCAAGGGGATATCATCTATACTATTTGATATTTTGACCACATGAATGGTTTTTGCGGAAAAAATATGGAGACACTCTCTCATGATCAATCAGATTTGGGACATGAAATATGATTTCCGGGTTAGATTACTATGGATGATCTATGGTACTTCTGGTTGCAATGTTTTGGGGAGGAGCTTCACAATTGGAACTCATATTTATGTAATTTATTAATAGATGGGTAGGATCCTAATAATACATAGATAAATGTCTATGGTCATAAATAACTATATAAATAAGAAGAGAAATATCATAGAGCATAATTTTATTTTCATATCAACTTTCACTGATTCGTATTTTTGGATTCTATTTGGTGAGAAACTGGGGATGCTTGTAGTGGATAACATCTTTGATATATGGAATCTTATTTCTATTGTTGATGATATAATTTTTTAATGATTTATACAGGGATATATTCACACCCTAGAGTATACAATTGGATGAAATAATGACCTTCATTTAGAATGGGGGCATGGATCCAGTACAGTTGTCAATATAATAACTGATTTGGACAACGTCCCTCCATGATGGGTGTATGGATATGTGTGTTCTTTAGAGTTACCTCTATATTATGTCTAAAAGTCACTCTAATTGCAACAAAAGAGTTATGTTTCTTCCCTTCAACTATTATTGTATTAATTATTATATATTTTTAGGTTTTTAGGATGTGGGGTGGAATTTTATTCGTTAATTTCACCATTTATAGGATATTCTGAATGTCTTCAAGGGTTATAACAAGAACATATTCCCATTTTGTAGTTGGATTAGGGGTATGGGAATTCTCTTGTCCAAAAATTCCTATCTATTTATACCAAAACAAATTATTTATGGGGGAATATATATGGTTATACCCCATGTTTATTTATAATAAATCTTGACTAATTTATTTAAATTCTTCCAAACTAGGATGAAATGGTTGATCGATGTAGGTAGGTGTGTGCCCCTGCCCACATTTTTCCCACCAAATTTGGTTGGAGGGATTATTTGGATGCTTCCAAACTATTCTGGACGTCTTGGTAGATATGGGTAATTTTTTTGGTGAAATATCCCATTTTTCATCCATATTTCATTGGTATGATTCTCTAGAGGTAGAAAAGGTAGGTTCATATTCCCTATTGATGGGTCACTACCCTCGGTGGGATTTCTTGAGTACTCGAGTCTTAGTGACCTAATCCAGACTCCAAAAGGAAACATCATTATCATAGTTAGGGTTAATCACCACACGATGTTGGTAATGGTGGATACTGGAAGGATCCCATTGGGGGACCCCTATGCTTTCAAGATGAGGTCATTAGTGAACTCTTGATATGAAACACTATGAAAAGAGAGTAATTGTTCGCTGTTTTCTGGGGACAATATCTATTAATGGATTAAAATAAAAAATTTCTTCATCTACTTCTCGACCACCATCCTTCACTGAGTGGACTATAGGTGGTGCTTCAAAAGAAAGAGGTGTTCAAAAGAATCTTACAGAGTTTTGATGGCACATTTAAGTTGTAATCCCAAACCTATTCATTTGAGACCTGGGGATGAAGACATTGGGTTGGAGATGATGTCCTCTATTTTAATGGGGACCGAGTTTATACAGTATCTAATGCATATATATTCTTGAACTAGAAATATGGAATTGTATTGAAGGTTTTTATTATAGAATATTCCAAGATACATGTGAAAAAATAAAGAAACCCCTATTAACTAATATTAATTAGAAATAAGCACAAAATTTATCTATTATTTTGAATCTGTATTCGAATCTCTTTCATTTTTTGAGAGAAAGGGGTCTGGCATGTAGGTTAGAAAAATATCATGGTTAAGGATTCATGCTATTTTCAAAAAATTTGTTTCTTTTGAAAAATTTAGTTCTCCCAAAAATCAATTGTGGTGGTTGGAATGTCACACAGTCATTCATGTGGCATTAACCATTTTCTTGTGCATTTTAATGGGTTTTTTTGAAGGGGATAGAAGCTCCCAATATTTCTATTATTTGAGATGTTTCATGAACCTTATTTCTAAATCCAGGTGTTCCTTCATAAATGGGTACAATAATTTTTAGTGAAACACAATTTTTGTAGGGATTTTAGTTTTGGTTTATCCCCTATTTGTGGGTGTAATTATTTCCAACACTCTTACTCTCTTATAGATTTAAGACATATTCAAAAATCATTTATTAATTCTAAATATGACATGGGTCACCCTTATGTTAAAAGTAAATTATTATAATCAATTTTTTTAAGAATAATTTTTATGTATCAATGGATAACCATTGTGGTACCATTTTGAAAATATATTTCTGATTCCTATGTTATTTTATTAATACAATGCAGGTTTTAATCCACATAGTGGGGCACTCTGGAAGTTACCATCCTCCAAGAATAAGGGAGTTGGTTTTGTGTTGGTACATGGCCTATAATATGGGATTCTAATGTATCCTTGTGAATGTAATCAGAACCCACATAATTTTGTGCCACTTAAAGGGAAACATCATACCTTATAAATTCATGTGATAATGAAAAAAATAATGTAATTTAACATTTTGTGACAGGGACTTCTATAATGAAGATTGCATGTATAGGATGTTGTGGGACTTATCCTAAAGTAATCCAACAGATCTGAAAGTGATATATCCTACTTGGAAAGAAATGAACCAAATACGAATGTGGCCTTGGGAATATTAGGGTTGATTGTGTTTTTTGGTTTGAACCTCTGGGAGGCTTCCTACATATCCAATTTGAATAAAAATCAAATCGCACATTGTTTGGAAGGATGATACCTACTGCAATGGAAGAACATTGAATTTTATTTCTTATCGGGGATGTGGCCCTTTGATATTGAAACATGTATTTTAGGACATAAACATTATAGAGGGACCTTAAATAAGATGAGAGAAAAGACGATAAAAAGATTCCCTACTAATACATGTATTAAATTGAGTAGATTTCATGATCACTACTAAAATCTAATCCCATGTCATTCATGATTGGTGTGAGAAAAAATATTAAGTTCAAAGATCTCTAAAAATACAAGATATCATTTATATTCTGCTGGATCAGGTTAGGGATAAAGGGGAGATAATGGGATTTTAGGTTCCCTTTTCCACTATGGTTTTCATTACCGGGGTTAAGAATTACACACCAATACAGATACTACCACTAATAATGTTTGGGATCTTACTCTATGATGGACTCCCACTTCCCAGCTTCATATAATATGAGAGAAAGAATAGGAAATACCCCCCCCCCCCCACACCAATTCAATTTGAAATCAATGTGGCTCCCCTCAATGTATGAAATGGGGTGTTCCCCTGTAAAAACACCAAGATTAGGTTCCTCGTTAGCATAAGAATTTATAATCATGAACATTATTAGGATCCCACCTATTATGATGTATAAATATAAGATTAGTATTACCATGGGAATTTAAGATAAATAGGACACACGGATGTTCACTATGCTATGATAAAACATGTCTAGAGGATTTTGAAGAGGTATGTGATTGTTCTTCCTAGAAAGGGGGATATAATGGAAGATATTCCCTACCATGGGTGGAATAAAAGAGCACCCAAAAGGATCATCACACAGGGAGAGATGTGGGAGAGTTGAAGGTGGCTCACACAAGCTATAACTGGGAGAGATGAGGAGGCAGTGTGCTAGGTATATTTGGGCCAGCTGAAGATGTCTCATGGAGGGTAAACCTGGGAGGATAGGAAGCACATCGTGTAGGGTTGACCTACAGAAGGAAGAGGTGACATTTTGATAATATAAATCATATTAAAAATAACTTGTAAGATACCTTTTAAAATTCTCTAAGGGTTTCTTATCGTGTATCTATAAGGGTCTAGTACAGATCTTGTGTTTTGGAGGATACCATCTCGCTATTATTTTCGACATTGGGGAATTGGAAACTTGCACATGTATCTTTTTTTTAACACACTAGGGTAAATATAATGCCATTATTCCCCTAATTTCACTCTTATCTAAATGTTTTTATAGCTTCCTATATGGTTTTGGGGGCTTGGGTGATGGAATATGCTGATTAGTGCTTCAGGGCTTCTACTGATCTTCCTATCACGTCAAATGTGGAGTTTCATGGTCATATTTATAAGGAATGTTGAGACCCTGGGTGAAGGAGGTCTATTTCATAGGTCCATAACATAGGCTACGATTGATATTTACTCATGTAGATATTGATTCTCCTTTTGTTCCTTGCAGGTGGGGCATGTGTTGGCATCATAGTAAATATTATGGGTGAACTCATGCTTACCTTGGTGAGTTCCTTGATTCTCCTTGGTGTCCATACCCTTTTTATTTCATGAGTTATTTTCCTACGAAATATTTTCAACCTCTAATAAATTTTTTTGTCAATATACATATTTATTGCATGAATGAAATTTATTTTATCAAATAAATTTTATAAAAGATTAAAAAATTAATCTTATTCTTATTCATAGTATGAAATAAATATAAAAGTTTCTAGAAAATATTTTTTAGAAAAAAATACATAATTTATTGATATATTAATAAATATTTTATCAACATGTTTTCTTTATACAAAAAAATTATACATAATATTTAAAAATAAGTTATTACTATTAATATTTATATTATTATTTGAATACGTTATTACAATCTTGTGAAAATATTATATTAACAATATATCATGGTTTAATTAAAACTCAATGTCATGTGTAATGAATTATAAATCTATGTTTCATGTAGTGTAATATTAAGTTCATGTTTTATGTAACCTAATCTATTTCCAAAATTTTATTTATTCAAAATTAATAATTCATAAAAACTAAGGGTGTTACAATACTCATCCATTAATTATGCTATCTTCGTGTTCAGATTGAAATTACAACCAAATTTTTCAATAATATTAAATAATAATATAGATACTATGATCAATTAGTTACTAATAAAATATAATATAAATAATGAAATAATAATTTGATTTTTTTTTGCATTTTAACATATATATTAAACTCATTATTTAAGATAATAATATCCATTTGTTAGAAAACACTGAAATGTGGTCATTCCTAATTTCATTTTTAAGGATCACTACCAAATCCAACATAGAATAAAATTATAAAATTATAAAAAATTATAAAAAATTAATTCTAATAAATTGTATAAACTTGGAATGGATATCTTTGTGATAAGAATGAATAAAAACACCACCATTATGAAATAGGTTCAAAATGATCAGGACTACTGGGACACGAAATTGAAAATAGATAATAACTAACTAATATAAATGCATATAATAATTAAGATTGATGTTAAAAAATGGTTATTTATAATAATATGGGTATGAAATAGGTCATTATAATATTTATTATTATTATACGTGATATTAAATCACTTTAATAAATGTTGGGAATTGTGGAAAGTGGTTCATTATCTCAATTTTAATTAATTGAGACACATTTATTATTGTAAAACCTGAAAAAAAAATTACTGTTTTATTACCACATAATGAATGTCTTTTACAATATTCATTTTATTCATGGGGTTTTGGGAGCCACATCGTGGTCTCCATTTATATGGATTTTGATTCAAAAGATACCAATATTGAATTTTTTTTGTTAACACAAGTCCCTTCATTTTGTTATAATGTTTCTTCTGGAACTTTCTTCATCCAAGATATTTTTTATCAATCAAATATTTTTTTCATGTTACATTATCTTCTTATATGGTGGAATATGACATTTAGATCATATAGTTTACTATGAAAAATTGTTCTTCACAAGAAAATATTTTATTGTTTAGAATAATTCGACTCATTATTAATGAAGTTTTCCACCACATGTCCATATATTCCTTTACCACTAACATTATATTTTTTTTATGTTGAAATAATAGTAGGTGTTATCACATGGGATCTTTACATTTCCATTTTCCACTTTTTAAAAGTTGTTTTTATCATCATTTTTATAATGTTGGTCTGATAAAATATAATTTCAAATATTAAAGTGGTTTTCCATCCATGTTCATTACATTTAGAATCCACAAAAATTTCCGTAGGGTTAACATTATTTCTTTTTCAAGGTTCCATTTTTGATGGTTTTGAAAATAATTAAATTACCTCAAAACTTTTCAAATCACCTTTTCTTGAAAGGTATTTTTGAAGTTACCAAGACCTTATTATTTTATAATAATGATACAAAAATTTTATGAAAACATATATTATGGTTTCAATTCTATTTTATTCTTTCTAACAAAAGGGGTTTATTTTAATAAAATATATTTTTCATAAATTACCATATAAATTCTCTTACACTATTTTTTGGGATTAAACTCACTGAAATCCAATACTACATTTGGAATGCATAAAAATCCAATTTTTATACACATGGTTCATCTAATTCCATTCATCTATGAACACTCTATGATAAAATTATTTGATTAAGGGTGTTCAGATAGATTCCCTTCATCATTTGGTTGTAGATATATTTAATTTATAATATACCCATTATACATGTAATTACAGTAACATATTCTATATTAGTTTGAATAATCGATGTTTACCAAGAAATTAAGAGATATCATTGGATGCAATATTATATTCCCTATAGAAATAATCTTATAAATATTAATGGAATTCATAATAATTTTTTATGCGGTTGCATTTAAAAAGTATATGAATCCCATTCCCCCGCCATTAGTTTTCATGTAATGTTGAATGATTTATATCCTATGACATTCAAATATATATATGATGACGGTTGGGGTCTTTTCTCGCCCTCTACTACATTGGTTACTTAATTACATCTCATCATATAATGATTCTATGATATTATTTTTTTTGATACAATACAAGATTCATGAACATATGTTTTCTCTCAACATGAATAATGAACATTTTTTCAACAACATGAAACATGGATATGTTATTTTTTAACATTATTATAATTTCCATATGATTATTTTTGGTTCACAATTCTCTAAGTATGACAGTTTTTTATATGGTATTTAAATGATGTATTCTTATGTTTTTCAATGACGGTTACTATGATTTATGATCTATTATTTTTTAAGTATGATATAGTAATATATCTTAAATATAGCTATATTTTCTTATTATTATTATCACTTATGTTTATCCTTACTCAGAGTATATTCACAACTATTTATCATGTTTCAATTTCCACATGTTTTGATGAAATTTTACACATATGATGTTTCTATAAAAATATGTTCTATAGAGAAATTATAGGAAATTTTTGAATACATTTTAAATATTATTATATTAATCTGATAATGGAAAAAATATTCATCAGATAAAAATGTAATGGGTCTCATAAGTTAATATTTTTTCAATGTTATCCAAACAATTAAAATTAAATGATCAAGGAAATGAATTGTAATGAAATATTTAATAAAATATATTATATTTATTATATTGTCACATTCGTAGGTTTTCATAGCCCTAACGTAATATTAAAAAAATTAGATTTATTAAAACCATGGTCTAATAAGATATTTTTTTTGATCCATGATGATTATTCCCCAATGATAAAATTAATATTAATAAGTACCTCATTACTATAAGTAAATTTTATTTATTTGAAAAGGGTAATTTTTTTAAAATTATATATATCTAATGGTTCTTAATATGATTTGAGATAATTCACCAAGAAATTATGATTAATTCTATAACTGGATAAATATCTTAGGATTCCTAAATAATTAATTATTTTATTTGAGATAATTTTTAAGATGATATAGAGTGAAAATTTTTACTATGTTTTTATGTCATTAATTATTTTAAATTATTCCATGTAATTCATATGATATTTTATTATATGATGGAATTTATTGTAATTTTATGTGATAGGTAGGGAAAACAATTATACCAACCCTTAGTTCACTAGTATGTCTCATGAGATAACTATGATAAGGTAATGGGATCACACTTATGATTCATGAATGATATTAGAAAAAAATTCCACACAAATATATTAATGATATGTAAAATTATACATTTCCATAATTTAAATAATTATGAGATATTTTATTATTATCGATACAATTAATTATTTTTCATCATTTACATCGATTATATTTCTCTTACATATTCATTGAATTGGAATCATTTCATTACATTATATTAATTACATAAATATTATATAATTTTCCTTATATGATATGTTATCCCTTACTAAGCATTTGAGTTCACCATCTCCTTATATTTTCCATTACTCTAGAAACTGAAGTGTAACACAATATACGATCTGATCTACATGTAATATTATTATAAGGTCTTGAATCCGTATTGTCTAACTTTTTTATGTTTCAAAAGACTGTGGTGATCTGGGGTGGTCGGGACCATGTCTATAGGTGTATCACTACTAAAAGCATTTTTTATGGAATATTCATAATGTGTAAAGGTTCCACATATTGAATGTGAAGTTCATGTATTTGGTGAGATATTTATTCAATTCCATTAAAATTATATATGTGGATACATTGGCTAGTTAGAGCCATTAGCTATATAGATCCATCGATTATCAGGATCTATTAGCTTAGTGGAACCATCGACTATGTAAATCATCTACATGGATCTTCTATGTGAGGGATCAACTAAGTGGAATGGATAAGTGAGGTAGATATATAAGTGGCCAGTTATATGAATCAATAGCATAGATGGATTGTCTATGTGATAAATATTCTATATGGGAGATCAACCATGTGAAACGACTTTGCAGGGCTTTTAGATACAAGGTGATTTTGGCTATGTGAGTCTGACCCCCTAGATATTTCAATAAATTTAATGAAAATTACCAAAAGGGTATTATGTTGGCATTATCCCTGGTCATTGAATGTTTTATTTATCAAGGATAATTTTATCCTTGACTTTTTAAGACACCCATGCATTCAAAGATTCTATTCTCCAGGATTTTGAGGATATTTTCAACAGTGAAAATTAAATAACATTATATTTGAAAATTAAAATCACCATATCTGTCAACATGAAAACGAAGGTCCTTCCTTCAATTCCTTCCAGGATTCCTTCTATTAATATTTAATGACCTGAAGCCTTCCTATTATGTCATGGAATCCTTCTATCGTCTACTCATTCCTTCCTCTAATTTTTATTCCATGTTACACACACACAATATTTTTGGTGAAATGATTCATGTAAACATTTTTCTTACATATAGTGGATTCATTTATTATCTTCATTATTTATATGAGATCAAAAGTCTATCTTGATTTATCCCATTTGGTGGAAATGGATGTAACCTAATCATGATTTAATCAAAATAATAAATAATTTAATTACAACCATTTATCATTGTATTCTACCATTATAATTATGTGCCTCTTATTTTTCTATATAGTGTAAATATTTTACTCTGTTTATGTAGTGTGATATTATGATATTTTTAGCATCCATTTCTTGGGGTGACATGGAAAATGAAATAAATTCCATAATTAATTGATGATTAATATTATCTTGAATAAATAAAAAGGTTTAATGATCTATTGTTTGTTATAATTTAGTAATGTTCAAATTGATTTTAGTTTGCTTATTTAATAGAATATGAAAATCAATGTGTTAATTTAATGTGATAAATTACATGAATAAAATTAATGATCCTTGATGAAAATAAATAATGGTTTGTTAATAAATTTGATTTTCACTATTTTATTACTACTGTAATATATATTTGGGATCATGTATAATTAAATGATTAATAACATTTGTATATTTTAATTTCATTATAAATTAGGATTCCCATAGTATGTACATTTTAATATGGAATATTTTAATTCATGAAGGAATAAGATCTGTTTGTTTGGTAAAGATAAATTTTAGGGCTTCTGTTTTCCATCCGCATGAGAAGGCTCTGAGCCTTGCCTTGATGTTATGAGAGATCATTTCTGTGTGACGGTTGGATTCCATGTTTTATGGACTATATTTCTCTAATGGTTGTGATTATTTTTCTACTAATACATTTTTATGTGATATGGATGAGAGAACTTCTATGAGATGTGTTATGATCCTATGATAGATTATGAGATATACATAGGGTAGTCAGGGATGTTTAATTAGAATTAAATGTATGATCATGGGCTGGATCGTGTGATATGGGGAGGTGAGGCCCAGATTATGTGGCATAAGTTAATTCCTATTATAGTAGGATGAATTGGGAAATTATTTTGGATAATGAGTACGAAACCAGAGATGATTAAATGATTTGAATATAGGATTAACTATTGATGTGATAAATCCAGATTATTTCATGAAATGAATATTTTTTAATGTTTGATGGATGAGTGGCTTGTTTTCTCTACATTCCTTTCCACAATACTTAAGGAAACTAGATATTGTTGGTTTTAGGTTTCCACTTTATAGTATATTAGGTTGGTTTTTCTCTCCTGTCCAAATTATAGAATAATTTTAATAATGTTTAATAAACTCCTTAACAAAAGGGATAAGTGTTAATGGAATTTAAATGCTAAAAACATGCTAATCTTGTAAAGTTGCGGACTCGATTTTTATTATTCCTAGAAGGCATGGATTTGGATTGATGGTTACTAAATAAATTGGATAACTTGGATAATTAAATTCTAATGAAATATTTAACATAAATTTAATTTATCAATGAAAAAAATGTAATTAAATGTATCTTTTTAAACAGTTTTTTTTTCATATAAGATCTCAAGGCCATAATAGTAGAAGTCTGGTGTCCATGATATGGTAGTTGAAGTTCAACATAAGACTATTTTATTCATATATTGTTATTGTGATATATAACATATATTATGTATTCTATGATTTCACATGATACCCAAAGCATTTGATTTAGAGAGATTAACACCCAGTGGTCTTTAAAAGGGGTTTTTCCAACATTCCAGATATAGGATGGATTAATGACTACCTATTATGGCCCTACTCTCTTCCCTTAGTAGTTACTTGTGTCGGTATTCCTGGTGTTTAGTGTTCTTATATTTATGTCAGACGGATGTGGGGTCTAGTTGGTATTTAACACACATGCATCTCCAAAAACAACATACAAAGGATTATTATAGGCATGATGTGTATAGGTTCTGATGGCTTGTGGCACATTACTCGGTTTATGGGTTTTGATAGTTTGAGGTATGATACATGACTAATGAAACACTTTATATGGGTTGTGGTGGTTCCAATAACCTACTTGGTTACTATATGGATAGGTGATATGTTATTATGTGATGATTTGATTCATGAGTTTCACGTTGTGATTCCTTGCTTATGTGTCTTTGAGATGGATTATTTTTTGGTGAGATGGATTAGAATTTGTGATATTGGGGAAGAGTTTCAAATGATTGGGGAAGATGTAGGGGTACCAGAGATGTTAAATTTTTATTTTATCTGTTTTATTATGTGTGATATGTGGTGAGAAATATCCATGGTGATATGGAGAACATAGTATAACAATTTTGGTGGAAATTTAGTTTCACTATTGTTAACTATGATTTAGTATTCATTCTTTATCTTTTGAATGACATGCTTTTGGGAGGATACTACTAATTATACTGTTATGCTCAAACCACATATTTATAAATTGTTTTCAAGTTATTATGTGTACATTATATATTTGGTTGGATATTACTATCTCATGGTTTTTCTTATGTGGTTTAGGATTTGTGATCAATGTCTTCATTACCTTTTTAGTACTTTTATTTTTCCTTTTAGCTATTTTAGTACTATATAACATTACATATATGGAATTGGGATTCTTTATATGTCTAAAAAGGTGTTGATTGTTATATTTTTCTTATGTCTCTCTTTTTCTTGTTTTTTCATAGGGAAATGCCCCCAATTTTTATTATTTTCATACCATCGATTCTAGTCTCCAAACCATGGCTTACTGAGGAAAGAACTCAAGTAGTCACCATCTCTATTATCTCATTATAGAACCCACAAGGGTTAATCATGGTGGGTTCTTGATATTGGGGTAGTAGAGGTTAATGTAGAGGGACATTATGGATTAAGAAATTAGGAACATGTGAAGTTGAATTTGTTGGTCTGGAAATGGGTATAAAGATGTTTAATGAGAAATATAATATAGGGAGACAAGCTATGATATGGGTATTTAGGCCCCCCTATGATATGATGCAAGGACCATTATGTTTACAGAGCCTACCAAGTAATGTGATCCTTATTTAGGGGTAGAGACCTAGTAATGGATTATTAATATTCCTCATTTGAGATTGTGATTAGAATCGAATTCCTTAGGATAGGTAAAAATTTTAACAAGATAAAGATAATTTATTAATTAATGTTATGTATTCCATATTATATGTTTAAGGGTCTAACAATTTTTAATTTTTCAATAATTACTCCGAATCTATATCCTCATAAGGTTCCAAAAAATTATTTTCAACATGATGTGGAAGCCACTATACATAGAGTAGAGGAAAATTATGATTAAACATGGAGGAAGACACTTCGACAATTTTTGTGCTAGAGATTGCAGAAGTATGAGGCATCTCATTTTCATTTAGTCAAAAAAGAATGGTTATAGGATTTTGAGTTGGGAATTAGCTTTATCATTTCTTCGATGGAGTAATAGGTTTTTTGGATCTTATTATGATACGTTGATTAGAGAGGTGGTGGTGGTTCTTATTCCTCAAGGATCATAAGGATCATGTAGTCTCATGGGAAGAGGTTTCTAATCATGTTTTGAGAAATGTTTCTTCATTCAATTTCAAAGGAATATAGTCACCAATAATTTCTTAACAATTTATAGTGGTGTTCTAGTGCACAAGATTTTGGGATCTATTAAAGAAATATATTCAGATATATTTCAGATCTATTCTATATGTGGGGTCTAGGGAGAGATATTTCGAGCATGCTCTGCATCTAGAGATCAAGTTCCATGACACCCCATTTTACCTGAAGACATATAACAAGGTGATATCAACTACAGATCTTATTAATAGAATGTCTAATTGAACCAAATCGTCACAATTAGGGAGGTATTATGATTCCTCATGATGAGTAAATACAGCTTAGGGGTCCCAGTTTCATTGAAATAAGAAATTATGTTCTGTTGGAGGTATACCTCACCCCTCATCATCTCATTTCTCTGAGTGTTTTTGATCTTAGATCATTGAAAAGGGGTTATAGATTTTTTTCTTATGGAGGTATTGGGCATCATTGGATGTACTTCCCAATATTTTTGAGAAGATATCATTTGTTAGGTGTTAATTTGAGGTAGTTTTATTTGAGGTAGAAAAAAGGGATTTCTAGTTTGGGATTAATAGAAATTTGATAGGGCTATAAGAGTACAACCCTAAAATGATTATCATCCTTATAGTGTAGAGCATGGCTACGTAGGTGGTCTTCATCATGGTCTGATAGGCTACGAAGAAGGTCATGTTTAGCATTATCCTTTAGAATTTCCCACACTAGGCTAGCCATACATCATTTTTTGTACAATTTTCTTATTTTTCTACATGGGTTAATAATTTATTTGATTCAAGAGATACACACTCATTTATATCACCAAACCTCGTCCATTCCTTAGGAATTTAGTTATAGATACTTCAATAACCCTTGTCATTGACTACATCAGTTGGATGTCAATTTTACATGTATGAGAGGATATGACATTGTTATAGGGAAGTACCGCTATTAGGGAGAATTAATATTCTTATGTATACATTCATATAAAACCATAGAAATTATTTATTGGTTGTATTTAGTGTAATATACAATGGATTTAATCATGTGTCTTGTTGTGTAATGTGATTATAGTAGAGATCTAGTGGGGTTCATTTGAATGTGAGGCTCTCATAAGAGTAAGAGAAATTTTCGGTCCTTGCCAAATTTTATGGCCAAGATAATTCTTAGTTCAACATAATATCATCATTTAGTGTTTACAACGTCATATAAGTGTACCATTATGTCTTTTAAAAATTAATTTTTAGCATTACCCCCTTGATGGGAGAATTAATTTGGTATTTAGCTACAACGAATAATTTCTACTAACTCTATGTCTCCATAGAGAATGTGACCTTTTTAGTTGAGAGAGTGGTGTGTATAGCTTAATGATCTGTTGCTATATGGTTTTTCATGGCTGAGTGTGTCTCTTTGGGGTGCACCAATTTTTTCATAAATTATTATGATGGTAGTTTGAAAATTTTTATCGATTATAATAAATTTAACCAAGTAAATTTAATGAAATACTATCCTCTTTCATGTATTTATTGTTTATTTTATCAGTTGAAGGGGGGATATAGTTTTCAACCATCGATTTGTGATTTGTGGATCACAAGATGAATGTGATGGAAAATGATTTCTTAGAGGCTAATTTCCTTTTTTCTGAAGGGAATTATGATTTTATTGGAATTCCTTTCTGTGTGAAAAATACTCTATCAGTATTCATGGAGTTGATGAAATATGTGTCCATATATTTCAAGGATAAATTCATGGTGGTTCTCATCAATGACAACCATCTATAACTCATGTCTGATCAAGAGCATGAATATCATCTATGATGAATTTTGTATTTCCTTCATTATGATATGATAATTAAGATCTTTTAAAAGGGTGAGTTTTTGTCTCATGAAATATTTTTATTAGGGAATTTTTTTTTCTGTTAGAAAGTAGTTGTGGACCAATCAACGATAGTGGTTTTTGTGTCTCTAGAATCCAATAAGACAATAGAATAGGTATATATTTTTATTTATTAATAAATATATTACACGAAGTTTACATATTATTTCTCTCTTTTTTTAGCCCTCTAATATCCTTTACTAAAAAGGTTTGTGAGGAGATTTGTACTGACCAGTATCAGTATCTTTCGAGTACCTAAAAGAGAAGTTGTTTAAAACATTAGAAAAAAATTTTCTAGAAGAAAGTGTTTAGTTTTATGTTTTTAATTATTAATAATTTTTTATATTTGGGTATACTATAATTCATCATAAATAGGTTATTTATTATAGTTCTCCAAATTTATTTACCAATGATCATTACTATTCCACGCATTTTTTTGAGTTTGTGCGAGTTGTGATTTCAATGAAGTTGTAGTGACATTACCTCATCAGATAGAATTTTTTTACCATATGTGATTAAGGTATGTATTCTCCAAGAATGACATAAACATTCATCAAAATTGGTGGAAGAAATTATTATATGATTATGACTTCAATATTTATTGTCCACCAGAAAATAGAAATGGTTTAGCTGATTCATAAAGTAGGAAGTCACATGGTGATGAAATACATGAATTTGGGTTTATTGAATATTGATTGATGAAATATTTGAAATTTATATAGATATATAAGTGGATGGAGTAATGGGTTATCTTTTCCATATGACGGTGTATCATATATGGTGAACTAGTTGGAGGAGTCCAAGATTTGGGATTTAGAGGTGGAGGTTTGGGGAGACTGAGTTTATTTAGAGATTTTCATGATGAGGGCTTTAGGGATGTAAAACAGTAAGTATTGCTTCATTAAATAATTTTCACACCGCTGGTGATTCTTGAGTGGGTTCTCTATGAGTTCCATTTCATTCCTTTTGTGGTACATTCCAATGTTAAAAATATTAACCATGATATGAGAGGTCATTTATTTATTCATGTATTGAACTATGTATTTGTAGAGTTTTTTTATTAATGGTTGGTGTGAAAAAATGTGATGCTATAACAATATGTTACTTGTAGTTTTTTCCAGTAATTATTTATTCCCTAATGGATGTGGTAAGAAATATTAATTGACTTAATTACTAGTAAACCTCGTTCTGATGAAGGATATTGTGCTATATGGGTGATTGTGGATGATTTTACGATATCATCCCACTTTATAGTGATCTGGGAGTCAAGAAAATTGAAGGTTTTATCAAGAACAATTTGTAGATGGTGGTGTGACTACATGAATTCCTGAGGAATATCATTAAATACTTTGATCCCCATTTTACCTTTAGAGTGTAGCGAGGTATCCAACATGATTTTAGACCTCATTTATTCCATAGTTCTTTTTTATCCTTATATGAATATTCATATAGTGTGGAACATCTAGAATATTTAAGATTTATTTTTCACTTGTGTCCTATATTTTTTAGGTTCATGGTTGTGGAAACTTCCCATGGTTGAGAATTCTAAAAAATTGTTTTAACTTCACCATTGGATGATTTTTATGGATGACCCAACCATTCTATTTTGAAGTCAAATTGAGTTAGAAAAGAAAAAACTATTAGTAAATAACAAGTATAGAATATGATAGAGATGGTTTGGTTAATCTACAAAGGTATATAGGTCGCAAAGGATAATAAGATATCCTATGTTGATCATAGAAGGTACCTTTAGAGTTCAGTTTTGGAGATCACATGTTCCTGAAGGTGAATCCTCATCTTAGAAAGTGATGTTTTGGTATTAGGGGTAAGCTTTATCCCCAATTATTTGGTCCATTTGATCTATTTGATAATATTGGGGTCTTCGTGTATTAGATATAAAATACCCCATATATTAGATAATATAAGATGATTTTCACATCTCATATCTCCTTCTTTATATTCATAATGACTCTCATGTCATAGATTGGGGAGAAATAAATTTTTTTCATTATGATACCTTTGAGGATAGGCTTGTAGAAATCAAGAGACACCAAGAGATGGTATTTTGTAGGAGTAATATTCCATTGGTTCATGACTTGTGGAAACATGATGGGAAGGATGGGAGTAACTAGGATCATGATTTTTAGATTCACACTCATTAGCCATATTTTTTTATTTATCTATTCTCTTGTAATATTATCCTCTTTTGTATGATTACATTTCGGAGTATGATATTTTCCCTCTTATTTCTTTTTGGTAAACTTTATCTAGTTTTAGAGGTATCCCCACCCCAATAGAATGTTCAATAGATTGTTTTAATCATTGTGTGTTTCTCTTATTTCCTCTGATGAGGTGGTTGAGCTACTATGAAGTTGAGATCCTTGAGACTTATCACATGTGGTTGATATTTTGATGACCCCTTTTCTCTACGGGCTTGGATTTTTATTCTTTATGATGATAATTATTTGATATTTAATTTTATTTAAGGACTTGGATTCATTTAGTTTGTCCTTTTTATGTTTTTTAAGAACATGGTGCTGGGAGGTGTGTCAGAGTACGTATATATGTGTTTGGATACTAGAAACTAGAAGCATGAAGGATTTATGATGTGTAAGGGTTTCAAATCATGAATTATTGGTTCATAGAATGGGTTAGATCTTGATTTATGGCCAATCAAATAATTTTTTTGGGGTCATCAAGTATGTGGATCCATGGGTTACATGGATCCATCGACTTTGTGGATCCATCAGCAACATGAATTGGCTATGTGGTTGGATTGGATATGTGGGTCTATTATATTAGTGGTCATCTACATGAATCAGATATTTTAATTAGCTACCTAATTGATTGACATCATAAACTAGGTACGTTGATGGGTTAACTAAATGAAGGGGTTATGTGAGTAAGAAACTACATGAGATCTGCTATGTGAAATGAATATGTGGAGCTTTTGGCTATGTTTTTCTTTTGGATAGATGAAGTCAGCCAATTGGGGATATTTTTCTAGTTTCATGAAAATGACTATGTGAGTATCCCAAAGGTTAAAATCAAGGGCTTTACAAGGAAGGTTCAACAAAGATAATTATAGGAATTATTTTATGAGATTTATGAGGATATAAAAGAATCAATCTACATTGATTTTAATGAGATAGAAAATAGATTTAATTGAATATTTATGATCATCAGGTCTCTCATCACAAAAAAAGTTCCTTCTTTTCATTCAATCGGTGTTGCCTTACGTCAATATTAGAGATTATAGAGCATTACCAAGGAGTTGGGGAATCTTTATTCTCTTGGATCATTCTTTATCCATGGGTGATTCCATCTCATTTGTTATGATATTATTGATGCAGTGAGTCACATGAATCTTCTTCCTCAATGTATGGTATTCACTGCATCTCTTATTTATTTATGAAAAACTCTAAAGTTAGCATGGTTAATCCACATTGGTGGAAATGGAGTTATGCGTATGAATATTCGTAAAGATTCATAAATAATAGGATTGTGATGATCTATTGTTTCATTCTAATGTTATAAAAAATTTCCTCTAGGTTTTCTAGATATTTTTTGATCTATAATCTTCTTAAGTTGAATTCTATTATCCTTGTTTTTTCAGTTTGTTCTCAATAAAAAATGGTAAATAATGTAAATCCAAATCAAATTAATTATTAATTTTTTATTGTATAAATAGGCATGTTAAATGGATCTGGTGTTTGTTGTAATTTTATAATGTTCATATTAATTTGATTATTCATGTCTTATTGACTATGTAATCCCATGTGTGTTTGTAATTTGATAATAAATTTGAAACGTGTTATTTATTCTTTATTAAAATTATTAAAGGATTGTTAATAAATTGTAATTCCATAATATCATTGAAACAAGAATGTATATTGGGATGTATATATAAATTCAATGTTTAATTATTTTTTTAGATTGTTATAACATGATCCCTAATGGTTCTAATAGTTAGAACCTATGAATTTTAAATTGGATAATTCATGGAAAAACAAAAAGTGGGTATTTAATAAATATTATTTATATGACTTAATTTCAACTTCTCCTTGATAATAATGGGAGATAAATGTTGGAATCATGAAAGCTCATTTTTGTGTGAACAGTGGATTCCTTTTTTAAGGATTAGATTAACATGATGGATGTCATTATTTTTTCCTACATATTTTTTGGTGAGAAATGTATGTGATCTTGACTGTTAATGGTTTTATGATTCTATGATGGATGAAACTATCAAAGATGATGAGATATTTAGCGGAGTCTTAGATGCGTTATTATCCAAATATAGCTGAGATGAGGATGACTGATGTGATATCAAGTAGGGAGGCCTAGATGATATAGTAACAATGGATTTCTATGATGATGAGATGCGTAAAGACATGCATTTTGGTGTCAATTATAACACTGAATATGGTAAAATATATTAAATTCATGGTTACCCATTGATGTGTTAAAGCTGAAAATTTTCTACAAATTAATCAATTTAATGGTTGATGGCTAGAATTTTTATTTTATTGTCATTCCATTCTTTACATCTCGAGGTATATAAATGTTATTGGATGATATGTACCTCTTGTTAGTTTCTTGGGTTGGTTTTTATTGAGAACATGAATTATGTATCAATGCTAACATTTTTCTATAAATTACTTAACCCATGGGGTTGGTGATGATGGAATAAAAATGTGGAAAACAATTTAATCATGATAAAATGTGGACTTTATTTGGATTATATATAAAGGAATAGACTTTATGTGATGGTTAATAGTGAATCTTGGTTAATTTGGTTGATTAATGGATAATTAATTAACTAATATAATGTAAATTGCTCAACAAATAGAATGCAATTTATTGTTTCTCTTTAAATTATTGTATTTTTACTGAGTACCCTGCCCCTTCCAGTGTTAGTCAGGTGTTTTGGAGAATATCAATGCAATGATATTAGGACTAAGTTATTCCCATAGTGTAGTTGTGAGATATATAATTCTTATATAGTATTTCTATTATATTCTTCACATCCCATGTTCGTTAGGAAGACTCGGACATTGAGGACTCGGTAATTATGTTTTCCCAAATATTCCAAAGGGGGGAAGGATGGATAATATTCACATAGAATAAACAAGTGGAAGGGAATATTATGGGGCAGTGGAGTTAACCATATGTAATTAATTTTAAAATAAATACACAATTGAATTCATAAATTTAAATGCTGTATTTTTTGAATGTAGAGAGATATTTCATCATTCCCCAAAGCGTAAAGGATAGAGGGAATAAAAAAATATAAAAATTACGAAAATAAGAAGATTGAAAATTTGTATTATCACTATCATGATCTCAAAGGGAATATTTCATAAAATATTTATAATAATAAAGGATGATATTTTTTAATAGTAATTGATTAGGATGAAGCTCAATATTTTTTTATTTCACGTACTAGAATCATAAAATCATAGTTTTCTTGTGGATTATTTTATTTTATATGTACATTATTATTTATATCGTGGATGTAATCAATAAAAATTCAGTCACTCCCTTAAAAATTATGGACTGAATTTTCAATGAGTACACTTTGTGGAACTCCGATTGAATCAATAATATACTAGGATACTCAAATGAGAAAACTAGGGTGTTGTTTATGTGAAAATCTAATCATTGTAAATATCATGAATTTTTATAAAATTATAGGGATGTATTGGCTCTAAATTTACTAAAATAAAATTTATTATTGATAAAATGAATTTAAATTTGATGAACTGAGTATGTATTGTATTTTTTTCAATGGGGAATTTCATTACCCCATTCTTATCAAGAACCACCCCCACTATATTTTCAAGGTGAAATAAATAATGAAAATTAGACACACAAAAATTTTCCAAGGAGATTGAGGATTATAGAGTAATATATGTACATATTTTTTAAATTATATTAATGTATTTTCAGATTATTTAATATGATTTCCTGTAACACCCAAAGCATCCAAAATACACTTCCTTTTTATATAATTCTGTAGTGGGCAATGTATATAACACCAAGTTCAAGTGTACTATAACATATCAAACTAGGTGTTTAGAAAGGTGTTATGAAATTTATTAACCACATATTGAATTTTATATATCCCATATACTTTTAAAATTCTTATATTTTGTTTCATAGACATCATATAAGGAAGAAATATAGTTTTTAGACCAATGAAGTATTTTTCAAAAAGTACTGTTTTTTCACCTTTTAATGGAGAAACATTTTAAATCCAATACTTGAAACTTTTATATAATAAATTATATGAAATTAAATTATTTTTTATAATCGGAAAATAAAAATTTAGTTTGGATAAATTTTTGGTTCACTTATGATAACTTTCATATTTTTAAGAATATTTAAAAAATACTAAATTTAAATTAAAAAAACTTTTTTATTGAAAATAATTTATATGGTTAAATTATACATTTTAGTGGTTTTATTTCTTCTTTTTATTGTTTCTAATTCTTAAAAAGATGCTTTTTGGTTTTGAAAACAGGAATTAGTTTTATATTTTTTACTGAATATTTTATGTTTTGAATTTCGATAAATGGACTCCATATTTCAAATCAGAGGGTCCAAATTCTGTAAATAGGAACCTTTTATTTTTGGGACATTATGAATGGTAACAACAGTAATTATTTTATTTACCATGGTTAAAGGGTAAATCTGAAAAATAAGAGTAAAAAATAATATTATAATAACATTAAACTAGCCTAACACATGTGATAATATCATTGGATGGGATTTTTTTAACCATGGTCTTCCTTGGGTATATTTTGGAACCCCAAGGAGCCACTTAATATGAAATGAAATTTTATAAGAATTAATTTAATGTATAGAAAAATATAACATAAACATGAATCGTTCAATAAAACAATTTTTATATGGGGTTATATAATGGATATCTTTGACTATAAATATTAATTATAAATATAAAAATATTTACTAAATCATTATATTTTATTTATATTTTTTATATATAATATAGATAATTTTTTATGACACAATAATGATATATTATTTCCTTTATTAATTAATAAATCAAATATATGATATTATAAATATTAAAATATACATAATTTGAAAGTTTTGATGCCATAAATGAATTTTATAGATTCCTTTGAAATATGAGATATGTGTTAATTCATTTTTTTTGTGGAATCAATTTTTTATGACTATAAAAAACCAATTACTATATAGTGTCAAAATTGACATAATTTTGTATTTAATACAAATACAATTTTATAAAATGATATAAAAATAATAAAAATATAGAGTTTATAAAAATAACATGGATTGTGATAAAAATTAATAAATTATCCACCTTAGTTTTTCATGGAATTTTATATTAAAGATATTAACCTTGTAGTATAAAAATACAAGGTAACATGGTAAGAGTTGACTTTTATTACAATGGGTAGAATCTAAATTATCGAGATAATATTATCATCTAAAATATCGAAAACCTGTTGGATGAGAGGATTTAGATCCATATTCATCTTATCCTCTATATAAATTAATTTGGAGATATTATAAATAGAAAATAATTTTATAATAAATTAATATTTCATGATTTTCCTAAAGTTCCCCTCACCTCTCTTACAAAAGGGAACCTCCCTTTCTCTTTAGTTTACACCTCCAATTCCCTTTGGCTTGGGCAAGCTCTAAAAAAATATCCACACAACATCCCTCACTTCATCCTAGAAAAAACCATTTCACATAAAGCTAACATTAGAAGTGTGTTTGTGAAAATCAATAGGAGACACTCGAAGAAGAGGTAATAATTTTATCCCTTTATCAAAGTTCATTCCGTCATCTAACTCCTCCTACTAAGTTGTTACCATAACAAAATAAAAAATATATCATATAGAATATTTTGATATGTTTTTATGGTTTTGGAACAACCATATTACTCTTTTTACCCATCTTGTGAAAAAAATACAACCATGTGTGTGTATGAACGGCTTACCCTCTCCACGACGTGGTGTAAATTGTTTTTAATGTACAAATTATTTATATGGGTATAAAGATGAATATAATGGATGTAAATAATAAATATAACATGTTAATTCTTCTTTTAAATCCAAATTCCATTCAATTACATATAATTTTATCATTAAGCAAATGATACAGTCGCTCGTGTGTACGTAAGGCTTACAGTCTCCACGACGCGATGAGACTCATCTTCCATGTTCTCCATCCAATAATGATTATAAGAATATATATTATGAAAATGTAAGAAATATATGACATAATAATTCTACTGGGATGATATTTTTATATTTATACACATATATTTCATTCACATACTTCCATTCAATAAAATAATTAAATTGAAACAACGTTCATCTGTACGTGCGGACAACCGCCACCATGAATGGTGTGTTCCATTTTATGTATCTATCTATTATATATATTTATATACAGAATATATATGATATATAAATCATATTTTAAATTATATATGTAATTAAATTATGATCTAAATAATATGATCAATAATAAAATGTCAAAACGTGTGTGATAAACAAAGAAATTATTACATTAAATGTTGCATTAACTTTGAATTGTTAATAAATGAGTAATATAAAGTCATAAAATAATCATATATGATATCATAAATATTATTATGATTTTGATACATGTTAATTATATGTTCAAACACATTCTAATGGAGATTCATATATGTAGTGAGAGTATCATACCCAAGTTAACTGTTAATTAATCAATCTCATTATTATCTATGATTGTTCAAGGGTAAGTATTTACTGAGACATATTTATCATCTATATCCATATTTGAAAAATAATGTTTTCTAATGGAATATCTAAAGGTTTTATCGATGTTAATATTTTACTATATCATTATTTTAAATGTTTAAAAGATTTATTTTCTAAATATATTCAATTAATGTCAATATTTTCAAAATGAATTTAAGGATTTACTTATATGGGCATGATTTTTTTAAAATTTTAATTCTGTTAAAAAATTTCAAAGTGGTATGGTACACATTGATTCAAAATTAACATTTAAATGAATTCCTTTTTAAATTTTTTGAATTTTAAATGATTTCATGGAAAATAGATATTTCTCTCAAAAACTTTTACTGGTCATTTTCAAAAATGTCAACATCCTTTACAAGGTATTATTCTTGATTGGGGTAGAATTATTATAATATAATCATGAATATTTTATTGATTCATTTATGATAAGTTTGAATGTGGATGTTTTATTTCTATACCATTCATGTTTTATGGATAATGTATTAATATATTGTATGATAGTTTTAATACGAATGATTATTTTATGTTTCACCCTTTTTATATGAGGAATTCATTGGACATTGTACATGATGTATGTGGCCTGCTATAGCCCCTCGATGAATCGGTAGGTCTCATGAGACAAACTAGTGTCTTGGAACAGGGCCTCACATAAAATTTGTGAATTTTCCTGGCACAAGGCCTTGACATAGTAGTTGTTATATATGGATTTATGAATTCCCTCATTATGAAATTAGTTATTACCTGTGATTATTTCACTAGTAGAATGTCCATATGAATGTTTAAATGGATATGATGAATTATTTTAACATATTATGTTCATGTTTTATATTTTTAAGGCTAATTTTTTTATTATACATCTTTCCTTAAAATCATATAGCTTTCGCTAAATTATTTACCCATACTAAGCATCTGATCTCACCCCTTATGTCTTCTTTTCCAAGGATTATATGATGTGTATTTTGATTGATATTTAGGGTTAATATATGGTAATATTGGTGTCCTTAATGAATTATCAATGTTGTATTTTATGTTAGAAATTGTAATGTTATGTTCTTGCATGTAATCTATTTTCCTATACTTCTAAACTAATGGGTCCTTCGGGACAAGATTACTTTTAATCTGACAATGTAATAAAATAATGCACCTTATATGGGTAACTAGGGATGGGGTGTTATAGCTGGTATCAGAAAAAGTATAGCAATAACCTTGGAAAAAGATTTAGAAGACTTAGATTAGGGATCATAACCCTAAGATCAACTTTGAGTATAAGTGTAAAGAACCCCATAGAATTTTAGTAAAGTATGGATTACATGGATATTTCAAGTAGTAAATCCAATTCTAGATACTACATGTGAAAATGGTTCTAGAATAGATGTACCATGGGGTGAAAACTTCGACAAGGTGTTCTAGGCGCGACTCGAGGTAGCCTGGTATATGGCAACAGGTCTTACTATACAACTAGTTTGGCACTCATGGGGGATATTCTTAGTGTTGAGAAAATGTTGTTTTCAACAACGCTCTATTATATTAAGTGTAGATCACTATGAACAACACTCCATATTTTTATGATGCTTTTGATGTTCACAAATACCCTTATTTGTTATTATAATAAATTTACTTTGACTATATTTCAAGAAATTTATATTCTTTATTTATCTATTTTGGAATATTTTAAAGTGTTTAATCCATGTGTAGTATTTGACATGGTTTTTGGAAATCATTTTACATGTTCTGGAAACACTGTTCATTTTCTATGAGATCTAAAATCAATTTCATGTGTTCTGGAAACAATATTGATACTCTACATTTAGTTGCATATCGTAAGGATGGATTCATTGTTTACTTTTTAGAATATCAAAAAAGTATGGTTAAGAAACCATATGTTATAAAAAAAGTATGGAAGAATAACCCTGCATTTTGAAGGAACCTTACATTCAAGACATTAGAAAAGTATTGAAGAAGAACCTTATGCTAGTATGGAATGTTATGTTTGTTTCTTAAAAGAATATTTCCTCAACCTTAATTTTGAAAACAAACTTACATTTTATCAAAAATTATGGATCATATACATTACATTTTGAAGCTGATAAAAGTATGAATCGTCAACTTTACCTTTATAATGTACCTTAGGGATCATGTATCTTATGTTTTGCTAAAAAGGAATGTGTGGATATTGTATCGTATGTTTGAGAGTTGAAGATAAAAGTATGGTTTTTCAACCTTAATTTGGGATCCTTATGTTGTGAACCTTATGTTGTGAACCTTACATTGTGAAACTTACATTGTGAACCATACATTCGGAGAAAAAATGTTGTGCAGTTCAACCCTACATTTGGCATCAACAATTTAAATTATGACTTTATTGGGAACTGGTCTTTCTGTAGATTATTAGGCTGATTTCAAGACAAATTCAAAGAACGAAATTAAAAAACATTTTTGAAAAATTCAAATCCGTTTATTTGTGATTCAAAGAATCTATTTAAGAGGATCTTTTCATGCTGAATATTTAGGGGAGTTATAATTGCTCTTTCATTCAAATATTTCAATATCACGATTCAAAAAAGAAACTTTTTTTGATATAAAATTATAAAGAAAAAACTCATTGTTATTCCATATATATTTGTGATATTTTGTATTTAAAAAGAAGGGTGAATAATCAATAAAATATATAACAACCTCTTGAGTTTTTCATGACTACAATTTTATATAGTAATTTGAGATTTACAGATCCGATACTACCAAGAACTATCAAACTCTGATTTTTTGAAGAAGAATAAAAAAATTTATGATTCATAATTTCTTCATTGAAGATATTTTGTGAATCAATTGTTGGTGGAGGTGATGAATTTATTTCTATATCTATTGTAACTGGATCGACTCTGAACATCCCTTATCTGAAAAACATATTTTCTGAAGATGGCGATCTATCTACTGTCAATTGCATGTTGTTGCAACTATAAAGATCAACTGGAAAGTATTTCAAGACAAATAGTATTTTAATTTCGCGTAATTGGTTTCTCGTACTAGGATGTGTATTCAGTTCTATGTATGAACCAGAAGACTCTATTTTTAGCCTTAACTTGTGAAGGTGTCAACTGCCTGCAATCAGTTGTGGACGGTTTGTTGATAAGATGACCAGATAGTGAAAATCAATATGTTTGTGTGGTAAACCATTTGTGGAGTGGACTAGGGGCCTTTTGTTCCGTAAACCACAATACATCCTTGTGTCCTTTAATTGTTTATTTTCCTCTACATAAATAATCTGATAAAGTTATAAGAACATACTATGTCATCATCGTGATTTGTAAGGAATTTGTAATAGACACAATTCACCCCCCCCCCTCTTGTGCGTATTTGGTATAACCTGATCCAATAATTGGTGTCAAGGGAGGATCTTTTTTCAAACTTATAACAAGCTGATTTTTTTGGATTATACAGATCACAATGGCATATACACGAGAAGTTTTTCCAATGGTTCGAGCTACATACATTAGCGGTGAAAATTAGGGATGCTAGAAATCAAGGATGATCATTTACATAAACAACCTTGGATACAATTTCAACTCAAAAACTCTAACTCCCTATGTGAGTCTAGAGAAACCTAAAACATAAAGTTATGATACAGAAGTAGAATATGACATAAACTCAAAAGCTATGAATGCTATAATTTGTGGTCATGGACTAGATGATTTCAAAAAAGAATCTTAGTGACCGACATCTTATGAATTGTGGATGAGAATTCCAGTTGCTTCTGAAGGAACTGAAAATGTCATACATATGAGGTATTCTAAATCTAAATTGAAATTCAACACATTCGGAATGTTTGAAGGAGAAAGCATCACCCAGATGAATGGGAGGCTTACAGAAATTGTTAATAAAATCACTACCTTGGGAGATCCTATCAAACAAGAAGATCAATCTCTAAAATTAAAGAGAGTAATTCAACTTAGATGGAATGGGATATTAGTGGCTATTAGAAAATTATCACTAGTCAAAGATCATACAATGAGAGAGTTAATTGGAACTGTTATGATGTATGAAGTTGAGATTCAAGATTAATAAAACTAGCATAAAGTCTTGATCAATAGAGAAAATATTGCTTGAAAGTAACATCCTAATAGAAGATCAGAAAGATGAAGAAAGAAATATAAATGAAATCACTGAATTTTGATTCATCTAGTTCAGATGTGGAACTCGCTCTTCTAGCCAGAACCATCAGTAAATTCTACAGAAAGAAGAAGGGAATCAGAAAATCCTTCAAAAAGGGAGAAAAATAACCAAGGGATGTTAGATGTTTTGAATGCAAGAATATGGGACACATTCAACCTGACTCTCCTAAATTAAAAAAAGAAAAGAAAAAGAAATTTTTCAAAAAAAATGATTATGAGCAGAAATAAAAAAGAACAATGAAAGCTACATTGAGTGTTTCTAAAGACTCCAGCAACTCATCAATGTCTTTTTCAGAAAAATAAGAATCAAATATAAGAGAAAATATGTTCTTTATGGAAGAAGCATATGATGTTCAATATTATTACTCGTCATATTCTGATTCTAGTTCTAATTGTTCAAATAATAATCCTACATCCTACTACAACATGATGGATGAAAAATATGATTCTTTATTTAAGAAACTTAAATCACTAAAAAATATTCACACTTTAATTTTTGGAGAAAGAGTCACTATATTAAAACAACATCAATAGTTAATTGAAAATTTTAACTCTTCAAAAATAAACTGCACAGAAAATGAAACAAAAACAAAAACACTACAAATAGAAGTAGAAACATAAAAAAGTACAACTTTTGTTTTCACAAACGGAGAAAATGCACTGAATGAAATTCGTGGAAACAATTTGATTAGAAAAGAAATATATGGAATAGGCAGTAAAGGTGAGATACCCAAACTATATAAGAACTATTTTGTTCCATGTAAAAAAGGTATAATTTGCAACTACTATTGAACAAAATGTCACATATCTAAAAACCATTATTTAAGGAAACATCAAATAAGTGGGATTAAAAAATCCTTTATTGCGAGCAGTTAAAATGATTCTATTGAGGATAGAAAAACAAAGAAAGTCAAGATTACCAGGTTATTGTTGACTAACACTGGTGGACCCAACAAAACATGGGTACCAAAACAAGCCTTTGTTTAAATGCCATTGGAGGAAGTAGGTCCCAGAAGCTGAACAGAAATATGGTATATTGAATGTGGCTTCTCAAGGAATATGAGTGGGAATTCAATGAATTATAAAACATTAACTTAAAAGGATGGATAATTAGTCAGATTTGGTGATAATGACATATGTAAAATTATTGGGATTTGGATTGTTGGATATCCAGAAGTTGTATCAATTAATAAAGTACTCTATGTACAAGGATTGAAACACAACCTGATATGTATCTCTAAAATCTTTGATGATGGTTAATTTTTTTATTTTTCAAACAACTTTTGTTCGATTTTTTAAGATGAATTGCTTAAATTTAGAGCACCCAAAACTGATAATGTTTATACATGGGACGTAAATTCCTTATTTAAAGAAAAAGTGAACATCTTAACAGCTAAGATAAATGAATCATGGATCTGGTATAGAATACATGGACATTGAAATATATATGATTTATATAAGTTTTCTAAGAATCATTTAGTTTCATCATTTCCTAGTCTCAAATTTGAATGTGATAGATTCTGTTATGCATCCCATCTTGGCAAGAAGCACAAATCATCCTTCTAATATTTTAACAGAGTTTCTATATATAAACCTCTAGAACATATACATATGGATTTGTTTGGACCTTCAAGAATAATGATCTTGTCAAGTAAATTATATGTGTATTTTTTATTTGAGGACTATTTTATATTAACATGGTTTCATTTTCTAATATATAAAAAATAATCTTTTAATATATTTGAATGTTTTTTTAAAGTATTCCAAAATTAAAAAGGATTTAAAAAAACTCATTAAGAAGTGATCATGGTGGAGAATTGGAGAATTTGTAATTTAATTCCTCTTGTTAGAATATGGGTATTAAACACACCTTCTCTACACCAAGAACACCTCACCAAAATGGAATTGTTTAATGAAGAAACAAGACTATTCAATAAATAGTTAGGTCTATGCTAAATGAATACAGTATTCTTACATATTAATAGGAAGAAGCTGTAAGTATAGCCTTCTTTATAATAAATACAGTTTTAATCCGACCAATTTTTAAAAAGACTCCCTATAAAATTTGGAAAAACAAAAAACATAAAGTAAATTTATTTAATGTTTTTGGATGCAGGGTTTACAACATAAACACCAAGGACAATCTTGGTCTGTTCGATCAAAAATCTGATGAAGGCATTTTCATAGGAGATTCTTATACTTCCAAGTCTTATAGAGTTCTTAATAATAATTCAAGAATTGTTGAATAATCAGTTCATGTGAAATTTGATGATTATGATCCCTTAGAGAAAAAGAAAGACCAAATTGCTGAATCTAACTCTACTAATAATATGAGACTTGAAAACATAAATGATGATTTTGAAAAAGATTTTAATAAAATTCATTCCCGTTTAGAGGAACATGACATTGAATAACCTAACAGTGTACTACCTATACAGTCTAGAACCCTAAAGAATCACCCTATAGAAACTGTTATAGAGGACCTATGCACTAGAATAAAAACTAGAATAAATGTAGGAATTATTATTGAATTCTTTTCCATTATATCCAAATTATAACCAAGGAAATTTTAAGAAGCCTTAGTTTATGAAATTTGGATGATCGAAATATAAGAAGAACTAAACCAGTTCAAGAGAAATGAAGTTTGGAATTTAGTTGAAAGAACTCGGAACAATCAAGTTATACAAAATAAATCGGTATTTAGAAATAAACAATATGATCAAGGAATAATAAATAGATTTAAATAAATACTATTAGCTAAAGGATATAATTAGGAAGAAGGTATAGATTATGATGAAACCTTTATATCTATAGCTAGAATAGAAGCTTTAATAATCCTTTTATCATATGCATATTATATGAACATTAAATTATTTTAGATGGATGTAAATTCTTCCATTTAAAATGGTTACTTATTAGAGGATCTTTATGTTGAACAACCTCCTATTTTTGAAAATTCAAAAAAATCAGATTTTATTTTTAAACTTACTAAAGCTCTTTATGGCCTTAAACAAGCATCTAGATCTTGCTATTAAAGATTAATTTCATTTCTACTGAAAAATTATTTTACAATTGGGATGGAATTTCCAACATTGTTTAATAAAATTTTTACCTTTAATATTTTATTGTTTCAAATTTATGTTGATGATGTAATTTTTGGTTCTACAAAAAAAACTTTTTCATGAGTTTTCAAATTTAAAGAAAAAATAATTTGAAATGAGTATGATGGTAGAATTAAATATCTTTATTGGACTTAAAATTTATAAAAATTATTTTGTAAATGTTTTAAATCAATTCAAATATATTACTGATTTACTAATGAAATTTTTAATTGAAAACAAAAACATATATACAACTCCTATGTGTAATAATATAAAAACTGATTTTGATGAAACTGGAAAATTAGTTGACAACAAGTCATATAGAGGTATGATTGGTAGTTTATTATTACTACTAGTCAGACATATATAATGTATTCAGTATATCTTTGTGCTATATTTCAATCTAATCCTACAAAATCACACTTACGTGCTATCAAAATAATTTTTAGATATTTAAAATGTGCTATTTTTCAATCTATTATCTATCCAAAAACTTATGATTTTAATTTAATTTCATATTAATATGCTGAATTTGGAAGTTCTAGATTAGATAAAAAAGAACCTCAGGGACTTTTCACTTTTTAGGGAAATCTTTTGTGTTGTGGTCTAGTAAGAAATAACAGTAGGTTTCCCTGTCAGCATTCACAGAAAAATATATAACTGCAGGCAGTTGTTGTGCACAAGTTTTGGTGATTAATAAAACTCTTATGGACATTGGAATAAATTTTAATAGCACACCTATTTTATGTGATAATAAAAATGAAGTAAATATTTCAAAAACCACTATTAATCATTCTTGAACTAAGTATATTAATATCAGAAATCACATTCTATGAGATCATGTTCTTAAAAAGGATATATTATTAGAATTTAAATGCACCAAAATTCAATTAGCTGGTAGTTTTTATAAAACACTTCCCACTATGAGGTTTTATTTTATCAATGGGAGCTAGGTTTATTTTATTTTAAAGGAATTATAAATTTTATTTTTTTATGCATTTTTTAATCTTCACTGTTTTAAATAATTTAATTATTTGTTTTTAGAATAATTTAAAATTTCATTTGTATTATTTTTTGTCATGTACATTTTATTTTATTTATTGTATTTAATGATTTCTATGTATGTAAATGTCATGGGAATCAAGGATGTCAGAAACCGTTTCAAATTCCAACCTCGTCCATTTTCTCAAAACCTTTCGAAACACTAAAAAACCCTTCCTTTGTCTACCATTGAATAAATATTTAAAACCCTCATCCTTAGAGCCTTTAAAACATTGAAACAGAAATGGTATAGACAGAGAGAGTCAAGGAAGAAGAAGCTAGTAATACCAAGCATATGTGCACGATAAGAAGAAAGAGTCTACAGGGAAAAGTGATCAACCTAGAATGGTTGTATCAAACGGATCTCATAGTGCAGCAAGCCCTCGCATTTCAAAATCTCAAGAAGACTTTTAGTGGCGAAAATACATAGTTTCTATATGAGGTAGAGCTTCGTCACTTTAAAAAATCTTTTTAGTTCAGTCTTGAAGAGATAGAGGACACCATAGATGCGAAAATTGTAGATCATTATTTTTCAATTTAATCTTTATAAAAAGCATAAATCTTGAACTTCCCTTATGTGGGATTTTATCATTTATACTTAAAGAATATTGGAGATGATGAATGTAATTCAGAGGAAATTATGTCATTTTTATATGGATCTACAAGTATAAGAAAAATGTTTGTGAAGTATCTAGAACCTGATCAAAATATTCTTGCTATGTTTTTTCAAATAGGTATTTCCCCTCGGATGTTTGAGATAGAGAAGATTTTGTTTCCTGATATGTACATAATGTTTTTTCTTATGAGTGAAATCAAATTGAATTTTCCGAGATAAATGTAAGATATCATAACTACTTTTGTCAACCAGAGGCTAGAATAAGCTTATATCCCTATGGAAGGTTCATTTCAAAATTACTATTTATGTATGATATGGTACGATTACAAGATGATAGAGTAAGATTCCATCACAAAAATATTTTCAATGCTGGAACTCTATGGACGATTGAATTTTTCTGAAGTATTGTGAATGACAATCTTTTGGTTCTTGGAGTTGAGGAAGACAAGGAATCAGCTCCGGGGGACACCGGATAAGTCTAAGGAAGTTCGGGTTTAATCAAGAGAATGTTGAACCTCAAGAAGACTGAGATTTGAAGTAGTTGATCTATCTACTAATGAGGAATTTAAATAGGGACTTCAGAGGAAAAGACATCGAGTGTCTCTGAGGAGCCTGTTCAAGTAACTACTGATACCACTGAACCTATTTTGAGCTATAGATTTTTAAGATAACCTGCTGTACAAAAAATTGAACAACCAATAGTTTCCCAAATTGAGGTGACTCCTCAAGTGGAAAAGAAATTCTGCCTCAAACTATTAACAATCTAGGATAAGTTGAAGTGGCTAGACCCAAATTTGTTTAAGAGGAATTATCTCAAGAAGAACTTATTTTAGAAGATCCATTCTTGGAATAACTCAATGAGGAAGATACTTCGGAAGAGAAACATTCTACTGATGTGAATTTAGAATAGATTCCTTCATATATTCACACTGAAATTATTAATGATGATTTTTCTATGGATGAGTCAGGGAATGACTCAAAGGAAAAATAGGTTGAGAGGCCAATACAAAGAGAAGATGAAGAGAAATCAGAGGTTGAATCACTACCTTTAATATTGTTAAGACCAGTGGAATCTCAAACTGAGAATCAAGCACAAGGATACAGTAATTCTATAAATTTATAATTTGAGGTTCTATAAAGAAAGATTACTAGATTTGAATCAAAAAATGATTCCTTATGAAGAGCATTGGAAAAGGGAAATCATAGATTTCATAAATTGAAATCCAATACTATTTCAGAATAAGAAGTTGATGTTTTTAAGAACGACATATTGGCTGATGTTTAGAATTTGAAATCTAATATGGTAATGAAGTCATATTTGGAAGATTTTAAGATTTTCATGGAGAAACAATTCGCGAACTGTCAGGAACAGTCAAGTAGGTACCTCGGGTACTTCACCTTATCTGATAAGAATATTTTAGGTCATTACAGCAGTAATGAGGAATATGAATGACATATTGCAGGACTTACAGTGTAACAGTGCTCCATTATCTGTTCTTCTGGATAATCGAAATCATCTTATTGACCAGCTTACCTCAAATGAACCAGGTATTAAATTTATATTGAATAGATTCACAATGATTCTAAATTAGTTTATAGATAGGGAAGAGAGGTTAAAAGAGTTTTTTAGAGACAATTTGATTGAGAATATCCATCTGACTCATGAAGGAAGGGATTCCATAGTCCATTTATGCGATAGACAATTGAAAGGGTAAGGACTGCAAATGGAATCGCTCAAGGAAGTAATTTAAAGGTGAATAAACCTATTTCCCATACTTTTGTAGCCCGACCATGATTCTCATTTTCATTACATTACATGTAATTATATTTAAAAAATATATACTTGCATCTAATTTTCATATGTTTTGATTTGTTTTCAAGTGGTCACTTTGTTAAAATACAAGTAATCTAATTTCCAATATTGATAATCTTTTTACCATAGAATTTATAGAGGTTCAGTGCTACATTAAAATGTGTTATATTCCTTCTTCTATCATTCCTTTTCATATCACAAAACTGGGGAGAAATGAGGACAAACAGAACATATTTTTTGGGAGAAATATGGATAAGCACAACATTTTTTTAGGAGAAGTTTTGGGAAATTCTTTTCTTTATTTATAAAGGAGGAGATATTATTTTACATTATAAAGGGATAAAATGTTAAAATTAAGGAATAATTTTGTTAAAATAAAATAGTTTTTTATCATTAATAAATTCTAAACTATAGATAATTAATTTTGTAAGATAATTTCATTGGTAATTTCATGGGTTTTGTGATCATCAAAAAGGAGGAGATTGTTGATCAAGTGTTTTCTTCAACAACACTCTATTTTATTAATGTGAGATCAATGAGAACAATAATTTATCTCTTTTGGTTGATTTTTATGTTCACAAATACACTTATTTCTTATTTTAATAATTTTACTTGGAGTATATTTCAAGAAATTTATAGTCTATATTTATCTATTTTGGAATAATATTAAAGTATTTAATCTACATTTAATGTTTGAAAAAGTGTTCATAAATCATTTTAGTATGTTATGGAAACACTGTTCACTCTCTAAATTTTTGGAAATCACATTCGTGTGATCTAGAAACATTGTTCATACTCTACGTTTATGAGCATTGCGTATAGATGTAATTCTTTGTTTACCTTACGGAATATTAGAAAAGTATGGTAAAGCAACCATAAGTTATAGACAAAAAATGTAAGAAGAACCCTATGTATGGAAGAAACCTTATGTTCAAGATATCAAAAAAGTATAGAAGAATAACCATACATTAGCATGTAATGTAATGTTTGTTTCTTAAAATTATGGTTCATCGACCATATTTTTTAAAATGACATTACATTTTATCAAATAGTATGGATCATATACTTTACGTTTGGAAGCTAATAAAAGTATAGATCATCAACCTTACTTCTATAATGAGCCTTACAGATCATGTGTCTTATGTTTTTCTAAAAAAATGTATGGATATTGTACTGTACATTTGATAGTTTAAGAGAGAATAATCGTTTATCAACCTTATGTTGTGAACCTTGCATTCTGAACGTTACAATGTGAACCTTAAGTTGTGTGCCATACGTTGTGAACCTCACATTCAAAGAAATAATGTTACACAATTCAACCATACATTTGGCGTGAGAGATTAAAATTATGACTTTATTGAGCAACAGTCTTTATACAGATTACTAGGCTGATTTCAAGCCAAATTCAATGGTCGGTTTTGAAGCATGTATTTGACTGATTCAAATCCTTTTATTTGTGATTCAAAAGCTCAATTTAATAGGATATTTTCATGATGAATATTTTGGAAAGTTACAACTTCTCTTTCATTCAAGCATTTGAATATTGTGATACAAAAAAGCTACTTTTTTTATCTAAATTTTTAATGAAAACACTCTGCATTATTCTATAAATATCTGTGATATTTTGTATTAAAAAATATTGGTGAATCATCAAGAAAATATATAAAAATCACTTTAGTTATTCATGACTATAGTTTTATAGTTTCATTCTAGATTTACTGATCTTCTACTACTAAGATCTATCAAACTCTGTTTTAAGGAAGAAGAAGATGAAAAACATTGAAGATTCATCATTTCAACATCAAATATCTTTCGTGAATCCATTACTGATGGAGTTACTAAATTTATTTCCATATCTATTGCAATTGTATCGACTCCGAACATCCCTTCTATTAAGAACATCTTTTCTGAATATGATGATATATCTACTTTCAGTTGCGTTCTGTTGCGACTATGAAGATCAATTGGAATGTATTTCAAGAAAAATAATCTTTTTATTTTGAATATTCCACTTCTCATACTACGAAACATATTCGGCTCTATGTGTGAACTAGAAGGATAATTTTTACCCTTAACATGTAAATGTGTCAACTGCTTCAACTTAGTTGTGGACGGTATATTGATAAGAGGACCAGATAATGAAAATCACAATGCTTGGGTAGTAGAGCGTTGGTGGAGCATAATAGGGGCCTTCTGTTCCGCAAAAACTACGCATACATGAATCCTTTAGCTTTTTATTTTTCTCTTCAAAAATTATCTAATAAAGATAAAAGGACAGACTTGGTCTTCATTTCGATTTGTGAATAATTTTTAAAAGACACAATTCACCCACCTCTTGTGCGTATTTGGTATAACCCCATCAAACACAAAGGATAATTAATATTTTATTTACAAACCATTATGAAGGATTTAAGAGTAAATATGTCCTCAAAAGAACCATTTTTATATATATGGATTATATATCCCTAAAATATTCAATTTAAGTTATGTATTTTAATATTTTAGAATTTTTCATTATGATTCATTACCTAATCTAGTGTATTCCAATGTTTAGAAATGGAACCTAGTGGAAGAAATGCAAATCATATCAATGCACGAATCCATATAAGGATTGTACTCTTATGCTATATAAGGACTGTGGAGCTGGTGACACAACTAGTACTAAACATCTTATAATTATACTGATATAGCTAACTCAGGTTATGATTAACAACAATACCCATATAGAGAATCCTGATCCACAATACAGAGAATCAATGTTAGACTACTTCATGAGACAACCACCTCCAATATTCAATGGGAATACAAATATTTTTGTAGTTAAAGAGTGGATACGTTTTTTAGAGAATGAATTTCTTTCTTTGGGATGCAACGAAAGGGGAAAAAGTTGTGATGACAATTTGTCATCTATCACGAGATGCGAATCAATGGTGGTCATTACTGAAACACACAAATGAGGATGAAGAAGTGTGAAATATAGAATGGTGAGAGTTTAAAGAACTATTTCTAGAGAAATAATTTCCTTGTGAACATCAAACTAATATGGATTGACAATTTCTGAGCATACTGAAAAAAGAGGATGAGAATGTTGCAATGTACGAGGAAAACTTCACAAGGTTATCAAGGCATGCTATAGTCTTCTTACATAACCCAATATATAATATTTTTCAATTCGTTGATGGGTTAAAAACTTTCCTTCCATGGGAATATGTCTCACAATCATTTTCATCATGTGATGATATAGTCTCATGTGTTATCAAGAAGGGAAAGAAATTCTCTAAGTCTTATGACATTAATTTAAAGCAAGAGAAGAAGAGAATGGTGTTCCAAAATACAAATAAAGGGAGAATTTATAGAATGATTGTAATGTCTCAAATTTTTTGTGTATTATTTGTAAATATTTCATGGAATTATTTCAAGACAAGGCCATTCAACGACATGCGTTTCTGAGGCCCAGTGTGCCTGGAATAAATGTTTGACCTAAATTAATCTTTTAAACAGCACGCGTGAGAGGTTTTCCTGAAGAGTTGGATAACATTCAAACGGGTTCCCAGATCAAAAATCTGAGGGCTGCATTGCATTCAAATTAGTAAATTTTCCTTAGGCATGGCCTAACATCTACCAGTGTGGGTCAACTAAAAGTGAAAATTTTGAACTTTTAATGAAAATAATATAAATTAATAATTTATTTTATTTAACATGTTTCCTTTTTGTGTTGCGACCTAATCCTCCCCTATAAGTACATGGTTATGGAATGTTTGCAGGGTTATCCGCATAACCCTGCAAATTGAAGATTTTCCATTTTTGCTTTGTAGGATAACCCTTTTACAGGCGACGACAACGCAATCCATTGAAGCTTCCCGGATTTGACGAACCCCACCAAAAAATGAAACGTGATGATCTTTCTTCATCTAGATTGAGTTAGGGGTTTGTTATTTTGGTTTATTTCATCCTCTTTCATTGATCCAATTAGGAATGCAGATCAACCCACGAACATGTTGATCCACGCATCATGTGTTTTTGCGGGAGGGTTTTTATTTGAATGATTTTTGGAAATAGTCCATGATGTTAAAATCCATGATTTGATTTTTTTACCTTTAATCCTTCTAATGGGAGTGGATCAATGTTGTGACAAACAATGGTGGAGGTTCGTTCCTCTTTTTTGTTTTGGATTTCTTCCCCCCCTTTTTACCTTGAGTTCTTCACAGGGTTATGAAAAACAGATCATCATGCACCCGTTTTGCGATGCAATGATCCCAGTTTTGAGATTTGACATCATGAAGAATCAATATATGTGTGACAGCGATGGTGGAAGACTGATCGAAGAAGTTCTAGAGAAATCATTCATCAACCGTTCTTCGTACGAATGATCGAAATGCATTTTTTGGGGCTGATCAAACCCCTGAATCCTCCAGAAATGTTGATGGCATGGTAGGGAGACCATAGATTTTAATTTTCAAGGAGATTCGATAGCCATATCAAGGAGTAGAACATCACTTGAGGTGCGGCATCGGAGGTTCATGGTTCAGGAAATTTCAGAAGAATACGGTGTGTATCCCGAAGAACATGTTGTGTGGGACCAGATCAGTGGAAACTAGGGTTCTGCGACACACAAAGAGATGAAACGAATTATTTTCTAAAGAACCCTACATGTGGGTCCTTACGTGGGACTCTCCGTGTATCTTGGATGATACATGGACATAGGGTGGAGTACACGGTCGTGTACTCCACCTCATGGCCAAACCAAGTCGGTTGCAAGGGTTACCCCGTGCACATGTTACACGGGTTATAACACAGGGGTTGAAGCCATGTACGTGCACATGGCCAGCATACGCAGAGTCCTCCCTAGATAGAGGAACACAGCTTGTCACTCCCTTACATGTCATGTATATCTTATTCTACACAACAAGCCTTGTGATAGGGGCAGTACCCAGGGTCAGAGGACATGGTGTGTGACCATTCAACATGGCATGTACTTTTCAGTACATGGCTTGATCTTATTGTCCACCATATCCTGGACATGTTTGGTCTTGGTTAGTTCCCCTTTTTATCATTCCCCTGAAGGTCAGGTATCGTTTAATTTTTCAGGAGTATGATCCCTTCAGAATGTCTTTCTGAGATATAGTCAGGTATCCATGTGAGAGGCCCGAAGCATGATCCTATATCCATTCATGACCCTAGCTAGAGTTGGTTATTGACATGAATATTCCCTCAGGGCTCTAATCCTCTACCTAGAAGTTGAATCCGGGTGAGTCGCGGTATCTTCCAAGGCCCTAGTAGTGATTCTCATATGTGTATCATGATCTTTCCCGACTTAAGAGTGTGTTCTCCCAGAATGAGTGTATCTAACACTCATGAAATTTCCCAATGGACACTTCAACTCAGATGGAATTTATCAGAGCTATGAGACTCATGGAGTGTGTTATCTGGGATGAGTGCTTCAAGGAATTTTCAAACTGAATCTCTAGTGAGGTAATGCAGTTCTATAACTTTTCTCTAGACTGCGGGTCTAGGGTTTGAGTATATCTAGAATTTTGTTACTCTTGATATATGTTTAGTAGACATATATCATTTATATATGATTTTACTTTTCCTTTATGTATTTCTTTGTGGTTTTTGGGGTCCTCTACTAGGTATTTTTATACTCACACCTGCACGGGCTCTGCCCGTACGCGTCGTGTCTTGTGTAGACGAGCGGCCTTTTGATAGAGTCAGGGGCAGACCAGGATAGGACCAAGATTTCTGAGTTCCCTACAGGCCGAGATAATCCTACGGATATGAGTAGTAGTCCCAGTACCTCTTTGTATTTACATGTTGGACATTATATTTTTCAAAATCTTATTTTTTGTGGGATTTTATTTTGGACCTATTTATATTTAGTACACATCTTTCAGTCGTACTCTGTTGGTTAGGTTCAGTTGATTGCATACATTTTTTTCTATAAAGTTTTTTTACATTTCATAAATTGTGTGCTTGGAGATGTGTGCATGTGTACAAGTTCATAAGTGTTGTATCCCATTTTAGTAATATGCATAATCGGTGCTAGTCACCAAACCTTGGCATATTATAGGTGGGCTTGGGGAGTCGCGACACAGGCCCCACTAGGAGGGGTCATGAAAGAGTGGTATCATAGGTGGTTAATACTACCTTAGATCCATGAGTCTGTGAGATTGGTTGGGGGAAACAATGTTACATGTTTCGAGCTCATCTTTTAGGCTAGAGACTCCAGTGTCGGTGCGGGCAGCCATCATATCCATACACCAGGACTCTGACAGCCTTCTTTTCAACTCGATACCAGAAAACACTAGTTTTTAGAAAATAAGAGATTGGTATATGAATCAAATATCAATGTGTTGTGTTTTACATGTCCTTTGTGTTAGCTATCTAGGTATACTATTTGACCGTGGTATATCATTCTCCTTACAGAATTCCTCCACAATGCATACCCACTAGGATTTAGTAGTGCGATCATAAGGATGACCCCCTTAGTGACAAGGCTTCAATGCAAGGAACAGTACCTCAGGCGTCACCTCTAGTTGGTGCACCTGTTATTCCACCACCAGCGGAGGAGAAAGTGGTACCTATAGTACCAAAAGATGAGGGGCACAAGCTAGCGTGCTCCATGAGTTCTAGAGATAGAGATCCCTCAGGTTCCGAGGCATGCCCGACCCTCTAGTGGTTGAGGTCCGGTTTGAGGCAGTGACTAGATTTTTCTATCTCGCGAGGACACCGGAAGACCAGATGGTGATCCTAGGAGTGAGCCTTCTTCAGAGTTCAGTGGAATGATGGTATATTCTGACCACACAGACTCATGATGAGGAGACACTTTTGTGGAAACAGTTTGAGTGACTTTTTAGGGAGGATTTATCACTGGTTATGCTAAGAGAAGTGTGTATCTAGGAGCATCGTCATCTCTAGTAGGGTAGTTTGATGGTGGATAACTATTCATAGAGGTTCACCAACCTTTCGAGGTACTCGATGTATATGGAAAGGGATCAGTACTTCAGAGCTTGTACCTTAGAGCGATATCTACGATGGGACATCCGAGCTTGGGTCATCCCTCTTTTCATTCAAAATTTTTGCTGGAGTGCTCGAGTAGGCCTTGCGGATCGAGAGCTTCTTGGTGGAGCAAAGACAGCAGATGATAGTTAGCAGCAGATAGGGAGGTGCGAAGACCTCGGAAGTAGGGATCTGACCTCAAGCATAGGGATCCGGACGTGGGAGACATCACAGTGGACACATGACAGGGGTTTGTAAGTCCATAGATCTTTGGATGGATCCATTCAGTCTAAGGATAGGCGATGCTACAAGTGCGATGGTAGGGTACATTTCTCAAGAGATTGTCTTACTCGTCGAGCTGCTGATAGGGAGGCGGTGGATGGACCACATAGGCGGAGGTATATAGTTGAGCAGACAGACCCACTAGGCCGAGGATGTGGACGAGGAGTAGGGAGAGCTACAAGTGGTGGAAGACACTTTTTTCTACTCCCACCACCACCCCAGGAGGTCGGCAGTAGGCTGTGAGAGTTTGGGGACTGGGGCGGGGACTACTTCATGCGGTTGAGGCGTACGACCGAGGGACTCCAAGGATGATCTAAGGTACAATCAGCATCTTTTAGAACTTAGCTTCTGTTATTATAGACACCGGTTTCCATCATTCCTTCCTCACCACATGTTTTGTTCGAATCATTGAGATTCCGATAGAGCCATTGACTCAACCATTATGCTTGGAGACACCTACCGGAGGAGAATCAATGATTACACACCTTTGCAGGTAGTGTGATATTACCCTTGGAGGTGAGAGTATTGGTTGGAACCACATGGTTCCAGATTTGTGGCCATACGATGACATTCTCAATATGAATTTTTTATCCTCGCTCCATGCCTAGATTGACTGCTTTAGGCGAAGAGTGTGGTGTTTCTGCATTGATGGGACAGGGTTTTCCTTTGTTGGTGAAAGGGAGACTCAGGAAGTATAGAATGGGCTCTTTCATAGAAGGCTACATCCGATCACTCATGAGTTTTCTGGCCTTACCATTGGAGCAGTAGATGTTGTGAGCCTCTAGTTCCCAGTAGTAGTGGTGGAGTACGAGAATTTCTTTCCTGATGATATTCCAGGACAACCTCCCCACTGGGAAATAAACTTCTGCAATTTCTTATACAATGAGACTGCACTAATTTCCACATCAGTATATCATATGGCTCTCACAGAGCTTCACGAGATGAGTGTGCAGTTAGAGGATTTCCCAAGCAAGGGTTTTGTGGGACCCAGCGTTTCACCCTCGGCAGCCCCAGTTTTGTTTTCTTATAAGGAAGATGGCAGTTTGGGGTTGTGCGCGGATTACAAGATCCAGAACTAGGTGATGGTGGAAAAAACGTATCCACTACCAAGGATCGATGACCTCTTTGACCAACTGAGAGGGGAAAATTGGTTTTCGAAGGTTGACCTTCGGTTAGGTTAGGACCAGTTATGAGTACTGGATGAGGATATACCGAAGACATATTTCAGAATCCTATACAGTCACTATGATTACATGGTGATTCCTTTTAGCATAAAAAATACCCCTGAATTGTTCATGGGACTGATGAACCAGATATTCCCTCCATACATAGATCATTTCAAAGTTCTCTTCATCGACGACATCCTTATGTACTCAGAATCAAAGGAGGTGCATGTGAGATGCCTACGAATGGTTCTGGATCTACTCCAAGAGCCGCAAATTTTTGGGAAGCTTTCAAAGTGTCTATTCTAGATTCAGGAGGTCCACTATTTGGGACATGACATTTCAGTAGATGGAGTAGTTGTGGACCAAGACAAGGTGGATGCAGTGGTATCATGGTAGCCACCTCCGAGTGTGATATAGGTGCAGATCATTCTTGTCTTGGCAGGATATTACCAGATATTCAATCCTCATTTCTCCCAAATATCATCACTGGTGATATCCTTGATTAGGAAGGGGCATCCCTTCATGTGGATGGAGAAGTGACAATAGGATTTTGAGTAGTTGAGGTAGAGTTTGACGAGCTCCCGGATCTTGAGATTATTGGAGGGTGTCGAGTACATTTGTTTCTTCGATGCATCTGGGACCAAGATTGGATGTGTCCTGATGCAGAGACAGGTAGTGATTTCTTATGGTTCACACCATCTTGGGCCACATGAGTAGAAGTCTGCGACCCATGATCTCGAGTTAGTAGCAGTATTGATCTCGTTGAAGATGTGTAAACACTACCTTTTGGGAGATCGATTCATTATCTACTCAAACCACAAGAACCTCAAGTACATATTTTCACAGAAGGATCTGAATATGAGACATAGTTATTGTCTAGAGTTCCTATAGGAATATCATTGTGGGATCACCTATACTCATGGGTAGGGGAACGAGGTGGAAGATGATTTTAGTTGAATGTCAAGCTCACAACTATTGGGTAAGGTGACATAGAAGATAGCCATGTTGCAGATATCCTTCATGGAAAGAGAGGATGTATCTTACCTTTTGTTGATGGTTTTCACCCAACCACTCTTTCATTGAGTAAGGAGGAACAACTTGGGGATGTCGAATGTAAGGATTTATGTGCTCAGTTAACCACATGACATGATCCTGATGGATATTTTCAAGGTTGGGAGCACATAGTTATTTTCAGAGAATGCACTGTTGTACCAGTGGTGGTTCAGGAGGAGGTCATGAGGGAGATTCACACATACCCTTGGCGATAAATCCTAGAATGGAAAATATGTGACATGATCTTAGATGACAGTTCTGGTGGTCAGGCATAAAGAAGGCTGTAGCAGAGTTCCTTTCTTGATTCCTTATGTGCCAGTAGGTGAAGGCTGAGCACTAGGTTCCAATGGAATTAGCTCGCCTCTTGGATGTTCCAGAGTGGAAGTGAAATGGAATATCGATGGACTTCGTGATAGGATTACCACAGATGTCCAAGGGCCACGATTCCATCTGGGTGATCATTTAATTACTCACCTAGTTGGCCAACTTCCTATTTATTAGAGAGAAGAGTTTCATAGAAGAGATTGGGATGCCTCTATATGCAAGAGATAGTTCATATTCATGGAATGCCTTTGACAATAGTCTTATATCAAGATGCATACTTCACATCTCGTATTTGGAAGGATTTTTTGAGGCTTTTAGAACACAGCTACGCTCTAGCACAACGTTCTATCCCTATACAGAATGTCAGACGAAGAGGACCATTTAGGTTCTGAAGGATATGTTGTGGGCCTATATCTTGGACTTTGGTCGCAGTTGGGAGGACCACCAACCATTGGTGGAGTTTGAGTATAATAATATCTACCACTTCACCACTGGTATGGCTCTATTCGAGTCATCATATGGTAGACCCTACCAGTCACCACTTTGCGGGACTACCCTAAGTGATTCAGCACTCATGGGTCCAGAGTTGGTGCGAGCTACCACCAAGAAGGTGAAAATCATCCTGGAGCGGAATAAGACTGCACAGATATAGAAAAATTCTTATGAGAATAGACAACAGATACCTCTTGAGTTTGAGGAAGGGGACCATGTCGTCCTTAGGGTCTCACCTCGGTGAGGGTTGGGGAGATTTGTTTTGGGCGAAAATCTATCTACGAGTTTCATCGGTACTTTTCAGATACTGTATAGAGTTGGAGAGGTGGCATACCACCTTACATTATTAGAACAATTTCACCGAGTACAAGATGTCTTCCATGTGTCGTATCTGAGGAGGTATGTGCATGACCCATCACACATCATCGACTTGGGTGAGCAAGACATAAAGGATGGAGAGACCTTTTCTAAGTACCCAGTGGAGATCAAGGATCGACAGTAAAGGATCCTTCATGGGTGATGTATTACCATGGTGTGTGTTTGTTAGAAGCACTGGAATCTTCAGGAGAGCACATGGTAGTGGGAGACTCATATCCGTTACCAGTACCCATATCTTTTTCAAGGGCTCTCATTTTGGATTTTTAGGGATGCAAACCCCCAATGTGTGGAGAATGTAATGTCTCATATTTTCCATGTATTATTTATAAATATTATATGGAATTATTTTGAGACCATCCATTTTTACTACATGAGTTTCTGAGGCTCGAGGTTCCAGAAATAAATGTTTAAATTAAATTAATCTTTTAAACAGCGCATGCGAGCGGTTTTCAGGAAGAAGTGTAATAACTATTAAACGGGTGGCCAAATCAAAAATCTGAGTGCACCATTGCATTTAATGCAATTAATTTTCATTATGCGGGGCCTAAAATCAACCAACGCTGGTCAGATTCTATAGTTACTTTTTGGATGTTTTAATGAAAATAAAATAAATTAATAATTTATTTTATTTAAAATGATTCCTTTTTACATAAGAAAACTAATCCTCCCCTATAAGTACATGCTTATGGAATTTTGTCTCTGAACTAAGGATATTTACATATTCAAATTCAAGAAATATCTTTATTAAATTATTTAATAATTATTTTGAATTAAATATTATTATTATTTTAAAAAATTAATTTCAATTGGTTGGATACACAGTGTTCCATGGCCACCATAGACCTTGTTCACTAGCATGTTTTCTTATTCATTGATAGATGTGAACAGGGTAGTAGACATACACATTGAGAGGATAGAACACCCATGAGGGGTTTTTATTAAATTAATTAAATGTTTAAGTCATTGTGGCCCTTTGGGTAGGTTCCTTTAGTGACCTCTTATAGCGGGGTGAGGGTTAGAAAGGTTTAAACACTATAGGTCATAGTATACCTTCCCATGGAAGGAGGTTATAGTTTGTGAATGTTGGAAATTATATTCCTTTATAGAATTTAGATTATTTATAGTAAATATATAAAGAGTTGGGCATCTAATAAGGCTAATATATGTTCCACCTGTTTTTTTGATATTGAATTGATATACGGGTCCTAGTGGGTTTTCGATAATATTGTGACCTATATGAGGGTGTGTAATGGGTAATTTGAATAGATGGTTTCAGGTGTCATTTTAAAACCCAAACCTTACTATCAAGTCCAATTAATTAATAATATATTTAATCTTATAATGAATTATAAGTTATATTGTAATATATAATATGAAAAGAGTGGGGAGAATGGGTGCCCCAATTTTTATGTCAATTTAGTTTTAGTTAAACTGGTAATGGGATAACCCCCATTTTCTCATTCTAATATTATTTTTATATATATTTTGCATGTGGGTGTGATATTTATATCAAAATAAAGAGACACCACTTTTGATATAGAAATATTAAATCATTTTAGATTAATATTAAATAAATTATACTATGGTTCACAATATAAACAAAAATGTTTTATGTCATAGAGGCATGATATATAGTCCACTTATTTGAGGGATGATCTTCAACATTTCCAATCTAGAATATTTCGTCTGTATAGTATAAATAAAACATTTATTTTTAAATTGAGTACCAAATACATAAGAAATAGTGATCAAAGATGATAAGTATTGGTAAAAATAGGATATATCAATCAATGATCATATAGGAGCTTAAGATATGAATTGTGGTATGAGATTGTGAATATAAATTTCAATGTTCACATATATTTTTCATAGATCATAAACATGGGACATGGTAAAAAAATTAACATATTGACATAGAATATTAATAATATAGACTAATTGTTAATAATCATTCCTAATCCATGATTGGATAACATGGACATTTTAATATAGTAAAAAAAATATTATTACATTGGGATGATGTATAAATATTAAATTTTTCTCTCACTATGTTAATGACAAAAATTCTTTCCGTCTCATTAATTTATTGACATGAAATCCATGTCCAGGCATAATCTTATGGATGTGAAAACCAGTTCCATACAAAATCTTATGGAATGGATAACTACATCCACATATAACATGTATGGTATAATTTGCTCATAACACTAGTAAAAAATTATAAAATTTGATGGATTCCATCTTAGAGGAACGTTCCTTTAAAAATCACATTGAGTATTTCTCAAAGAAAATACCCTTCTCACATTGAAATAATGTTATAAAAATATAAAAATTTATAGAATAATATAGAAACTAATATCATTTAAAAGAAAATATGGAAAATTTTAAAGGAGATTTAAATGAATTTAGTGGTCAGGATAAAGGGAAATTCCATTCAGGTCATATATGTTGAAACAATGATTTCGTTTTCATTCTGGTAGAAATTACAAAGTACCACATTCTGAAAATGATATTAAGATTCTTTTAGAAATTTTATAAATAAAACAAAATGGTCAAAATCAATTTAAACCAGAATTTTATAATGTAAAAAACATCATTGAATTTTTCATAGAACACATAGAACTGATGAAAAATATTCTCGATCATATAGTAAAAAATAGTTGTGTTTCCTCAGAAATTTTATTTAAGTATATTGAGATCATAAAGAATAGAACATAAATGGGAAAAAAAATTAATCTCTAGAAATTACCAGAGGAGAATAATATTGATGATATATTTGATAGTTATGTCTTGGAAGTATATCATAAAAACATAATCATAATCAATCATGATAATCGGTGATATTGTAACCTAAAAACTTTTCCATTTGGTGAATTTTGAATCATAATACTCATGGAAGGAAAAAAAATAGATGGATTTATATATCCCATAATTTTCAGGATATGAATAATAAAATAAAATTATTATCAATACATACAACACAAAAATGAAACAAGGGGAATATGATAGATATATCATAGGAGTAAAAGTTAGATGATAATATCATACCTCTAGTCCTGTCTCACTTCATAAAAGTTACTAAATATTTTATAATAAATATATATTTATTATATTATTTTCCAAAACCAAAATTATATATATTATACCATATATAATTTACATAATGTATATTTTCACAAATTTTTTATAATTTGTAAATAAGATCAGTGTTTCAAGTGATAACTACTTTTCTTTCATGCATATTTTGATTCGACAATCTTGTTCCTTATAATATTTTTCGAGATACCACATATATATAATTTTAATCAATATATAAATATGTTAAATATTAAATAAATGAATATTTATTTATTTATGTTTATATATAAAAGGTAGAGATTCAAGAAATAATTACCATGTTCATGGGGATAGTTTGCTATAGGTATGCCTGAAAACTATTTTAACCTTTAAACATGTGGAATGAATGAAATGAAAATATTAATTAAAAGTTATGTTATCATTTTTATATCATATATATCTTATATATTCATTAAATATATCCTTATTATCATTCATATAAAACATAAATGAATAATATATCACATCGTTTTGTGGAGTTGGAAGTTCACAAGTATGTACGGGAAACAATATCATTTTCTAATGGATGAGTAAAAGGTGGATAATGGTTATTAAATTATAAAAATATATATTAATAATATTTATGATAATTATGTCACCATTTTTTAATTTATATAATTTATTTAGTGTATCTATAATAATAAATAAAATTAAAAATTCTTAGTTAAGAGTTATTCCAATTTGTTGGGAATGTTTGTTTGGATTACACCTTAATCCTTGAAAAGGATGAATTTTCGTAAGAAAATAATATTTAGTAAATGGGTAAGTATTATAGGATGGTGATAAGGTAGTTATTGGTTAAGAAATAAGGCTCAATAGGTGTGAGGAGTAGAGGAGAAGATTTTCCCTTTTATAAGTAAGGGAAGGTGCACTCTTAAAATTTCATAAAATATTGTAATATAATAAAATCATTTTGAATCCAATGATTCCAAATGTTAATATATTAGAATATAACATAATATGTGGCTGAAAGTATTTAAGTCTATAAAATTTATATAGGTTAATGAGTTTTTTTATACAATATCTTTGGGTTTAACTCCTTAGTTAAACTAATTTAACATTATCAACGATAACATCTATTTCCCTTATATAGTATTAAACTATTTATTATAATGTATAAATTATATAATATATAGAAAATGTATGGTAATTTAGAACATTTATAATCCTACTTTTCCAATTTCAGTATTTTAATGATTTTTATAAAATGCAATAAAATATTATTTTTCATAAAATTTTATTATTGTCATTTTGAAAACAATCTACAAAATTTGACTTTTAACACACAAGGAAAAATGATCTTAGATTAAACTCATTAACACATCAGTAATATGTTATGTTTTTTAAAAAATTTATATAACATAATAATTAATCCAAATTTTACTTATTTTAAAATTTGTAAAATCATATGAATCATTTTTCTATTAATTGTATAAAAATTGTGTCGGTGTTACTTAAGAATTTAGTGTACAAATTTAATCAATAATATTTAATAAAAAATATTAGTATAAATAAAATTAATTTTTCTTTAAAATAATAATGTATTATTTAGTGTTACCTCTTTTAACCATATGATTAAATATATGACATATTGAAGTCAAGACTGTGACTTTTTTAACTTTTTCTTTTATATAAATTAATAAAATGGTAATAATCAATGAAATATTTCACCATGTGAAAATATTTTAATGAAATTGATGTTAATGGATGATATAATCCCATAAAATTGGATAAAAGAATGGTTTAGATAAATTTTAACTAATTATTCCTTTATTTCACCTATATTTTACTTTTTTTTACCCTTACCATGTTGACAAAAACATACTGTATATACTACCCATATTGACTAAAAATAAAATGGATTTATTTAGAAAATTTGGAAAAAATTATTCCTTATATGTAACCCCCATTTTAATATTAACATTATTTAAGTAGTATAAATTAATTTATAATAAAAACACTGATTGAACAAATAATTATTATTTAGAAAAATTCCATTTCATGTATAGAAAATGTCTTTCACCAGATCTAACGACAAAATTTATTCCAATGAACTGAATTATATTATTATTTAATTAGTAATACTAAAATAAACTTTAATAAATTTAAAAAGAAATTATCTGGGTAAATTATTGAATAAAAAATATATTTTTCACTAAAAATAGGTATTTTTCTATGATTCATCAACAAAAGAATTTTTTCAAAAAAAATCATAAACATTAAACCTAAGATAATTTCAAATTTTTTATTTCAAAAATTTATTTAATTTTATTAAATAACATAAGTGTAAAATTTTAAATAAAATATATTTTCTCGAGAAAATAAAAACAATCATTTTTAAGGAAGATTTTTTTGAGACAAAATATAAACCTACTAAAAAATTGATTTTCTATTTCATAATAATTAGTCAAACAATTTTAATTAATTAAAAAAAGTTTATATATTTCATAATGTAGTTATTTCAATTCAAGCATTCCAATTAAATAGCTTGGTTATATTGATTTTATGTAAATAATAATATTTCATGGTTCATTTATGCTCATTTCTTTGTACCATATATGATATCAAAAAAAATTATTATTTTAAAATATCATAGTGTCACATTATAAAACCATTAATTGATTTCAATCCATTATTTTTAGCTTTTCTTACTAATCAAGGGGTTATCAATTAAAAATTCTTTTTTAGAAAACTCACATTATAAAAATGATTATGAAAACATCTTCTCCAAAATAGGGGATGATAAAAATGATGTTCACATAGAATAACATTAAAATAATACTATAAATGGGTTAACATTATAAGGAAGTGAAAAATATGGAAATTGAGAGATAAAAAAACTGACTCCCATGGACTAACAGAGAGTGATTTAGAAGATGGTAAGTATAAAGTTAATGACCATAAATCCATAAATCTATAATGGGTGAAAATACCATAGATTAATCTAAAATGAAGGTAAAATAATAGTTTTTTTGTTTCAATATTATTTTCCAAGTATTGATTGATTCTTTTAATGTCAAGATAGATAAAATTAAAAAATGTACTTATTTGATTAAGTTCCATTTCATAAGAACTATTTCATACTTTGGATATACTTCATCGAATTTTCACAACATTGATTACCCTAGGAAATTAATATTCAAGAAAAAATTTGCATTCCTGATATACTAAAAATTAATTATTTCAGATCATTTGATTCATATAAGAATTATATGGAATTCATTCTATCTCTAGTTATAATCATAAAAAAATGGTTATCAAATTTTAGGCAATATGGATAAATATAACCCATTAATCTATATGACACCCAAATAACAACCAAAGATCACCTTAATCCCTTGCATAAATTTTTTACCTTATGAATCATATGAAATATATTGTACAATGATTGAATCCTAAATATCATAATTATTTGATCAGATATCCTTTTGTGGTCAACATAAAAATTATCATTAATGAAATTTAATCACTCATTATTTTTTATACTATAATGTATATACCTTGATAATATTTTCTATAAAATATACAAATTATTTTGAAAAATACTATAGAAATAAAAAAAGTATGTGGTTCCAAAATATTATTCACTATTTATTCCTTAAATGATCTCCAATATTATTAATGATATTATTATTGGTTCCATACTTGTACTGATATATGATCATAGGATGATTCATAAAATAAAATATGATTTCTTTGCTATAGATATTTATATGGAATTTATATAGAGAGGGTTAATCAATTATTAGAATTGCATCTAATCTTACTAAGGGATGATCAATAAGATTTAATTATTCTCATTTATAAAAACATTAGTATAGAATCTCAAACTCTGGAGTCGAAGATATGTGTAAAATAATTATCATGATTCACTTTAAATATATTTTTTTCATAATATTTTTCATTTTCCATTAAATTATGATGTTGTCATAGATTGTTATCCCCATTAACCATTGGATTAAGGAATTTATTGAAAAAATTCTGAAACTCCTTAAATCTATATCCAAAATTTTTATGTTTTTTATTTTACTCTCCATTCATTTCATAGATTGGAATCTTCAAAACAATTCAATATCATTATTATATATGGATATGCTTCCATTAAATAAAACATATTCTTATTTTTTAAAATACTTCACTTGTGTACTCCTTCCAATATTTTTGGAATGCATGAGATTAAAACATTTCTTTAATTAATGTTACATTCCAACAGATCTTCTAGGAAAATATATCGTTATTTTCTTATCACATGAACCCTGAGGATTTTCGCATTCCATTTCCATATTGACTGTGCGTAGAATGATTTCTTTATTTCATCCAAATTCCTATATGGCTAAAACATTATGAAAATTTTGTTTTAATGCACTAAATAATAGAAAAAGGTTTCCCTTATTCTTGATGATTAAACAAAAATCATACCACAATAGTCTAGTAAAATATTCCTAATAGGTAGTAATGAAGTCATCATATTCATTCCTACATTCATAGAATTACTTACCCATTTTGTAAATTGAATACAAGTTATGTAGTTATTGAAAAACCCTCCTCTAATTCTCAACCCAATCTGTGGATTCAATTACATCCACGTACAACATATTCTAAATATGATTCCTTTATTGATCTTCTTCACATTATAGTTGAAAAATTGATTGGAAATTATTTTCATCCACTGAGAACCAATTATTGGAAAATATGTTTTCTATTTAATTAACCATTGATTATTGACCAATGTATTAGAATAACCATAGATGTAGGGTGGAAATTTTCTTCTAAAAGATTCAATGGAATGTTCCTCTCCCTTTTTTGAATTCATATGTTGAACATTATAATTGTTACTATTGGTAACATGAGATATTTAAGTGATCATAGTCACAAAATGTTTCATCCTAGCTCATTAAACATTTTTTAGTAATTAATAATGAACTTGTATTGGACATAAAAATCAATTTTCATTCGATTCCATTCAGTTCTATCCATTGAATACAAAGAAATTATATTGTCATAAATAGAAGTCATAGAGGGAAATCATAAAATCATGAGAAATATTTCTTATGATGTCTAACTTTTGAAACTATATTTTCAATTTATGGAACACTAGGATTAACCCATACCAATATTGGTTATCATATATTCAAATTCACTATAATGGTTTATAAAATAAATATGAGTTCACCCCATCATATCCCCGAAGATCTTCATATCAGGTGCGCAGTAAGTGTAATCTCACCATGCCCAAGAATAATGGTCGGGATATACTCATGGAATTATTTTGGGGTTATTAGTCCTAGATAAATATATAAAAACCCATTTCAAATTTTATTATCAAGTTAGGGATTTATTTCTATAAAAACAATATTAACACTTCCTTATCAATACATTATGTTGTTATCTAGTACATAGACTTATCCTAGGGGTTCTCGCCATAATTTTCTCATATATAATTTTAAAAATTAACTAAACCCTTCTCTAATACCAACTATTACAACCCATATATTCCATACATGAATATTACATCGTTATTAATGAATATTCAATAAATTAAATTATGATACAAACTTGAACCATTACTATTTAGCGTCTTTAGTTACTAGATACACATTACAATTATTTAATGAAAACATATAACACTTCATAGGTATACCCTACATAATATTTTACTTCTTAACTTAGAAAAGAAAAAACATTATGAAGGGTGATATAAAATTCTTAGTAAAGGTGATCATAGTATATATCAATCAATGGTAATAAATTTGGATAAGATAAAAAATGGTATGAGATCATGATCATAAATTAAAATGATTATACGGAATAATTCATAGGTCATAAATATGAGTCTTTGAATAAAACATTATCATATTAATTGAAAATATTTATTAAACTATTTCATTTTCAATAATCTATCATCATCCATGTGATCATAACATAGATATATAAATTTGAAAAAACCAGAATAATATAAAATTGTAAACATATATTAATAAAAATAGGTACAAAAATTTGTGTATGGAAATAAAATCCAGAACTCACCTAATCTTATGGAAATGAAAAATAGGTCCATGAAAATTATTTGGGACATGAAAACCAGTTCCAATCATAATATTAAAAACATGATAACAATATCCACTTATAATCATATGGTTGTGAAAACTAAGTCCACAAAAAAAGAATTTCAAATAAGTTTACTAATAACATATAAATCTAATGAGTTATCCTTCATTACGAAATGGAATGGAGGGTTATATAATTCTAGGAAAACCCTTTATATAATCATAATTAATTCATATTTGTGCTATAATATTATAAATCAATCATCATATATCATAATCCATTGAAAGGAAACATGTTCCATAAATATTTCATAATCATAATCATAATTAATCTAGATAATGGATATGGATGGTATCATTGGATTGGATCCCCAATAAATCCTTTGTAATATAAAATTATTCCATATTATATGAAAATTAATGTAAAATTATTAAATAGGTTTTCTCATTAGGAAAATACCCTTTTCACTTTGAAATCAATTCCTTAAAATCTATATAATTAAAATATATTATTTAAGACATTTTCTTTGAATATAAACTTGGAAATATTACTGGAAGCATAAATTAGTTTAGTGTTACTAAAATTTTTAATTTCCATTTATTTTATATATATTAAAACAAATATTCTTTTCACATTTTTGGTAAACATTCCACAGTGCCTTTTTATGAAATTGATAAAAAAATTACATTATTTTTTATAAAAATAATACAACATATTTAAAAAATAAAATAAAAATTAATTATAAAATTGTAAAGACAATAATTATATAATTTATATAAAACACTGGCAAGGAATAAAAACATTCCTAATGGAATAAAAAAATATAGTTAGTTTTCTTTAAAAATATTCTTTTGGTCTATTGAGTACAGAAATGGAGAAAAGTTAAAGAAAAAAAATATAATTTTAATTAAATATAATAGGGTAATAAAATTAGTAATATAATATATAGAGATATAATAAAACATTCTAATCATAAAAATAATCATAAATAATAATAGTAAATAATTAGATGGTAATATAAAACCCTAATAGATATGGTAAATTTGGAATTATATGACCCACGAAAGAAATAACAATATATGGATACATATTTCCTATAATTTTAATGATAATAATAATAATAATAAAATTCCTTGGAAATATATAACCCATATAAAATAAATAACTGGATAATATGGCATATGTCTCAAAATAGTAAAAGAGAGATGAAAATCTATTGTCTCATGTCTTGTGTCACATCGTATAAGTTTTAAACAACCAAAAATAAGTATGGTTTTATTATTAGTATGTTGGAGAACTATAATTGTATATATTATACAATATATTATTTAATAATAACATCTTATTACTCTTTTATTAAAAATTTGTTACTAAAAACACTATTTCGGGTTATAACTACTTCATTTTTCATGCGTGTTTTAGTTCATAGGTCCCAATCCGTATACATTGATCATCATTAAAAATATCATAAATGTTTATCATGATAAAAATATAATATATTTGATATATATATATATAGTCAACAATAAAATTTAGATATATAAAAAAATTACATTGTTCATGGAGACGGTAGGTCACACATATGCATGAAGGATGTTTTCACTTTCAAAGGATTGAATGAAATAATGGTAAATATTAATTAAACATAAAAATATAATTTTTATTTCATATATACCTTATATATTCATTTAGTATATTCTTTTTACCATAAATTTAGAACATAGTTGATAAACAACTCATAATTCTTTGTGGAGGTGGTAGTCAACACGTACACGTGAGTGACATATTCTTATGAAAATATATAGTAGTCAGGTGGATAATGGTGGTTAAATTATCATTATAACAATTAAAAATATTTTCAATACTAAATTAATTATTTTAGATAATATAAAATTGTTTTAAATGAGGTAGAAGAAGAAATAAAATTTAAAACTCTTGGTTAAGAGTTATATATCTTCATTGGGAAACTTTGTTTGTCCCATAGATTAAGCCATGAAAAGGTGGTATTTTGAAAGAATAGTATAACTAGGATGTGGGGTATAAATATATAAAGGTATTATGTTAGTTATTGTATGATATACAACTATCTATATATTTTAATAAGGGAATATAAGATGTTTCCTTTTATAAGTTAGGGGAGGTTCACTATTGGAATAACATAAAGGATTAAAATACAATAAATTACTTCAAAATGAAATGATTCTAAATGGAAAAAGATTTGAATATAAAGAATGATTTAATTAAAATAATCTTATCTAATAAAAATTATACTGTTTTTAGTGGTGTTTTTTACCTTATCATTAACTTTAACATCTTAGTTAACATATTATAACCCAAACTATAGCAATGTATTTTGTATTTTTAAGGGAAATTAATATTAATTATAATGAAAAAATGGTTTAAAAATGGAAAAGTGGAGATACATTAGACCATTTATCAACTTATCTATAATATTTAATGATTTTAATGATTTTTTATTATGGTAATAAAATATTATTTTTCTTAAAATATTATTAACGTTATTTTTGACACTCTTTAATTCCATTGACATTAAAAATGACAAGAAACTTAAAAAAATTCAAATAAAAACCATTATCATGTCTCTAATATTTTATATTTATCATAAAATTTTATATAAAATAATAATTCTCCCATATTTTAATATTTTTAATTTTTTAAAAATCATATATTTTACTTTTCTATTGATTGAATAAATATTGTATTGTCAATGCATAAGCATTTAGGGTATTATTAAATCATTAAAAATAAATAATATATTTTGTTGATAAATTAAATAAATTTAAAGTTAGAATAAACCTTTAGAACCAAACATAATAACATCTTACCCTTATGATAATATATTAGGAATATTAAAGTCAATAGTGTGAAATTGATAACCATTTATTTTAATTAAATTAATATATTGTACATAATAATAATCAGGTAATACCATTTTTTCATATATTCTAGATATAGAAGTAAATTTATGATATAAATCTATATAATGTGATAAGGGAATGTTTTATAGTAATCCAAAAACATTATCTCATTATTTAAACAATATTTAACCCATTTTATTATAATAGTGGTTAAATAAACTACCATGGTTACAACTTATATTGAAAAAAGAACATATTTACCATATTTGGACATCATAATTCTAAATATTGGATCTATTTCAAAGGATTATATTTCTAAATGTGTTATAAATTTATTTTTAATAAAAATTTATTATGTAAGAAAAAATAATTTTTTAAAATCTTCAATTTTAACTATAATATTTTTTATAACAAATTCAAACAAAAAATGACTAAAATCAATATAATTAGATTATTAATAGTGTTATATAACTATTTAATATTTTTAAAAATATTAATAAATAATTAACCTTTTTAAATAATTTAATTAAAAATACATTCCTCAATAACAATGATTTTTTTACTACTCCTCAAAAAATAAATGTTTTTATAAAATTCGTAAAAATATACTCTAATATAATTTTAAAATTTTTTATTCGACGATAAATTTAATTTTATCAAGTAGATTAAAAAAATAAACAATTAAATTATCATATTTTCATAAAATGTAATAAATCTTATTTTTGAAGGAAATTTATTTTTAAAGTATAATATTAATTTTATAAAATAATTGAATGCATGTTTCTTAATTACTAATCAAAAAAATTTATTTGGTATGAAATTTATATATATTTCATATTTTGTTTATTATTATTCATACTCTCTAATTCAACATCTTATTTTAAATGTTCATATTTAAATAATAATATATAGGGTTTCATTTATGCTAAATGATTTGTGTCATCTATGCTATCAAAATATTTTTTCTCATTTTTAAATTATAGCATTTTATATTTAATTTGATTATGTTAATGGAAATTGGGGTGGTCCTTGTACTATGAAAGGATACATCATATTGGGTGGTCTGTAACAATCCCCTTTTATGGAGGTCTATGATGCTAAATAAAATTCCCCTAGAATAGAGGACTATGAAAATAAATAAAACTACCATCATCTGTATTTCAATGAAACTAATTAAAATTAACACTATAGGTATTTTTCAGATCATAAAGAAAACTCGCATTTTTTATTCAAAATAGAACTCCCTTTATAGTGATCTTAGTGATACAAAATAAAACCCCCCTTTCTAGGTGGTATATGATACTTAAGAAAATATCAGATGTAGTTTGGTCCGTGATACTAAAGGCAGCACACCTTGTTGGGTTGTATGTGATATTAATAGTGATTACCTTTAGATATATTTGTGATGAATCTTCTAGATATATCATCGTGACATTGTAAAAAAACATTACATAATTAGCTGAAACCAGTATTTTTGGTCAGGGTCATAGACCTAAGGATCGATTGTGTATTATTTACATATTTCCCATAATTTACATATTTTACTTTAGTTGATATTTTCCAAGGAAAATAACACTACATTTTCATTTATGTATATTATCATATTCGGGGTTCCCTACTAAGTTATGTACTCACAACCTACAAAGGAATTATTTGTTCTCAAGAACCTGATAAGATATCACTAGTTATAGTTATAAAATAGACTAAATCCTAAGATATAATCATAGATAAGGTATCTCAAAGTAAATATTTTTGGTGATGTATGGATTATAGTTAAAATTGTGCAACAATTTATTTTATTTCTCTTTTATATTTATTTTTTATTAGTTATTAGTTTTAATATATTTCCTACCTGGTGGATAGTGATCAAGTTTGTATAGTTGTATACATCATCTTTACATTTGATATTGATGGATACATTTATTAATTCCACATAATCTGATGGATGTTTCAATATTTTTTGCTTATGTTCATTTTATTTCGTATTTTATTCCACTATTTTAAAAAAAGGTGTATATTCACCCAATGATACTACCATGGACCCCTGCTTTTAGTCTTAAGTTGTGGGAATATGGGGAGGTATGGTTGAGGTCATTTAGCACTTCTATTCCCTTTACAATTTATAGTGATCGTGGTATGGTCGTTATAAAGTTGTATTAGTGAATTTTCTTAATTTTTTAATATTTTCCATATGGTAGATTATATACCTTTGAAGGTTTTGGATATTATAATAGAACTTTTTGAATAATTCATGATCACCTTACTCGAGGTAATTCTAGGATACTTGGGATGATATTAATGTTCAGTTTTTGAATCGTTGTGGTTATATGTTTTCTCATAATGTTACACACAAAATGATTAGATTTATGATTTAGTAATGATTTGGATATTTTCCCAAAGTGGAAAGATGAATTTAATGGATAATATTTTGGAATTTATAATCCAGATCACATATATGGAAGTAGTAATTAATTTTATTGAAGATTAGATTTAAACAGTTAAATGTGTTAAAGTCTGAGTATCAACCTATATGTTGATTCTCATATATGTTGTTATGAAAGTAAACTAAAATTAGATGCACATCAGTGATTTTCCTGATATGGTTCATCGTGGGGAAATACTACTATAATTTTTTTATGTATATATATATATATATGGATAAATTCCATTTAGTGGTTTCCATGGAATATATTTTCTTAATGTGTACATAATTTATTTTAAGAGTTCTATGACATAGGTTATGCCATAACACATGCACTACACTGTAATAAGTGAAACAACATTTGAACATAACATAGTCACCATAACTATGTCATAAAGGAACTCTCTGTATGGAGGATACTCCGTAGTCAAAAAAACATGTCCATCAAGGTATTTTATAGGTATGTTATTGCCTTGGTATATTTTGATGTACCAATGACACAATATAGATAACTACTCAACAACTACATTATGTGTGAATACATTCATACTGCAGTAATTACAAACAATGTAGAGGGTCTAAAATTGGAAAAAGTGAGTATTTTTAATTTATAATTCTTATAGGAATTACCACCAAAAAAAATTTGGCATGTTGTTGTATATTGTTCTAAACCACTTATGAAATAATAATAGCCAGATAAGATGAGAGGTGAAGAAGGAGTTATTTCTATGGATGATGTTGATCTGGTTTACCGAATACCTCTATTCCACAACACTGATTACCACATATTATGATGTTAGAAGGTTGAAACTTTAGTTCCATACCGAGGATGGTCATTCTATTGTATATATTAAATTAGTAATATTATTCCATGGAATATGTTTCCACATTGCTACCAAACCATTTCAACATAAAAAATGTTTTTATTTAGTGGGTTTCATGGGTTGAAACTCATAATATTTAATTCACATTTTATGGGGCAAAATGACCTTGATAAAGGAATAGAATGGTTGTAAACATCCTAGATAGAAAAGATTAAATTCTAAATAGTGTTAATATGAAAAGAATAAAAATAATTCTTTGCAGATGATCAAATTTTAACAAGGGTATATTTCCACAAGTATAATATTGAGATGGTTTATTAAGATTTTATATGGAAAAGTAAAGGATGAATACGGATATTTAAAAGTCATATTCTCATTGGAATTCATCATTTATTTATTTTAAAGTTAAAAACCATTTTGGGGGCTATTTTCTTCATATTTTTGTGAAAAATAAATGGGTCAAAAAATTGAGCAGTGATTTTATAGCGACCATCACTTTTCAAACATTAACATTACATTACATTTGGAGAAAAAATTAACATTAAACAAAAAAACTCTCAAGGACTATAGTTGGTATAGTTCTTTTGGAAACATTGAAACATAAACAATGATGTATATGTTAGATACATTATATCCCACAATATTCATCTTAACTAGAAAACCTCTTAAGAACATCAAACATACTACATATCTTCACAACATGGAGAAGGAAAAATAAAAAGGGGCGAGATCAAATGCTTATTATGGGTAGAAAATGGAGACATGTTAGCATAAACATGAGAATAATGGTATGAGAATGCGATCATGAAAATATAATATCATACAATGCATATCAAAGATCATATACATGAATCATGGCATAAAGCTTGGTAGTTCATAAGACCTGAATAAAAAGGAATTAAATGAAATAATCCATGAATGAATAACATAGGAGTAATATATGGAATTGTGGAAACCACATAAGTATTTAATGTGTTTCGTAGTATCCAATTCATTAATTCCAAGACCCTCTTATAAGATTGGGTTCACTCCTCTTACCATCATAGTAGTAATGGTTCACTCCCCTGGTCATCATAGTAGTATGAGTTCACTACTCATACCATATGAGTATTCATGGTTCATCCACATTTTAATCATATTAGTCAAGGTTCGCACCAAATATTATCTTATATTATCTCATGGGATATAAAACATTACCCAATGCATTGGAAAGAGGTATTGGTCCCACCTATCATATAATGAAATCAAACATACATATGTGATAAGATCATAAATAAATATATCATAACCCATGAAATTAAATGTTTATCATAAAAATGTAAAAATATCATAACCAATATAAGTATATAGGTTTCATAATCATTTAATCATAAACATAGCCAGTGAAAAGAAGTGGGTTTTAAAAGCATGTAAGTCAGGAAAGGGAAATGGGTTTCATAAAATCATACCATCAAAACAAAGTAAATTCAGATAAATAATATAAATGGAAACATTGAATAATATACCTATAAATTAATGAATACCACTAATGGATGTTATCTTATTTAAGAGATAATTATTAAATATCTTTTAATACATTTCTTTTGGAAAATATCATTTCTTCTTTAAAAATTATTTTTTTATCATAAAACCTTTTGAAGATATTTTTCATTGAAAATAGCTTTGAAACATATAATGGAATATTTGAAAACCATAAAAAATTAATAACCTTTCTTCTTGAAAATGACCTTCAAGGATATTTTTTAATCATTTTAAAAAAAAATTGATATCATGGTTTTCTAATATAATAGATTCCCAACTGAAGATAGAGACAATCAGATTTTACATTAAAAACATTATATTAAGTACCAAATAGTGGGAAATGGTTATAAAAATAGTGTATATCATGAATAAACATAAAGGAAGGAAACTCGTGAATAATCTTGCAATATGGATCATATTTTTTCATCAATGGAAGAAAAAACATAAATAATATTAGAAAGTGATGAGATTGTCTCAATAAACACTTATGACTCAATAACATTGGATTATACTATCTATTTAAGAAAATTAAATTAAATTAAGCTTAAAATATAATTAAAATATGGATATTCATTATATAACATGTATAGTGGAATTATATACACCTCAAAAAATAGCTCAGGTGGATAAATAAACAAGAGTCTCAGAGAAGTCCAACTGAGACAAAACTATTGCACCAATTTGGTATCTTTTGAAAGTTAAACCCCCATGAAATAAGGATCATATAATGGTCATGTAAATTACCCTAAAAATAAGTATAAGATACAAATAATTAAATTATGGTGTTTACTTACACCGCAAATAAGGAAAGAGTGGTGAATATAACAAGAATCTCACAAAAATTAAATTTGTGATGAAATTCCCCTTATATTGTGTCCTAACTCCTCTACATAATTATAAAATATTTCTATATAATAAAAATATGCTTATTATAAATCCTTTATAAAAAATATTATTATACAGAATATTATATATGGTTTCAATGTAATCTTATATTACCTTCTTTTTAACGATCTTATGTTAAGGTTTCATTTTAGGCAATAATCACTTGGTTCTTCGAATGTGTCTTAATTTATTATAACATTCATCCTTATAATTATATCATGATTCCAGAATAAATATCATGATACAAATATCATTTATATCCATTATTTTTAAATTATAACAATATATATTGTAACTCCCTGACCCCAGTTACCTAGAGTTGGTGCTTTATTACATAAAATTGGCATGATCACAGGGGATCAAATCCTGAAAGTCCGATCAGTTTAATATCCTTGAATGTACTAGATACATACATAAGTTTTACATTACATCATGAAATAAAAACAACAACACCATTTTGTCTCTATTGACCACATTCATATCTCTTAGCCTATCCTGGTATGTCAACCATAATATAGTTATTCACTTCCTAGGAAAAATAAAACATAGAAAGGGGAGAGCTCAAATGCTCAGTAAGGATAACAGTATAGTGTAATATTTCCTAAATAAACATAAACATTTTCGGTAATGTATAAAATTAAAACATAAGTCTTTTAAACTTAAATATCATCATAATATGTAAAATATAATTCAAATAATGTCATTTACATATTCACATGGATATTCTACTAGTCGAATAATCACATGTAATATCAATAAATAATTTCATAATGATGGAATGCATAATGTCAGACATCATAACCACATAGTCAAGGCCCCGTGCAAATAATACAAATAATATTTTGTCAATAACTTGTGGTAAGACACTAGTTTGTCTCATTAGACTGACCAATGCATCGAGAAGATATGGCGGGCTCCACCCATCACTTACTAAGTCCAATGCATTCCTCATATGAAAAGGTTGAAACATAACAAAAAAAATTTGAATTATTCATAGCATATGAAATGTTAATAATGTAGCGAATCTGTTTTTGTCCTATCAGACTTTGAAATATTTCTATGAATAATTACAGAACTAGGCGCGAAGACAGTGTGCGATTCCGAGCCCCGGTGTTCCCGGGATTAATTTTATAAAAATATTAAGTATTTTGTATACTATACACATGGAAGGGGTGTGATATCTCCTAAACGGTAGCTCGGAACGGTATTCTGAGGTTATGGTTGCATCCAGAACGTGTCGTTAACCCTAGGTGGGGTGTAAACTTTGCGGGCGCAGGCCTGCGATGAGAAAAGCCACCAGGGGTGTTTTCGTAAATAAATGGAAAAGTTTATGTACGAGTGTCGGCTCAAATAGATTCTGAACAGAGTCTCATATCGCAATTCTGAGCATGCTGTTGCGTTCGGAACGACATGTTCACCCTAAGGGAGACCTTACCTTTGTCTGCATCGGGCATCAGGCGGAGGCGAGTCGGGAGCTGGATATATTTTAAAAAAAATTAAATATCTTGTTAGCTTTCCCCTCCCTGTTGGATGTACGGTGTGTAGCAGAGGAGGAACTCCTCCTCTTTCCTCCTCCTCCTCCCCTATCGATGGCGAATCAGTGCCTAAATCATGCGATCAAGGTGCCGTTGAGCTCAGATTTCGACGACATACGCTTCAGGATCGTGCTGCGGAAGCTTTGGTGCGCTGATCATCAGCGTTTTTCCCACGAGGTAGGAAGTTTGAGTTTTGAAATCCTAGATCCCATTTTTTTTCTTCAAATCATCATAGGGGTTGTGTAGTTCAGGTCCCGAGGTTTCCGAAACATGTTTCAGATCTGATTTTGGAGCAACGGGGTGCTCCCGGGGGTTCCCGTAAGTTTTTCGGTGGAAAACCCAGATTTTGGCGGTGGCCATGGTGGAATCCGGAATGGTACGGCGGTGGCATGGTAGATTTCGGCGACAGCGGTGGCGGCACAGCAGAATCCGGCAACAGCGCTATGGTTTCCGGCGAGGATGGAGGTGGTCGGGCCAGGATTTTTCATGGGATCTTTAAACAACCGTAACTTGAAAACTGTAACTCCGATTTGCGATCCGTTTGCGGGGACATGTTCCTTAGGTCGAGACGGACCTTTTAAACATGTTTTGAGAATTTTGTGAGTGGGGGAGTTTGGCTCGGAGGCTTCAAACATCTAACAACATAATGATATTTCATTATTATTCGACTTCGGGCCATTGTATCTTCTACCTGGAGAGTCCGATTGACGTGTCATTAGTGGCGTTGAGACCCTGATGGTACGGAAAACGTTTCTTGATGGTTTTTGTGTGTTGGGACAGATTTTGGGGTGTGGGCCCCAAGAGTCTAGGTTTTGGCGCTTGCGGAGAAATGCAACTTTCACAATAGGAGTCCGATTTTGGAGGATGAATAATTGATCATGTGTGTTTTCCAAGAGGATTGCAATAGTGAGATCCATTCAATGTGTTTAGGGATTGAGGTGTGGGTCCCACCCGAGCTGGCTTTGGTGGATAGTACCTTTTTCACCAGGTGTACATTTTGGACGAACGAGTAGTCTATTCCTTGTGTTTTTTCAAAGGGATTGTCGTGGTATGATCCTCTTGATGGTTTTCCGGATCGTTTTGTGGTCCCCACATAGGCTAGCTACGGTGAATAATGCATTTTCACAGGTAGTCCATTTCGGGCAAGTAAACATCATATCCTGCGTGTTTTTCCATGTGGATCGCGATGGTGTCCTCAGTATCAGCCTAGGATGTGCGCAGTGTGGAATTATGGCAGGTAACTCGAGTTAGCGACGTTTGGACCAATAGTGGTTGAGGGTAATCCCTTGGTTCGTTCCTATGAGGGTTTTCGTGGAATCACAACCTTCTTATTGGTTTGTGATCCTATCGATGAGATGTTTAATCTGTTAGAGTTGTGGCATCCCTCCAGTGGGCCCGGAGTGGGATCCTCTCGCATCATTTTCCTAGATCTGGTTCTTGGTGTCGTTCTGACCGCTTATCCACGGGAGGCGATCCCCTATCTAGCTGGTTAACCACGTAGGGTTATGACATCATCGGTATTATGATCCCCTATGCGGTGGGCCGTACTCAGTAGGGTTTTGGAATCATCGGGTATACAATCCCCTACTCATCACGAGTTGTATAGTATGGTTGTGGTATCGTTGGTTATATGATCCCCTACTTAGTGTGTGGTTTCGGAAGGGTTGTGGCATCATTAGTTAGATCCCCTATAGCGCGAGATGTACCAGATAGGGTTCTGGTATCGTTGTGACCACATTTATGTGGGCGACAATCCTCTGACTGAATGACGTGTTTCTGTCGAGTGCCAGATCGGGTTGTGTTATCCCCCATTTGATCCTGGGAGTGATCCCCTATCTGTGAGATCTTCTTATACCAATGTGGGTTCTGGTTTCCCCATGAAGACCCTAGGAGTGATCCCCTATCCGAGGAGTTTGGTGTTTATGGTGTTTCAGTGAGGTTTCCTCAGTGACGATATCTGACGAGCATGATCTCTCATGTGAGCATCTGAGATGTTTATGTGGGACCCGATGTAGTGTATCTCTCGGAAAAGTGTCATCTGGGATGATAGTGATTGTGGAGTGTGCTCTCTTGGTTGTGAACCTTTGTTGGTGATGAGTTCGGTACCTCTTGTTTTTATTGTGTGAGTTGATTATATCTGGATTGTTCAAGGTGTATGTATGGGCATACACCTGAGCTAAGCTGAGTAGTTGTGTTTAGATTAAAATGGTCATGAGATGGATTTTCCCGCTCATCTGGGTTCCCTCTGGTTGGGAATGGGCAGACTATTTCCTTTCAGTTTCTCTCTTTTTGTTTTGGGTTTTTGGGGTGCCTACTAAGTATTGGTATACTAACCCCTGTACGGGCTTTTCTCGCACATGTTTGTGTCTTGTGCAGACCACAGGACTTTCAATGGAGTCCTAGGAGGACCCGGAGCAGGTAGAGCTTAGAGAGTGGGTTTTACCGGGGTTTTACTGGAGCTGTACCAAGGGGCTTTCCAGTAGGTGTTTTTGGTAGTGTTTTCCCCCCTTCTGAGTAGTTTCGACACTTTGCAGTTTTCTTTTGGTGGGCCCTGTTTTTGACCTTTTGTACTTATGTTGTACTCTGTCTGTGGGATAGTTGTATGGATGCATTTACTTTTCAGTTTTATATATCTCTACACTATTGCATCGAGATGTGTGTGGGTGTGTGTGTACAGGTACCTTGGGCTAATGCCTCCCATGTGTGTGATATCCTACTCAGCGCTAGATGCCAGCCCCTGGCCTATTGGAGGTGGGCCTGGGGTGTCGCGGCTCGAAACCCATTGGATCGGGTCATGATAGAGTGGTATCAGAGGAAGTTCACCTTTGGGATATCAGAGTGTAGCTAGTCTAGCTGTGAGTGTGGTTTGGGTTTCATAGAGGACAGTGTTTGGATGTTTCGAGTTCCACTTTCAGGCCAGGGACTCCAGTGTTGGTGCCGGCGGCCAAACATATCTATACACATGGACTATGATAACCTGGCATTCCACTCGGGGCATTCTTACACTTTTTGTAGGGACATAATGGTACATGCATCATATAGGACTGAGTTTTGGGTTTTTCCTTGTCCTTCTTGAGTCAGCTCTCCAGATATACTCCTTGACTATCGTGCATCTTGATTGTATTTCAGGATGATTCCATGATGACATCCCATGAGGGTTCTACAGTAGGTTTGTGCTAACGATCCTCCCTGTGTAGAGACTATGGACCAGGGCGCAGGTTCTGAGGCTGGACCTCCAGGTGGTCCGCCAGTTGAGCCACCACCTGTCGAGCATCTTGTTGTGCCGGCAGTGCAGGATGAGGTTGCGTGCAGGCTGAGTGCGTTGCACGAGTTCCAGAGGCAGTGGCCTCTAAGGTTTCGGTGTGATCGAGACCCCCAGGCTGCTAATGAATGGCTCGAAGTAGTCACTCGTGTTTTCCACCTAGTGAGGACACCACCAGATCAGATGGTGGTCCTAGCGGAGACCCTTTTGCATGGTTCGGTCGGGTGATGGTTTATTTTGGTGATGTAGTCTCACGACGAGGAGACGCTAACATGGGTAGAGTTTGAGCGGCTCTTCAGGGAAGCGTTCTATGCTGTGACGCTAAGGTCAGTGTGCATCCAGGAGCTTCTACAGATTCGGAAGGAGTGCTAGACTATGTCAGAGTACTCCGTGAGGTTTACAGACCTGTCGCGCTACTCACTGGATAAGGTTTGAGATCCGTTCTTTAGGGCTCGGACCTTCGAACATGGCCTACGCAGAGACATCCGAGTAGGTGTGTTTTCCTTGTGTTTGCCCACCAATTCTAGAGTGATGGAGCAAGTGTTGGTGGTGGAGAGATTTATGGATGAGTAGATCCCACATGTTAGTAATGGGAACACAAGAGATGAGACTTTGTTAGTCGGATTGGCATTTGGTATTCGACGACAGACTCAAGGGTTTGGACGTGGCCGACATTTCAGGAGGGGTCCCCATGATGGAGGATCTAAGGATCATGGCTTACAGGGCTTGCAGGCTAGTTTTGGTCAGACGCAGGATAGGCGGAGCTACACTTGCGATGGTTGGTGACATATTTCTAGAGATTTTCCGACCCTTCGTGCTTCTGAGAGGGAGCCGGTTGACAGACCGCCTTGGCAGAGGCAGCATCTCGAACCAGGAGATCCGCAGGGTGACAGACGTGGCGACGGAGCTGGGGCAGTAGCAGGAGATGGTAGGCGGTATCAGTTTCCACCATCCCCACCCCCGGTTGGCTCATGCTAAGCTCAGGGATCTGATGGCCAAGGGTGAGGTCAGCTGCATTCCCTAGAGGATGTTGACCCAGAGGATCCACGTTTGGATAGAGGTATGCCTTGTGTCCTTTCTACTTTCTACAGTAGTTTGATATAAATTATTTGACGGTACCCTTCCTTTCCTTTTCTTGCTCGAGTTTCGTTCAGGACGTTTGTAAGACCCTATGTGAGTGTTGTTTGACGTGATTCAAATGCGTAAGGAATAGTGATCCTTTCCCCACCGAGATGTGTTTTTGTAACGCGATTTAAAACTGTTCGGGTGAGTTAGTGCCGCCCAAACCAGATAGTGTTGAGTTGTTATGGATGAGTCCCTTTGACTTATGCATTTGGAAGGGGTGTTTGTTGGTGAACTCGTTGGCATGGGAAAACCCAGTTGAGAGTCCAGTCGCTTTCCTTGTGCTTATGACTTTTTGGGGATGAAAAGTTCTAAGGGGGGGAGGATGTAGCGAATCTTTTTTGGCCCTATCAGACTTTGAAATATTTCTATGAATAATTCCATAGCTAGGCGTGAGGACGGTGTGCAATTCTAAGGCCCGATGTTCCTGGAATTAATTCTGTAAAAATATTAATTTTTTTATATACTATAGACATGGAGGGGGTGTGATATCTCTTAAACGGTAGCTCGGAATAGGATTTTTGAGGGCATGGATGCGTCCAAAACGTGTTGTTTACCCTAGGTGGGGTGTAAACTTTATCGGCGCAGGCCTACGACGAGAAAAGCCAAAAGGGGAATTTTCATAAATAAATGGAAATGTTTATGTATGAGTGTCGGTTCGAATAACTGCTGAATGGAGTCTCTGATCACAATTCTGAGTCCTCTGTTGTGTTCAGAATAGCTTGTTTACCCTATTGGCGACCTTACCTTTGTCTGCATCGGGCATCGGGACGGAGGCGAGTCGGGAGCTGGAGATATTTTAAAAAATTAAATATCTTGTTTTCTCTCCCCTCCCCCTTAGATGTACGGTGCGCAGTAGAGGAGGAACTCCTCCTCCTCAACTCTCGACGGAAAATCGGCGTCCAAATTGCGTGATCAAGGTGTCGTCGAGCTCAGATTTCGATGGCGGACGCTTCAGGATCGTGCAGCAGAAGATTTGGAGCACATATCGTCAGCATTTCGCACGCGAGGTAGGTGGATTGAGTTTTAAAATCATAGATCCCATTTTCGGTTGTTTTTCTTCAAATCGTCATAGGGGTTGTGTAGTTTGGGTCCCGAGGTTTCTGAAAAATGTTTCAGATCTGATTTTGGAGCACCGGGGTGCTCCCCAGGGTTCCTGGATGTTTTCCAACGGAAAACTTGGATTTCGGCCATGACCATGGCGGAATCCGGTGAGGAGTGGTGGAGGCACGTGGCGGCACGGGGGGTTCCAGCAACAGAAACTGTGGCATGGCGGAATCCGGCAGTGGCACGGTGGTTTCCAGTGAGTCCGGCGGTGGTCCGACAAGGATTTTCCAGGGGTTTTTTAACCATCGTAACTCACAAACCATAACTCCAATTTGTGAGCCGTTAGCAGCGTCGCATTCCATGCGTCGAGATAGACCTTTTAAACTCACTTTTTGAATTTTGTGAGTCCCGATTTTGGGCCGAGGGATTGAAACGTCGAATAAAATAATGATATTTCATTATTATTCGACTTCGGGCCGTTGTATATTTTACCAGGAGTGTCCAATTGATATGCCATCAGTTGTGTTGAGACCCTGATAGGACGGAAGACTTTTCCTGATGGTTTTCGGGTGTTGGGACCGATTTAGGGGTACGGGCCCCATGAGCCCGGGTTTTGGCATTTGCGGAGAAACACAACTTTTTCACCAGGAGTCCGATTTTGGAGGATGAATAATTGATCCTGTGTGTTTTTTCTAGAGGATCGCAATGGAGAAATCCATTCGATGTGTTTTGGGATCGAGGCATGGGCCCCACCCAAGCAGGCTTCGGTGAATAGTACCTTTTTCACCGAGTGTCGGTTTCAGACGAATGAGTAGTCGATCCCACGTGTTGTTCTGAGGGGATCACCGTGGTATGATCCTCTTGATGATTTTCGGGATCGTTGTGTGGTCCCCACATGGGCTAGCTATGGTGAATAGTTCCTTTTTCACCAGTAGTCTGTTTCGAGTGAGTAAACATCCCATCCTGCATGTTTTTCCACGTGGAACACAATGGTGGACATAGTATCGGCCTAGGAGGTGCATAGTGTGGTGTTGTGACGGGTCGCTCAGGTTAGCGACGTTTAGACTAGCAGTGGTTGAGGGTATTCTCTTGGTTCGTTCCAACAAGTGTTCCCGCGACATCACTACCTTCGTAAATATTTTTGATCCTCTCGATAAGATGTTTAATCTGTTAGAGTTATGGCATCCCTCCGGTGGGACGGGAGTAGGATCCTCTCACATCTTTTCCATAGATCGGGTTCATGGTATCGATGTGACCGCATATCCATGGGCGGTGATCCCTTATCTAGCTGGTTAACCCCGTAGGGTTAGGGCATCATCGGGATTATGATACCCTACGTAGTGGGTTGTACCTCGTAAGGTTGTGGCATCGTCGGGTATACGATACCCTACTCAGCATGAGGTGTATAGTAGGGTTGCAGTATCGTTGGTTATATGATCCACTACTTAGCGTGGGGTTTTAGTAGGGTTGTAGCATCGTCAGTTCGATCCCCTACAGCAAGAGATGTACCAGATATGGTTCCGGTAACGTTGTTACCACCTTTACGCGGGTGACAATCCTCGATCTGAGTGACGTGTTTTTGTTGAGCGCGAGATCGGGTTGTGGTATCCCCCAGCAGATCCTGGGAGTGATCCTCTATCTATGAGATCTTTGTATACCAGTGTGGGTTCTGGTATCCCCTAGAGGACCCTAGGAGCGATCCCATATCCGAGTAGTTTGGTGTTTATGGTGTTTCAGTGAGGTTTCCTCAGTGAATATATCTGAAGAGCATGATCTCTCGGGTGAGTGTCTGAGATGTTTGTGTGGGACCTAATGGAGTGTATCTCTCGGAAGAGTGTAATCTGGGATGACAGTGTCCGTGGAGTGTGCTCTCCTAGTTGTGAACCATTGTTGGTGATGAGGTTGGTACCTCTTGTGGCTTGTTACGTGAGTTGAGTATATCTGGATTGTTCATGGTGTATGTATGGGCATACACTCGAGATGAGCTGACTAGTTGTCTTTAGCCGAAAATGGTCCCGAGATGGAGTTTCTCTCTCGTCTGGGTTCCCTCTGGATGGGATGAGCGGATAGTTTCCTTCCAGTTTCTCTCTTTTGTTTTGGGTTTCTGGGGTGCCTACTGAGTATTGTTATACTCACCCCTACACAGGCTTTTCCCGCACATGTTTGTGTCTTGGGCAGAACACAGGCCTTTCGACGGAGTCCCAGGAGGACCCGAAGTAGGTGGATCTTAGTGAGCGAGTTTGACTAGGGTGTTTATTGGAGATGTGCTGAGGAGCTTACTGGCAGATATTTTGGCAGTGTTTTCCCTCTTTCTGAGTAGGTTGGACACTTTGAAATTTTTTTTTGGTGGTCCCTGTTCTTCCCTTTTGTAATTTTGTTGTACTCTGGTTGTGGGATAGTTGTATGCATGAATTTACATTTTAGTTTTATATATCTATGAACTGTTTCATGGAGGTTTATGTGGGTGCATGTGTACAGGTACCTTGGGCTAATTCCTCCCTTGTGTGTGGTAGCCTACTCGGTGCTAGACGCCATCCCCTGACCTATTTGAGGTGGTATTGGGGTGTCGCGACTCAAACCCCATTGGATAGGGTCGTGACAGAGTGGTGTCAGAGGAGGTTCCACCATTGGGATCTCAGAGCGGAGCTGGTCTAACTGTGATTTTGGTATGGGTTTCATAGCGGCAGTGTTGGGATGTTTCAAGTTCAGCTTTCAGGACAAGGACTTCAGTGTTGGTGCGGTGGCCGACATATCTATACACCAGGACTCTGATAACCTGCCTTCCGACTCGAGGCATTCGTACACTGGTTGCAGGTACATAATGGTACATGAATCATATAGGACTGGGTTTTGGGTTTTTACTTTTCCTTCTTGAGTCAGCTCTCTAGATATACTCTTTGACTATGGAGCGTCTTGATTGTATTTCAGGATGCCGCCACGATGATAGAAAACGAGGGTTATACAGCAGGGTTGTGCTAACGGTACTCCCCATGTAGTGGTTGTGCACCAGGGCACATGTTCTGATGCTGGACCTCCAGGTGGTCCGCCAGTTGATCCACCACCTGTTGAGCAGCTGGTTGTGCCAGCAGTACAGGATAGGGTTGTGCGCGGGCTGAGTACACTACACGAGTTCAAGAGGAAGTGACCTTTGAGGATTCGGGGTGATCCAGACCCCCAGGAAGCTGATAACTGGCTCGAAGCAGTCACCCGTGTTTTCCTCCTAGGTAGGACACCTCCAGATAAGATGGTGGTCCTAGCAGCGAGCCTTCTGGATGGTTCGGTTGAGCGATGGTGGAGTTTGGTGATGCAGTCTCACGACGAGGAGACGCTCAAGTGGGCAGATTTTTAGCACCTCTTTAGGGAAGATTTCTATCTCGTGATGCTGAGATCAGTGTGGATCCAGGATCTTCTACAGCTTCGGAAGGATGGCTAGACTATGTCAGAGAACTCCAGGAGGTTTACAGACATGTCACGCTATTCACTGGATTTGGTTCGAGACCTGTTCTTTAGGGCTCGAACCTTCGAATAGGGCCTATGCAGAGACATCCGGGCAGGTGTGTTTTCCTTCTGTCTGCCCACCTATGCTGGAATGCTGGAGCGAGTGTTGGGGTGGAGAGCTTTCGGGTTGAGCAGATCCCACCTGTTAGTGTTGGGAACATGAGAGATGAGACTTCGTCAGTCGAATTGGCATCTGGAAGCTGATGACAGACTCAAGTGTTTGGACGTGGCCGACGTTTCAGGAGGAAACCCCAGGATAGAGGATCTGAGGCTCAGGGCCCACAGGGATTGCAGGCTAGTTTTGGTCAGATGCCGGAGAGGTGGGGTTAAGCTTGCGATGGTCGGGGACATCTTACTAGAGATTGTCTGGCCCGTCGTTCTTCTGAGAGGGATCTGGTTGACAGACCGCCATGGCAGAGGCAACATCTCGAGCAAGGAGATTCGCAGGGTGGCGGGTGTGGCGACAGAGCTGCTGCAGCAGCAGGAGGTGGTAGGCGGTATCAGTTCCCACCACCCCCACCCCCAGGTGTTCTATTCCAAGCTTAGGGAGCAGGTGGCTGAGGGAAAGGTCAGCTGCATTCCCTAGAGACTGTTGACCCAGAGGCTCTGATGTTGGATAGAGGTGTGCCTTGTGTCCTTTCTACTTTCTACTTTAGTTTGATAGACACTGTTTAGTGGTACCCTTCCTTTCCTTTTCTTTCTTGAGTTTTGTTCTGGGCGTTTGTAAGACCCTATGTGAGTTTTGATTGATGTTCTTCGAATGCCTAAGGAAGAGGGATCCTTCCCCCATCGAGACACAATTTTTTGACGTAATTAAAACTATGCGGGTGAGTTAGTGCCGCCCAAAGTGGAAATTGTTGAGGTGTGATGGATGATTCCGTCTGACTTAGGCATTTGGGTAGGGGTGTTTGTTAGATAACTCAGTAGCGTGGGAGACCCAGTTGAGAGAATAGTCACTTTCCTTGTGCTTATGACTTTTCGAGGATGAAAAGTACTAAGGGGGGAGGATGTAGGGACTCGGTTTTTTCCCTATCAGACTTTGAAATATTTCTATGAATAGTTTCTGAGCTAGGTGTGAGGACGGAGTGCGATTCCGAGGCCCAGTGTTCCCGAAATTAATTTTATAAAAATATTAACATTTTTGTCTACTATACACATGGAAGGGGTGTGATATATCCTAAATGGTAACTTTTAATGGGATTCTGAGGTCACGGTTGCGTCCGGAATGCGCCATTTACCCTAAGCGGGGTGTAAATTTTGTGGGAGTGGGCCTGCGATGAGAAAAGCCACTAGGGGCATTTTAGTAAATAAATGGAAAATATTATATATGAGCATCGGCTCGAATAACTTCTGAACGGAGTCTGGAATCTCAATTCTGAGTTCTCCATTGCATTCAGAGCGACGCGTTTACCCTAAGGGTGACCCTACCTTTGTCTGCATCAGACATCGGGCGGAGGCGAGTCGGGAGCTAGAGATATTTATAAAAAATAAATATCTTATTTTCTCCCCCCTCCCCCTTTGACGTACGGCGCACAGAAGAGGAGGAACTCATCCTCCTTCCTCCTCCTCCTCCCATCCCGAAGGAAAATCGGTGACCAAATCACGTGATCAAGGTGCCATCGAGCTCAGATTTCAACGGCGGATGCTTCAGGATCGTGCAACAGATGCTTTGGAGCGCAGATCGTCGACTTTTTTCCCGCGAGGTAGGTACTTTGACTTTTAAAATCCCAGATCCCATTTTTGTGTTTTTTTCTTCAAATCGTCATAGGGGTTTTGTATTTTGGGTCCCAAGGTTTCTGAAACATGTTTTGGATCTTTTTTTGGAGCACCAGGGTGCTCCCGGGGGTTCACGGGTGTTTTCCAGCAGAAAACCCAGATTCCACTGGTGGCCATGGTGGAATCCTGCAAGGCACGATGGTTGCATGGTGGATTCAAGCAAGGACGGTGGTGGCACGGTGGAATCTGGCAGTGTCGCGGTGGTTTCCAGTGAGGCCGGTGGTGGTTCATCCATGATTTTCAAGGGGTTCTATAAACACCCGTAACTCACAAACTGTAACACCGATTTGCGATCCGTTTGCGGCAATGCATTCTTTGCATCGAGACTGACCTTCAAAAATCAATTTTAAAATTTATTGAGTTAGGATATTGTCCCGGGGGCTTGAAACATCGAATAAAATAATGATATTTCATTATTATTTGACTTCGGGCCGTTGTATCTTCTACCCGAAGCATCCGATTGAGGGTACTCCCTTTGGCGACGTTTGGACCAGCAGTGGTTGAGGTTACTCCATTGGTTCGTTCCTACGAGGGTTTGCGCGACATCACAACCTTCATATAAATTTTTGATACTCTTTAAGGGATGATTAAACTGTAAGAGTTGTGGCATCCCTCCAGTGGGCCCGGAGTGGGATCCTCTATCATCTTTTCCCTAGATCAGGTTCTTGGTATTGCTATGACCACTTATCCATGGGAGGTGATCCCCTATATAGCTAGTTAACCACGTAGGGTTATGGAATCATCGAGATTATGATCCCCTAAACGGTGGTCCGTACTCAATAGGGTTGTGGAATCGTTGGGTATACGGTCTCCTACTCAGCATGAGGTGTATAGCAGGGTTGTTGTATCATTGGTTATACAATCCCCTACTTAGAGCATGGTTTTGGTAGGGTTTCAGCTTCTTCAGTTCGATCCCCTAAAACAAAAGATGTACCAGATAGGGTTCTTGTATCGTCGTGACCACCTTTACATGGGTGAAGATCCTCTATCTGAGTGATGTGTTTCTGTCGAGCGCCAGATCGGGTTGTGGTATTCCCCAGCGGATCCTGGGAGTGATCCCTTATCTGTGAGATCTTCGTATACTAGTGTGGGTTCTGGTATCCCCTATAAGACCCTAGGAGCGATCCCCTATCCGAGGAGTTTGGTGTTTATGGTGTTTCAGTGAGGTTTCCTCAATGACGATATCCAACGATCGTGATCTCTCGGGTGAGCATCTGAGATGTTTGTGTGGGACCTGATGGAGTGTATCTCTCAGGAGAGTGTCATCTGGGATGACCGTGATCATGGATTGTTCTCTCCTGGTTGTGAACTATTTTTGGTGATGAGGTCGGTACCTCATGGGGCTTGTTACGTGAGTTGAGTATATCTGGATTGTTCAAGGTGTATATATGGGCATACACATGAGCTAAGTTGACTAGTTGTGTTTAGCCGAAAATGATCATGAAATGGAGTTTCTCTCTCGTCTGGGTTCCCATTGGCTGGGATGAGAGGATTTTTTTCCTTTTAGTTTCTCTCTTTTGATTTGGGTTTTTGGGGTTCCTACTGAGTAATGTTATACTCACCCCTGCACGGTCTTTTCTCGCACATGTTTGTGTCTTGTGCAGACCACTGGCCTTTCGACGGAGTCCCAGGAGGACCTAGATCAGGCGGAGCTTAGTGAGCGGGTTTGACCGGGGTGTTTACTAGAGTTGTGCCGAGGATCTTACGGGAAGGTGTTTTGGAAATGTTTTTCCTACTTCTGAGTAAGTTGGACACTTTGTAGTTTTCTTTTGGTGGGCCCTGTTTTGCCCTTTTTTACTACTATTGTACTCTGGTTGTGGAATAGTTGTATGCATGAATTTACTGTTTAGTTTTATATATCTCTACACTGTTTCATGGAGGTGTATGTGGGTTTGTGTGTACAGGTAACTTGGGCTAATGCCTCCCATGTGTGTGATAGACTACCCGGCGCTAGTCGTCAGCCCCTGGCCTATTGGAGGTGGGCTTGGGGTGTTGCGGCTTGAACCCCGTTGGATCGGGTCGTGAAATATACATTAACCATAAACCATGAATGGTATAAAAATAACACATCCATAGTCAAACATATCACAAAACCTTAAATACTATATGGATGATTTGTATCATAATAAATCAACTTCAAAAAAGTATAAAATTTATTAAAGGATGTTGACATAGATAAAATCAAAACTATTTAAGAGAAATATCTCTTTCTATTTTGAAAACATTTAAAATTCATATAATTATAAAATAAAACATTTATTTTGAAAATATTCTTATAAACTTGTAAGGTAAGCTTGAATGGTGTTATAATGGCTGCAAATAATTACACACACCGTATATGTTTAAAAAACATTCTTACCATAGTTTTTTGAAAATGCCATAAAGTAACTTGTTTGGAAAATGGCGGGAAGATTACGTTCAACCCATTTTATAAAAAGACAGACAAGGGTATAAATGACATTAACCCAGAGTCTAGTAAATATTAAAAATGTTTTGAAATAAATTTTTAAGAAACACGGATGTGGATGATTAAGAGTTCCCAGTAGATGCTTATGTAAAAACAACCTCAAATAATAAAGAGATTGTGAAATTAACACTTACCTTGTACTTTTCCTTGGTTGAGGGTACGTTAACCTCCTGTATAATTGTTAAATAATTGTTATTAAATTATACAATAACCACATATATAAATATTATATCATATATGGTGTTCTAATATTTCATTGTTTGTAATATTTTAGTAGAATCATTGTTTAAGGTGTTAACTAATTCATTTTCCCTTATATGTTTTGTTATATAAGTCAGGATTGTTATTGATATAATGTATTTGATTCATATACAAAAATATATAATGTTCTCAAATATTGTTTTTAATAATCATATTAAAATTATTCTTTAATGGTTATGAATGGCAATGAATCGCATCAGGTTCATGGAGACGGTAATCTGTACATAATAACGAACGCTACATCCGTTTTATTTATTTATTTTATAAGGAAATAAGAAAAAAAGATAAATAGGTATATTATTATTGCATTATAATATAATATTTTATACACTTTACATATGTTCATTAACACCATATTTTATAAGTTCCATGTATGGTGTGAATGAGTCATGTCACTTTGTGTGGGCGGCAGTCCGCACTTCCTCAAATGAAATTATTGTATATATAAAACAAGAAAAAAATAAAGGTAATCTATAAAAAATAATAAAAAAAATATTATAGATAAAATAAATATCATTAATATCATATATAATTACACTTTCATCATATTGGCCACCATAAGAGGTGGTAGTAGAGGATTGAACATTCATCGTTTCGTAAGGCAGTAATTCATCGTCCAGAAAAAGATTATGTTCTATACCCATTAAATGTAGGTGTGTGTAAGTGTAGTTAAAATCATTCTCATAAAAACACTAGTATATTTATGATACTTGTGCTATTAAAAAATAAAGGAATAAAGATATTTTAGGGGGTTGTAGAAGTAAAATAAAAGAAATAACTAAAGAGGAGGTGTTACCTTTAAATAAGGTAACTCCCTTTGGTTTGAACCCAAAGGAATCCTTGAAGTGCTTTCTGCCTTAAGGTAAGGCTTATAAAAGTAATATTGGGATGTAGGGAGATTAATTAGGTAGAGGTTGGGTGAGCTAATGGGGCTTGATAGGTGTGAAAAATGGGTTAGAGATGATGGCTTTTTATAAGGGGTAAGGGGCTCATTAGGAACATTTGAAAATATTATTTTTATTATATTATGATGTTTAGTTTATAAAGGTCCTAACTCATTAAAGTGTAATATAATATGACTAATGTTCTAAATAAAATCATCCAATAATAATTGTATAGGTTTTGTATATTTTATTAAATTTTTATAATCTCATTTATTCAAATTATTCTATAATGTGGTAAACACTACATTATTATTGTGTCATAAATAATTTTATTTATTTGATGTCTAAAAATTATAAAAAAATTACCATGATGTAGGAAATATTTTTATATTTCAAATTAATATTTATAGTTGAAAATATAACTTATATAACCCCTTCGAAAAATTATTTTACTAAAAGATATATGTTTATGTCATTTTTGTGTTTACAATAAATTAATTAATATAAAGTGACATTATCACTCTCAAATGGCTCTATGGGGTCCCAAAATGGACCCAAGGATTCCCTTTGTTAGGCATATGTCAACCTATAGGAATTTAACACATTTTAGGGTAATTTAAAATTATAATAATAATATTTTTTACACATATTTACCTGATTTACCCTTTAACCATGGTAAATAAAATATTTATTGAAGAAAGTATTCATAATGTCTAAAAATAAAAGTTACCTATTTACACAATTTAGACCACCTGATTCCAAATATTGAATCCATTTTCCAAATTCAAAACACAGAAGTGGCAGAAATTAATTTAAAATTAATTCCCATTGTCAAAAAGGGAGTTTTTAAGAAATAATAACTCTCAAAATATTGACACTTGTTTACGTCCAGCTTAAATTTGAAATTACATCCAATGACCAAAATTGTATTAAATGATAAAAATATAATCTAATGATACTTTAAAAAAATCAAATTTATAATTTTCCACTATAAAGTATTTCGATTTAAAAAGTTTTTCTTAATTAAAATTTAGTATTTTTCACTATTCATCAAAAATTGAATGTTTTCATAAGAGTACCAAAAGTTCACGAAAAGATAATTTTGATATTATCAATCCAAAAATGACGTCCATTTTGAAAAAAATATAAAATTTCCCAAAGTGGGTATTTCTATTCATAATATTATGTTTGATTAGTCGTGGTGTGTTAGAATCTCGAAGTTGCATACAACGCAAGCTATTGCATTATTCATAGGGAAACATACCGTGGAATATTGGGGTGTAACATTCTTCGCTCATTAAAATAATTTTACCCTTGAAATTTCTATATTAATTCTATATAAAAATATTTTTCTAGTTCTTCATCATAAGTTCCTTGGGTTCCCATGTTGCCTTTTTCATCTTATTATTTCTCCATAGAAATTGACCAGACGAGTCCTCTGATTTCTCAGCACTAGTTCACTAGTATCAAGAATTATGGTAGTCTCGTTGCAATAAGACAGATTGGTTTCAATTTCTATTTCTTCATAGATGATTATATGTGTTGGGTCAGACATGTATTTTCTCAATATTGATACATGGAACACATAATGAACTTTTGAGAGACTTGGTGGCATTGCCAAACAATACGATAAAACTCCAATTTTCTCTAGAATTTCAAAAGGTCCAATGTACGTGAGACTTAATTTTCCTTTCTTTCCGAATTTTATAACAGCCTTCCATGCAGATACCTTCAATAAAACATGATCAAATACATGAAATTAGAAATTTTTCCTTCTGTTATCGAGAGAGCTATTTTGCCTACTTTGAGCTGCTTTGATGTGTGTTTGGATAACCTTCACCTTTTCCATTGTTTCCTCAACAATTTTTGGGACAACAAGTGTTCTTTCACAAACATCATCCTAGTAAGGTGGTGTGTGACATCTCTTTCAATATAATGCTTCATATGGTTCCATCTGAATACATGAATGGAAATTATTGTTATAGTAAAATTCTACCAGAGGTAAATATTGATCCACATACCTTAAAAGTCATGTAAAAAAAGATCTCCACATGTCTTCTATTGTTTGAATATTATATTCTTATGGTCCATCTGTTTGAGGGTGGTAGTAACTTATCAAATGATGTTTAGTATCCAAATACATCTCAAGAATCTTCCCGAATTTTGATGTAAAGTGAGGATCATGTTTAGAAACAATCAATAGGGGTAATCTAGGAATTATTAAAACTTCATTAAGATATAATCTTTCTAGACGTTCAATAGTTAAATCTTATCTTATAGAAAGAAAATGAGATGACATGGTAAGAAGATCAACAAAAAACCATATTGTATCATTTTTTCTAGGAGTCTTTGGTACCCCCATGAAAAATTCCATCATAATATCATCCCATTTCCACTCAGGTAATGGAAGAGGTTTTATGAATTCTCTAGGATGTTGTCTAACAGCTTTCAATTATTGAAAAACCATACATCTTGACACATAATCAGTAATATCTCTCTTCTTGTTGTCCCTCCAAAAATGTTCCTTCAAATACCTATACATCTTAGTGATACCATAGTGTATAGAAAAATTGGAGTTCTGTTCATCATCCAAAAATTCCTTTTTTAGATCAGTTATGTGATGAACACAAAGTCACTTCCCAAATTTCAAAATCCCATCCTTATATACAATGTCGATTAATCTCCCATCATTGACAGCTTTAATTTCCTTTTGAAACTCCTCATCATCAGTCTGAGAACGTTTTATCCTTTCTATTAAAGATGGTTTAGCAACCATTTGAAAAAGTATTGATGTTTCACCTTAGATGATTATTCCGATATCCATCTTTTCTAGATCAATAAACATAGGTTCCCTTTCAACTCTCATCTTTTTCAAAACTCCATGATCATTTCTACTCAAAGAATCTCCCACATTATTTCCTTCTCCGGGTGGTAGTGTATGGTGAAATCATAATCATTGAGTATATTGATCTATCTCCTTTTTCTATTTATGGGTTCTTTTTGTGAGAAAACAACTTCAAACTCTTGTGATCAGTATAAATCTCACATTTTTCAAAAAAAAAAAGATAGTGTCTCCATATCTTCAGAACAATGATTACAATTGCTAACTAAAGATCATGAGTGGGATAATTTGGTTCATGAATTTTTAGCTATTGTGACGTATAGGAAATAACCCTATCATTCTACATAAGGACACAACCAAGTCCTTTCTTTGAAGCATCACTATATATAACAAACTCATCATTCCCTGGTGGTAGAGTCAATATAGGATCATCGACTAATCTTCTCTTCAGTTCATAAAAACATTCTTCACACTCTTTTGTCCTGAAAAATTTAACCCCTTTACGTGTGAGCTTAGTTAATGGGTTAGCCAATCAGGAAATATTTTGGACGAAAAGCCGATAATAAACTAATAAACCAATAAAACTGTGTACCATATTTATACTTGTCGGTGTGGGTCATTATTGTATTGGTCTTGTATTAGAAGGATCAATAAAGATTCCATCCTTAGAGACAATATGGCCCGGAAAAAGAAATTTCAAAAAGCCAAAATTCACACTTGTTAAACTTATGATATAATTATTTTATTCTATGAGTCTTTAGAATAGTGCACAAGTTATTTTAATGGTATTCTTATATTTTTGAGTATACCAATATATCATCAATAATTACCACTAAAAATTCATCAATATATTCCATGAAAACTCTGTTCATTAGTTCCATGAAGACATAGGGTTCATTAGTCAGTCCAAAAGGCATTACTGTAAACTCATAATGCTCGTACCTAGTTTGAAATGATTTCTTTGGAATGTATTCCTTCATCACACACACCTGATGATATCCAAATTGAAGGAAAATATTGGTAAAATATATATCTCCACAATGTTGATCAAATAAATCATCAATGTGTGGTAGTGGATACTTGTTCTTTATTATTATAGTATTGATCACTTTGAAGTCAGTGCACAACCTCATAGATCCATATATCTTCTTAACAAAAAGAATATGGTGTCCCCATGGATAAACACTAGGGATAATAAATCATTTATTACTCAACACCGTTATTAGTTTCTTTATATCCACTAATTCCACAATGTCTATTATATTTGGTGACTTTGATATAGGCCTTAAACCAAGAATTAAATCAACAGAAAAATCAATTTCTCATTCTAGAGTATGTCTAGGTAAATACTCTAGAAATACATCAAAATATTCTTGTACACTAGGTATATACTCTATTTGAACATTCCTTTCCTCACCCATTGTTATTTCACTCTCTTCCTCCCCAATAATTGAATTTAGTAGAGCTACAAGGAGTGGATATAGATAAGAATCAGATGGTAATGTTTTTTCTCTAATGATAAGGTATTCCTATCATCATAAAAAATTGTATCCTCCTCCTTCTTACAATAAATTTTCACTTCATGGTCTGAAATATAATCCATACTGAGGATTATATCAAAATCAATCATGGGTATGATGATGAGATCGGCAGATAAAGAACATTTATTTGCCTTAATGGGGACTAATTCAAAAAACATTGTTGTAATGATACATCCCTTCTAATTTTTGACTGATAACTCCCTTGTCAAATTAAATTGGAAATATCTAATTTTCCTAAAAAACTGGGAAGATATGAAACAATGTGATGATCCCAAATCAAATAAGGCATTGGATGAACCTGAGGAAATCATTAAATTAAATGCCACCACGTCTTTCAGGGCTTCAACCTCAACAGTAGTGATCGCATAAGCTTGGCCTTTCTCCCTTGGCCTTTTCTGAGATAAGTTTCTTGCTCTCTTTGGAAATTAATTTTCATAATTCCCCATTTCATTACAAATGTAGCATTCAACATTGACAACCGCTTTCATTACCTTACAATCACGAGCTTGGTGGCATTTTTCACCACACTTGTAACAGTCTCTCATTCCATTCAAGAAAGTACCAAAGTGTTTCTTCCCACATTTACTGCAGTATGGATATTCGAATTATCCCTTCATCCCCTTATTTACATTTACAGACAGTTCAGCAGATCTCTACTTCTCTTTCTTTGATTTAAAGTCATAATACTTAAATAATTCCTTTTCTGTCTCGATAAAAAATGAGACAATATCTTCGTATGATGATAAGGATTTTGAGACTAATGGTTGATTGAAAAATGTTTTTAACCCATCGAATAATGGATCAATCTTACTCCTTGGTTTATGTATATAATATGTTTCATGCCTTTCTAACCTTGTAATTTTATCTTTATACATTGTGACATTCTCATCCTCCTTTTTCATCAGACTCAGAAATTTTCTTTCCATATACGCTCAATGGTCCCAAGGAAAATATTTTTAATGAAAAGCTTTTTAAACTCCCTCTAATTTATATTTGATACTTCTTCATCTTCCTTTGTGTTTTTAATTAATGACCACAATTGATCTGCATCACCGGTGAGGTCATAAACTACCATGACAACTACTTCTCTTTCCTTACTCCCAAAAGCATAAAATATTTTCTCTATAGAACTTATCCATTTCATAGAATAATGTGGATTTGTAGTCCCATTGAATGTTTTTTGTTGTTTCCCCATGAATCTTTATAACATTGATCCTCCATGTTGTGGATTAGGGTGCCCCATACGGGTAAGGTTATTATTCATTACCTAAGTGAGTTGTCCAAGTATGGTGATAAGCTGATCAGCAAAATCTACATCACTAGATCCACTATAATTATCTTGATTAGGAGAGAAATCTATACATGGATTACGTGTGTTCATACGGTTTCCATTCCTTCCACTAGGCTCCATTTATAAATAATGGAATACACTAGATTAGTTTACGAATTGCAATAAATAATTCCAAACTTGTAAAACAAAAAACATACCGGACCTGAACTGAAAGTTAAATTTTTATTCTAGGACACTTTTGAGGAAAAATTGGGAATCCCACACATGTCTGAATTAATGGTGTTAACAACAAAATGAGCCCACAAAATTTTCAAAAACAAGACTGAGGATATTCAAGTTAACCACCCAATATAACTTCCAATTCATATTGGATACCTACTTGTTCAGATCATTTCTGGGAAGATCTTTAAAATAATGTGTCATCTTATCCCAGGTTAGGATTGATTCTTCTGTAGTGATCTTCCTTTCATTGAAACCCCGTTCCAGGATGCATGCCTGTTTGTTGATCCAATCAATTTTTTCTTCATTAGTTTCAACTGTGTTTCCTCTAGAAATGGGGAAGACCACATATATTTAAGGTTCAAACATTCCAAGCGGTTTCAAATGGGTTTTTTTGTAGAAACGGAAACATCCAATGATTCTATATCCATTTGGACCTACTTTCCAAAGGTAGGTTCTCATTAGTTGTGAACTTATGAGGCTTAAGAATTTTCAATGGTCAAGAGGATGGGAGGTCAGACTCATCACACCTTTTTTAGGGGAATTATTGTCTACTATGGGACTCTCTTTATAGATTTAAGTTATGTTCGTGAATCCTTATTAAATTATCAAGTATGAAAATGAGATTTCCTTTAGATCTAATAATCAATGATTATTATGTATGAAATTTAGAGGATCTTTTATATATATTCATGATTCTTAATCGATAGAGAATCTTCTCTATTTGTTAGATATTCTTATTCAATGGTATCCTCCAACACATTATATAAAAATATCTTGGTCATTATGATAACCATATTGGTTTTAAATCCACTCAGCAGGGCAGTTGGTGTTTATTTCCATTCAGAAGGACATGGATTATTTCCGAGTTGAGATCGTACTCGTAGATGGGCTACCTATGTATCCTTTGTTTTAGAAAAAGAATTTGAACCCACGTAGTTCGAGTAAAGAATTATGAGGTTTATGAATGATTGATTGCTCAAAGAAATATGTCATAATTACTTTTACGCTATAAGCTCACGTGAGTCATGCTCAGTGTGAGAGACAAGTGGTATTGGTAAAGCCAGACAATTGTGCCATGAAATATGAAATCATAAGAAATAATGTGGGGCTTATGTATATATGACTACCCAAATAGATAGAGATCGTGACTTATTCTAGAGATGAAGTATTGGAACAGGGTCCATAAAAGTATATGTGATTTTATAGAGATTTGGATACTCTAACTTGGGGCTTACTCCTGAGGAAGATTCCCAAATTAGGAGGGGACTTGGGGCTTATTTCTAAGAAGGATTCCCAAATAAAAATAAATTAAGACTGGTTAAGAGAAATTAGAACTTTGGCATACTCTTGAGAAGGAGACCCGGGTTATAGGGACTTGAGAACTGGGGCTTACTCCTAAAGAGGATGCCCATATTTGGTAACTTGAAGACTGGGGCTTATTTTGAAAAGGAGGCCCAGGTTAGGGGAATTATGAGTTGGGATTACTCCTGAAAAGGAGGCCCAATTTAAGGAAATTTGGAATTTGGGACTTACTCTTAAAGATGATGCCCATATTAGGGAACTTGGTGCTTACTCCGGAAATGGAGGCCCGTATTTGGGAACATGGGGCTTACTCCTGAAACGGAGGCCCATATTTTGGAACTTGGGGCTTACTCTTGAAAAGGAGGACCAGGTTAAAGATCCTCTCATCTTAAAGGATGAGGTTGAATGAATTAAATATCTAACCTTAGTGACATGAAGATATGTAAATCACTAAGTTTTGAGGGATGTTCCACAGAAGTCCTTTCATGTAAGGAAGCCAAAAAAGGAACCATGTCATATGTGACTTTGAAGAGGGTTTTGAAGGATAAATCCTGAAGAGGAGAGGTGGATTTGAAGAAAATAGGTGAATAGGTAGGAGGGAAACCCAAAAAGAAGTAGGCGCGTAGGTCCTACATGGGCGCGCAGGTCCTGGTCACGTAGGTATACATACGTGACATAGGTGTACCTGCACGACGGTTGGCCAAGAGGGTAACACTTGGTCGAGGTTTGGCTCAAGATCTTATTATTATCCCTAGGGACTTCCAAACAAATGGCGCACAAGTTCTGTTGAAGGGATAAAGCGGCACATAGGTGTCTTCATTTCTCGTAAGGTTTAGACACTTAGGCTCATAGGTGTTGATAAATTTCAACACTTAGGCCTTATTTCTCCTGTTTAGAGCTTTCATTCTAGTTAAGAAATTACCTTAGAAGTGATCAGAAGACTTCCAGAAGAGACTAGGGCACCGGGAGCTTAAATCTCGATTTTGGAATTTTTCTGTCCCCCAAATGGTGGCCCCACAAGGGGTACTTGTAGGCTGCTGATGTCCCCGAGTGAAAATCAAGTAGGGCGCGCAGGTCACCTGCGTGCCCAATATGTGGCCCGTAGGTGTACCTGTACGACCATGATGAAACCTGTGTGGCCTATGTTTGACAATATCCTTCTTTATGCCTTTGTCAATTTTTTATGTTTCTTCAAAGGATGGATCACTTTGGACTAAGTTATTTCCCTTTTTTTAGTCGTTTAGACTCTGTGATGGAATGGAGAGTCAGAAAAAGTCCCCCCTCATAGGTGGATCCGAAAGGAATAAGGATGGGAGTCTAAGGTAAAGAAGAATACAAAGGAAGGTCGGCGCGCAGGTTCGGAGCGTGTAGATAGCGGCAGACTAGTGAGAGGCGTGCGGGCTTCAGCACACAGGGGTGTGGCCTGTCCTATAAATATGCACCTCATTCTCAGGAAAAGCACCCGGTTTTTAATAGTTCAAGCTCTCATCGTGTAGGTTTCTTTCGTCACATGGGTGGATGATTTTCCACGGTTCAGTGCTTTTTTCTATGTCGCGCTGATACATAGGTATTTTGACCTGTGCGGTGATACCTGCGCGCCAAATACATGTGCGACACAGTTACACCTGTGCGCCAAAATTGGACTTGCGTGCCTTAATGCCTTAGCCATTTTTTTCGAATGTCATTACAAATTCTATGAAAAATCAACCCAATTAAGAGTTAATTATTCAACCTTTATATAGATTCAATGGCCCTTAGAAGAATCGGAATTGCTGATGAACTGGCTAGAAAACGGATTAATGATATGATGAATGTTGTTGGCCATGATTACTATACTGTTTGAAACAACCCTCTCCCAAATTTGGCTAAGTACTTGAAGAAGTATCATCTTAATTTCCCACAGTGCATCTACTAGCCTCTGTATGGCCATGGACATCTGCAAGGAGTCAACATTCCAGATATAAAGAATTATATGCTTGAGATGCAACTGCACTGCTACTCCTCTATTTCAGTTATGTTGTGCATTAAGAACATCAAAAATGGTGTGAACTTTCAAATTTTTCCTTCATTCCTTTTCCTTGCAGATATGAAAATGGAAAACCATGAGCTGATATGTTTTCCACTGCCGGTTGATGGAGAGAAGATTATCATGACATTAGAAACCATATCTGAAAAGAGTACTCTCTCTAAAAAACTCTTTAATTCCAATGCTCTATTCTCAAATCCATGTATCCATAATCCAAGTCTCTTGGACAGAAACAGAGTCACTGTTTGATCAGTAGAAAATTTTCTCAAACCGCACTCAAGAACATTCTTTTACAATTGTTCCAAGAAGAGCTGGTATCACTTCATCTCTTATTTTATCTAGTTGAATGAATGAATTCCAGGTGGTTGTAGATGAATCTTGAGATACCATAATTCAAATTACGAGTTATGTTGAAAGCCTCTTGTAATTATTGAAAAATAGAAGAGCCTCCAATCTGTCGATGCCCTTAAAACTCTTGTGCATCAATGAAAAACAATTTCATCTTCAATCATTTGTGCCTTCATTTTGCTACCTTCTTTAAATTTTTACCTAAGCCAATGGGCCTAGTAATCATAGTTTGATTTTTATTTTTTTTACTAGGATTATAAAAAATTTACCCTACAAACTTTGATCATTTTAATTTCTCAATATTACTTAAATCATATGAAATGTATGTTTAGTGAACAGGAACTTGACTTTAGTTCAAATTTCCCTTGTCTTTTTGGGAAGTTTAAAGTAATGCATGTAAGACATAAAAAGTATAATTTTTAAGGTCGAAATATCTTTGAACTAATGGATTAAAATTGACTCAATTATATGATTATTTATCTGAAAACATATTACCATGTTCAAGTATGAGGGAAAATATGTAAACGATGACATAAGAAATTTTGAATCTGAGGAATGATATGAAAAAGGGATAAATGGCATCAGAATAAGTAGTTCCCAAGAATGAATTTACCATTTTTTTAACAAACCTGTTAGGGGGTTGAATTATGTAGGGCCACTTAAGGGCATTGGCTACATAGTCTAATAACAACATCTTTTAGTCGATAGGTCTGTTATGTAGACTACTTATGCAAGTTCGCTTAAGGAAACGTACTGTATAGTAAGGCAAAAGAACTTTCAAAAATTTACTTTTCTACTACTAAAAAAATCCAATGGATGTTTATGGAGATTCAAATTTTCCAATGCATAGAGTTTGTTGTATGGAGAGAGGTACTTAATTATGGAGAATATATTTCCAAAAAAGATTGTCTAAGAAATGGATGAATGTTACTCTTATGAAGGTTTGACCCAAATGTAGGGAAGGGAAAAATAAACCATAGACTTGAATACTTTTAGATCATGAAAAATATTACAGGACAAATACGTTAAGGATGGCCTTTTTTGCGGACCCCTACATATTGTTGTTAGGAAAACTAAGGACAAAAGAGGTTTTCCTCCCAATAATGAAGTTACCATTATTTGAAAAAACCATTAGGGGGTTGAATTATACAGGGCCACCTAAGGGAATTGGATGTATAGTCAAATAATAGCATCTTTTGGCTGACAAGTCTGTTATGTAGACTGTTTATGCAAGGCCGCCTAAGGGCATGTACTGCATAGTCTTGCAAAAGAACTCCCAGGTATCAGACATTTTGTGACCAGAATTCAAGAAAAGGGTTATGGAAACTTGGAAGTATTTAAGGTTAGGAGTATGAAACGTAAAAATGGGCATTTTTCAATGCATGTAGAGATACACAGACCAATGCTAACCATAATAATGTTGTGGCTGGGTCCTGAATTAAGATATTAGATTTCACTAAATATCTCATTAGAATGAGAATCAATCCAAATGTAGTTCTTGAAATACAGTTTAACGACATGTGGGATGAGAGTATAGAAAATCTTAGTTTAGGGTCATAGAGCTCGGACCATAATAATAAATAAACAGTGTGTGTTTTCATAGGGACTTTTCAGCCAGGGGACTGAAAATGGAATTTGGGGTTAGCCCGAATGACTTGGGGTTGGATTCGAGGGATAATTGAATGTTCCTATGTATCCCATAAGGATAAGAATCAAGCCTCACATAGATCTTAAAATACCCAATGTACAGATTTGGTTCGTACAAGTGAAGGGTGAAATTGGGAATTTAGCACAATGATAGATTGACCCAAGATTAAATGTTCAGGCAGTGCCTTGTATGCACATAGCCTTTGGAATATGACATGATTGGAGATTAATGTCAATGATGATTCCCTCTCAGGAAAGGGACAAAGAATGTTGTAGTTTATTGTCATATAGGACAAAAGTGCGAATATTTTAAGGTCATATGCATGGACCGTTGTGAACCAATGTAAAAAATATTTTTTCCGGGGGTGGTTTCATGAATCAACATCGTATAAGACGAAGGTGAACTGATGTGAAGAGATTGATTTTGGGCTAGAACCTCAGGATGTTTCCTACGTACCCAGCCTAGAAGGCAAGGATCAAAGTCCGCATAGTTCGATTAATGAATTAATTGATAATCACATTGTTCTTGAGTACAACGACCAAAAAAATAGTGTCAGGACATACACATGGTTAACGGCCCAGAGAGGGTGTTATGGTTGATGTTTACTCTAAGCTCACGTGAGTCATACTCGGTGTGAGAAACAAGAGGTATCAAAAACCTTAATGATGCACAGATTTCAACGTCATGTAGGACATATGAAGGAACTATGCAGTTTAAAGTCTTGCAATGAGGACTATTGGTGCGGCACCGTTTAGTGTCATGTAGTAGGGAAAATACAGTTTAACGTCATGTTAGACGAAAGGGGGACTATGCAGTTTAATTCCATGAAGTCGGGATAAAATAAGAAATAGTTTAACGTCATGTTGTATGAAAGGGACTTTTTAATAGTTTAATGTCATGTTGGATGATGGTGAAAACAGTTTAAGTTCCTATTCATGGACCGGCGATTATGCAATTTAAAGTCTTGCTGGACGTAAGGGAATTCTATACAGTTTAGCGTCATGTAACTAGGACATCATAGTTTAACATCATGTTGGATGTTTTATGCAGTTTAAAGTCTTGCTGGACGTATTAGTATTTGTATTAAACTAAATACTTCTTTAGAAATCTGGCATTGGATGGAGTTGTGATGAGTTCTCCATCCATTGAGATTAAAGAATAAGATCTTTTGGAGTAAACCTTATGTAATGAATAAGGTCCTTCTCATTTTGGGTCTATCTTTGGAGGTTTCATTCCAAGTATCATTGTAGTTCTGAGAACCAATACCAATTCTCTCTGAACGAATGACCGAATACAAAATTTTCTGTTGAAAGCTCGTGTTATTCGATTTTGATAGACTTCCAAGTGGTGCAGGGTGCACAATCGTTTCTGATCTAACTGTTCCAATTCATCCAATCGATTTTGAGATTTTTCATCTGTAGATGACTGATCACAAATGGATACTCTGAGTGAGGGTAATTGAACCTCAATGGTCAAGAATTTTTCTGTTCCATATACCAATGAATATGGAGTTGACCATGTTGTAGTGTGGGTGGTGGTCCGAGAAGCCCATAAAGCATGAAAGAGTTTATCAGGCCATGATTTATTATCTTTATCCACCATCTTTTGATGTATGTTTGAAAGAGTCTTGTTGAAGTATTCTATTTGGCCATTGGCTGCTGCATGATACCGGGAGGAATGGTTGGATTTGATTTTGTATTCTTGATACAAATTCCTTACCTTGGATGAACAGAAGTTGGTGCCATTGTCCGATAATATGGTACGAGGGACACCAAATTTGGTAATTATGTTAGAATTGATGAAGCTAACAAATCATTTAGAACTGACTTATTTGAGAGGTATTGCCTTTTCCCATTTGGAAAAGAAGTCAATAGCAGTAAGAATGTACTTAAACTGCTTGGATGTAGCTGATGAATAAGGTCCCAGTACATCCATTCCCCATGTGGAAAATGGCCACGAGTATTTAGCTGTATGAAGAAAATCTGGGGGTTGATGAATGAAGTTGGCATGTACTTGTCATGAATGACACTTCTTTGTGAAATCAACACAATCTTGTATAATTGAAGGCCAAAAGTATCTAAGCCTTCGAATTTGATCAGATAGTCTGTGTCCAGACTGATGGGCACCACAGGCTCCAGCATGTACTTCTTTCATGACATCCATTGTCTCTTCACCATCAATGCATCTAAAGAGAACTCCATCAAAACCTCTTTTGTAGAGAATTTTCTCTAGGTGATCTGGGCTATCATAAAGGGTAAAATTGACCACATGTCGCCGTATTTTTTCTTTCCCAGATCGATCAGGTGGAAGTGTTCCATTTTGAAGGTATTTCCCTTAAAGGTGTCATACATCATGTAGTATGACTATTTGGTTCAACAATGGGACAAATTTCATTGATTTCCTCAGTTCTGATTTGAACATAAGGTGCAATTGTACGACAGTGGGAAATACTAATGATTGTCTCGTCCAGATTTGGATCTGCTAATGTTGTGGCTATATTAACCAGTGCATCAGCTTGGGCATTTTGTGATCTCAGGATATAAGAAAATGACAGTTTCGAAGGAAATTCCGCCATTAACTCTCGGAAGTAATCATACAAAGGGATTAGTTCTTCTTTTCTGATTGAATAATCCCCATTGAATTGTTTGATTACCATGTCTGAATCACCTTTCACCTTTAAGTGATTCACTTGTTCCTGAAACGCCAACTCCAATCCTGCGATGAGAGATTTGTATTCTGGTTTATTATTTGTCCCGCCTCCCAAAAAAGAGAAGTAATATGGTAGCACTACCTTTTCTGGAGAAATGAGCACAATTCCTAACCCAACATTATTGAATTTAGGATCTTCCATTTTCTTCCCTATTATACTTCTAGAAGCTCCATCAAAGTACATTTCCAATGTTTGAAGACTATCTTGAATAGAGAAGAATTCCTCATCATGAAGTTCAATATCTGAAGATGTATCTTCTATTGAAAGATGTTCAGCAAGGAAATCAGCCAGATCTTGGCCCTTTATTGCCTTTTGAGACACATAATAAATATCAAATTACTGAAAAATAACTGGCCACCTTGCCAGACATCCTGTAAGCATTGGATGACTAGGGATGAATTTGAGCGGGTTATTGCGAGATACCAATTGGACCTCATGATGTTTTAAGTAGTGTCTCAACATCTGAACTACAATGATTAATGCTAGGAAACACTTCTCAATATTTGAATATCGGGTTTCTGCTTCAAGGATAGTCTGACTGAGATAGTAGAGGCTGTTTTCAATCCCAATATCATTCTTCTAGGCAAGGAAGGCACCTAATGATCACTCTAGAGTTGTCACATAAAGAATCAATGGCCTTCCTTCAATAGGTGGAATTAATACTGGTGGAATAAAAAGATATTTCTTGAGAATATTGAATGCCTCTTGACTTTATTCAGTCCACTGGTAAGTGACTCCCCTCTTCATCAATTTGGTGAAGGGTAAACTTTCTCCTGCCAAATTGGTGATGAAATGCCGAATATAGGCTATGTTTCCTTGGAGTCCTCTCAATTCATTCAAATTTCGAGGAGGTTACATACCAAGGATTGACTTTGTCTTCTCAGGATCGACTTCGATACCACAATGGAATACAAAAAAGCTGTGAAATTTCCTAAGGTTACCCCAAAAGCACATTTTAAGGGATTCATCTTCAAATTAGGTTGTTGATGTTTGTGGAATATGATTTCCAAATCAACCAATTGATTATAACATTTCCTAGATTTAACCACCAAATCATCCACATAACATTAAACCAACTTCCCTAAAAAGGGTTTGATGATACGATGCATGGCATGTTGATATGTTGTGTCTGCATTCTTCAGGCCAAAGGGCATTACCTGATATCAAAACACACCCTGAGGGGCTCTGAAGGTTGTAGATTCCTCATCTTCTAGAGCCATTCAAATTTGATTATATCCTAAATATCCATCCATGAAGGAAAGTTCTTCATAGCTTGATGTTTCATCAATTATGAGTTCTGTTATAGGAAATGGAAAATCATCCTTAGGACAATGCCGATTAAAATCACTAAAATCAACGAAAACTCTAATTTGTTCGTTCTTCTTTTTCACAAGGTCAGTATTATCCAACCATTTGGGATATTGAAATTCTCTGACAAAGTTATCTTTGATAATCTTATCCACTTTAGCTTCAATTTTGGAAGCTTAAGTTGGGTGTGTTCTTCTTGAGGCTTGCATAAATCCTCGATGTTCATATAGTAAACCCAAACGATGAGTAGAAACATCAGGATCAAGCCCTGGAATTTCTGTATAGTTCCAAGAAAATATATCTCAATTTTTCTTTAAAAATGATAAATACATTTCCTGCTCCTCAAGAGTCATGGAAGCACTAATTAAAGTTGGGTGTGGATCTTCTTTTGTACACAGATTTATTTCTCTGAGTTCTTCCACAGTGGTAGAGATACCCTCTTCAAATGATGGAGGAGAATCTCTGAGATCATCCTATTCTTCTTTAGCATGTGTTATTTCTTCTATTTCTACATGCATAGTAGATGAAGAAGCAGAATTTCCGTGATCGGAAGAGATGTTAAAATTTGAACATCTTGATGAAGAGGCTTCCATTTCTGACCCTATTGATGATGAAGGGTCTTCCATGGGTAATAAAGAGGAGATGATGGATTGAAAATCGACATCATCATTCACCTCTAACATTGCTATAACTTCTTCTAGCCTGGTTGGAGAAGTATAGACTTACTGGATTTCAATGGATGAAATGAATACATCTCCATTTGATCTTTCATCATTGCTTGGTGAATCTCCACTTTCTCTCATGTTGTCTGGATTGATTTTCATAATTGACATTATGGAAGTTTCAATAAGAGTATTTGGATTCGATTATATCCTGTCAATTTGACTGATAGGCAACACATAATCGGTACTCACATGTGTGAATGGGTTTAATGGAATCTTTTCCAAACCAAATAGAGAATTAACCTTGGTAACCTCCTTTGTTGTGGATTTCTCCTTACCCTTCATGTGATAGAATTACGCCTCAATGTATTGAGATTCACCTGTTTTGAAGGGGGGCTTATCACCATACAATGTCCAAATTTGACCATCGAAACAATATTTGAGGCATTGATGGTATGATGAAGGGATAGCTGCATGTTGATGTATCCAAGGTCTTCCATGAAAAATATTGAAGGCTATATCATGATCAACAACCGTGAAATCTGAATTGGATACAAGGTCTCCAAACTGAGTTCTGAGTGTAATCTCACCCAGTGGTTCTTGTTCACTTTTATCATATCCCTGTAACATCAAAGTAGAAGGAGATAAATCAAATTCTGTGAGGCCCAATCAATGATGTGTATGAATGGGGATGAGGATGACTCCTACACCATTATCAATGAAAGATCATAGGATTTCTAAACCATTGACCTTTCTAGATAAGTAGAAAGGTCTAATATGTCCATGCACGACAACATTTTCATCTTCATATGTAAAAGATATCCTTGCATGGAATTCTGTAGGACCATTCTCAACATTGATGACTTCAGCCGCAACAATTTCAGTTTCAAATTCCTGAGGACTTGACATCGTCTCAATGAGTGCCTCCCGAATATCCTTTGATAAATTCTAGGAATATAGAATTAATAACATTACCGGTACTTGGGACAAATGTTTCAAGACATCATACTTTTGGTCCAAAGGTCTGCGTTTCCCAACAGGGTCTTGTGGTCTCGTAAGTGCCATAGAAGTTGATGCTTTGGATGTAGATGCTTCCTGTATTGGGGTAGGAGTTGGAAATACTCCCATCTTTGGAATATTAGACCGATCAGGTCTATTTACTTTCTGAGAGGAAGAAGGTGGAACCTCTAAATGATCCTCTAGAATAACTGTTCCAGGACTAAATATGCTATTGGTGGAAGAATTATCTTTTTCTTGTTGAGCCAGCTGAAGGGCTCTACCATGAGTTTCTGCTGCATATACAGTTCTAGAAGGGGTAGAATTGGAATAGTGGCTTCTTGGATATCCACGTCTTCCTCTGTATCCCAGACCACTGGAACTCGCTCTAATTCCTCTGTTCGATACAGGGAAATCAGGATCATCAGGATCAAAACTGTGACTGGCATAAGGATCTGATAAATGAATCATATTAATAGAACCAAAGATAAACTCTTCTTCTGATGAAGACTCTTTCTGATTTGCTAATTTAGGCTTTTCCATTTAGTGGGGCGGTGCCTGTGGCTTTGAATTAGAAGGCATAAAATCATCCATAGTCAAAGACAACTTGGTCTTTGACACGATCTCATCTTCTTATGATTGTTCTTATTTCTTTGAATTATGTATTTTCTTTGAAGATTTTCCCTCTAATGAAGAGAGTTTTGCTGTGGCATTCATGGTAGAAGACACAATTGGTTTCTTCAATTGTGTTTTCAAAATGGAATGAGTTCAGTTGATCGTTTTTCTGACCATCCAATCCTCATATGTTTGCGCATTTTTGTATATGAATTCATTCCACTTTCCTTATTCCTCTAGATTTGTAGTAGTAACACATGCTACCTGAGCTGAAGAACCTTTCAGTTTGACTTGTCCCGAGTCCACCATTTTTTGCAGGAGGTCCTGGAAGACAAAACACTCATGAATGGGATGCCCCAATATCTGATGAAGTGGGCAATAATTGGGATGGTCTTCATCTCCTTCCTTATTTGGCCTTTTGGGCCATGGTAATTGAACCAAATTATTCTCCAGAGCTGAAATGAAGTAACCAAGAACTTTTTCATTTCGGAAAGAGTAAACATTGCTCTTCAAATCCTCAAGTTGTTTCCTTCTTTGATCTCTTTCATCATCTTGATGAAACGGACTCTATTTTTGACACTCAGGAGGTGGAGCCCTTCGATAAGATGAAGGTTTTGAAGTAGAAGCAGGTACAAGTGCTTGTTTAAGTGTAACTTTAGTAGTCTCTACATTACCCATTCTCCTTCCTGGGGCGGATGGAATTACACGAGCTTTATCCTTAGTCTTCATAAGAGAGTCTTCAATTAGCTGAGTGATCGAACTAAAGTCTCAAAACCCTCCTATGTATATCACAGGGATCAACGGCGTGCGTAATTCATCATGCTGATTTTCCGCACATATTGGCAATAATTCTTCTTGAGGGAGTGCTAGGATCGGGGAATATGTTAATCCCTTCCAACGAGCAATGAAATTTGAAACTCTTTCAATTACCCATTTCTTACAATTTGTAAGATCAAAAACTGTTGTCTTTTGCAACGTTGAGATGAATTGAAGAAGTAATCATTGACGGAGATCCTCCCACTAGTTAATTGACCGAGATTGCAAGCATGTATACCAGACAAAGGCAGGCCCTTGTAATGAATATAAAAAACACCTGACGTTAAATTCTTCCTGTTGCTGATGGGTTCCTATCATAGGATCAAAACGAGAAACAAAATGTGTTTAGTGTTGATTTGGGTCTCCCGAATCATTAAATATTGGGAATGTGGAACTTGCAAAATTGTATGTGGGAGGAATTGCATCAACCCATTCAGGGTAAGATCTCTTTTCTGGTTGAATTTGTGCTCATTTTCCCTCCATAGCTTCCAACTGAGCTGTTAATGACACAATAGTAGTTATTAACTTTTGAGAAACATCTGGTTGAGCTTAGTCCTGAGAAGGTGCAATAACTGGAGTTTGGACAGATGTGGTGGCTCGTACTATAACAAATGATAACACCACCAGTTGTTGTTTCACCTGAACCATAGGATTAGACCTGTGAGGGTGTACTGATAATGTAAGATATTCTTGATCCATCTCAGTAGCCGCAACAAATTCCCTTGGCTGACTAACACCAGCACGCTTAGGAGGAAGACTACATTGAAATAGTTCTACATTCAACCTCCTCAATTCCTTCATTTCTTCCTCTTGTTGTGCGAATCTATGCTCTAATGAGAGTGATTTGCCTTCTCCAGACGAAGGGTATGTAACCTGAATCTTTCTTTCCCTTTATTGGACACCATTCAGAGAGGGGGAAGTGGGTTACATGAAGGATTACCTAGATTCTGGTAATCCTTTGATTTCGTGTACGCATACCTTCATTTGTTTCTGTGCATATAACTTCTTCAGCAGGAACCTCTTCATCTAATCCCTCTGAGTGAGCCTCATGTTTTGGAGGATCGGTAACAATAACATTGATGACATTAATTGATGCATAATGCATTTCATCCTTTCTATCGGCATTTCTGCGATACTCTCTTTTCCCATGTCCTTGATGAGACATTTCCTTTTGTTGATTTGATCCCTCAGGAACTTCTTGACGAACCATAATTTGGAGGGAATATCCTGATAATTTGGCTCTTCGTTACTCTTGTGGTTTCTTCCCTAATCGAGAGAACACTGGCTTTCTCTGAGGGAGAGATTGAGGATTTGAAAAAGTCCCCATTCTTGTGGACTGGGGTTGTTCCTATTGTTTCTGCTCAAATCATCAAATCCTATTTGTTGATTCTGAGGGTTGGGTTAAAAGATTCCCCAGTCTAGAAAGATGTGGTGGTTCTTGAGTTGCTACATCTGAGACATTCTTTAAATCTCTCCTGATCTGTCAGACTTTAGTCTGGAAATTGGATGGATGTATCAACCTACATCCACTCTTATCACCCCGGCTCAAAAGACCATTGGATGATTTCTAACACTTCTGTCACTTGATGATGTTCACTCTACAATCATGAATCCTTTTGAATATTCTTGTTTGCTTGATGTAGGAGTAATTCAAAAACTTGTTCTCTGTATGGTTGATTTTGAGAAGAACTAGTCGAGGCATGTTCTTGAGCGAGCCTTTGATTACAAACAAAACCAATTGGTTGAGGCCAGCCATGGTAAATAACATTGCATGAGTCCATTTTCGGTGGGCTTTATTGGATGGAGAGTACAATGAAATGTAGTGCTCTATGGACAACCCATACCCTAATATGAATACCATATGGGGCATTTTCAATTAACTGGTGAAATATTCTTAGGGATTTCCAATTGACTTCTCTAGGTTCTACCAAACGAAACTCTTGGTAGGCTTGAGAAATACTAGTAGGTGAATGTTCATGCTGATTGAACTCTGCCGAACATGGTTGATGAACATCCTTCAATACTGACAGACGAGGCTGCTGGAAAGATTGATGAGTGTAAGCAGGATTACGTGCATGTTTACCAGTTTTCAACACATTGGGTTGGTGGGCTTCATCGTATGTAGTCAAAAGAGCCTGCTGACTAGCTGATGATCTATAAATAGCTGTATGTTCCTGTCTATAGTACTACGTCGGAATTTCCTGGCAAGAATGGCGTGTTGCTGCCAGACGAGTCTGCTGGAGAGTATAATTAAAACAGATGGGTGTGTGTGCCCGCTCGTTGCTTTCCACCAAGTTAGGTTGGCAGACTTCTCCCGAAATGGCAGAGAGAAGAACATGCTCACTGTTGATCGGATTTTGCCTCTGGCGGTTCTTCTTGCATGCTCGGGATTGAGGGACCTGAGCTGAATCTCTGAATGCAATACCCTCATCATGTTGAGGGCGCACTGTTTCACGAGTCTGGCGGAGATTGTTGATGGGAGCCCTTGGGAAGGAATCCTATTTCCTTTAATTAAGGCCTTAAGTGACCTTCTCATTCACCTCCGTAGAATATGGGGGGACTGGTGATTTTGTTCTGGGGATAACGACCCGAAACGGATAGAAACGGTGGATGGTACAACCTACTTATTTATCGCTGGTCGTCGCTGTCCGGACAACCAGGGTGAATTATTGGCTGGGAGGGCTTGTCAAGCGGCCTCTAGAGTCGAAATAGTGCTATTCTGACAGTATTCCTTAACTAGAGCATTTGATACCCAGCGTTGAAGATGATGAGTAGGTGATGTCTTCCTTAGAGCGGATGAGGATCCAACAGGAGTAGCAGCAGAGGCATTCACAATAGATGTTTTCACAGGTGTGAACTTAAGATAATCCATTTATGTAACACAGAAGATCTTGGAAAAGAGTGCATATTTGATATAACAGACATAATAAAGATATGCCCGACCACTACATCATTTGGATGAGCACATATGTTATTGATTATTTTGTTGGACCTATCATTGAGTTTAAATAGGAGCCCAAAAAATAAGTAAAACATCATTTTAACTTGGTTAAGGATTCACGTCGGGTTCACCATTTTTTTCATCCTGAAATGGGGATGACCTCATTGATTTAAGGTTCAAACATTCGAAGCAGTTTCTAATAGGTTTGTTTGTAATACTGGAAACATCCAATGATTCTATATCCATTTGGACCTACTTTCCAAAGGTATGTGATCATTAGTTGTGAACTAATGAGGCTTAAGAATTTTCATTAGTTGAGAGGATGGGAGGTCGGACTCATCACACATTTTTAGGGGAATTATTGTCTACATCAAGACTCTCATTATAGATTTATGTTATGTTCATGAATCCTTATTAAATTACCAAGTATGAAAATGATCTTTCCTTTAGATCTAACAATCAATGATGATTATGTATGAAATTTAGAGAATATTTTATATGTATTCGAGGTTCTTCATCGATAGAGAATAATCTGTATTTTTTAGAGATTCTTATTCAATGGTATCCTCCAACACATTATATAGAAATATCTTGTTCATTATGATAACCATAGTTGTTTTAAATCCACTCAGAGGTGCACTTGAAGTTTATTGTCATTCAGAAGGAAATGGATTATTTAAGAGTTGGGATCATACCCGCAGATGGGCTACCTATGTATCCTTTGTTTTAGAAAAGGAATCAGAACCCATGTAGTCCGAGTAAATAAGTATGAGGTTTATGCATGATTGATGGCTCAATTAAAGATGTCATAATTACTCTTACGCTCTAAGCTCACATGATTCATTCTCTGTGTGAGAAACAAGAGGTATTGGTAAAACCAGACAATTGTGTTATAAAAGATGCAATCATAAGAAATAATGTGGGGGTTATGTCTATATGACTACCCAAATAGATAGAGATTGGGACTTATTTCAGAGAATGAGTCTAGGAATAGTGTCCATAAATGTATATGTGCTTTTATGGATATTTGGATACTCTAACATGGGGCTTACTCCTGAGGAAGATTCCCAAATTAGGAGGGGACTTAGGGATTATTTCTAAGAAGGATTCCCAAATCAAAAGAAATTAATACTGGTTAATAGAAATTATAACTGGGGCTTATTCCTGAGAAGGAGACCCATGTTAAAGGGACTTGAGAACTGGGGATTACTCCTAAGGAGGATGCCCATATTTGGGAACTTGAAGACTGGGGCTTATTCTTGAAAAGGAGGCACAGGTTAGGGGAATTATGACTGGGGCTTACTCTTGAAAAGGAGTCCCAGGTTAAGAGAATTTGGAATTTGGGGCTTACTCTTAAGGTGGATGCCCATATTTTGGAACTTGGGACTTACTCCTAAAAAGGAGGCCCATATTTTGGAACTTGGGGCTTACTCTTAAAAAGGAGGCCCATATTTGGGAATATGGGGCTTACTCCTAAAAAAGAGTCTCAGGTTAAAGATCCTATCATCTTAAGGGATGAGGTTGAATGAATGAAATCTCTCACCTTAGTGACATGAAGATATGTAAATCACTAGGTTTTGAGAGATGTTCCACATAATTCCTTCCATGTAAGGAATCCAACAAAGGAACCATGTCATAAGTGACATTGAAGAGGGTTTTGAAGGCTAAATCTTGAAGAGGAGAGGTGGATTTGAAGAAAAGTGGTGAATAGGAAGGAGGGGCACCCAAAAAGAAGTAGGCATGCAGGTCATGGACACACAGTTCTACATGCACGACACAGGTGTACCTGCGCGACGGTAGACCAAAAGGGTAACACTTGGGTGAGGCTTGTCTCAAACCCTTAGTATTATTTTTAGGGACTTCCAAATGAATGGAGCGCATGTTCTGTTGAAGGGATAAAGTGGCGTGCATGTGTATTCATTTCCCGTAAGGGTTAGACACTTTGGTGTGCATGTGTTGATAAATTTCAAAACCTAGTCCTTAATTCCCCTATTTAGAGCTTTCATTTTAGGTAATAAATTACCTTATAAGTGTTTGGAATACATCCTGAAGAGACTAGGGAGTCGGGAGCTTAAATATGGATTTTGGAATTTTTCTGTCTCCCAAATGGTGGGCCCACAAGGGGTATTTATAGGCTGCGAAAGACCTCGGGTAAAAATCAAGTAGGGCGTGCAGGTCACCTGCGCGCCCAATATGTGGCGCGCAGGTGTACCTGTGCGACCATGATGAAACCTGCGCGGCCTATTTTTTACAAAATACTTCTTTTTTCCCTTGTAATTTTTTATGTTTCTTCAAAGGATTGATCACTTTGGACTAAGGTATTTTCCTTTTTTTAGTCATTTAGACTCTGTGTTGGAAAGGAGCGTCAAAAAACAATTAGTGACCTCTCATAAATTATGTTTATAACCTCTTCCGAGGAATTGATCTGAAATGTTTCTTCTAACATTTCCTACTCAGAGTGTAAGACAATCTCCAGACATTCCGTATTCCCCACTTCCACCTTTTCTACCAATCTTCTTTCCAACAGTTTATGTATATAATCCATAATCATAAAAAAAATTTCTTTGAGGTGGTATATACTCATAAATCCTTCATAATGGTTTGTAAAGATAATGTGAATTATCCTAAGCATATCCCCCAGGAGTATCGTAACCAAGAGTGTAGTAAGGACCACTATTGGGTACCTGGATACGCTGGGTCGAGCCTAAAACACCTTGTAGGAGTTTTCACACCTAGGTATATATCTGACAGAGCCACCTCTACCTGCACATATCTAGACAAGGATTTATTTCATGGAAAATACAAAAGAACTCTACATTACAAATTTCTTGGATGTTCTTCTATACTAATCCTAAAATTATATCTTAAGGTAATGTTCTCTAATCAGAGATTATCAAAATATATTTTCCAAGGTTTGTATTAAACTTCCTCTGATACTAACTATAAAGACATGAACCCAGTTACAGGGAGTCGGTTCATTATTACATAACATTGGCATGATCGCAAGTGATCAAATACCTAAAGACTGATTGGTATAGTAGCCTTGGATGTACTAGATACATACATAAGTTTTATATTACATAATGAAATAAAAATAACAACAATATTCTATCTCTACTGACCACATTCATATCCCTTAGCCTATCCATACAGGCCAACCATAAAATAATTCTTCAAATCTTGGGAAAAATAAAAGATAGAAAGTGCTGATCTCAGATTATCAGTAAGGATAATTTTATGGTATAAACTTTCATAAATAAACATAAAAATTTAAGGCAATGTATAAAAATAAAACAAAAGCCTTTTAAACATAATCTTCAGAATATTATGGAAAAGTTAAATCTAACAATTTTATTTACCTATTCACTTGGATATACTACTAGTCGAATAATCACATTTAATATTAGTACCTAATTTCATAATGATGGAATGCATAATGTCGTACATCATAACCACATAATCAAGGCCTCTTGCCAAGACTACAAATAATATTCTGTCAAGGGATTAGGCCAAGACACTATTTTTTCTCATGAGACCTACCAATGCATCGAGGAGTTATAGTGGGCTCTACCTGTCACTTACAAAGTCCAATACATTTCTCATATGAAATGGTTGAAAAAAAATTCTTATTAATACTAGCATACGCAATGTTAATACATTAACAATAAACCATGAATGGTATAAAAATAACACAAACATAGTCAAACATATCACAAAACATTCAATACAATATGGAAATTTTAATCATAATAATTCATCTTCAAACAAGTATAAAATCCATTAATGGATGTTGACATAGATGAAATTAAAACTATTTGAGAGAAATATATCATTATATTTTGAAATAATTAAAAAGTCATGTAATTATCCAGGAAAACATCAATTTTAAAAACATTCTTATAATATTTTAATGTAAACATCAAAGGTGCTATAACGGCGGAGAATAACCACACCCTTTGTATAAGTTTAAAAAAAATCTTACCTTAATTTTTCTAAAAGGCCATAAAGTACCTTCTTTGGAAAACGATGTAAAGAATCCCTTAAAACCATTTTATAAAAATTCAAAAAAGGGTATAAATTAATTTAACCCATAGTCTAGAAAATAGAAAAAATGTTTTGAAATACATTTTTGAGAAACACAGATGTGGATGATAAAGATGTCCTAGTATATACTTACGTAAAAACAACCTCTGATAATAAAGTGATTGTGAAATTAACCCATACATTGTACTTTTTAAAGGTTAAGGGTATGTTAACCACCTATATAATAGTTAAATAATTGTTATTAAATTATACATGAACCACATATATTAATATTATATCATATATTATGTTCTAATACTCCTTTTTTAATAATATTTTTGTACTTTCATTGTTTTGGATGATAACTAATTTGTTTTCCTTTATATGTTTTGTAACGTAAGTCAATATTGTTATGGATAGGATGTATTTGATTCATCTCCAGAAAAATATAATGTTCTTATATATTATTTTTAATAATCAAATTAAATTTAATATTGAATGGATATGATGGGGAATGAATATCATCACATTCGTGGAGTCAGTAATTCGTATGTACACACAAAGGCTACTTCCATTTCATTTTTTATTTTAAAAGGAAAGAATACCAAATGATACATAGGTATATTGTTATTCCATTGTAATATAATATTTTATAAATGTTATGTGATTTCATTAACACAATCCTTTATATGTTCCATGTGTGGTATGAATGAGTCATAACACTTTGACTAGGCGGTAGTCTGCACTCCTCAAATGAAATTATCATGTATTTACAACATGAAAAGAATAAAGTTATTCTATAAAAAATAATTAATGAAGATTATAGATAAAATAATTATCATATATTTATTACATAATTATAGTGTCATCATAATGGCCACTATAAGAGGTGGTAGTATAGGATTGAACAATCATCGTTTCGTGAGTCAGTAGTTCACCGTCGACAGAAAAATTTTGTTTTATACACATTAGATGTAGGTGTGTGTAAGTGTAGTTCAAATCCTTCTCATAATAACATCCTAGTATATTGATGATACTATTGTTCTCATAAAATAAATGAATAAAGAGAGTTTAGGGGATTGGGGAAGTAAATTAAAAAAGAATAAATTAAGAGGATATTTTACCTCTAAATCGGGTAACTCCATTTGGTTTGAACCAAAAGGATTCCTTGATGTAACAACCCAAGATTTCATAGTACGTTATTTCTTAAAAGTAATTCAATAACTTACACTACATGCAACTTCGAGTTCAAGCGCACCACTACATACCAAACTAGTCGTTCAAAAGTTTTTATGAATAGTATTAACAAAATTTTGAACTTAATATAATCCTTATAATTTTAGAATCCATATTATGAGTTTCTTAGACATAATGTAAAGAAAAATTCATTTTTCAGATAAAATAAGTATTTTTCAAAAAATGCAATTTTACTTCCTTTCAATGGGGAAACCTTTATAAATCCTATATTTGAAATATTTATATATTACGTTTGACAAAATAAACTTCTTCTTTAGTATGAGAACATATTAATTTAGTTTCAACAAATATTTGTTGGTTTTCTGATAACTTTCATATTTGGGTGAATATTGAAAAATACTATATTTTAACTGAAAACATGTTTTTTAAAATAAAAATAATTTATAGTGTTCAACTATACATATTAATGGTTTGGATGTATAATTAGATTATATTTTTACCATTTAATCTAATTATGGTCATTCAATGCAATTTCACTTTAAAATTGGACATAAACAAGTGTCAACCTTTAGATAGTTATTATTTCTTGAAAATACGCTTTTTCATTTTGAAAAAGGGAATTAATTTTAAATTAATTAATGAAACTTCTATATTTTTAAATTGGTAAAATAGAATTTATTATTGAATTCGGAATATCAAAATTAGCATAGGGTGAATTTTCGGTATTTTTCTGAAAACATTCAATTTTTGAAGAATAGTGAAAAACACTGAGTAATTGTTTAAAACTGACTTTTTATTTAAATATTTATTTATTTAATTTAATTAATTTTAGGTAAAAATAGATAAATAATACCTATATAAGTTCAATTTAATTAATTGGAGTCAGTTTATAATAATTTTAGATATATAAAAATTTTACCGAACTTTTTACCGTCTTTTACCCACATCGGAGGAGAATTTGAAAATTTTTATAAAACATAATTTTACCGCTTCTGTGAATTGAATTTCAAAAATCTGAGAGACATGGTTAATATCAAGGAGTAAAATTTTGTTAAATAGGATAAAAATAATTTTTGTTGAATAGTAACTTTTAGCTTTTATTTACCTCCGTTAAAATTTAATAGGGTAATTAAGGGAAAAATGATACTATTATTACCCTAACACATGTACTAATTCTATTGGATAACTTTAATTCCACAAAAAATAACCTTTGGAAAAAAAATTGATCCTTTAGGTCTACTTGGATTAGATTAAGACAATTATTATTATTTAATTCAAAGAAGAGTTAAAAGAGTTAAAATCAAAGTATAATAACTAAACTATTTTAATATTGGGTTATACATAATATAAATTAGACTATAGATATTAATTAGAAAGATAAAAATATTTCATATATAATGATATTTTATTTATAATTTTTGGACCTTAAATAATTAAATTTATTTATGACAAAATGACGATACAGTAATTACTGTATTAATGAATGATTAAACAAATGACATTATAAATATCCAAATAACTGTAATTTGATATTTTTTGTAAATTTCACTAATTTTATAGGTTACTATGAAATTTTAGGGTTGGTTAGATTAAGTTTTTTCTAAGTAATAATGCTTCTATGAATTTAGAAAAAACAAAATACCAAATAGTATAAAAATTGACATAAAATAGTTTTGTAAAACAAATATTATATTATTAATTGATATAATAGTCATAAAAATCTAAGGATCAGCTAAAATAATTATATAATAAATATATGAAATTAAAAAACAAATTGGGGTTCTAATTCCATTTTATATTAAGTTTATTAATGATATAATATAAAAATACAAAGAGATATGGTAAATGTTAAACTATTTAACTAAGAGTTAAATCTAAAAGTTAAGGTTGCTATGGTGAACTATACACAAATAAAACCTATTGGTTGAGTGGATTTCGACCCCTACCCACCTTAGACTTTAAATAATTCATTTTTGAGATATTAGAAACCTAAAATGAATTTATTAAAAAAATAATATTTTATGTTTTTCATAAGCTGCCCCTCACCCCTCTTATAAAAGGGCACATCCCCTTCTATCAAATTCACACCTACAAAGCAATTTCTCTCGGCCAAAACCTACCAAAATATCCCCCCAACTATACTAAATTCATACTAGTGTCCTTATTTTGTCCATAAAGCAAACCTAAGGGGCCATTTTGATCAAATAAAAAGGAAGAACCCGAAGAAGAGGTAATAATTGCACCACCCTCTTTGATGTTATCTTATTCTTCCACTTACTCTTTATTTGTTGTTTCCATTCTAAAATAATAAATCAAGTATCTTATATATACTTTTATGTTATTATAAATATGTCACAACTATATTAATTATTCTATCCATCTTATGAATGATAATGTCACCATTCGCGCGTACATACGGCTTACTGTCTCCATGCCATGGTGTAATTTACTATTCAACACTATGTTATTTGAATGGATATAATGATGAGTAATATGTATATAAATACTGAAAATAACATGATAATGTCTTTTTAAAATTAATATACCATCAAATTCCACACCGTTAAGAAAAGGATATTATCGCTCGGGCGTACGTTCGGATTACCATCTCCATGACGTGATGAGATTCATTTCCACGTTCACAATTCAATGATGATTATAAAAATATATATTACTAATAAGTATGTAATATATGAAATAATAATGCTAATGCAGAGATATATATATATGTACATACATTTATCTTATTCACTTAGTTCCGTTCTATATGATATGAAAACGGAAACAACGTTTATGCGTACGTACAGACTACCATCTCCATAAATGGTGTTATTCATTTCATATATATGTATATTGTACATATTTATATTCTAAATATATATGATATATAAACACTGTTTTATATTCTAGATGTATTTAAATATTGATCTATGTGATACAATCAAGAGTAACAAGTTAAAACATGTACGATAAAGAAAACAATTATTACCCAAAATGTTAATTTAACATGGAAATTATTATTAAATGGGTAATATAAAGTCATAAATGAATCATGTATGATATCATAAATATTAATATGGTTCTTTTATAATTTAATAACATACTACAATATTTATACATGAGGTTAAATGTACCCTCGACTAAAGGAAAGTGAAAGGTAAGGGTTAATTCCTCTATCTCATTATTATCCGAGATTGTTTATGTGTAAGTATTTACTGGGAAATTTTTATCATCCATGTCCATTTTTTATTAAAATGATTTCAAAATAAATATTTTACGGACTTTTGAAAGGTAAACTTTATCAAGATCAGAATTCTAAATGTTTTAGAGATATATCTTTCTAAATGTTTTTAATTAATGTCCATGTTTTCAAAATGATTTTAAGGATTTATTTATATGGAAATGAATGTTTTTAAATGATAATTCTTTTCAAAAGTTTAAAATTGGTATGGGACACTTTGATTAAAAAACAACTTTTAAATAACTTCCTTTATAAATGTGTGATTTTTAAATGATTTTACAAAAAGGATATTTGTCTCAAAATGTTTTACTCGTCATTTTCAACTATGTCAGCATCCTTTACTGGATAATATTTTTGATTGAGGTTGATTTATTATAATAAAATCATCCATATTTTTTTGAATGAGATATGATATGTTTGACTGTCGATGTTCTATTTTTACACCATTCATGGTTTATAGTTAATGTATTGACATTTTCTATGCTAGTTTTAATGCGAATGTTTATGTTATGTTTCAACTTTTTCATATGAGGAATGCAGTGGACTTAGTATGTGATGGGTGGAGCCCGCTATAGCTCCTCAATGCATCGGTAGGTATCATGAGAGAAACTAGTGTCTTGGGATAGTAACTTGGCAGAAATATTGTTTGTAGTCTGGGCACAAGGCCTTGACTATGTGGTAATGATGTCCGGCGTTAGGCATTCCCTCATTATAAAATTAGTTATTACATGTGATTATTTGACTAGTTGAATATCCATGTAAATGTTTATATGTTAATGTTAGATTTATTTTTTCCGTATTATGTTAATTTTTGGGTTTAAAAATGATGTTGTTTTTATCACAAATCTTTCCTTAAAAGTTTATATCTTCTGAATAATTATTTACCCTTACTGGGTATCTAAGCTCACCCCTTTCTTATGTTTTATTTTCCCAGGATTCCATGAAGTGTATTATGATTGATATGCAGGGTTAAGCTAAATGGAATAATAGAGTTCTCAAAGAGTTATCTATGATGTGTTTTATGTTTGAAATTGTAATGTAAGGTTAATGTATGTAATCGATTTTCCAAGACGGCTAAACTGATCGGTCCGTCGGGACATGATTCCTTATAATCATGCCAATGTATTAAAATAATGCACCAGAATTGGGTAACTAGGGTTGATCCATTACATTTTTTATCAGAGGAAGTTTATCAATAACCTTGGAAACAAGATTTAGATAAACTCTGATTAGAGCACATAGCCATATGATAGACTTTGAGGATTAGTATAGAAGAACGTCCTAGAATTTTGGTATTTGTAGATATTTTGAGTGTTTTCCAAGAAATAAATCCCTATATAGATATGAGCAGGTAGAGGCATATCTGGAACAGATATACCTAGGGTTAAAACCTGAAAAAACTTCTTTGAGATAGACACGAACGAGAACTGGTGCATGACAATGGGCCTTGGTGCACTCTTGGTTACGACAATCTCGGGGGATATGCTTAGGATATTTCTCATTCTATTTACAAATAATTATGAAGGATTTAGGATTATATACCTGTTCAAAGAAAATATTTTTATGATTATGGATTATATCCATAAACTATTCAATTTACGTTAGGTATTCTACATGTTTTTAATTGTTCATTTCAATTCACAAACTGTCCTGGTGTATGCCATTGTATAGAAATGGCGCCCAGTAGAAGGAATGTGAACACCTGCAATACGTATGATCCCAAGAGTAAGAAGGATCATGTCATTCATGGTATAAGGAAAACATTTAGAAGGGAAATATCCCCCCCATGTATTCTCAACATATGAAGAAATAGTATCATGTGTTAATAAGATAAGTAAATAATTATCTAAATCCTATGGCTTTGAATGGAAGCAATAGAATAAAATAATGGAAGAGAGAAACATGGATTAAGGGAAGAGGTAAAAGAACAGTTTTCCCATATGTGATAACTGTGTAAATAATCACCTTGCTAAATGATTGAAGGTAATGAGAGTATGTTATAAGTGTGGAGAAAAAGGACACCAAGTACGTGATTCGAAGGGTTAGAAAAAGGTTTCAAATGTAAAATGCTTCATCTACAAGGCGTTGGGACACTATGCGAATCAATTTCCCAGTCATCAGAGTATACCACATATGATGTTATTGGATAATAATCAAGTTATGATACTACCTCTGATGAAGATGAATGACTAATGTTCCTATGTTGTTATTATAGAATTATTTCATTTGAGTGTTGTATCAGCAATATACTGGTTATATGAATTTTGGAGATAAGTAAGGATTGTACTGCAGTACTATTTTATTGAGGATTTGAGATTATATGGTTCTAAGAAATGTGACTTAATAGTAAGCTACACTTTTTGGAAATTACATGGATGAAGGAAAGGTAATCTTTAATATGGTCCTAATAATGAAGTTCTGATTTTGGAATAAGATATAGTTGATTTGGATAAATTATATTGGATATTCTTGACTACCATGAAACTAATTAATTATTTTTATATTCTGTCATTTTTGGAGTTTACAACATTTTTTTATAGAAGGAGTATATCCAGTACTCTATAAGGAATAAGGTAGCAATAATTAAATCAATAAGGTTTTATGGTAATTCAGAATGTTGCAGTGTTTTAAAATAATACATGATGAATGTGTTCACATGTTATTAAGTGGAAAAAAGGATATTAACTGTGTTTACGTTCATTATAAATTTTGGACTCTGAGTTTGGAAAAAATTATTTTGGATAATTCTATTTTGATATTATTTTTGGATTTCCATAAAAGGACAACCCGGAGGTCGGGTGGCAACCCGTCGTGTCTGGCTAGGCCGCAAGGCTTAAACCCACAACTGAATGGCTACAAGGGTGTATCACCAACCACTGGCCCACGTGATGTCCTGGATTGAATTATGTAGTTTTTAAAAGTTCTAGTAGATGAATAATAAATTCATTTTTTTGGAACCCTATACAAATAGGATAAATAGAATATTTTTTATGTTCTATTATCTTTTAGAGTGAAAGATGAGTTTGTCGTATAAATTAGTTAAAGGATGGAACTCTACATGTCAAGTATATATTTTTTTCTTCTCTTATTCTATGAAAAAATTAATTCTTAAAAATTAGGTAAATGATCTTAAAACTAAAAATGTGTTATACTAATACCTTATGTTTTGTTGAACAGATCAAATTTTAATCATCGTATATTGCTAGCTTTGAGGCCCTCAATTCTACAATTGGTTATGACTGATGACCTCAATCCCTCCCTATAAATAATTGTGTTTTCCTTTAATTATGTGTCTATAATTTCCACAAATGTTCTCCTAATCGAGATCATAATTTGGGGGTGACTTTTTCATTCCCCTTTTCAACTTATTAAGACTAAATTTTATTAACCCAATTTTCGATGTGGGTTTTCCCACAAATTTATTTTCTATTTTAAACCTTTTATTTTTAAAGAACAATTTCAAATTTTCAGGATTAAATTTATTGAAGGATGGAAGAATGTAACACCCCAATATTTCATATTACGTTATTTATTCAATGTAATTCAATAACATACACTACACGCAACATCGAGTTCAAGCGCACCCTGACTTACCAAACTAGCCGTTCAAAAGCAGTTAACAACAGTATTAATTGAATTTTAAACTTTATATAATCCTTAAAATTTTAGAATCCATATTATGAGTTTCTTAGACATAATGTATGGAAAAATTCATTTTTTCAAATAAAATAATTATTTTCCAAAAAATAAAAGTTTACCGCCTTTTAATGGAGAACTCTTTTTAAGTCCAATATTTGCAACTTTTATGTATTCAATTTTACAAAATAAACTTCTTCTTTAGGATTGGGACATAATAATTTAGTTGCAATAAATTTTTGGTGATTGATAACTTTCATATTTGGGTGAATAGTGAATAATACTTTATTTTAACTGAAAACAACTTTTTTTAATAAAAATGATTTATAGTGTTCAACTATACATATGAATGGTTTGGATGTATAATTATATTATATTTTTATCATTTAATCTGATGATGGTCATTATAAGTTATTTCACTTTGATATTAGACATAAACAAGTGTCGATCTTTTGATAGTTATTATTTCTGGAAAATCTGCTTTTTGGTTTTGACAATGAGAATTAATTTTAAATTATTTAATGCAACTTCTATGTTTTGAAATTACTACAACACAATTCAATTTTGATTTCAAAATATAAAAACTAGCTTAGGGGGAATTTTCAGTAATTTTCTGAAATCTTTTAATTTTTGATGAATAGTGAAAAACACTGAGTTATTGTTTAAAACAGTCTTTTTATTTAAATAATTATTTATTTTATTTATTTTATTTTAGGTTAAAATTGATGAATAATACCTGTATATTTTCAACGTAATTCATTGGAGTCAGTTTATAATAACTTTAGATATATATAAATTTTATCGATCTTTTTACCGTCTTTTACCCACCTCATAGGATCATTTACAAATTTTCATAAAACTTAATTTTACCACTTCTTTGAATTGAATTTCAAAAATCTGAGAGCCATGGTTAATAAAAAGTAGTAAAATTTGGTTTAATAAGATAAAAATAATTTTTTTTGAATAGTAAATTTTTACATTTATTTACCACCATAAAAAGTAAATACTGTAATGAAGGGTAAAAATTATATTATTATTACCCTTACACATGTCCTAATTATATTTGATAAGTGTAATTAGACCAAAAAAACCTTAGGAATAAAATATGATCCTTTAGGTCCACTCGGATTGGATTAGGACATTTATTATTATTTAATTCAAAGAAGAGTTAAAAGAGTTAAAATCAAAGTTTAATAAAAAAACATTTTTAATATAAGGTTATATATAAGATATATTAGACTATAAATATTAATTATAAATATAAAAAGATTTCATACATAATGGTATTTTATTTATAATTTTTATACATTAAATAATTAAATTAATTTATGACACAATGATGATACTGTAATTACCTTATTAATGAAAGATTAAGATAATTGGCATTATAAATTTACAAATAAACATAATTTGAGACTTTTAATAAATTTAAGTAATTTTATAGGTTAATATGACATTTTATGGTTAGTTATAATAATTGTTTTTGAAGTAATTATGCTGTTATAAATTTATCAAAAATCAAAATACCAAATAGTATCAAAATTGACATAAAATTGTTTTTAAAATAAATATTATATTATTAATTGATATAATAGTCCTGAAAAGATAAGGTTCTGCCAAAAGACTTATATAATAATATATATGACATTAAGGAACCAATTGGGGTTCTATTGTCATTTTATAGTAAGTTTATGAACCATATAATATAAAAATACAAAGAGTAATGGTAAATGTCAAACTATTTAACTATGAGATATGTCTAAAAGATAAGGTTACTATGGAGACCTAAACCTATCTAAAATATATTGGTTGAGTTTTTTCTACCCAAACCCACCTTACCCTTTAAATAATTTATTTCGGAGCCATTATAAACCGAAAATAAATTTATTATAAAATAATATTTTAAGTATTTCCTAAGGTGCCCCTCACCCCTCTTATAAAAGGGCACTTCCCCTTCTCTAAAATTCACACCTCCAAAGCCATTTGTCTCAGCCTACCCTGGCCCAAATATCCTCCCAACTATCCTACCTTCATCCTAGATCCCTTCCATTGGTCATAAATCCAACCTAAGGATCCCTTTTGATCAAATCAAAAGGAATAACACGAAGAAGAGGTAATAATTCCATCATCCTCTTTCAAGTTCTCTTATTCTTCCACATACTCTTTCTTTGATGATTCCATTCTAAAATAAAAACTCTAGTATATTCTATATACTATGATGTTATTATAGATATTTCACAACTATATTCATTATTATATCCATATTATGAATGATAATGTCACCATTCGTGCGTACGTACGGCTTACCGTCTCCACATCATGGTGTAATTTGTTATTCAACACTATGTTATTTGAATTGATATAATGATGCATAAAACATATATAAATAATTAAAATAACATGATAATGTATCTGTAAAATTAATATACCATCTAATTCCACACCTTTAAGGTAATGATATTGTCACTCGGGCGTACGTACGGATTGTCGTCTCCACGATGTGATGAGATTCATTTCAACGTTCACCATTCATCGACGATTATAAAAATATATACTACTAATAAGTATGTAATATATGAAATAATAATTCTACGGGAGATATATATATATATATATATATATATATCTGTGTGTGTACTTACATATATCTTATTCACTTAGTTCCGTTCAATACGATATGAAAATGGAAACAGCATTTATGCGTACGTACGGACTACCGTCTCCATAAATGGTGTTTTTCATTTCATATATATTTCTATTATACATATTTATATTCTAAATATATATGATATATAATTCATGTTTTATATTCTGGAAGTATTTAAATCTTCATCTAAGTGATACAGTCAAGAGTAACAAGTTAAAACATGTACGATAAAGAAAGCGATTATTACCCGAAATGTTAATTTAACATGGAAATTATTATTAAATGGGTAGTATAAAGTCATAAATGAATCATGTATGATATCATAAATATTAATATGGTTCTGGTATAATTTAATAACATACTAATATCTTTATACAGGAGGTCAAATGTACCCCCAACTAATGGAAAGTGCAAGGTAAGGGTTAATTCCTCAATCTCATTATTATCTGAGATTATTTATGTGTAAGTATTTACTGGGAAATTTTAATCATCCATGTCAATTTTTCATAAAAATGATTTCAAAATTAATATTTTAAGGATTTGTGAAAGTTACTCTTTATCAAGATAAGAATTTTAAATGTTCTAAATATTTATCTTTCTAAATCTTTTGAATTAGTGTCCATGTTTTCAAAATGATTTTAAGGATTTATTTATATGGACATGAATGTTTTTAAATTATAATTATTTTGAAAAGTTTCAAAGTGGTATGTGACACATTTATTAAAAAATATCTTTTAAATTACTTCATTTATAAATTTTTTACTTTTAAATGATTTTACAAAAAGGATATTTCTCTCAAAAAAATTTACTCATCATTTTCAACTATGTCAGCATCGTTTACTGGATATTTTTTTTGATTGAGGTTGATTTATTATAATACAATATTCCATATTGTATTGAATGAGCTATGATATTTTTGACTATGGATGTATTATTTTTATGCCATTCATGGTTTATGGTTAATGAATTTTCATTTCATATGCTAGTTTTAATACTAATGTTTATGTTATGTATCAACTATTTCATATGAGGAATGTTGTGGACTTAGTATGTGATGGGTGGAGCCCGCTATAGCTCCTTGATGCATTTTTAGGTCTCATGATAAAAACTTGTGCCTTGGAACAAGGACTTGACAAACAATTTATTTAATGTCTTGGCATAAGGCCTTGACTATGTGGTAATGATGTCCGGCGTTAGGCATTCCCTCATTATGAAATTATTTATAACATGTGATTATTTGACTTGTAGAATATCCATGTGAATGTTTATATGGTAATGTTTGATTTATTTTTTCCATAGTAAGTTCATGTATATTTTTAAAAGGATGTTGTTTTTATCACACATTTTTCCTTAAAAGTTTATAGTTTCCGCTAAATTATTTACCCTTACTGGGAATCTAAGCACACCCCTTTCTTATGTTTTATTTTCCTAGGATTCCAAGAAGTGTATTACGATTGATATGTAGGGTTAAGATAAAGGGAATACCGTAATTATCAATGAACTATCTGTGATGTGCTTTATGTTTGAAATTATAATTTAAGGTTAATTTATGTAATCTATTTTTCAAAACTGCTAAACCGATCAGTCCTTCGGGACTTGATTCCTTGTAATCATTCTAATGTATTGAAATAATGCACCGGCTCTAGGTAACTGGGGTTGGGTAATTACACTTGAAGTTCCTTCTTCTTAAGGTAAGGCTTGTAGGATGAATAGAGGGATGTAGGGACATTAATTTGGTAGAGTATGGATGAGCCAAGGGGAATGAGAGGTGTGAGAAATGGGTTAGAGGTGATGGTTTTTTATAAGGGGGAGGAGGGGCTCAATAGGAATGTTTGAAAAAATTATTTTATTATATAATGAATTTCGGTTCCTAAAGGTAAAAAACTAATTAAAATAGAAGATAAGATGACTCATGTTTGAAATAAAATCATCCAATATAAATTCGATAGGTTTTGGATATTTTTCTAATTTTTATAATCTCATTTATTTGAATCATTCTTTAATGAAGTAACATTGTATCTTTATTGTGTTGTAAATATTTTTATTTATTTGATTTCTAAAAAATATAAAAAAAATTCTATTATGTAGTTAATATTTTTATATTTCAAATTAATATTTATTGATAAAAATAAAACATATATAACCCATTGTAAAAATTATTTCACTAAAAGATATATGTTTATGTCTATTTTCCCTTTAAATTTAATTAATTAATATAAAGTGTCATTATCACACTCAAGTGGCTCCATGGGGTCCCCAAATAGATCCAAGTATGCCCACGGTCAGACATGTATCAACCAATAGGAATAGGACATATGTTTGGGTAATTAAATATTATTATAACACTATTTTTTTACAATTATTTACCAGATTTACCATTTAACCATGGTAAATAAAACATTTACTTAATTAAAATTCATAATGTCTAAAAATTAAAGTTACCTATTTATTCAATTTGGACATCCTGATCTCAAATGTGGAATCCATTTTTCAAAATTATAAACACATAAGTGGTTGGAATTAATTTAAAATTAATTCCCGTTGTCAAAACAAAAAGCATGTTTTTAGGAAATAATAACTATCAAAAGATTGACACTTGTTTATGTCCGGTTTAAATGTGAAATTACATCCAATGACCTAAATTATTTTAAATGATAAAAATATAATATAATAATACATTTAAACCACTCAAATTTATAAATTAACACTATAAATTATTTCGATTAAAAAAGTTGTTTTTAAATAAAATTTAGTATTTTTCACTATTCATCAAAAATCAAATATTATTATAAGAGTACAAAAAATTCACCCTAATCTAATTTTGATATTATAGATCCAAAAATGAAGTCCATTTTAAAATATATATATATATATAATTTCAAAAAAGTGGGTATTACTATTTATAACGACTGCTTTGATTGGTCGTGGTGTGATCGAATCTCGAAGTTGCATACGGCGCAAGATATTGCATTATTTAAAGGGAAATGTACCATGGAAGCTTGGTGTGTTACATATATCCTAATGAATTATGAAATAGAATACATTGTTCATGGAGATGGTAATTTGAATGTATACATGAATGTTTTTCCGTTTTTTTGTCGTATTGAAAGAAAGTATGTAAATATATATATATATATATATATATATATGAGTATGTATTTGTGTATAATTATTACAGCATCATGAATATAGAATATATACCATATAGGTTTTTTAAACACATCTTTAATACATTTCATGTTGTGTGTCAATGAATCACATCACTTTGAAGGGGCGGTATTGCACACTTCCTTTATGGAGATTATCATATTAAAACCAAATGGAAAGTAAATATATGTGCATTATAAAATAAATAAAGAAGAATTAATTGATAATAAATATAATATATGAATTATATAAATATATTTTTCATCATAATGGACACCATGATTAGTGGTATAGGATAAATGAACAATCATCATTTCCTGAGGCAATACTTCGTCATACACAGAAACATTATGTTCAACTTACATTAAATGGAGGTGTGGGAAAGTGTAGGTTGAATATATTGAATAAAAAAATCCTAGTATATGTATGGTACTATTTTTTCACTATATAATGGAATCAATATAGTAGAGTGGATAAGGATAAAGATAAAGGAAAGGACCTTGAGAGAATACATTACCTCTTAATCGGGTAACTCCTTTAAGTATATACCAAAGGCTTCCTTATGGAAATTTCTACCAAAATGAATTATTCAAGGTCTATGATAGGATTTTTGGGTGGCTAATTGGGTAGATATTGGTCCGTCAGAAAAGGTTTTAGACGTGTGAGGAATGGGTAGAGGTGGTAACCTTTTATAGGGAAGGAAAATGACTAACATGGAATTTTTAAAAACATGTTAGGTGTGCACATGTTATTACCTAAACTGTAACACCCTGATATTTTAAGAGAAGTGTATTTTTTTCTTATGTTATATGAAACATCAAAGGAATCTTTCACTACACACAACACTAGCTTGTCTTGCGTTATACTCAAAAGCAACCTTCTCGATAGCGTGTCTTGTACGCAATATTGAGTTTCACTAAATTACAATATGTTATCAAAATATTATATAAACTAGCCGTTATGAATAGTATTAACTAAATTTTTAATTTTATAAAATTATTATTCATCTTAAACATTTTCTAGAATATGGTATGAGAACAAAATAAATATTTCGGGTAAAATAAGTATTTTTAAAAAAGTGCAATTTTGCCGCCTTTTGATGGCGCACCTACTTTAAATCTAGTTTTTGAAATGTTTATAAGTTCAATTTGAAAAAATAAAATTCTTCTTTGGAATCAGGATATAAAAATTTACTTTGGATTGATTTTTCATATTATTCTGATATCTTTCATATTTTAATGAATACTAAAAACACGCTATATTTTAATTAAAAACTACTTTTTTCATCGCAATACTTTATATGGTTAAATTATAATATTTAATAGTTTTAAAATATAAATAGAATATATTTTTACAATTTAATATAATATATTTCATTACCATTAATTTTACATTGAATTCATAGGTAAAAACATTTCAATCTTTGGCAATGTTTTAACTCTTAAAACCTATTTTCTTAAAAACGGAATTAATTTTAAATTAATTACTGCAACTTCTTTGTTTTGAATTTTTAAAAATGGATTCCATATTTTAATTCAGGGGGTCCAAATTATTTTAATAGGTTACTTTTTTTGATATTATGAATAGTAACTACGGTAATTTTTATTTACTCCAGTTAAAGGTAAATCTGTTAATTAAGGGTAAATATTAGATTATAAAATTACTCTAACACTTTACAAAATCCTATTGGATGAATAAAAGTCGACCCATATCACCTAATGGTCGGACTAGATTCATTTCATGGACTTTTGACCATGAAATAATATAATTATTATTAAAACCAAAGAATGTGACAACATGTCACTCTCTTAAATCTTACAAGTGTAATAATTTTAATTTCGTGATAAACATCATAACACTTCGGATATAAATAGTCCCTGGAATTATAATGAAATTATCTACATCACAAGAATTTATTTATAATTTTTAGAGATTAAATAATTATCATTAATTATGACACAATAGTGATGTTGAAATTATTTTATTGATTGAAATATCAAATAAATGATTTTAAAAGTATTAAAATAAATATTATATGAAATATTTAATGTGCTACACTAATTATATAGATAAAAATGAAACGTTATTAATATATTAAATCTTTTAGTTCGAACATATCTTTGGTATAACTTTTATTTAAATTCAAATAAATGAATAGTGTCAAAATTGACACTATTGCTATTTTATAAAAATTACAAATTATAAAATTGTTTAAAAATAAATAAAAGTATTTAAAATTTATAAATTAAAATTTATATGGCCTAAAATGTAATGAAGTATTCAATTATATACAATTAAAAACATATATGTAATTATTTACAATGATTTAAAATTTAGAATATTATTACCACAAATAAAATTAAATAGATTATACATGGATAAATCAAGTGGATAATGTTTAAGATAAATTCCCAACTTGTCTAAATTTTATTGGTTGATGATATTACAACCCTATCTCATTTAATATTATAATTTGAGTCATTTTTTGAGGTTTTTAAGTGGGGTTGAAATTTATTATAAATTAATATTTCATATAATTCCAAAGGTTCCCTTCTCCTCCCTTATAAAAGAAAACCTCCTCCATCTCCTCCTCACACCATTTTGAACCTTAAAGATCGGCCAACCTCTTCCCATTTACCTTCTCAACTTCTTTAGAAACATATTATATTTCATGGTATTCTTCAAAGACCACTTTTAGTGCCCTAAGAGGAGGTTTCAAAGAGGCATGTCGAAGAAGAGAAAATATCTGTTACCGATTTTTTCAAATTTATTTCTTCTTATACATACTCTTCATTAGTTGTTTCATTATTAAGTAATACCATCAGTATCACTCATATACTGATATTTTATTATAAATATGAAACAACCCTATTTCACCTTCTATCCATCCTACGAAAAATGAAATCACCGCGCGTGCGTACGTACGGAATACCGTCTCCACACCATGGTGTAATCTGTTTTCCACCACCACCATACTTGGATGGGTATAATGGGGTAAATAATAAATATATATGATTATTTTAAAGTGATATTGGTTCTAAAATAGCATTCATACGATTCAATAAAATTCCACGATCATGGGAACGATATCATCGCTCGTGCGTCTGTACGGCCTACCGTCTCCACGATGTGATGTGACTCATTCTACATGATCTTCATTGAATAAGGATTATATAAATTAATGGAATGAATAAATATGATATATATTACATTAATACCATTCTGTAAATGAGGTATCCATAACATAAAAAGAGAAATAAGAATTTATTCGAAAAAACATGCATAAGAACATAAAGCAATGAACACTCGAATAACAAGTAGCAATGAAATATTACTAAAAAGAAAATAATAATATGATCATATATGATATCATAAAAATGAATATTATTCTGTAATAAGTCAATTACATTATTTAAATCATTATACAGGAGGTTTGGATACGTAAAATGCATATCAGACCTAAGGTAAGGGAAAATCTCACAATCTCTTTTTTTATCCGAGATTGTTTATACTTCATAATTTACTGGGAAATATTTATCATCCACATCCATGTTTCCTCAATATGTAATATTATTTATATCCACCTACAATTTTTTAAATCCAATTTTACCCATTGGGGATTGTTTAGTAAAATAAATGAAAGGAATCTTCTGACGTTTTTAGTACGAGGTACTTTTTGACTTTTCTGGCCAATGTACGAGAAGAATGTTTTTTAAATTATACGGAATGAATGGATTTTCATGATTCCATAGAACATTATATCCATGAATAATAATTTAAAAGTTTTGATGTTTTTTTTAATCAACTTATTTTAGTTTAAAATTGTATGACATGTTAACAAATGAAAAATGTTTTTGAAGTAGAAAGGATATTTTTCTCAAGAATTGAGTTCAAGTGTTTTATAAAAATTATTTTCCATCTAAGATAATATAGGGTTCTGTTTATATCCCTATTTTTACATTGATTTGATTATTTTATGGTGGATTATATTTTATGATGTCCTTTTATCTATATGGATTATGTTATGATGGTCTGATGTTTAAGAATCCCATTTTTATTACATGGGTTTTGCTATGATGTATGATTTGTGATCTTGGGGAACAAATAAGAATGGTATCATTATATGATGGGTGGGAACTATATCTCCCTCCAATGAATTGCGTAAAGATTTATATCTCATGATATAGACATGGCTGGAACAGAAGGTTAATCTGTTTCAGTTATACAGGACTGAAACAAGTAGTGAAATCAGTTCCAAAATGGACTTTTTCCGCTAGGATATTGTTGGAAATGAGTCTTGACTACTAAGAAATGATTCTTTATGATTATGTGTGTATTCCACAAACTTTCAGGTTTTATGATATGATTATTGGGATTACATTTCACTACCATGATTTATCTCATGTTATGATATTTGATCTCTTTTGTAGTTTAATATTTTCAAAATGTTATGTTATTATGAATGTGATATGATTGATATTTCCTTTGATTACCCTTACTGAGCATTTGAGCTCACCCTTTTATATGTTTTATTTTCCCCATCTCAGGAAGAAGGTTATTATGTAGAATATGCCAAAAGGGACTCTAAATATGATGAAATAAATGGGAGAAAATATAGATGCTTTATGAACCAGTTGTTTATGTTTCCCATTTTCTAAAAACACTACAACTATACGGTCCTTTAATGGTTTTTTATATGATGTAATAAGTATTCTTCAATTCTGAAGTAATAATAATGTATGTAATGTATGGTTCATAATAGTTGGTATCAGAGGGAAAGGAGGTAGGAATGAATCCAATCCTTGGGAACTCTCACATGTGAGTGTTGGATGAAGCATGGATCTCTGCCCAAGGGCTTCATAAGGAAATGGATACCACTGGGGATGGTGGTGTTTCCCACCCAGGGGGTGTAGCCGCCCAAGGAGTGCCCTGATAGGTATCAATTATAGTCCACTGGAAGTAATTCCAGGCCATTACAGTTGGTATCAAAGGAAAGGTATAGTCAACCTTTGGAAAATAGGTTGTGAAAACCTTAGTAAGAACCCTAAGGATAAGTCTAATAATAAAACATAATCTTAGTGTTTTAGAAATGTCCATGAATAACCTATGATAAGACCTAAATTGTGAAATTTTATTACTGATTATGTGGTTTTCCTATTGTAATTCATGTTTCTCACACTATGCTTCTTGGTTTTATTCAATGGCTGGAACCCGAATGAACCATGTTAATGAAGAATGCGACGGACAATGAAATGATTGTCCACCTGAGCATCCAAATGTTATGGGAGTGGGAATGAAAAATCCGGTAGCCATGCTCACACAACATTCTCAATCTATGAATCGTGTAGGACTTCCAAATGAGCAAAATAAGGAGAAACATTCTACATAATCCTTCATGAGGCAGCGTCCACCTTCATTCAATGGGTCTTCTGATCCATTAGTGGCTGAACAATGGATCAGTACCAAAGAAAAGATATTTTCAGTCCTTCAATTTTATGAGAATGACAAAGTCATCTTAGCAGTATATCGTTTGGAAGGTGAAGCTGATCAATGGTGGAATCTTATAAAGAATACGAGGCAAAGGGATGAAATTGAGTCCATGGAATGGGACGAGTTCATGAACTTATTTTTCAATAAGTATTTCCCTTGTATTCTTCAAACAATGATGGTGAAGGATTTTCTTGAACTAAAGCAAAAGGATGATGAATCTGTTGGTATCTATGAAGAAAATTTTATAAGGCTTGCAAGGTACGCTTCTGGGATTATTATTCAACTTGAGAGTAAGATCGATCGATTCTTTAGTGGCTAAAATCCAAGTCTCCGAAGGGCATTAGCCATAAGGGACTTCAATAGCTATGAGGAAATTGTTCGGTGTGCTCTCAAGGTTGAGATGGATATTGGAGTAACCCATTAGTCATATGGGTTTGATAAGAAGAGTAGAATGGAATTCAAAGGGAAATATAAAGACCACACTGAAAAGAAGATGAGTTTTTCATTTTTCTCAATGTGTGGAAAGAAAAATGAAGGGAATTGTCTAAAAGGGACAAGTAAATGTTTCAAATGGGGAAAAGATGGTCATCGGGCATTTGAATGCCGTAGTGATGGAAAAAAGATGTCTAGTGATACGAACAAAGAAAAGGCTACAGATAATGCACCTCCAACACTTCAATGTTTCTTGTGCAAGGAAATGGGGAATTATGCTAATCAATTCCCTAATCCAATGGTTGTTGATGATGATCGACGTCAACAAACTCTTAAGGAAAAATAAAAAGGAAAGTCACATGAAATTTCTATCGGTGATGTGGAGTACGATAAATAAGTGGTGAAAGGTACACTTACCATCCACTCTAAAGTAGAAAATGTTTTATTTGATTCTGGATCCACCCACTCTTTTATTTTTGATGAATTTTCTACGGGTAATGCCATATTACCTCAATAATTAGATGCTGAGTTATCTGTGACAACTCCTAATGGCACAATGGTCACATCAAAAGTTTATAATTCTTCTCCAATTGTCATTTGTGGGAAAGTGCTTCCTGTAAATCTTGTGATCCTTCCTATATTGGAAATTGATGTAATTCTTGGTATGGATTGGGTTTCTTAATATAGAGCTCATATCAATTGCCAAAGAAGGTAAGTCACATTTCATATTCCAGATCAATCTATGATCGTCTATCGATGCAAGGATGAACATAACCTTCCAGTGGAAATTTATTCCATCTTATGGGTCTTTATTCCACTAAATGAATGTTATTTATCTCAAGTGGTTGGAGAGAAACTAATTATTAATAATATTCCCATTGTACTGGAGTTTGATGATGTCTTTCTGGAGGAATTTTCAGGTCTTCCACCAAATCGTGAAGTTGAGTTTTCAATATGAATCATACCGGGTGGTTTACCTATTTCAACGACACCTTATAGAATGGCCCCAATTGAGTTGCAGGTATTGAAGAATCCACTCCAAAATAATCTTGATAAAGGATTCATACGCCCTAGTGCATCACCTTGGGGAGAACCTGTTCTATTCGTTAAGAAGAATGATTGATCAATGAGACTTTTCATTGATTATCAAGATCTTAACAAGATCGCTATCACGAACAAATATCCTCTCTCATGCATTGATGACTTATTTGACCAACTACGTGGAGCTCAATACTTTTCCAAGATTGATCTCTGTTCAGGGTTTCATCAATGAAGGTTCAAATCGGAGGATATACCAATGACAGCTTTCCGTACAAGGTATTGTCACTGTGAATTTATAGTGATGCATTTTGGTTTTACAAATGCCCCTTCTATCTTCATGGACATAAGGAATAGAGTCTTTAGAGACTATCTTTATCATTTTTTGGTAGTCTTTATAGACGATATTCTTGTCTATTCAAAGAGAAAGGAAGAACATGATGATCACTTGAGAATTGTATTAAAGACTCTAAGAAAGGACAAGTTTTATGCCAAATTTACCAAGTGTGAATTTTGGCTTCAAAAAGTTTCATTTTTTGGTCACATAATCTCAAAAGAGGGGATTTATGTGGATCCAGCAAAACAGAGGTTATTGAAAGATGGTCGAGACCAACGGCAGTAATTGAGATCCGAAGTTTTCTTGGTCTGGCTGGATATTATCGACGTTTTGTGAAAGACTTTTCAAGGATATATAATCCACTCACCAGGTAGACTCGAAAAGGATTTAAGTTTGTGTGGACAGAGGAGTGTGAAGATAATTTCAAGGAGTTGAAAAGAAAGTTATCCAATGCACCTGTGCTCACACTGCCTACTAGTGTAGAATGTCTTGTTATATATAGTGATGCATCCAAGAAGGGATTGGGTTGTGTTCTCATGCAAAACGATATGGTGATAGCTTATGCCTCACAATAGTTGAAAATCCATGAGAAAAATTACCCAAATCATGATTTGGATTTAGTTGTGGTAGTCTTTGCATTAAAGATTTCGAGGCATTATCTTTATGGTGAAAGGTGTGATATTTATACTGATTATAAAAGTTTAAAGTATATTTTCACACAAAGGAGCTGAATATGCGCCAAATAATATGGTTGGAGTGGATTAAGGATTAAGACTTCTCAATTAATTATCACCCTGGGAAGGCAAACAAGGTGGCTGATGCATTAAGTCGACAAGACCATACTAGCTTATCCATGATGAGGATCACAAAAGATCCAATATTTATGGATTTAAAAAGGATGGATCTTGGAATTATAATGGAAGGGGAAAAATATTATCTTTCTCAAATGAATGTTCAACCATCTATTCATGTGAGGATTAAAGATGCACAAAAATAATATGTAGAGTTACAAAAGAAGGTGAGAAATGTTCTTGAATTCAACCTTGATTGTGATTGGATAATAAGGTTCAGGAATCGGGTTTGTGTTCTTCCCATCCCAGAATTAAAGAAGGAGCTGCTGGATGAGGCTCATAGTTATTCATTCTCTATTCATCCTAGAAGAACGAAGATGTATAAGGACCTGAAAGAGAACTTCTGGTGGGATGGCATGAAAAGAGATGTTTCTGAATATGCCTCTCGATTCTAGGTTTGTCAGAATGTTAAAGCTGAGAGATAGAAGTCTAAGGGGATGATACAACCATTACCCATAACAGAATGTAAATGGGAAAACATCACCATGGACTTTGTCACTAGAATTTCTTAAACATCCAAAAGAAATAATTCTATTTGGGTCATAGTTGATCATCTTACTAAGTCGGCACACTTCATTCTATTATAGAAGATTTCTCTCTAGATTAGCTTTCCAGGATATATATAAAGGAAGCTGTAATATTTCATGGAGTACCACTTTCCATTATATCTGATCAGGATCTGAGGTTTGCCTCAATGTTCTAGCGAATTCTTCAGCATACTCTAGATACAGAGTTGAGTTTCAGCACTACTTATCATCCTCAGACATACGGTCGTCTGATTGAAAAATTCAAACTCTAGAAGACATGTTGAGAGATTTCTCTATGTATTTCAAAGTTGGTTGGGATCAACACCTACCTTTTGTGTAATTTTCTTACAATAATAGCTTTAACTCCAGTATTCAGATGGCTCCTTATGAAGCTCTCTAGGGAATGAAATGCTGAACTGGAACTTGCTGGGATGAAGTTGGGGAAAGAAAGCTATTAGGACCTGATCATGTTGATGAGATAGTAGAAAAGCTCTGATCAATTCAACAACACATAAGAGCAGCTCAGAGTCGACAAAAACTTTATGCTGATAACCAAAGAAAAGACCTAGAGTTTGAAGTGGGTGATAAAGTGTTCATACAAATATCTCCATGGAAGAGAGTAATAAGGTTTGGAAGGAAGGTCAAGTTGAGCCCTAGATATATCAGTCCTTTTGAAATACTGGATCATGTTGGGAAGGTAGATTACCGATTGGCGCTTCCATTGAATCTCTCTCAAGTTCATGATGTATTCCATTATCTGTCCTAAGAAAGTACATACATGATCCTTCACATGTACTAAGCTCAGATGTTGTACTGTTGGAGCAAGATCATTCTTATGAAGAACAGCCGATAGAGATTCTGGATCGTAGTGAAAAAGTTCTACAAATCCAGACCACTCCCATGGTTAGAGTTTTATGGAGGAACCACCAATTAGAAGAATCTACATGAGAGCTTGAGGATATGACGAGGGAGAGGTATCCTCATTTGTTTGTTACGAAGTGAAGAATTTCGAGGGAGAAATTCATTTTAAAGGGGGTAGAATGTTACACCCTGATATTTTATGAGAAGTATATATTTTTTCTTATGTTATACTCAACATCAAAGGAATTTTTAACTACACACAACACTAGCTTGGCTTGCGTTATACGCGAAAGCAACCGTACTCGATAGCGTGTGTTGTATGCAATATCGAGTTTCACTGAACAACAATATGTTATTAAAATATTATATAAACTAGCCTTTATTAATAGTATTAACTAAATTTTGAATTTTATAACATTATTATTCATCTTACACATTTCATAGAATATGGTATTAGAACAAAATAAATGTTTTCGGTTAAATAAGTATTTTTTTTAAAATGATATTTTTCCGCCTTTTGATGGTGCACCCACTTTAAATCTAGTTTTTACATGTTTATAAGTTCAATTTTAAAAAATAAAATTCTTTTTTGGAATCAGTATATAAAAAATTACTTTGGGTAAATTTTTCATATTATTCCGATAAATTTCATATTTTAATGAATAGTAAAAACACGTTATATTTTAATTAAAAAAAACTTTTTTCATCGCAATAATTTATATGGTTAAATTATAATATTGAATAGTTTTAAAGTATAAATATAATATATTTTTACTATTTAATATAATGTATGTATTTACCATTAATTTTATATTGAATTCAGAGGTAAAAACATTTCAATCTTTGGCAATGTTTTAACTATTAAAACTCGTTTTCTTAACAACATGATTAATTTTAAATTAATTACTGCAACATATGTGTTTTTAATTTTTAAAAATGGATTCCATATTTTAATTCATTGGGTTCAAATTATTTTGATAGGTTACTTTTATTTTTTTTGATATTATGAATAGTAACTACGATAATTTTTATTAACTATAGTTAAAGGTAAGTCTGGTAATTAAGGGGAAAAATAAGATTATAAAATTACCCTAACACTTTACAAAATCCTACTGGATTAATAAAAGTAGACCCATATCACCTAAAGGTTGGAATAGATTCATTTCATGGACTTTTGACCATGATATAATATAATTATTATTAAAACCAAAGAAAGTGACAACATGTCATTCTCTTAAATCTGATAAGTGTAATAATTTTAATTTAGTGATAACAATCATAAAACTTCGGATATAAATAGTCCCTATAAAGAAAATATAATTATATACATCACATGAATTTATTTATAATTTTTAGGGATTAAACAATTATCATTAATTATGACACAATAGTGATGTTGAAATTATTTTATTGATTGAAATACCAAATAAATGTTTTAAGTATTAAAATAAATATTTTATGAACTATTTAATGTGCTCCAATAAAATTCTAGAAAAAATGGCATGTTATGAATCTATTAAATCTTTTATTTCTAACATATCTTCTGTATATATTTTATTTGAATTCAAATAAATGAATAGTGTCACAATTGACACTATTGTTATTTTATAAAAATTACATATTATAAAATTGTTTAAAAATCAAAAAAATATTTAAAAATTTTAAATTAAAATTTATATTTCCTAAAATGTAATAAATTATACAATTATGGACAATTCACAACATATAAGTAATTATTTATAATGATTTAAAATTTTGAATATTATTACCACAAATAAAATTAAATAGATTATATAAGGATAAATAAGTTGTTAATGTTTAAAATAAATTCCAAACCTGTCTAAAATTTATTGTTTGATGATATTACAACCCTATCTCATCTAATCATCATATTTGAGTCATTTTTGGAGGTTTTTATGTGGTATTGCAATTTATTATAAACTAATATTTCTTATAATTCCAAAGGTGCCCCTCTCCTCCCTTATTGAAGGGAACCTCCTCCCTCTCCTACTCAAACAATTATGAGACTTCAAGCTCGGCCAAACACTGCCCATTTCCTTTCCAAACATCCTTAGCAACATACTAGAGGTCCTGGTATTTTTCAAAGACCATGTTTAGTGCCCTAAGAGGAGGTTTCAAAGAGGCGTGTCGAAGAAGAGGTAATATCCGTTACCGATTCTTTCAAATTTATTTCTTCTTTAACTTCATCTTATTTAGTTGTTTCTTTATTAAGTAATAACATTAGTATCACTAATATACTGATATGTTATTATAAATATGGAACAACCCTATTTCACATTCTATCCATCCTACGGAAAACAAAATCACCGCGCGTGCGTACGTATAGAATACCATCTCCACACCGTGGTGTAATCTGTTTTCCACCACCACCTTACTTGGATGGGTATGATGGTGTAAAGATTAACTATATATGATTATTGTAAAGTGATATTTATTCTAAAATAGTATACATACACTTCAATAAAATTCCACGATCATGGGAACGATATCATCGCTCATGCGTACGTATGGCCTACCGTCTACACGATGTGATGCGACTCGTTCTACATGATCTTCATTGAATAATGATTATATAAATGAATTGAATGAATAAATATGATATATATTACATTAATACCATTCTGTAAATGAGGTATCTATAACCCAAAAAGAGGAATAAGAATTTATTCGACAAAACATGCATAAGAACATAAAGCAATGAACACCTGAATAACAAGTAGCAATGAAATATTACTAACAAGAAAATAAGAATATGATCATATATGATATCATAAAAATGAATATTATTCTGTAATAAGTAAATGGAATTTTTAAAATCATTATACAGGAGGTTTGGATACGTATAGAGCATATCAGACCTAAGGTAAGGGAAAATCTCGCAATCTCATTTTTTTATCCGAGATTGTTTATACTTCAGAATTTACTGGGGAATTTTTATCATCCACATCCATGTTTCTTCAATATGTAATATTATTTATAACCTCCTAAAAAATATTAAATCCAATTTTACCCATTGGTTAGTTTTCAGTAAAATATATGAAAAGAATCTTTTTTTTGTTTTTAGTACGAGGTAGTTTTTGACTTTTCCGGCCAAAGTACAAGAAGAATGTTTTTTTAACTTATACAACATGAATGGATTTTTATGATTTAATTGAAAATTATTTCCATGAAGAATCCTTTACAAGTTTTCAAGTTTATTTTTGATCAACTTCTTTTAGTTAAAAATTGTATGAAATGTTAACAAAGGAAAAATGTTTTTGAAGTAAAAAAGGATATTTTCCTCAAGAATGGAGTTCAAGTGTTTTATCAAAATTATTTTACATCTAAGATAATATTAGGTTATGTTTCTATCCCTATTTGTACCTTTACTTGACTATGTTATTTTGGAGTATATTTTATGATGTCCTTTTATCTTATATATATTATGTTATGATGGCATGATGTTTAAGAATCCCATTTTTATGACATGGATTATGCTATGATGTATGATTTGTGATCTTGTGTCACACATAAGAATGGTATCATTCTAAGATTGGTGGGACATATATCTCCCTCCAATGCATTGGGTAAATATTTATATCTCATGAGATAGACATGGCTGGAACGACAGGTTAATCCGGTTAAGTGATACAGGACTGAAACGAGGAGTGAACTCAGTTCAGAAATGGACTTTGTCCACTAGGATAGTCTTGGAAATGTGTCTTAACTACTAAGAAATGATTATTTATGATTATGTGTGTATTCCACAAAGTTTCATGTTTTATGATATTATTATTGGGATTACGTTTCACTACCAAGATTTATCCCATGTTATGATATTATTATCTCTTTTGCAGGTTAATATTTTCAAAATATTATGTTCTTATTAATATGATACGATTGATATATCCATTTTTTACCCTTACTGAGCATTTGAGATCACTCTTTTGTATGTTTTCTTTTCCCGAGGTCAGGAAGAAGGGTATTAAATAGAATATTCCAAAAGGGACTCTAAATATGATGAAATAAACATGAGACAATATAGATTATTTATGAACCAGTTGATTATGTTTCACAGTTTCTAAAGACACTATACCTATATGGTCCTTTCATGGTTTTGTTATATGTTATAACAAGTACGCTTCGATTCTAATGTAATAACAATGTATGTAAAGTATGGATCGTTATATAAAAAAAGACATAAAAAACAAAAAAAAATCCGTAATGGATGGCTTATAGATGAACTGTGGATGAAAATGGGGTTTGGAAATGTTTCTAGGTCGTATTGGGTCTTAAAATTAATGTTTAGTACTTTATTAACCTAATTTTTTCTTAATCCGTGTAATTAATTTTAATCACCTTCACTGATATTTAAAAAAAACAATGTCGATATTATTGGGCATTAAAAATTACTTTGAATCTAATTATTGAATATTTGTTACCAAATTATAATCACATAAGTCACAAAAATTAATTTAAATTAATCTCATTGTCAGGACAACACTGTGGGTTATTGTAATAAAATAGATCAAAAGTTTTCTAAGTCTTTAGTTCTAATTTAAACATAGAAATAGTTCCAATGAAAATAATCATATTAATTGATAAAATATTATCTAATTTATATTTTAAAAAAAATTAAAATATTTTTTATCCTTATAGATAAATTGAATTAAAAAGATGTATCGAATTAAAAAACGGTATTTTCATTATTCATCTAAAATGATGTTTCTCATAAAAATACCAAAATTTTACCCTAAGCTATTTTTGAGATTATAAATTCAAAAATGAGATTTATTTTATGAAATTAAATTTCTAAATGTGTCTAAAATTAATTTTATTGTAATTACATTAAGACAATGTGTTTATAAATAGAAGGACTTTAGTAAAAATCATATCATTCCTTATCAATATGTTTTAAATATACAAAAAATTGTAGAAAATATTTGAAAATTAGTTATTACTATTTATATAACTATGCTTAATTTATAGGTTATGATTATCATATTTAAACAATAAAATTAATTTTCTTAGAAACTCAACGTTGTAGGTTTCATATTCCAACATATAGATGCTTTTAACGTATGAAAATTCTATGTTGCATGTAACGTATGACATGTTAGTTTACTATGAAATTAATATTTGAATTAGTGAATTACAAGATGAAAATTGTAATTTATAACAAAAAAATGAACATAGAATCTCGGGGTGTTACATTTTACCCTCTCAAAATGAATTACACCCTCCAAATTCGTCACTTAGGTAAAAACAAATGAGGATACTTTTTCTTCATCATATCATCAAGATCCCATGTAGCTACCTATAACTACTGAATTCTCCATAAAACAATGACCATGAGTGTGGTCTTGTTTTTTAGAACATTCTATGCTATATCTATAATTTCAATAGGTTGTTCCTTATAAGAATGATCATGATCCAGTGGTATGACCTCTGAGTTCCGTACATGTGAAGGGTCGGGTATGTACTTCCTTAGGAGCGATACATGGAAAAATCATTAAAATGATATAGATTTTTAGTAAGTGCTATAAGATCAACTACCATCCCAATATGATTAAGAATTTCAATGGGTTGATTTACCTAGAAATTAGTTCCTATTTCTGATAAAATCTTATATCTTTCTTCTAGGGTGAGATTCTTAGAAACCATTTTCACTAATTTAAAACTTAATATAATTCTGATGATTATAAGCATAACTTCTCTACCATCATTTAACATCCTTGATATGCTACTGAATGGTTCTAACCTTCTTGACAATTTATTTAGTGATCTCAGGTCTTAATATCTTTCATCCTCCAACCACATCCCAGTACGTTTGAGCTCTAAATTTCTTCACATAGAGGGATTCATAGGGTGACATTTGAATGCTTTATTGAATGTTATTATTGTAATAAAACTCAACTAGAGGAAGGTGTTGATCGCATCCACATTTTAAATCTAGAGAAAAGGATCTCAACATATCCTCGAGGGTTTGAAATGTTCATTCTAACTGGAGATCTATTTGAGGATGATAAGAAGCGATGAAACTCTGTTCTATATCAAGTGCATTCTAAAATACCTCACCCAAACTTTTAGGTAAAACTCATATAATGATCTGATAAAATATAGTTTGGTACTCTATACAACCATACCACTTCCTTAATGGATAGTATAGAAAGTTTTTCAACATATAAATCTTCTATGGTTGAAATGAAGTGTGATGAATTGGTAAGAAGATTAACTACAACCCATATAACATTAATCCCTTTAGACTTTTTGGGTATTCCAACAAAAAAATCCATAGTGGTTCTCTCCCATTTCCATTCTAGTATGGGTAATGGATGAAACATCCCATTATAATTTTTTATTTCAGCGCTAAATATTTGGCATACCAAACACTGAGATACAAGCTCCATGATATCTCTCTTCATTCCACTCCACAAGAAGTATTGTTTTATGTCCCTATACATCTTTGTACCTATAGGAAGAATATATTATGAATAACTATTATCTTCCTCTAATAGAACCATCATCAAATATGGCATGGAAGTAATAAATACTTGGTTACAAAACCTTATCATTCCTTCCTGGTCATGGTTAAACTCAAGAACATTTCTAACATTCTTTTGTAGTTATTAATCTTCCTCTAGTGCCTCCTCAATCATCACTTGGATAGAGGGTTGAAAAATAATTTGGGAAAGACAATATTTTTCCCCTTACTTCAAGATTTCTAGATACAACCATTAAAATATAAAAATATTATATCTTCTATGATCCTCATAATATATAAGATGGAATTATCTTTTTGACTCAAACCATCAGCCACCTTGTTCACTTTCCTGGGGTGGTAATGTATTGAGCAGTCATAATCCTTTATCAACACTAAACATACGATCTTTTCCATGTCCAAATCCTTTTCCATGAATATAAATTTTATACTTTCATGATTGGTATATATATCACTTTTACCAATAAATATAATTCTGCAATATATTTGATGAAAAAATTACAACTGATATCTCCAAATAATGATTTTGATTATGTTGCACATGATTCTTCCACTGTCAATAGGGATAGGCATTAAACATGATATTTTTCATCAGAAAACATCTAAATACCTTATTTCATGCGTCACTACGAATTAAAATCCCTTATCCACTATAGGGTAATGTATGCATAGGTGAACTGACCAACATTCATTTCAGTTCCATGAATTTTTTTGACAATCATCTATCCAAAGTAACTTAACACCGCTTCTTAGTTATCTTAGTTAGAGGATTATATAGTCATAATAATCTTTACACAAATAATAAATAATATCCATAATAACCAAGAATTCTATGGATATCATTGTCTATGGTTGGTCTAGGCCAGTTTTTAATAACTTCTGTCTTTGATGAATCTATTACTAATACAATTTCTTGAGATTATGTGACCCAAAAATGAAACCTTTTGATCCAAAATTCATAATTTGTAAATTTTTCATAAAAAATGTCCTTCCATAGGGTCTTTAATACAATTTTCATGTGCTCTACATGATCTTCATTACTCATTTAATAGATATGAATATCATATATAAATACTACCAGAGAGGTATTTAGGTAATTTTTTAAGACTTTATTCATTAAATCAATGAAGATATAAGGGGAATTACTAAGGCTAAAATGCATCAATATATATTCATAGTTACCTTACCTTGTATGGAAAGTTGACTTGGATTTATCCTCATTCTTGAACCTCATTTAATAATATCCATGATTAATTTCAATCTTTGAATGTATTGAGCTCCATACAATTGATCAAACTATTCATAAATATGGGGAATATGATACTAGTTCTAGACTTCAATCTTATTCAATGATTAATAATCAATGTATGGTAACATTGATCCATATTTATTTTTCACAAAAAAAATGGGTGCACCCCAAGGTGACACACATGGCTAAATGAATCCCTTATCAACATTTTCCATGAGTTTCTTCTTCAATTCTTGCAACTCAAATAGGGCCATTCTATAAGGAGTCTTTGAAATTATTGTGGAACCAAGTATAAGTTCTATTGAGAACTGAACATAATGTTTTGGTGGATCACTAGGCAAGTCTTCTGGAAATACTTCCAAAAAATCTCGAACAATAGGAATATAATCTATTTTGACCTTCTCCCCAACCACTTGATATAAAAGACACTTTTGAATGGGCTTTAAGACCAATAAATTGTATCTCATCTCCATAGGAAGTTTATAACTATAGCCACATTTTTGTAAGATAATGTGAGGGTTTGGAATATCAAACATAACTTCCCTTCCTTGAAAATTGATGTGGGATTTATTTAGATAAATACAATCCTTTCCTAGGATGTCATCAAATCAGACCAAATGAAGAATGAAAATATTTGAAGGAAACAGATTCCCACAAACATCAATCCGATAGTAATCATAAACATGAGATGCAATCATCATACAATTAGGGGTTTTCAAGGATAATTCCACCACAAATATTTTTGGGGGAATATTAATACCCTTATAAAATTAATTATATTTGAATGAGTGGGTAGATATAGAAAAAAATTTGACATTAGCATTTCTAGAGTGGATGTTAAGTCTACCTTTTTTATTATCGCACCCCTCATTACAAATAGAAATTACATGAAATTTCCACTTTCCCCTCAGCTTAAGTGGTTTCCAGCATTGATCATCATAACCCACCCTTGGGAATGGGTAGTATATAGCATAATACCCATTATCCTTACACTTGTTTCACTGAATCCTGGGAGGTTCATTCTGTGCGGCTCCTTCACCATTAATGTTTTTAGCCAACATTTTCCCATAACCTCAGTAGTCAATTGCTTGATGGCCTTACTTTCCACACATAAAAATTTCATTATGCACCTAAAGGAAATTTCCTCCATTAATCTTCCCACACTTAGAGAATAAAGAAATGGTCATCTTCATTTCCCAACGGTTTTTAGAGTTTTCTTTAAACCCCATTTTCCTCTTCATGTCAAAGGCATGAGATAGATACAAGACTCATACCTCCATTTCAAACTTGATTTCACAATGAATAATATCTTCATAGATACTATATAATATTATGTAAAATTCCATTATGATGATTTTATTTAACCCACAAAATAACCTATCATATTTAATTTCATTTTGGATAATAATTCTTGAAGCGTAAATCACAAGCCTCGTGAAATAAGCCTTGTAGGTACCAACAGACTCATTATCCCTTTACTTCAACTCAAGGAAATCTTTCTCCAGCCTGGTATGATGAATTCAAGGTATGTACATGTTAAAAAATAATTTCTTGAACTCGTCCCAAACCATGGATTCAATTTCATCTTGAAACCTTGTTAACATGGGTAGAGTCCACCACTGATCTTCTCCACCTTCTAACTGATAAATAGCTTGAATGAATTTATCATTATTCAATGACCAAAGTATGAAGAATAACCTTTTAGTGGTATAGATCCATTATTCATCAAAAATTGGGTTAGGAGACCCTCCAAAATATGGTGGATGATTCACCATTTAATACTCTAATGAATTTTGTTCCCTCCTTTTCTCATTTGTGAGTCTCACATGATTCATATCTTGAGAAAGTTGTGTGATCAAAGCAACATGGTTTTGCGTTTTATTTCCCATAGCATTCAGTTGTTCAGCATGAAAAATCATTTCATTTTCCATCTCAATATCCATTAATGTGGTTCCTTCAGGTTTAGTCCATTGACTAAAACAAAAATCATAGAGTAATAAATATCATAATTAGGAACCAAATAATCATGAAAAATAACTTTTAGTATTTATAAATTATGACACCTACCATAATATATGACACCTTATGTTTATCTAAGGTTGTTTCTAGAAAACTTATATTTAAATCATTAATAATGGTCTGTGAAGAGTTTGTGAATTCCCAAATCATGCCCCTCGTGAGTGGTAGAACTGGTTTGCAGAAAGGCTCGTTGTCGTGTACTAGATAACACTGAGTCATGCTCAGAATATCATTTCTGAGTTGTTACCCAAGGTACATCTATTCCAGAGCCACATCAACTTGTAGTATCCAGTCATTGATGTATTACTAGGAAACAACTCACTCTCTCCATCACCTAAATTCTTGGATATTTTCCTTTACATTTCCTTATCCTTAGACTTATCCTTTAGACATTTCACTAGGGTTATCACCATGGTTTTTTCATCCTATATTCTAAAGGATTACTATAACATTTTTTTGATACCAAATACAGTTACCATTTATTTTAAAACATTAACATTACATAAATTTTTCAGAAATCATAAAAAGTATACAAACAGACGCCCAAATACTCGTGTTGGTATAGTGCCTTTGGAAACATGGTAACATAAGAAATGGTACATACATGATCTACATTATCTCCCACTAGATTTTTTTGACGAACACCCTTCTCAGACACATTAATAATAATAAATATCTTCACAACCTTGGAATGGGAACACATAAATGACTGAGCTCAAATTTATAGTAATGGTAATCAAGGGAGACATGTAATAATTAACTTGATAATAAGTGTATCATAATGTGATCATTAATATTGAATATCAAAACATTTATATCAACGATTATATACATGAATCATGGCATAAATCATGATAACTAATGAGAAATGAATAAAAAGGTATTAAAGGACATAAGCCATGAAATAATAATGTAGGAGTAAGACATTGAATTGTGGACATCAAATAAGAATATAATAATTTCCATATTAGCCAAGAAATTGCTGAAAATACAATCTTATTAGTACGGGTTCACTCCCCATACCATCATAGTTGTCATGGTTCACTCCCATAGTCGTCACAGTATAAATATTTCACCCCTTATACCATTTTAGTAGTCATTTTCACTCCCATGTACATTATATTAGACATAGTTCACCCCCAAGACCATATTAGTTTATCTCATAAGATATAAAACATTAACTAATGCATTAGAGGGAGATATATGTCTCACCCATCCCATAATGAAATCATACATACAAGTTCCACAACATCGAAAATAAACATATAATAACCCCTAAAATGAAATCAGCACCATAAACATCTAAAAATATCATAACTTTAGGAAATAGATAGGTTTTATAATTATTTCTTCATAAACATAAACTATGGGAAGAATCGGGTTTCAAAAGCATATAACCCAGGAAAGAGAAACAGTATTTATAACATCATAATATCCAAAACATATTCCATTCAGAGAAATAATATTAATGGAAACATTGAATAATTTCCATGTAAAGTCATGATTAGCATCAATGGATGTTATCTTAGTTGGGAAATAATTTTGTAATATCTTTTAAAAAATTATTGAGGAAAATATCTTTTATTATTTGAAAAAATATTTTTATAAGGTAAAACCTTTTGAAAATAAATTTCATTAAAAATAGATTTGAAATCATATAAAGAAAGTTTTGAAAACTATAAAAAAATTAAATCCTTTTTTCCTTGAAAATTATCTTCAATGATCTTTTCAAATCAATTTAAAAACATTTTTTAAAACATGGTTTTTTAATACAACAGATTTCTGACCGAAGAGAGTGACAGTCATATTTTACATAAAAAATTTATCTTATGTATCAAAGAGTGGAAATGTTACTAAAAATAGAGTATATCATGAATAAAAAAAGGTTAAGGATACACATGAATATTCTTGAGAGATGGATCATGAGATTTTATCAAGGGAATCATAAATATAAACTATCTCAAAAAGTGGTGTGATTGTCTTAATAAACTCTTATAACATGGTAACTAGGGATCATACTCTCCATAAGAAAGGAAGATTACTTTAATAATAAGATATAATTAAAATAAGTTTATTTATGATATAAAATGTATAATTAATGTATATAAAACTGCAAAAAAATATTTTAGGTTTATAAGAAAACATGAGTCTCCAAGAAGGGAAACTGAGAAAATACTATTTTACAGATTGGATATCTTTTGAAAGTTAAAACCCATGAAAAACGTATCATAAAATGGATATGTGAATACCCAAAAATTTAATTATAACATACATATAATTCAATAATTGGAGTTATATACAACACAAAAAATGAAATAGTGGTGAACATAACATGAATCTCATAGAAAATAAAAGTGAGATGAAATTCACCTTTCATTGTGACTTAACCCTATCCATACTCATACAAGATTCATGTATAATAAATATAAGTTTATTATATATATTATATAGAATAATATTATTATACATAATTTCATTTTTTTTATTATTAACTTATATTACCCTCTTTTTAATGATCTTATGTTTAGGTTTCACTTTGGGTAACATTCACTATGTTCTTCACATGTGTTTTAATTTGTTATATCGTTGGTACTTATAAATATATCATGATTCTCGAATGTAGATAATGATATAAATATCATGTATATACAGTATATTTATATTATAATAATCTATAGTAAAATTATGTATAAAATAAAATACATTGTTCATGGAGATGGTAAGTCATCTGTACGCTTTATCACTGTTTTGGTTTTTTGTCATATTGAAAGAATATATGTAAATGAAATATATATATATATATATATATATATATATATTTCTTCCAATATCTGGAATATATAATATATTTCATATAAATACATTAAACCTATCCTTAATGCATTTCATGTGGTGTGTGAATGAATCACATCGTTTTGACGGGGCAGTAGTCCACACATCCTCAAATGAGATTATCGTATTAACACCTAATGGAAATTAAAAAGATGTGTATTATAAAAGGAATAAATAATGTTGTTCAGAGTGGATAATCAAGAGGTGGGGTGAATTGAATTACAATTAAAATTTTCTATTAATAAATATTTGATTAAAATACCCCATTTAAAAAACAAAGTTAAAGTGTAGAGAATTTGAAAAATTGTAAGGGTTCGATTAGGTTCTCAATAGATTGATTAGGTCTCAGTTAATTTAATCAGAAGATTAAATTAGCTTTTTAATCTAACCTACTGGGTTACGATAGTTACAAACACTTTCTAGATTAATTATCAAAGTAACATTAAAAAAATTTTATATTTCAAAGTAATTAGTAATAGAATATTCAATATAGGTTAAAACCAAAGTAAGTGAAACACAACAGTTTTAAAACAAGAGGTTCAGTCTCAAGCCCAGACTTAGTCCTCTCAAACAATTTATATAAATTCTGATCCACACCCTGGATTGGGGTATACAATTGTATAGAGACTGTCCAAGTACAAAGACCTCTACCACAGTTCTACGTGGGAAAACAAAACAACATCACACTGGCTATCCAGGTCCTACTTGACCTCTACCAAAATCCACAGTGGGATACAAAAGAGTTATAGAAGGTTTGTGTGAGGATTTATAAATCCTCCATTTAGCACATGAGACAGTGTGTGTATAAAATATACAGAATATGAACACTACTCAAAATATAAATAAAAGAATCACTGAGAGAGTAGATGTGAGTTTTAGAATGCTCTAATGATGTGAAGTGCAGCTCTGGACACCTTTGATTGATCAAGAATGCTTCTGAGCCCTTCTCTGGTTTTTTTCTGCAAAACAGAGGGTCGTTTTCTTTCAAGTTCAGTTTGATTAGCTTGAGTGTATGAAGAGCTCATTGTAGTACTTCACTCCTTGGATAAGGTGCAGCTTGTGTTCTCTTATAGAATGAATGGCTTCGTGTATGTCTAGTGTTATTCCAATATGGATGTTTCCTTTCTTTTCTATGTGTATGTACCACTTTTTAGAACTCTTCATCCCTTATGGCGCACTCTTTTTGCAAGACATTTGTCCTTCCTTTTATATCTTTAATCTTTGGTAATGGGAATGATTACCTTTTTATAGGTACGACGTACGGTTCACTGACATGCCAACAACTATCATTAAATAACATTAATTGCATAAAAATCATCAAATATGACCGTTTCTTAAAAAATAAGTAGAAATAGAAGCATTGACTGGTCAACAGTCATCATATCAATATCTCTCTGTTGGAAGGCTTGTAACGGTGGAATTTTTATAGCAATGAGATTCCTATTGGTCGCACTTAGTTCTTGTAACGGTAGATCCTTATATCAGTAGATATATGTTGGAATATCTTCTTGACTATCAGAAATGTGCTTGTACCAGTAGCTTTGTATCGGTCGTCGTTCGTCTGTCTGGTTGTATCAGTAGGTCTTTATAACGGTAGTTGTGTCTGTCTGTCTGTCTATATTGGTAGCTTGTATCGGTAGACTTTTTATCATCATCTATTTATTGGACTTCATAGTGGAAGACTTACTCTAATGGTAGCTCTAGTGTAATGGTAGCTCGTATCGGTAGACTTTTGTATCGGTAGCATGTGCATACCGGTAGCTCCATTTTGTACCAGTGATTAAGTGCATACCATTGGATTTGTTCTATCTGTAGCTCTATTCTGTTTCAGGGACTGTCTATTCATTCTATCGGTAACCTTTGCCTATCGGTCGACTAAGTACCGGTAGGTCTGTAATGGTGACCCAACACTTAACTACTTATCTGTTCTATGAAAATCACATCCAGATTGAGTTAGAGTTAATTAAAAGTATGAACAAACATAGATAAACAGGGATTAACATATTCTAATGATTATTTTGATATTTATCACACACACACACATATATATATATATAGGATTATAAGAACATATCGAGAATATCAAAACATATTAAAGCATGATTTGGATTATCAAAATAGGTGAGGTCAACAATCACCCCCTTTTTGATAATCACAACTCATTTTATTATAATCCAAAATAATCAGTAATGTATCAGTATAAAATACAATGGATCTTAGTTCTCAGTGTGAGTGATGAAATTTTAAACTGTGATATTTTAAAAGTATCAGAGGATATGGTATATGTATGAAATTTTACCAGAGAACACAATATATTATAAAACACATGTATCAGAGGTAAGATATAAAACAAATCTACTAAATGATATTTCATATCGGTTTTCCCTATTCTCCCTTTAGATATTATTTCTCCCCCTTGGATATAAATATTCTCCCCCTTGGTTATACATGTTCTCCCCCTTTGTGATTATAAAATAGGAATGGTGAAAAGAATTTATCAAAGGAAATGAGAAATATAGAAAAGAAAATAAGACCATAGATATATGTCATGGGGAAAAGAGTACAAGTGAAATACAAAATTAATACAAAGAAATAAAAATGATTCATATCAAAGTTACTAGACAACAATAAATCCACATCCTCAACATGAGATTTTCCCTTGGGATCAGAAGAGGATTCATGCGAGGTTGAAGCAGGTGAAGGCTTAGGAATACCAGAAATGATCAGAGGAGGATAGGCTACTGAAACTATTCCTGGCAACTACTGTGGATCTCTTTGAGTGATCATAAGAGTAAGGCTCTGAAGGGATTGAACATGAGTCATCTTAGTAGGATTAGTAGTAGAGGTAGATGCAGGTAAGGCTGGAGGTACAATCACTATCAGAGCGTCAACATGTAAGAAAGGTAATAAGAGATTTCTGAAATCCATAATGATTCCTCCTCCTCGCTCCATGACAAGAAAAGAAATCATCCTTGTTTTCCATAAATTTGTCCAGTGCAGGGGTCAAATCTCTAAGCTTTCTGACTTGTTCTCTAAAGACTTGACTGACATGAGGTAGCTTCATGTTTTCTAACATAAGTTTGAAATGATTATTGAGATGATGCTTGGTGTAGACCCTTTGTAAATAGTAATCTACCTTGTCTTTCACTTTTTTATGAGAAGAAGAAGCTTCTCTCATATAATCTTGGACAATCATCATTATATCTATAGTGGTAGACACCACTTGGGTCATGGAAGATTAGTCCACAGAGCTACTGGTTGAAGCTGAACCGAGCTCCTCCTTCATCAAAGCTCTAATATGATCCAATTCTACTGAAGGTTTTGGAGAAAGACAACCAATAGAAAAAAACTCACAGTTTCTGTGAAACCCTTAGTTAGCCCTCTAATGAGATTTTTCACTACAGAATCGTGGGTTCTAACATGCTTAGTTATGTAAAGTTTAAACTCTTCAAAAACTGAGACAATTTGGATGACTACACTTTTCACATAAGCCAAATCCTTGTCTGCTTGAGATTTGGAACTCATATAGGGTTCCAAAGATACAATTGATCTCTTTAGAACTTCAACATCCTATTCCAAGTTAGAAACATGATTCTGGAAAGCTGTTATTTCATCTACTATCTCTACCACAATGTTTGACACATTACAACCAAGAGAGAGTTCAATAGACTTTTCCATATTGCTCATTTCTTCAACAAAGTGACTCTTTAACTCGGCAATATAAAATATTAAAAATTCATTCATCTCAGCCTTCAATGATTCTAAATCATCCCTGGTGATTATATTAGTTGGAAAAACAATAGGAGCTCTTTCGGATACTATACTGGCTACAGAGTCATTCATAACAGTCTGAATAGATAACATCAGTGAAGCTTCCATTCTCCTTACTTCTTCCACAAAACTAGATTTAAGATCAGACTTTAACTTATCTAGATCATGTTTTCTTACAACATCTTCAATTAATGACTCCAACAGAATTCCATAATTGATTTTTGGTCTCCGAAGGGATGTCTCATTATCTAAGTAAGGTTAATCTAATCCACAAACCACAAAACATGGGTCTTCTGCCCAGTCTTCAATATCATTTTCCACTGAAACAGTGTGAAGCCTAGTTCGATGTTCCCCCTCAATTGGGGAATTCTCCTATACAGCTACAACACACTCAGATACTTGTTCTTCCTCATTATAATCCTCCACAACCATCTCTAATTCTACAACAGCAGGTGGATCCTCAGGAATAGGTACAGGTCTATCAACTTCATCAAATTCCTCAGCAGGAATTAAGGAGTGTCCAATCTGTGGACTAAGGCTCAAGCTAACAGAACTAGATACTTCACTTTCATAAACTTCTTCGTCATTCTCTCGAGTAGCCTCTTCCTGGTCTGATCTCTGCTGAACTTCCTTTTCTTGTGAGATAATTTCAGTAGTTGGGCTAGGAGGCACGTCTGGATCTCCTCCATCTACTGCAGAGGAATCCTCCTCTTCTGAATCATCACTGTACTGTGGCTTCTCCTCATCAGGTCCTAGACCTGGATCCCTCACATACATAGGACTATAAGGATGATCCATAGAATTAAACATATCATATAACTTCTTATCATAAGTAACCCATTATCTTTTCTTTGGGTTCCAATTAATCTTCACGTACTTACATACTATGATTGTGATACAGAATTTGTTCTTTACCACCACTGTCTCATCCTAAGACTCAGCTACTCCCTTTACTTAAATCATAACCGAAATCAACTTAGTAAAGAATAAGGCATTGGTTTTTTACTTTGTCCTGTTCATATCCTCAATCTGAACCATTAACATCCTGCACAAATTTATCTTAACCCCATGTCTCAACAGATGCATCAAGTAAATATCCTGGTATTTAATATTTGCAAAATCCCCTCTCCTTGGAATTAAAACATGATGAATGAACTTGAAAAGCAGCCTATTCTCTCCATTCATTTCTGTGTACGCTACTTCTCTAGGAGTTCCATATCCTGTTAGCTCTTCCAAAGAAATTTCATACTTAAATATATTACTGGTAGGAGGTACTAATTTCGAGAAATATCCAAAAACACCTTCATGTGGAAGCTTCAGGCATTCAGACCACTCAATAGAAGAAAAATCTATCTTCTTTCCATTCACACCAGATACCATCCTATTCTCAACTTCTGATTTCTCAAACCAAATATACTCATAGAAATATTTTACTAGCATCAGATAGTAGGGGCCATTGTTGTTCGAGAAGCATTCTATCCATTTCTGACCTCCCAGAACTTCCAGTACTAACGATTCACTAAAAAATATCCATTCCATTCATAGCTCCCTTTCAACTACTGTCTCCCTTTGAACAAGATGCGGATTTTCGGGTTTCTTCACTTCACTTCCACGGCTAGACTCGCCATTGAGTCTCTTAGCACTCGGTTCATCTTCCTTTCCACTGATTTAAGGTCTTTTTTCTCTTATCATTGAATCGCGAGGCTTTGGGTTATAAGTTTTGAGATAGGTTTGAAGGTAAGGTTATTGAAGTGGATCGAGAGAGGCTGAGACTTTTGTTTTATCATTTAGGAATTTTAAAATAAATAAATAAATAAATCATAAAAGTAAATTATAAATGATACAAATTTTGCAGGCTCAAGATGGATGTTTAAAATTGCGCATAATATCGGTAGGATATACCGAGGAGAATTCCTAACAGTGAGGTCTACTAATAGTGATTTATATCATTGAGGTTCATACTAGTGATGAATAATGGTGAGGATTCATACCAGGGAGGTATAACGGTGAGGTTTCATACCAGTGAGGTATAACAGTGAGGTTTCATACCGGTGAGGTTTAATGGTGAGGTTTCTAACTATCAGATTCTATCATTCCTAATTCATGTCTAATGTAACCTAACTTATCCAAACTCAAGGGTTTGGTGAAAAAGTCAGCTAATTGATGTTCAATACTAATAAACTCAAGATTAATATCACACTGTTGGTAATGGCCTCTTAGAAATGGTTCCTCGCATCAATGTGTTTGGTTCTAGAGTGAGACATAGGATTCATAGAGATGTTAATTGCACTTGTGTTATCACAGTTAATAGATACATGTCTAATGTCATATCCATAGTCTAAAAAATTATGTTTCGTCCACATAATTTGTGCACAACAACTACCAGTAGCTATATACTCTGCTTCAGTAGTTGACAAAGCAATAGAATTATGTTTCTTACTACACCATGATACTAAGGACTTTCCCAATAAATGACATGTTCTAGAGGTTCTGTTTCTATATAACTTGCAACCCGCAAAGTCAACATCCTAATCACTTATTAAATCAAAATATTCTCATTTTTGATAATACAAACCTAAATTTGCAGTATGTTTGAGATATTTGAAAATTATTTTAACAACAAGTAAATGAGATTAATTAGGATTAGCTTGAAATCTTGGACACATACACACACTAAACATAATATCTGGTGGACTAGCAGTAAGGTACAGTAAGCTTCCAATCATACCTCTATAGTTGGTTTGATCCATTGGTTTTCCAATTTCATCAGCATCTAACTTACAAACAGTACTCATAGGTGTATCACTTTCATTAATACTATCCAAACCAAAATGTTTTAAAAGATCCGTTGTATGATTAATTTTATTTAAAATGATACCATTTTTTTTTGAAAAACATGAAATCTAAGAAAATATTTGAGTTCTCCCATTAAAAACATTTCAAATTCATTTTTCATAATCTTTGAAAAATCAATACATAAATTCTTTTTAGAAGAAAAAAAAATAATATCATCAACATAGATTTTTACTATTAATATATCTTTACAAATTATTTTAATAAAAAGTGTTGGTTCAGAAATCCCATTAGTAAAACCTTTTGAAATAAGATAATTACTATGTCTATCATACCAAGCTCGTGGAGCTTGTTTCAAACCATATAAAGCTTTAAATAGCTTGAAAACTCGATTTGGGAAATGAGGACTTTTAAATCTAGGTGGTTTTTCAAAAAAAAACATCTCCAATTATAAAACCATTTAAAAAAGAAAATTTAACATCCATTTTATATAACATGAAATTCAGATGAGTAGCATAGGCATGTAGGATCCTTATAGATTCTAATATAGCTACAGGGGAAAAGGTTTCCTCATAGTCTATTCCTTCCTCTTTACTATAACCTTGTGAAAATAACCTAGCATTGTTTCTAACTATATGTCCAAACTCATCAACTTTGTTTCTAAAAACCCATTTAGTTCCTATGGTCAAAGTGTCCTTAGGTCTGTCAACTAATTCCCAAACATTGTTTCTTTAAAATTGATTTAATTCTTCTTCCATAGCCATTACCCAAAATTCATCATTGATTTCATCAATGATATTTTTAGGTTCTAACTGTGAAAGAAAATATTTTTGTTCAACCTGGTTTCTTATAGAAGCTCTAGTATGTGTCCCTATAACAATATTACCAACAACAACATCTAAATGATGATTCTGTAGAAACCTAGTTGATCTAGTAAAAGTAGGACTAGAAATTTCAGGTTCATCTGTAGGTTTTGGTTCAACAGAAGCATGTTCTAGAAAGTTTCCAGAACTGGATGTCTTTACAACAGGTTCATTGATTTTATCATGAAGGTCCAGAAAATACAAGTCTTCTTTAAGATTTTCAATAGAGGATTTTGGTTCATGTTGATCAGTTTCATCAAACTTGATGTGAACAGATTCTTCTACACATTTGGTTATTTTGTTAAAGACTCTATAGGATTTTCTAGTTATTGAATAACCAATAAAAATTCCTTTGTCACAAAAATTTCAAGATTATCATTTTTATTTAGAATATAGTCTTTGCAACCCAAAACACTCAAGTAATTAACCGAGGGTTTCCTATGGTTCCACAACTCATAAGGTGTCTTCTTTAGAATAGGTCTAATCAGGACTCTGTTTATAATATATCAAGCTGTATTTACAGATTCAGCCCAAAAGTAAATAGGAAGGTCATACTCATTAAGAATACTTCTTGCAATCTCTGGAAGGGATCTGTTTCTTCTTTCTACGACACCATTCTGTTGAGGTGTACTAGGGTTAGAAAAGTTGTAACTATATCCATTGTGTAAGCAATAAGATTCAAACTAATGATTTTCAAACTCACAACCATGATCACTTCTCAAGGTCTTAATCTTAAGTCCACTAAGGATTTCTACAGACTTGGAATATTTAATAAAATTAGAACATGCTTCACTTTTGTGAGCTAAGAAGTATACCCAAGTGTTGCTAGAATAGTCATCTACTAAGACATAGACATAGTTCTTCCCATTTAAACTAGAAACTCTAGAGGGTCTAAACAATTCCATGTGAACCAACTCGAGAGGTTGAGAAGTTGAAACTTCTTTCTTTGATTTAAAAGAAACTTTATGTTGCTTTCCCTTTTGACAGGGATTACAAACATTATCAGCTAGGAATTCAAGTTTAGGTAGATCTCTAACTATGTTATTCCTAGTCAGTTTTTTAATTGAATGAATGTTGAAGTTTCCTAATGTTTTGTGCCATAACAAGACTCTTTATGAAAATAATTTAAGCAAGTAACGTTTTGTTTAGCTAAAGAATTCAAATAAACTGCATAAACATTTTCATTTCTTAAAGAAGAAAATACTAAAACATTTTTACAAATAAAAACATTACAAGAATAATTTTCAAATTTAATATTGAAACCATCATCACACAACAGAGAAATACATAACATATTATATTTAAGTCCATCAACAAATAATTCTTTGGATATTAAAACTGAATTAGTGTTACCAATCTGGCGTAGGCTGATGATTTTTCTTTTAGAGTTATCACCAAAGGTGACATGGCCTCCATAAACTTTGATTAAAATCTTTAAGCATTAGTAATATCCAGATATATGTCTTTAAAATTGACTCTCCAAGTACCATAACTTTTATAGGAAATTTTCAAGCAAGTTTCCTACAAAACAAGTTTAAATAGAAAATGATTTTGTTACCCAGATTTTCATCGGTCCAGATAGGTTAGCAATCAATGTTTTAGGTACCCATATTTTTCTTATGGGTCTCAAATAATTTACGAATTGATAGATTTTGAAATATAAAAATTATTTGATCTATAACCACATGAATAACTAGTTGAATCATATGAATTTACATAACTAGAACTAGCAGCATACTGTCTAGATTTAGGAATAACTCTAGTTTTAGTAAACTCTGTCTTTCCAGGCTGATAGCCTATACCAGTGGTATAATTTGGTGAAACTTGTTTTCCTAGATTTTGTGTAAGAGTATCCTTTCCATTTGTTAATTTCCCTATGTCCTTCCTTAATTTCTCATTGTACAATTTCAGTTCAGTATTTTCCTTATGTAATTGAGCATTATTTTCCTTTTCTATATCAAGTGAAGATTTAACAGAGCGGGTCAAAGAATGTTGTTTTTAAGGCTTTATACTTGTCCTTCAATTCATTACAGGTTTCTTCTAGCATATTACAATATTCAAACAACTATTCACTGGGTATATTTTCAGATTCATAATCATAATCAACTCCAGAATAATAAGAATTTAAACCAGGAGTATCAAATGTTACCTCAGATGTGTTTGTTATAAAACACATGTTAGCACAATTCTTTTAAAAATCAGAAAATTCAGATTCACTTTTTCTATCTTCTGAAGCACTCTAGGTTTCTTTCATATCTTTCTTTAACTTTTTTTCATAGGCATCATGTTTCTTTTTGAACTTCAACTTTGGACAGTTTTCTTTCACATGTCCTTTCCTTTTGCACTAATAGAAGACAATTACATCACTTTTATTAGTCTTGTTCTAATCCTTCATCCAATGAACTTTATTGTCATACATTCCTTTATAATTTTATTTTCTGAAGAATTTATTCTTCTTGTAGAACTTCTTAAATCTTCTGGCTATTTGAGCCATTTCAACATCACTGTTAGATATACTCTCATCACTACTTGAACTTTCAGTTGGTTTGTGAACATTCTCTTTTTCCTTTCTCTTTGAAGCAGATGTCTTGAAGGCTACTGACTTCTTCCTTATTTCATTATCTTTTTCCTAATTTACTTTAAGTTATTATTCGTACATCATAAGCATAAAAATTAATTCTTTAACAGGTAGTGCACTTATATCACACGATTCTCTTATTGAAATAGATGTGTCTCTCCACCTTTCTGGCAGACTTCTTAATATTCTCATAATATGCTCCTTTGGAGGAATAGATTTTCCAAGTGAGCTCATAGTGTTGACAATCTCATTGAACCTGAGATTCATGTCAAAAATAGGTTCATCAGGCTTCATTTTAAAATTATCATACTTAATAGTATAGGTATTCAATCTCATTTCTTTAACATTGGTTGTTCCCTCAAGGGAAATAGCCAAAGTGTCCTAGATTTCATAAGTAGTTTTACAAGAAGATATTCTATTAAATTCCTCATATTCTAAAGCATAATACAGGGCATTCATTTTTTTACAGTTATTATTGTAATCAGTTTCAGTAGGTTCATCCCAATTAGGTCTTTCAGTTTATAGAATTTTATATTGAGTCTCTATAGAAGCCCTGATGTCAAATCTCATTCTCTCTAAATGAATTTTCATTTTAAGTTTCAACTGGGCATAATTTTAACCATTAAATAATGGTGGCCTGGTGGTAGCAGCACCATCTAATATATTATCCATAATAAGATATTGGCAAATATATTTAATGAAATAAAATTTAGAACTAACAGAAATTTAATATCTTAAAGATACAACTGAAATCACGGTTGAAAACAGAGTATTTGGAAATCCTTTATAAATGAAAAGAAACCTCTGATACCAAATGTTGGTCAGAGTGGATACTCAAGTGGGGGTGAATTTATTTCCAATTTAAAATTTCTGTTAAAAAATATTTTATTAAAATCCCCCAATTAAAAAACAAAGGTAAACGGTAGTGAATTTGTAAAACTGTAAGGGTTCGATTAGGTTCTCAAGAGATTGATTAGGTCTCAGTAAATTTAATTAGAAGATTAAATTATCTTTTGAATCTAACCTACTGGTTTACAGTAGGTATAAAAACTTTCTAGATTAACTATCAAAGTAACTTTAAAACAATTTTATATTTCAATGTAATTAGCAGCAGAATATTAAATATAGGTTAAAACCAAAGTAAGTAAAACACAGTAGTTTTAAAACAAGAGGTTCAGTGTCAAGCCGAGACTTAGTCCTCTCAAACAATTTATATAAATTTTGATCGACACCCTGGCTTGGGGTAACCAACAGTACTGAGACGGTCTAGGTACTAAGACCTCTACCACAGTTCTACATGGGAAAACAAAACAATAGAACACTGGCTGTCTAGGTCCTACTTGACCTCTACCACTATCCACAATGTGATTCAAATGAGTTATAGAAGGTTTGTGTGAGAATTTAGAAATCCTCTAGTTTAGCACAAGAGACAGTGTGTGTATAAAATATATAGACTATGCACACTGCTCAAAATGTAAATAAAATAATCACTGAGAGAGTAGATATGAGTTTTAGAACTCTCTAGTGATTTGAAGTGCAGCTCTGGACTTCTTTGATTGGTCAGGAATTCTTCTAATTCCTTCTCTAGTTTTTGTCTGAAAAACAGAGGGTCGTTTTCTTTCAAGTTCAGTTTGATCAACTTGAGTGTATGAAGAGCTCGTTGTGTTTCTTCACTCATTGTATAATGTGTAGCTTCTGTTCTCTTCTAGATTGAATGGATTCGTGTATGTCCAGTTTTCTTCCAGTATGGATGTATCCTTTCTTTTCTGTGTGTATGCACCACATTTCAGCACTCTTTAGCCCTTATTTCACACTCTTTTTTCACGAGATTTGTCCTTCCTTTTATAGAATTCAACTCCGGTAATGGAATGATTACCTTTTTACAAGTACGAGGTATGGGTCCCTGACATGCCTACAACTATAATTGAATAACATTAATTGCATCAAAATCAACAAATATGACCATTGTTTAATAAATAAATAGAAATAGAAGCATTGACTGGTCAACAGTCATCTTATTAGTAGCTCTCTATTAGTAGAATTGTAATGGGGGACTTTTTATAGTAGTGAGATTCCTATCAGTAGATCTCAGTTCTTATACCGGTATCTCCTTGTATCAGTAGTAGACTGTTGTTAGCTCTTCTTGACTATTAGTAACACGCTTGTACTAGTAACATTGTATCGGTAGCTGTCACGACCCGACCCTACCCGGGATCGAGTCGCAACTACCCCAAGCCCACCTCTATAGGCCAGGGGCTGGCGACAAGCACCGAAGGCTAAACTACTTGGGGAGTCCTTTGCTTGAGTACTTGTACACACACACACACACAGCCCACTAAATGCAGAAGTGTAGAGTAAAAGGAAAAGTGAAGTACTAACTACTATAAACAATCACAAAAGTGCATCAACCTCTAAATAGTATAAAGTAAAAGCTAAATGTAAACTGAAAAGCGAAATGGAAAACCCGTGCCCAACCAGAAAAGTGCCACAACCCGGAAACAGGTAAACAAAAGTAAACATCTGGGAGAGTCCCACACCTGGAACCCGACTACGGCCACCAAACGTGGTCCAAGCTCCCAAAATACTAAGATCCATTGAAGTCACGACCAACCTGTCCGTCATCTGAAAGGGCACACCAAGTGCGGGAAAATCCCAAAAAGGGGTGAGTATAAAAATACTCAGTAGGATACCCCGAAGGCTCGAGGGAGCAACAAAGGAGGTACTAAAGAGGTGAGCAGTAGATCGAATAGGGAAAAGTAAAAGAGTACAACCGAGAGTGCAATAAGGAGTACAACTCAAAACAACAAGAGGAAGGAAATAGAATCGTCCAAACACAGGGCACAAGAAACGTTGAGAAGAAGAACTTCTCGCCAAGTCTTCGCTACCTATATCAGGAGAGTAGACTCATCCATCCACGAGAAGCTAGACATGGAAAGCATGTGGCATACTGTTGACCCCTAAAAACGCGTCCAAAATTTTCAAAACGTCCCCATAGGTGATCCCGGAGCGTAGCTCATTCCGGAAGCTTCGATTTGACTGGTCGTGAAGCCCAAACGGAGTTACGGATCAGAAGTTATGGCTGTTTGAAGTTGGACTGCATGGGATGGCCATCCACGACGGTTTCGGGGCGAAGTATGGATTTGCGCGTAAAAAAAGAGTTCCATGCGGAAAAGCATGTGCGTGCCCTGAATATTACGCGCCCATATTTGCGCGCATGGAATTTTAGGCGCAGCGCTTTGCCCACGCGCAATTTTTCGCGCACCGCCTTTGCCTGCGCCGAATTCTCCGTGCGGCGCCTGGCGCACGAAAAACACATCGCGCGCACGGAATTTTCCGCGCACCGGCGTCCGGGTTCCGCCTATAAATACGAGGGAACCCCCCTTTAGAGGGGGGAGCCCCAGAGGTCGGCCGCCGCTCTGATGTGCATAAGTCCGCAGTTTCTGCGCCCGAGCGAAAAACTCCCCTCCGGCGCGCAAAACATTAGTTTTGCGCGGAAAAGGGCCAACCTGCCCAGTTTTCCATGCAACTCATAATTTTTGCATGCAACAGTGCCGCTGAGCCCAAGTTTTGGTGAGCCAGTGCAGCACCGGTCCTATTGCGTGCGCCAACCGCATATTGCGCGTCGCCGCTATTTCGCACCGGCCGCTATTGCGTGCCCACCGCACCTATTGCGCGCCCGCCGCACCTATTGCGCGCTCGTCGCTATTGCGCGCCCCACCGCTATTGCACACCCTCCGCACCTATTGAGTGCCCGTCGCGCCTATTGTGCGCCGACCCGGTGTTTCCCGTGCAACAGCCTCAATTGCGCGCATGCCTGCCCTGCGCAATAGTGTTCAGGCCTGCACCCGCTGGTCCATACCACGGGGGGCTGCGCCCCCGCGCCCCCGCTCAGGGTTAGTGTCGGGCTATGGTCCCAGCCCTCTGGGCCGGTCCCTTTAGTATCATCACAGACCCCCATGAAAAATCGAGAGTCGCACCGCAAACTTCTCGGGCCGGGACGTCGGGGTTTTCCATTGCGCCCTTATGCGCAGCCACCTTCCCCCTAGGGAATACCATGATTCGAGATACTCCTCCGCACTCTGCGAAACGCCTTGAGTTGACATATTCTTCTTGGTTCGTTTCCTATGTCTTGAGTTGATATTCTCATCATCAATTCGCCCGAGTACCTTGAGTCGAACCATTCCTCAGGCAACTCCGTCAAACCCTATCCCCTGGCTCTCATGTCAGGATGAACCAGCATGGGCCGCCCTTGCATAAGACCCAACACCAGCCTTTCTAGGCACCTTATGCCTGTAGTCCTATCTACATGACTATAAACTGTAGTAGTCCCTATTCTCCAAACATAGGATGCCTCTTTCCCTATACGAGAGATGCCTTATGCTCCTAGCATGAGATGCCAGTAGTCCTATCTACATGACTATAAACTGTAGTAGTCCCTATGCTCCAAACATAGGATGCCTCTTGCCCTATACGAGAGATGCCTTATGCTCCTAGCATGAGATGCCAGTAGTCCTATCTACATGACTATAAACTGTAGTAATCCCTATGTTCCAAACATAGGATGCCTCTTGCCCTATACGATAGATGCCTTATGCTCCTTGCATCAGATGCCAGTAGTCCTATCTACAAGACTATAAACTGTAGTAGTCCCTATGCTCCAAACATAGGATGCCTCTTGCCCTATAAGAGAGATTCCTTATGCTCCTAGCATGAGATGCATTATGCCATGATCACAGTGGCGTAATATCAAGTGAGTTGGAATCCATTCAAACATTCCATTACTCCACCTCACTCTTTGTGTGTCCTTCGCTCGGATCGTCACTCACTTCCAAGTCTGGAGGGACCCCCTAACAGTATGGATGCTCGACCTATGGTCCGCCTGCTGTCCTGGGCCAACGTTCCAGAAGACTGATCGACGATATTTGAGTTAGGCCCCGTGTTAAGAAAATGGTCAGCGGTCAGCCCTCATTTGTTGTCCTCATTTCTGGCTAACGTGATATGGATGATGCGTTTCTGCCACGGTCAACAGTTATCCTCCATCACCACGCCAATCTCACGACATTCTGAATATTGGGCATGTGATTCACACTTTTCATCTCCCTTTGTTGGGATAGATTACAATGCCCTTGGCATTATCCCGCTTGTGCACTAGCGCATAGGTGATTACCTCAACCCGCTAGTGAGTTGGGATACCCTCATGGCCAGACATGAGGAAGACACTTTGGGTCGCCTCAGAGCGTAATCCCCATACAATGTGGGCCACCTCAGAGCGTAATCCCCATACACTCTGGGCCGCCTCAGAGCGTAATCCCCATCCACCATGGGCCTCCTTAGAGCATAAGCCCCGTACACTGTGGGCCGCCTCAGAGCGTAAGCCCCATCCACCTTTGCCGCTCCCAAGAGGCACCCGGGCAGCACCCTTGCGTAAGCCCCAATCCTTCCCGAACTATGTGGACTTTGATTCCCTGCCACAGGGATACGTAGGAAGCCTCCACGAGGTTCAAGCCCACCACCCAGTGGTTCCGACCTCTTCACGTCGGTTCACTATCCACAATGGGCCGCCTCAGAGTGTAAGCCCCATACCGCCATTGTGGGCCGCCCCAGAGCGCAGGCCCCATTCACCATTGCCACTCCCTAGCGGCACCGGGGAAGCACCCTTGCATAAGCCCTGATCCTTCCTGAACTACGTGGACTTTGATTCCCCGCCACAGGGATACGTAGGAAGCCTCCACGAGGTTCAAGACCACCACCAAGTTGTTCCGACCTCTTCACGTCAGTTCACTATCCACCATGGGTTGCCTCAGAGCATAAGCCCCATCCACCATGGGCCGCCTCAGAGCGTAAGCCCCATCCACCATGGGCCGCCTCAGATCGTAAGCCCCATACACTGTGGGCCGCCTCAGAGCGTAACCCCCATCCACCTTGGGCCACCTCAGAGTGTAAGCCCCATACATTGTGGGCCGCCTCAGAGCTTAAGCCCCATCCACCTTTGCCGCTCCCTAGTGGCACCCGGGAAGCACCCTTGCGTAAGCCCCAATCCATCCCGAACTACGCGGACTTTGATTCCCTGCCATGGGGATACGTAGGAAGCCTCTTCAAGGCTCAAGCCCAACTTCACTATCGCCCTTGCGATGGTCCCATTTCATTCCCCCTCCACTCCATTCATCCATCCACCACCCATTTTGATTCTTACCTGGGCCGCCACATCCCGGTGAGATCACGCCATCCATCTACCACCCATCCTGATTCTTACCCGAGCAGCCACATCCCGGTGAGATCATGCCATTCATCCACCAGTGTCGCTCTCTGTAGAACCCAAGCAGCTATCTATGCGTAAGCCCCAGCATGTCTCCGGGTCGTTGACCTTTGTGTACACCCTGGACCATCACCCCTTTGAACTATGTGGGTTTTGATCCCTGTCCTCTACATAGGGTACGTAGGAAACCTCCATGAGGCTCAATCCCATCCGATGGTAAACCCTGGTGTCTCCCATTTTATGGTGCACTCTCCCTGATCCGCCCTCAGTGGTGTTCAGATCAGCCACTATGTGACTTCTCCCCTACATGGGGCACGACACCATGGATCCGTCCTCATTGGGCGTTCTGATCCATTCATCTTCCATGTGTTCTCCCTTTGGATATACCAATCTGATCCGTCTCTGTGGGACGTTCTGATCACCCTCATACCATCTCTGCAAGACGTTAAACTTGCAGCCTACCTCGTGATAAACATGAGATGCCTGAGGAAAACCTCGGATGACAAGCCTTTGGCGTAACCATCTCCACAAGACATTAAACTCGCATCCTACCTCGTGATAAACATGAGATGCCTGAGGAAAACCTCGGAAGACACGCCTTTTGTGTAACCGTCTCTGCTAGACGTTAATCTTGCAACATAACCTGTGTTAAACACGGGAAGCTGAGGAAAACCTTAGATACATTCCTCGGGTTATGCACCCTTGAGATGCCCTCTTATGAGGAAGAATACAGGTTCCCCTATGTCCACGCACCCAGAGATGCCCAGACATGCCTGATGCTGCCGTCTACCCCGACTGAAGGTCACTACCATGTTAAGACCCCATGGAATGTCTCGACAGAAGTAGTGTAATTAACTGTAATCCATGAAGATATGGCACCGAGAACGAGATTCACGAGAACATCTTAAATCTATGAGGGAGACCCGAACTAGGTAATGAGCTCTGAGGAGGAATCCACAGAAGGAAGAAACAACATCCCATCATCCCGTTTCGATCAAGGAGAAGACGTACCTAAACAAGGAACAAATGCCGCCCGCCTTTGGAAAGCAGGAATGCGAGGCCACAAGCAGCGCGTCCTCCCCACAGACGGATGCGCGCGCCCTGGCGAAAGCGTCAGAAACACATACCCCGAACGTCTTCACCTATACTGGAATGAGAGTAGCCGAAACCCAAGGAGTGAGTACTATAACAAAGTATAAATATACATATTCTCTATCAAGAAACCCAAACAAGATCATAAGGGGATCTTCGTCCCATAGCTCAGCCCAAGAAAGTGATTTTCCAACAGTCCTAGAAGTAAACACCATCGACGACCAATATCCGTACGTCTACCCCAAACTACAAGTCAAGGGGCTCAAATCGCCACACCTTGACACTATCTTCTTTGGGTGGCAATAACTCACCCAAACGGTTTTAGGTCACATCACAAGTATTCATCTTTATGGGGAAAGTTCCCCTCGTACTTGAGTGTTCTGGGGGAACATCATGCCACAAATCGTCACTATCACACAATCAAGAGGTCTTATCATTGTCAAAGCTGTCACATCACTGACCCGTACAACCAAGGGTCCTACTATGGTTGTCACAAAAACAAACCACAGACTGCTCTAGTAGAAAAGGCTAAGTTTGAAGGAAGTTGTCGGGTAACCCACTACCCAGTCTCTGCTGGATGGTAAACCCTAAGAGGTCGTTGGGTGACCCACTGCCCAGCCACTGATGGAAGGTAAACCCTAAGAGGTCGTCAGGTGACCCACTGCCCAGTCTCTGCTGGAGGGTAAACCCTAAGAGGTTGTTGGGTGACCCAATGCCCAGTCTCTACTTGAGGGTAAACCCTAAGAAGTCAAGAAGTAACCCACTGCCCAGTCACTACTAGAGGGTAAACCCGAAGAAGTCGGTGAGCAACCCACTTCCCAGTCTCTGCTGGAGGGTAAACTCGAAGAAGTCGGTGAACAACCCACTACCCAGTCTCCGCTGGAGGGTAATCCCGAAGAATTCGGTGAGCATCCCACTGCCCAGTCTCTACTGGAGGGTAAACCCGAAGAAGTTGGTGAGAAACCCACTGCCTAGTCGCTATTGGAGGGTAAACCCGAAGCTGATCTGTTCATCCCTACTGGATGGTACAACAATGGCCAACAAAACAAGAAGTGGGTATCGTGAAACCACCCAACACTAGAACAAAACCGGGGGAAACCACTCAACCCTTCTGGTCTTAACCATTGAGAATAGGAGGACCCTCTACGTCGCGAGAGGTCAAAGGTACGTAAAGTAGAACACGACACACACATGGGGCCCACACAGTGTGTGGCCCCAACTCATATCCAACCCAAGCGCAGAAATGTTCTCAGTTACAAACTACAACATGTACCTCCAATCATTCCCGTATACTCCCAGAGCATGCCACATTTCTAGTCCAAGGCTATCGTGCCCACGACACCCAATGTCAACGCAAAAAGGTGTAAACACAGTTTCTCCAGACTGCTTCCTCCACAACCCTAGCATGGCCAACCACATCTCTTCAAACATCAACTTCACTCACACGGGAGTGAACGCGATCACGTGCCAAGGGTTCTCTACAAACACCGCAGGATGAACCGCCACCGGTACACTTTTCATGCTTCCACATTTAATGAGATCTCGAAAGAGACTCTGCACTTCCATATGGATCGTTCCATTGTAATCCTTGTGAAAAAACATGTGAGATATACTATTTACTCACCTCTAATGGATATCCAATGGAAAAGTCGTTCAATACTACTTTACGCCTGAACGGCGTCCCGTGGTCCCGAGCCTCGGCCCCGAAAATAGTCGGGTACATCGCACCATTGAGATCTCCTCGGAAAGACACGTCAAATTGAAAACTCACTTGGGTGCAACGGATGTCCAGAGAAAAAGATGTATTTCATCGTACCGTACATGAGTGATGCTTCGTGGGACCATCATCTCGGTCCCTAAGCGCAACGAATGGATCACACTGTTGCGATCCTCTCGAAAAAGTACACAATACTCACTATCCACTTGTCCGGAATGGACACCCGATGATAAAGTTAGAAATCACCGCCAATTCCCAAAATGGCCCTCATGGGGCCCGTGCCATCATGCAGAATTAAAGCAGGCAGATTGCGCCATTGCAATACCCTCAGAAAAATACCTAAAATCTACTGCTCGCAGGCCCCAAACGAAAATATGATGAGAAAGTTGCAAAATGCGGCTCGCAGCATAAAAGACGGGTCATGGGGCCCACAACTCAACTCTGGATTCAATGCCCAAATACCCCTTGGAAAACTTCTTCTTGACACCAGGGTCACAACTCCGCTGACGACGCTCAAAACGGACTTCAGATGCGTCTGCGATGCACCAAACAAGAATAAAAAAACTTCAAACCTCTTAAAGGCGTGACGCCCCACCGAGGCCCCCATCTTGGGGATTAAAATTTCCCGAGACCATCTCAAAAATTTCACCTCATTTCTAGGAATGTGTCGCCACTGATGGCACGCAAATCCGACACTCAGTCGGAATTTTATGGGTGTTTTAAATTTCCACGGATGAAACGAGGTGGGTCGGGCCGGTTCGGCCGGCCCACCTTGTCCGATCCGTCCCACAGTTCACCGCGCGGGCCATCCTACTTCTCCCGGACCAGCTTGAGCCGGTCCGGATCCCTTTCCATGGTGACCCACCCATTGTGGGTCGCGGTCTGCCAGCTGGGGTCGCTGACCCCAGTCTCCCCTCGTGCACACCGACCAGCCGACAGTCGGCCGGTCATCCTCGCCCGACCCTGCTCGCCCGTGGCCGCCGTCCACAACCACGCCCGACCACCCCTGCTCGATCTTACCATCCTCCACTACTGCTCACGCCAACACCCTCAGCTCGCCCGGTGCCTCCGCTGCACGCTCGCCTTCCCCAGCCGACGCCCCTACTCACCCAGCCACCTCTGCACGGCCTCACCTCCGCTCGCCCTTGCCGACCTCCACTGCCGAGAAGCCAAAGGCTGCTACCACCTGGAAAGCTACTGGAAAAACACCAAACAACCTCCAAAAACCCACATTATTCATCCGAATACTATGGACGCCTCAAGACCTAGATTTTAAATCCGAAAATGCATCCGAAATCTTAGAACAAGTACTACACAACCATGGGCTTCGCTTGACCATTTGACGGCAATTTGACGCAAATCGAAGAATTCAAAGGAGGTGTGTGAAAAAAATGAAACAATATAAAACAAAACGCGTAGTCCTATCTCTTGGTCATAGCCCGACCCTTCGCGACGATCCACCGGGAGCCGCAAGCTCCTTGTTCAGAGGAAGGAGGAGGAGGAGGGCTTGAGGGAGAGAGGTGGTTCTGCTAGGTGGAGGAAATGGGGAAGGAGAAGGGTGGATTTTTTAAATAAATAAAACTTATTTAAAAAGTTTAATTAATTTAATCCTATAAAATACCTGCATCCGAAACTCTTGGCGGGGTGAAGATTATACCTCCCCCAGGGTAGATTACCTCCCCGGTTGAACCCCCACATCGCACGCCATGACTGGAATCACCGTTTGGACCCGGGAAAAATCACGGTGATTCCCTCCTTCAGAATATCCATATGGTGAAACACCCAAGGATATCTATTCACGCAAGGTTTCATAGTCGATTTCCCATGACCCAGAATCTCTTACATGCTCAGAGAGCGAAGGAGTCGACGCCATCGACTAAAGAAAAAGGTCTCATTCCTTTTACCTTACCAACACAGGGTTACACCGACGCCCCGCATAACCATGGTAACACCTCAAGCAAGGAGCAGGGAGAAAATCATTTCACACACTGAATCTAAAATTTCTATAGCAAAAAGTAGAAGAGTTGTAGAGAGTACATCTTACAACCTCATGCTCTGCAGGATCTTCGACATCCAAAGCACGTGGCTATCTGTGGTCCCAACTGTCAGCTCTCGGAGCCTGACATGGACCGCCTGGTGGTGATGGGACGACCTTGTAAGGTTGTCCTACACTTCCATATCCTCTCGCTACTCTGCAAGAACCACCTATTTGGGCGCTACTCCGATCACGACGCTGCCTCTGCCGTGGTGGTGCACCTGCTGCCTGCCCGATATTCTCAGGATGCCTGGTCGGGCAGTCTCGTGTCAAGTGACCTTGGCCATCGCAAGCATGGCACTGGCGCTCTCTGGGCTGCCCTAGTTCCCTTTGGCACCACTGTGGTGTACGATCATGTCCCCGAGTCCACACACATAAGGGTATCCTCGGCTGAGGCCCTGCACTTTGCTTCCATAGTGGTGCACGACCACATCTCCGAAACTGGTGGGTGGAAGGCCACCTGCATCTAGGTTTTGTCTGTTGACGCCTGCTAGCTGCTGCAGACGTCTCGGCTTCATCGTGCCTACTACCACCATCAACTGTAAAGTCTGACAGGAATCTCTCTGTCACCAGTGCCTACTCTAGTACCCCAGCATAAGCGGGAATGCCCAAGGGTACTATGATAGCACAAATCTTTCTGTGGAGACCCTGCTCGAATTTCCGCGCTCGGAAGTTGTCGTTGTGGACCATGTCTGGGAAAAAGCATGCACGTTCTGCAAAAGCATCCACATACTCAGTCACCATCATCCCTCCCTACCGAAACTGTAAGATCTCATGTATCCGAATGAAGCATAACCAAGAGGGTTAAAACTCCTCAGGAAACATCAGTTGAAAGTCGCCCCACGAAAGCGGTGACTCGACAAGAAACTGAGTCACCATACTCCACCAACGCCCAGCTGCTCCATGGAAAAGTCTTACAGCCAAAGCCACCATAATATCTGTCGGTGTATGCACAAGAATGAAGAGGCTAACCATTGCCAAAGACAAGCCTCTACTACCTGAGGGTTTGGCTCACCACTATTCCTCAGCGGTCTCTGATGCTGGAACTCACGGAGCGCGTTCAACATGCGCTCAATCTCAGTCTGCTCTGCTGAAGCTGTCTGCTGCTCACCAGGTGGGGGTACTACTACCGGCCCACCAGGAGAAAGGGACTCGCATGATGGGTCCTATACTGAGGCCTCGTAGCTTACAGGGTCATCATCACGAACAAAATCTAGTATCCTGGCTAGCTTTCTTCGCAGAAACATCTCGAATATTATCAAAGAGTGCCACAATCAGATGATCATATGTGTATATAACAATAACGACAATGGGGAGATGACTCAAGAAGGATAGTAAAAGACTCAATCCTAGGTGATACACAAACCAATTTTACCTGCAATAATTGTCTCATCATGCCGAGTCGCAAGCGGGTTATAAGGGTAATCGTGAATGGATACGTCGGCCACCGCAGCATCACAGGACTCCCTGTCCTGAAAGCCCCTCTCGAGAAACATTAACACTATTGCCCTAAATCCCAACCAATTCCTTTTTAGGGATTTCTGGACAACATCCCAAGGAACGAACCACCTCTGATACCACTTTGTCACGACCCGACCCTACCCGGGATCGAGCCGCAACTACCCCAAGCCTGCCTCCATAGGCCAGGGGATAGCGATAAGTGCCGAAGGATAAAAAACTTAGGGAGGCCTTTTTCTGAGTACCTATACACACACATGGATCCCACTCAATGCAGAAGTGTAGAGTAAAAGGAAAATTAAACTACTAACTACTATAAAAAACCATAAAAGTGAATCGATTTCTAAAAAGTACAAAGTAAAAGATAAAGGTAAACTGAAACGAAAAAGGGCAAAACACGCACCCATCCAGAAAAGTTCCACAACCCGGAAACAGGTAAACAAAAGTAAATAGTTGGGAGTGTCCCACAACTGGAACCCGACTATGACCACCGCACGCTGTCCAAGATCCCGAACTCCTAAGCTCCACTGATGTCACGACCAACCTATCTGTCGTCTGCAAGGGAACACCAAGTTTGGGCACAGCCCAAGTTGGGGTGAGTATAAAAACACTTATTAGGATTCCCCGAAGGCTCAAGGGAGCTACAAAGGAGGTACTGAAGAGGTGAGAAGTAGATTGAATAGGGAAAAGTAAAAGAGTACAATCAAGAGTTTATTAAATAGTACAGATCAACCCAACAAGTGGAAGGAAGTAGACTCATCCAAACACAAGGAGATAGAAACGGTGGGAAGATGAACTTATCATCGAGTCTTCGCTACCTATAGAAGGAGAATTGACTCATCCAACCAAGAGAAGCTAGACACGGAAAGCACGTAGCATACCCCGCGTGTCTTCGCCCTTCCTGAAGGAGATTACCCAAAACCCAAGGAGTGGGTACTGGAACATGGTATACATATACATATTCTCTATCAAGAAACACAAACAAGATCGTAAGGGGATCTCCACCCCATAGAACAGACCCAGAAAGTGAGTCGTTAACAGTCCTAAAAGTAAACACCTTCAATGCCCAGTATCCGTACATCTTCCCCGAACTGTAAGTCAAGTGGCTCAAATCACCGCACCTTGACACTATCCTCTTTGGGAAACACTGACTTGCCAGCACGGTTTTTGGTAGCATCACAAGGACGCGTCTTGGTGGAGAATGTGCCCCTCGTACTTGAGAGTTCTAGGGGAGCATCAAACCACACCTCGTCACTTTCACACAGTCTAGAGTTATTTTCAAAGTCAAAGTTGTCACATCACTTACCCGTGCAACCAAGGGTCCTACTCCGGTAGTCATGGAAACAAATCACTGACAACCCTAGTAGAAAAAAATGAGTTTAAAGGAAGTCATCGGGTAACCCAGTACCCAGTCTCTGCTAGAGGGTAAACCCTAAGAGCACGTCAAGTGTCCCACTGCCCAACATCTGCTGAAGGGTAAACCCTAAGAGGTCATCGGGTGACCCACTACCCAATCTCTATTGGAGGGTAAACCCTAAGAGGTCGTTGGGTGACCCACTACACAGTCTCTTGTGGAGGGTAAACACTAAGAAGTCAAGGAGCAACCCACTGCCCAGTCTCTGCTGGAGGGTAGACCCAAAGAAGTCGTTGAGCAACCCACTGCCCAGTCTCTACAAGAGGGTAAACTCGAAGAAGATGATGAGAAACCCACTGCCCAGTCTCTGTTGGAGGGTAAACCTGAAGAAGTCAGGGAGCAACCAACTGCCCATTCTCTGCTAGAGGGTAAAACCGAAGAAGTCGGTGAGAAAACCATGGCTCAGTCTCTGCTGGATGGTAAACATGAAGAAGTCGGTGAGAAACCCACTGCCAAGTCTCTGCTGGAGGGTAAACCCGAAGCTGCTCTAGCCATCCCTACTAGATGGTGCAACACTTGCCAACAGAACACAGATTAGGTATCGCGCAACCACCCAACTCTAGAACAAAACCAGGGGAAACAACCCAACCCTGCTGGTCTTAAGAATTGAGAACAGGAAGACCCTCTACATCGGGAGAGGTCAAAGGTTTGTAAAGTAGAACACAACACACACATGGGTCCCACGCGATGTGTGGCCCCAACTCATTTCCAACCCAAGCGCACAAACATTAATAGGTACAAACTACAAAATGTACCTCCAAGCATTCCCGTATACTCCCAGAGCATGCCAAATTGCCAGTTCAAGGCTATCGTGCACACGACACCCAATGTCAATGCAAAAAGGCGTAAAAACAGTTTCACCAACCTACTTCCTCTATGGCCCTATCATGGCCAACCACATCTCTTCAAACATTAACTTCACTCACACTAGAGTGAACTCGATCAGACGCCAAGGGTTCTCTACAAACATCGTAGAGAGAACCACCACTGTTACACTTTTCATGCTTCCATATTAAACATGATCTCGAAAGAGACTCTGCACATCCAAATGGATCGAACCGTTGTAATTCTCGTGGAAAACCATGTGAGGTAGACTATTTACTCGCCTCCAATGGATATCCGATGGAAAAGTCATTCAACACTGCTTTACGCCCGAACGACATCTCGTGGTCCCGATCCTCGACCCCAAAAATAGTCTGTCGCATTGCACCATTGTGATATCCTCGGAAAGACACGTCAACTTGACTGATCATTTTAGTACAACATATTTCCATAGAAAAAGATGTATTTTGTCGTACCGCATACGAGCAGTGCTTTTTGGGACCCACATCTCGGTCTCGAATCACAATGAACGGACCACACCATTACGATCCTCTCGAAAAAGTACAAAAGATTGATTATCCACTTGTCCGAAATGGAAACCCGGTGATAAAGTTAGAAATCACCGCCAACTCCCAAAACAGCCCTCGTGGGGCCCACACCATCGAGAAAAATTAAAGCGGGTGGATTGTTCCATTGCAATTCCCTTGGAAAAACACTCAAAAAATAAATGCTTGCATGCCCCAAATGGATATCCAATGAGAATGTTGTGTAACTCAGCCCGCAACCTAAAAGACAGGTCATGGGGCCCATGTCTCAACTCTATCATCAATGCCCGAAAACCCCTTGGAAAACTTCATCTCAACGCCAGGGTCGCGACGCCACTGACGGCGCTCAAAATGGACTCTGGATGCATCTGCGCCGCCCCAAACAAGAATCCATAAAAAACGAAAAACCACTTAAAGGCATGATGCGCCACCAAGGCCCGCATCTCAGGGACTAACTGTTCTAGAGACCATCTCAAAATGTTCGCCTCATTTCAAGGATCGTGTCGCCGCTGACAGCACGCAAATCCAAACCTCAGTCGGAATTTTATGGGTTTTTAAAATTTCCACGGATGAAACGAGGTGGGCTAGGCCGGTTCTGCCGACCCACCCTGTCCGAACCGGCCCGCGTTTTACCGCGCGGGCCGGCCTGCCTCGCTAGGACTGGCTTGAGCTGGTCTGAATCCCTTTCCATGGCGACCCGCCCTTTTCGGGTCACGGTCTGCCAGTCGGGGTTGCTGACCCCGGTCTCCCATCGTGCGCACCGACCGGCTGACAATCGGTCGGTCTTCCTTGACCGACCCCGCTCGCCCGCGATCGTCGTCCGCAGGCACGCCCGACCACCCCCTGCTCGAGCTCGCCATCCGCTGCAGCTGCTCGCGCCGACGCCCTCGGCTCACCCGGCACCTTCGCCGCTCGCTCGCCATCCCCAGTCGACGCCCCTGCTCACCCACTCACCTCCGAACGGCCTCGCCTCCGCTCGCCCTTGCCGACCTCCGCTGCCGAGCAGCCGAAGGATGCCGCCACCTCGAAAGCCACCAGAAAAACACCAAACAACCTCCAAAAACCTGCATTCTTCGTCGGACCGCTACGGACGCCTCAAGACTCGGATTTTAAATCTGAAAGATGCGTCTGAAATCATATAACAAGTACTACACAACAATGGAATTATCTTGACCATTTGATGGAAATTTGATGCCAACTAAAGAATTCAATGGAGGTGTAGGAAAAAAAACAAAACAAAAATGTAATCCTACCTCTTTGGTGTAGCCCGATGCTTCGGGATGATCCGCTGGATTCCACAAGAACCTTGATCAGAGGAAGGAGGAGGAGGAGGGATTGAGGGAGAGAGGTGGTTCTGCTAGGGGGGGGGGAATAGGGAAGGAGAGGGGTGGGTTGGTTTAAATTAAGAAAACTTATTTAAAAAGTTTAATTAATTTAAACCTCTAAAAGACCAGCATCCAAGACTCTTGGCGAGGTCAGGAATATACCTCCCATAGGGTAAACACCACCTCCCAAGCACAACAGTTGTCTCAGAATTTTAATCTGAGCCTCCGTTCGAATGATATAAAATTTAATGTCTGAAGCCTCTAAATTACGAAAACGCCCCTGGTGGCATTTTTCATATGAGGTCCATGCCTGGAGAATTACAACCCTCCTAGGGTAAAATACATGCTCCTGACTCAATGGTGCCCTTGGTTTTCCCATCTGAGAAACCGTTTAAGAGATACTAGAGTTTAACCATTATAACAATAAAATAATTATTTTATTTATCCGTTTAACGTTCCGGTAATGGGAGAGGGGTCCCAACGTCCCGCATCGACATCTTTTATGACGTTTCTAGGGTAAAACCCCCATTTCGGACCCATCCGTACTTTAGATTTTGGATCTAAATTAAAGTTAATGAGTTATCACATTTATTTGGTGTGTCTAGTGTGAACGCATTGAAAATTTAATTTCGGCCACACCAGGGCTCAGAATCGCACGTCGTCTGAAGGCGCTGCTCTAGAATAACATAAAGAATATTCCAAAGTTTTTTAATGAAAAAACAGGGTTCTTACAGTAGCCTTTCGTCTGTATGGTTGTATTAGCAGGTATTTATAACGGTAGATGTGTCTGTTTGTCTGTCTATATCAGTAGCTTGTATCGCTACACTTTGTATCAACAGCTCTTTATTGGACTTCAAAGTGGTAGACTTACTCTAATTGTAGCTCTGGTGTAACGGTTGCTCGTATCGGTAGACTTTTGTATCAGTAGCCTGTGCATACTGGTAGCTCCATTCTGTAGCAGTGATTAAGTGAATACCAGTGGAATTTTTCTATCGGTATCTCCGTTCTATTTCAGTGACTCTCTATTCATTCTATTGGTAACCTTTGTCTATCGGTAAACTATGTACTGGTAGGTCTGTAACGGTGACCCAACACTTAACTACTTATATATTCTATGCACATCACATCCAGATTGAGTTAGAGTTAATTCACGGTATGAAAAAACATAGATAAACATGGATTAACATTTTCTAATGATTATTTTGATATGTATCATACATATGTATATATAAGATTATAAGAACATATCGAAATTATCAAAACATATTAAATCATGATTGGGATTATCAAAACAGGTGAGGTCAACAAATAATATTAAATAAATAATAAATATAATATATTACATATATAAATATATATTCCATCATAATGGAGCCCATGATTGGTGGTAAAGGTGAAATTAACAATCATCATTGCATGAGGTAGTAGTTCACGCTAAATAGAAACATTATGTTCAACATCCATTACATGGAGGTGTGTGTAATTTTAGGTCAAAAAATTGTATAAAAACATCCTAGTATATGTAGGATATTGTTTTTACACAAAATAATATAATAAATATATTTGAGGGGTGATGAAGGGAAATAATGGAATGGATCTTAAGAGAAGACATTACTTATTAATGGGGTAACTACTTTTGGTTTATGCAAAAAAGCTTCCTTGAGAGGGTTTCTGTCCAAAGATAATATTCAAGGTATAAGGGAGGCTTTTTGGCAGATATTTAATGATCCTAAATGGCTTGATATGTGTGAGGAATGGGTAAAAGTGGTGTCCTTTTATAGGGTAGGAAAATGAATCACTTGTCATTTTTAGAGAGAAGTTAGGTGTACAGGTGTTCTTACTTAAAAAATTCATACCAGACCAAAAATAGTCAATAACGGAAGGGTTATGGATGATATATGGATATAAATTGATTTCAGGACATGTTTCTAGGTCTTTTTGGGTAATGAATTTATGGTTTAGTACTATATTATACTAATTCTTCTCTTAACCAATAAAATTAATCTTAATCTCCTTCACTAATATTTTTTTTCCCAAAAGCAATATTGAAAATATTGAACATTATAAATTATCAAAATTAAAAATATGGAATTAATTTTTCTAAATCCTAATCATAGAAGTAGCTGGATATAAATTAAAATTAGTCCAGCTGTCAGGATGAATCTTAGGGTTTTTATAGTACAATGGATCAAAAGTTTGTTAAGTCATTATGTCCAATTTAAATGTGGAAATGGTTGGAATGAAAAAAAATTGTTTAATTTATAAAACTATTATCTAATTGATCTTTTAAATCAAATTAAAATATATTTTTAACTATATAAAAAATATAATTAAAATGTAGTTTTGAATTAATAACCAATAATTTTCAATATTCATCTAAAAATTAAGTTTCTTAGAAAATCCAAAAATTTCACCCTAAGATAATTTTGAAATTATAAATTCAAAAATGAGGTTTATTTGTTGAAATTAAATTTTTCAATGATTCAAAAATTAATTTTATTGGGAGGTATTTAGAAATAGTATTTTTAGACATTGAAGGGATTTACCAAAAAAACATATCTTTCATTATAAATATATTTTATTTATACCAAAAAATATACACAATATTTGAAATATAGTTATTAATAGTCATATAAATATTTTTAATGTCTAGGTTAGGATTTTCCTATTTAAAAAATAAAATTATGTTTCATAGAAGCTCAGTATTGTGTGTATCGTACGCCAACTTAGTGTTGCATGTAACATACGACAAGACAATGTTTCATGTAACGTATGACATGTTGGTTTAGTGTGAAAGAAATATTTTACATAGTTCATTGTAAGATAAAAATTTCAATTTATTAAAAAAAATAGGTCCATAAAAACTTGGGGTTTACAGATTTTGTGAACAATTCATTATAGTGAATTAGGGGAGTTAGTGAGACAACTATAAAGTATTAAGTAACTAAACTATCCATTATAGTGAACTAAGGGAGTTACTAATATAACTATAAACTATAGAGTATTTGTCTTTATTAATATGGTAAACAAAAACATTATCATTCTTGTTCGTTGGAATATCTCGTTTCATGTGAACCAAGTACATATCCCTTGTGTCTTTTACGGAATTATTTTAAGATGAAAGATAGAGAGAAATTGAATTATTTCTAAACGTGAGAGAAAAATATCAACACATAAAAAATAATTAAGAAAGTAATATATCTACCCTAATTCATCACATCATGGTGTGGTATCTTTTATAGAAATCTAACATTTGGTATCAAAGTATAATTTCTAATTTTATTCTCTTTGAATCATGGAATCAAATTTCAAACATAAAAAGGTTCCCATATTTTAAGGGAGTAATTAAAAATTGTGAAAAAATGACGTATAATTATTTTAGATCCTAATAAATTGATTTAAATACATTATTTTTTTAGAAATTACTAGTAATATCTATTTTGGATCCCTGATATAGATAGAAAATTATGAAAATGATGTAGAATTTAAAGACATAAAATCATTTGTAGGTTCAATTACCAATCCCATTTTCACAAAGGTTTTATCCTATAAAACTACTCACACTATGTGGTAAATTATTCTGAATATTTATGATGGAAATTTAAATTCAAGGTAAGAAAAGGTGAATGTCATGTGAGAAAAATGTATTATTTGATAATGAATTCAAATCTGATGGTTAGTTTAGTTTTTGGCCATCTAAATGTTGTTGTTACTGATATGTAACGACATTTTGATGATTTAAATAAGGGGATTATCATAACTAGGTTGATGAAAATACCCCTTCCTCATTTTTTTGAAAATTTATTCTTTTTAGAAGGAAATTACCGGAAAGATATTTCTCTCAAAAAAACACATAATACTCTTGTAAATTATGATATAAAAAATTAATATAATGAGTCTAAAATAAAAGAACATACTCCTCAAGTGGATTTTAGTTCTCTGAAAAAAAAATTAATCAAGGATAATATATAATCTATTAATGTATATTATTTCATGTCATTTAAAATCCCTAACCATAACAGATGATGAATAATATTTAAGGGTAAGATTCATATTTATTTTATTTTTTGTTGAATAGTGGAACATCCTTCCTCTACTTGTCCTAAAACTTTTAAGAGGAATATTATGAAGGAAAAAACTCAGGAAAGTTGAAATGAAAGGTTTAAAAATTAACAATGGTTTAACATTAAAATAATAAACAGTCAATCAAATTAAAAATATAATTCATGAGAAAGTGAAGATAAAGATGTTAAAAAATATAGGGATGAATTTTTTACGGATATTTCAAATAACCTAATACATTTTGATAGTGATAATTAGAATTAAATAGTTTTATGAAGGGATGATCTATAGGAATAACATTAGGAATCTCTTTAAGAAAAAATTGTGTAAAGGGAAAATACTATGAAGGCTAATGTAGATGTAAAAAATTCCAAGGTTTACATGTATCATAATGTCAAATAAAATTTAGAGTATATGATTGAAATTTATAAAAATAACATATGAAAGTTTTTAGGTTTTATGAAATTATGTTCAACTAAAATATATAATTCAAGAACAATCCCAAATAATTAATGGTATGGAATTAACTATTAATGATAGAGTAAATAAAATTGAGGGGTTAGTTCATAATGTTATGAACTGAAATCAATATTGTGAAGACCAATTATGATTATTAACACCAAATATGATGAAAAAAATATACACATTCATCCTGACAAAGTCAATAAAATGAAATTTTATTAGAATAATTCATACATATTCCTAAAGTTTTTAAATAAAAAATAGATTTAAATTTCATATCTTTCAAAAACCTCTACCAAAGACTCGTCGAAGGAAGGATGATCTACACCAAACAATAATAGAACCTACCATAAGGCTAATGAAATTTCTAAATCATTAAGAGTTGGATGTTTTTCTTTAGGAAATTTTGGACACACATATAATGTTTTCTCTATTTCAATGATTTAACTTTAATAGAAACTCAAATCCAGACATTAATGAATTATTTTTAATAATTTATTTTATTTTAACTATTATTTTTTTTATGATGTCTAGAAGAATAAGTTAACTAATATCCTTTTAATAGTGCATCATTATGAATTCCTTGAAGTAGAAGAAAGAGAAAACTATAACCTGACCAAAATACAAAGAAAAAAAACCTTATTTTAAACCTTTTAATAAAAATAATACCTCATAGATCTATCTATTGAGAAAGTTCACTCATCACATTTTTTGGTGCTATTGGGGTGTTCAGTGATGGAACATTTTGCTAAGATTTCATTGTGGGAAATAAAAAAGACAAGATCATGGATATTGGATAGTATATTAACATCACATATAAATTTAAATTAAAACCTTTGTGTTAATTATAAGAATCATAAATAAGGTTTCATTCATTTCTTTAATGAATAGTGTCTTAATATTTTTTGTTCCTATAAGGCTTGGATTGGTGGAAAAGTTCATTTTTTTATGCTATTATTTTGGTCGAAGTAATATTCCTTAATCATTTAAGTGTTATCCAATTGTGTGACTATTCACATGATGTAGAATTAAATGAAAAGGTATATACTTTATAAAATAATTAAAAATAAGTAATTCAACACAGAAGAATAAATAAAGGTAATTTTTACTTTGTGGTAGGGGATAATTTTTATATGATGTCCAAAGAGTAGAAGAACTTGTTATAGCACAGGCGACTCAACCATGTTATCTAAAAATCACTATCGAGGATAGTAAAGATCAATTGAGAAAGTTATATTACATATCTAATATGTGATAACACATAAATATGTGATTCTTTTCAATAAGGGGTGATTGTCTAGAAGTTTTAAATGTTAAACAAGAAGAAGGCCACAAGGTGAAAATTGTTCATGTAGACATTTTTGGGATCATCTCACCAATGGAAACTGATGGATAAAGGTTCTATGTATTATTTTATCATCATTTTCACACTATAGAATGGATTGAGCCTATGATGCACAAAAATGAAGTGTTTATATGTATCAAATTATATCAGAGGAGATCCAAAAATATTCATGATGTATAAATTTTGAAAATCTAAACTAATAATGGGACATAATCTATAAATCATCAGGTTTAATAATATCTAGAAAATCCTGGAATTCATTATCAAATGTCTATTGTTAGAACACCCTAGTAAAATGGTTTTTTGTAAAAAGGAACTCTATTATAAAAAATATTTCCTAAACAATGTTTATCAAAATATCACCTCTATGAAATATTAGAAAGAATCAAATCTTAAAGTGTATAACATCTCCAATAGATCATTTGTGTATAAAAATAAAGAGTGAATACTATATTAAATTTTTTTTTGGAAGAAGTGTATGAACCAGTAAGTGTATGAACCAGTACTTCCACAAATATTTGAGTAAATGTTTTATTTTCAATAAATAAAAGACAAGTACAATTTATGATCTAGTTGAGAAAAGCATATTTCATGGATACCCTTCACATAGTTATATTTAATGATGTTACAAAAAGAGACATGAAAATATGATTGATATAAATGAAATTGCGGTGATTTAAGGTGTAAAAATGCCAACAACAGGTAAACTAATTCCCCATAAAAACCAACCAATTTTGGAGTCTTAATGTGATGATTATGTACAAGGATTAGGAGGATTAACTCAAGATATTGTATATTTTGATGAAGACTCAGATTTTAATAAAAAATATAAATTATATTATAGTTTATAAGAGAAATAAATAAGGATGAAATCATCAAAAGAAACATTATTAGAGAGAAAATGACCGTAATTCAAAATAGTGTAATAATTATTCATCAGAATATCTTCGATATCATTTTAGGAATCAATGTACTTTAAACTAGAGATTATGGATAAGATCTGGTTCAAGGATATGAATGAAGAGTTAGAGAAAATACAGAAAAAAGAGACATGTGATGTTATTTAAGGAAATGTTACACAAATATTATTATAACAACGTTGTTTTTTTAAAAATCATAATGAATATAGAATTTTGATTTAGAATAAATCACATACTATGTGAAAAGGGTATTAAAAAATTGAATAAATTGATATCAAGTAAATGGTTTCACCCATTTCATGGATTGAATCTATTCTATTATTCTTTTATAGGTAAATTTAAAATGGGTTTAGGATATACAAAATGAATTTGAAATCCACCTACATGAATTGTGTTCTTTAATAGTATGTGTATAATGAGAAACATGATAGGTTTCTCATTGGTGAAGGTGAATGAAAATTATTTAGATTGAAGAAAGAATTTTAGGGATTCAAACATGTACCAAGTGAATAGTATACTATATTAGACTAGTATTTCGGAAAATTTAGTCTCATAAATGTTTTATTTCATGTGAAGTAATGCGTTGAAATGTTGAATGTTCAATTCAGGTTTCATAATGCATGATTACCCTAATAAACACAGAGGGACATGGCATAATCCTGGGGAGAAAATAATCAATCTTAGCAACTCGATTGATGCGGAAAGAGGAATAATGTTGTTGTGAATAATTTTAGATATGAGTTATAAGATTATTTCTAGGAGTATATCATTGAGATGGTTTATTCTAATTTTATCTTGAATGTGGTGGGAAAACAATGTGTTTGATATATGATTCATATTTTCACTGGAATTTGACATTCATTTATGTTGAATAGAGACCACATCATTAGTGGATGTCTGAACCATATACATGTGAAGTAAGAAACCTTCCACAAATAGATAAATTAGTTCATCATTGAAATATATTGGGGAGTTATTAAACTATTTTTGGTAGTAAACTAAGAGGGTCAGTTAGGTAACTCTGTGTTGTGAATGAGTGAGATTTAGTAATATGGCTAAGAAACAAACAATTGTGAATTATCCTTGGAAAAATAGGTTTTTTTTACCATGTAAAAATATCTCATGACATTTAATGTTTCATTCAATCATATAAAAACTGGTAGGGAAATTGAAGTGTTATTTGGTATGAGACGACAAGATCTATACCAATGAATTAACCAAGAAAGTATCATCACTATCATGATTGACCCCACTCTCAGGTTTTTATGTCTTATAGAGATCCATTATGTGTATATATATATATATGTATAGGAAAATATCCTATAGGTATTATTATGATTTATATACACATAGATAGGATGGTTTTCCTAGTGCTGGGTGATGGTTTTTAGCACATTATGGCAATTTTTTCTGTATGTGACCCTAAGGTGGGTTTTTTGGGAAATTTGGTTGGAATGGGAGTTTGAGTTGGGGATGGATATTTATCTATGTGATTTATATATATATATATATATATATATATGTATGAACTATGGGATAGTTGGGAGATAGGGAGACGGTTGAGACATGATGTTGGCATTAGTTAGTCACTGTCGATACCTATTTGAAGGTGGTCTGTGATGTGTGATTTCCTAATTTATTCAGTGCCAGAGGGGTGGGAAAAATGATTTGGTATATGAATTAGAGATTTATTGATTAGAATTTATGTTGAAATATTTATAGAAATGGTGATTCCTTAGTGTTTCATGAAAAAAACCATTAGTTGTAGGGATATGGTTTCACAGATATTTTTAAGGATTATGACCATTGAAATACTTATCCATGAAAATTTTAGATGCGCTTACTAGCATAGATAGATCATGGGTTAATTTTTTTAGAGTTATAATGATTCCTAGAGTTATGTTTGGTCATTTGGTTATCCCTGATTTTCCTGGGGTGTTCATATTATAATAAAAACATCAATATTTTTATAGTTAAATAGATTAGAATGTTGTAGTGGCATGGTCAGAGTTTTAGGCCAGAGTGTCTAGTATTAGTAATGTGTGAATCATCGAATCATGATTCATGATTTTTATTTGGTCATAATGTAGGGAATGAGACTATGATTTTCATCAGGTCATGGAAACTCATGCCTTTAATCACTGAGACTCGTGTATTACAAATGAGTGATGGATGTGAGCAGTCTAAGGACCATGGTGATTTATTAATTTTTTATGGTACTAATTTCCCATGAATGGATGATAAAAGGGTGTGGATACTTATTAATGGTGAATATTTCCTAAACACCATTATATCATGGGATATAAGTGGTGATTATTGGTAGTAATAGGTCACCCATGTTTGGTTATGACCAATGATTTTTCAGAATTCACTCACAGAACATTGTTGGTGTGGTCATATAGTTGGGAGTACAGCATAATCATTTTGACATTGTGAATCACATAATCTAAAGAAATTTAATGTGAATCCTTGGGTAGTGTTATTATAATCTTAAAATAGGTGATAAATTTATGTTTACTATTTTTGAATGGGTATGAGATTGATGGCCACATCCAGTAATCACATTTGGTGGTGGATGAATCATGGGGCATATTTTTTGGAATAAATTTCCTATAATGAAAAAGGACAATCTTATAGTACAGACAATGATTTTATTCATGGTATAATATCTCTATTTTTATAAGGGTTATAGAGAAGTATATTTTTAATGTGAGAGGATGATCTCGTAATGGGATTTGCGACACTAGGGTTCCCCATGTCACCACCTTCATCTTCTCCACCTCAGGTCAGTTGTGGTTCTCCCTTCGATGCTCCTACTAAGCATGGTCACCGCTTGTGAACTCTTCTAGGGTTGGTTTCATGTGGCAATTCCATCATGGAAAACCCCATAATTTGATGTCTTCTTCATGCTCCAACCTTTGAGTGGTTTGGGGCTTCACATGGAAGTGTAGTATCGTCCTAGTGTTCATGTTTACGATGCTATGGTTCGGGGGGAGTCATTATGTTTAGTGTTGGTTGTGGGTGTATTGGGAGGATATAATCTCCATTTTTAGAGTTTTTTTCATGAGAACCAATTGTTTGTACTTTCATTACGTGAATATACACTTATTATATATATTATTCATTGTTCTGCACGACTATAATATAATAATGTCCTAGAAAATTTTTTGTATTAATAAGGTCATGGTAGATCCCGGCTTTGATGAGAACCAAGAGATTCTATAACAATGTTCTTAAATAATGTTCTACGGTTTGATGAAATACTATGACAGGACACATAGTAGACACACTGTAATGTGTGAGTACTCGTAAAAAGTCGAAACTCTCTCTCATGGAGTTCACACTTGGTAATCTCCAAGATGGGAGATTAAGAGAACTGACCTTCAAGTAACAATTCTGCATGTCTTGGTGTCATCTGACATTTCTATCTATAAGCATGTGTAATGGTCCTTATAATTGAAGATTATCATTAACTCATTTCTTTACCCACGTACTTAGATTTGCTAATGAAAAACGTCACAAAAACAGTTGGCGAGAAGTAGGGTACATTGGGTGTGTCACAAATGACATGTTGTTAACGGATAAGTCAAGGATGGTTTTGTCCCTCCCATATTTATGGAAGTAGATATCTCAGGAACTATGATTGAAATAGAACTTTGGTCCAAATTCCATGTCCATGGTGTAATGACGAGTTTATTTCTGGAAGTCAAAAAATGACAGATCAAGCATATAGGTTTATGACACTGCCATGAAACTTGCTTGATGAGATATTGTGACAAAGGGATTAAATTACACAGTAAGCGTTTGTATAAGGTGACAAGTAAATGTAGCTTCAACTTCTTTCTCTTTGCTTCCTTTACCCGTTTCTAGATAGTAATCATGGAATTTAGGCAAGCCCGCCTAATGCCAACGAGAAAGATGCCTAGAGGGTCACACACTAAGTGTATCCAAGTATAACAGGTAGAATAAATATTATTCCCGTATGTGGTTTAATAATAATTCATGGAAGCCTAAATCATTTTTGTCATGGAGGAAGAATAAAATGAAAACAAGATATACAATCCGTGTATTAATTATTACACGCTGTGTAGTTTTCATTTTGGAAAGGAAAGGAAAAAAATCTACACGCCATGTATTAATGATTACACGCTGTGTAGTTTTATGAAAATCATGTACACGCCGTGTATTAATGATTAAACTCTATTTAGTTTTTTCAGTAGCTATTTTGAGGAAATAGTATTGTTTTATTAAATGATATTTATTATAATCAGTGAGGGTGCATGTCAAGGAATTAATGATACAACATGGGGGGTTTCAAAAATAGTTAATGAAATAAATAAATTGTGTAACACATTTATTTGTTTTCATAACTCTATAAGCTAAAACACGATTATAAATATCCTCACAACCCCAAAACGTTTCCTTAATGATTTTTCACCTCAATTCTGGAGAATTATTTCAATCTCGAAAGAACTCCTTCCTCCAAGAACGCCCTCAAGACCAATAGAGATCCTCCTCCATTGGATCAAGATGATCTAAGGCGGATAATGCATGAAATGGATTCTCTATTCTAGCACCCGGATATTCCTTTGGAAATTTCCAGAGATATGTGTTGCATCTATGGATCACTGCTAGAGGAAGTCTACACTTGGCTTCTGCGAAGCAATGACATATCACATCGGAGCGTGATCAGAAATGTCGATGAAGAAAGAACGCCATAAAAGGTACTTAATTTCAATTAATTAAATTAATTATAATCAACATGTGACAATCCTCCTTTGTGGTTCCAGGACTATTATTTTTCTTTTTCTATTTCTGTGATTCGATCCGTGGAGTCTGGCATTTATCGTCGTATTGATACCTGATTGATCATTGTTAATGAAAAAATCCAAGTGGGCACATCCTCCCACGAGCTTCCACTACGCCTGGAACCTTCAATTAGTATCAAAGTGAGGTTACAATGTTGATTATAGTCATTCAATTTTCGTGGATAATTTACGCATTTATATTTGATTCAATTCAAGATAAATCGTTTTATAAATCTGAATGACTGATATATATTCTTCCTCCTACATTTCTCGATTCAAATCAATGAAATGACCTTTTAATTTTAATTTTGATTAAAATAAAAAAGAGTAACTCATCCGGAGGAGCTGCTATTTCTGTCTGTATAACACAAGAATATACTTCATGTTGTAAAAACTACATGTTGTGTACTTAGGTTCAATGAACCAGTACTGGTCCGCTAAACCACACTGTGTGAATTGACTATACCTAATTATTTATTACTCCATGTTGACTAGAAATGAACAGCACGTGGAAACATAAATACATGGCACGTATGTTGAGACAACACACCATGTAGTTTGATCCGACCCAGATGAAACCATTTACAAGGAGAAGTTGTGTACCGCATCCATGGGATTTCCAAGCTGGTAACCGCGTAACAAGGAAGTACACGCCGTGTTATATTAATCTACATGTTGTGTTCACCAAAAATTCCAAAGTACAGAAAAAAAACACCAAATACCCTGGCGTACATTGGATAAAAAAAATACACGCCGTGTAATATAGCTTACACATCATGTACTTTTCAGAAATGGAATTTCCCCAGGTTTCCTCCAAATGTACAAAGACATCGTACAAGGAATATGGATGAGAAGAATATCAAGGAAATTAATAAAGGAATTTAAGATAAATAATTGATTAATTATAATATCATAATTAATTCAAGCATGACATATATTGAATAATATAATGATTAAGTGAATTTGAATACTAAATATGAGTAAATGTAATTGCATGCTATGGATGATCATGAGCTGGACCAAAGACCCTTTGTGTGTGTATGGTTTCCTTTAAATTTATTTAATTTAAATTCGTTGGCCTGCGAGCCTTCTTCCAATAAAATGTAGGGTTTGTGTGCCCATGGTGTCTTTAATGTAAACCCCATGTAATGGAGGATCTCCCAAGCTAGAGGAGATGGTTCAAAATTCGAAGCTGAGGCGACACCTCCACAAAGAAGATACAAAGGTGGATAGGTGGGAGATGCAAAACACAAACCATCAGGTTCAAGGTGTTTCCCCAAGGTCAGGGTTAGCTTACAAAATCTGGTAGATAAGATAACCAGTAGAATCTCATGATCATGCCACCTTATTTTATTTATGTATGATTTTATGTTTTATTTATTATGAATATGTTATCGCGATCACATAGTTAATGAAATAAATAATGTAAGAAAATATGAAATAAAATAAAAACTGTACTATGTGTAAACATTATGAGAACAAGGTTAATCACTTAAGTAAGCATCACATAATATTAACAAGTATGTGATAATGTGAACTATGCATAATGAATAAAATCCCTCAAATACCATATTATGTCAGACCATGCCTTCCGTTATTTGATTAATGGAGGGACTGTAGCAGGGGGAATTTCTGGGTACTGTAGCAGCAGCGACACTATAGCAGCGGTGGCACTCTAGCGGTGGAGGGACTATAGCAGATACTGTAGCGACGACGGTACTTTAGTGGTATTGTTGCAGACCGGGTGCTGTAGCAGTACTGTTCACCGAGGGGTCCATTGGGAAAAAATGGGCTTTCAAGCCTTGTATTTGGTCTACTTGGCCATGGGACTTCGGGCTATGTAATGGGTCTCCCTCTACCCAGTCTAAAGAGGTCTTTGCTTTAAATAATAAATTGGGGATTTGGCCCCAACCTTTAAAAAAACATACTTTTATAATGGATGCACTTATGAAAGTTTCGGGTTGACTTAAACATTCTTCATCAAGAGTAGTATCCCTGGCTAGATGTGTTGTAAAATAGATGAAAGTGCTTAGGAAATCCAAGTCAGGATTTTAGGATTGGGGAGTCTACTCAACAGATCAAGGAACTGTAAGACCATAGTTGGAAATGACCTACCTACCTAAGTACCTTCATATAGCTTGACCAAACCCATGTTGGGGTTATTCAAAGGGGAGTATGGATCCTTGCCACTAGAATGTCTGGGAAACTGGACATTCTGAGTTCAATGGTGAGGGAAATTGGGGCTTGATAAAATAGTAGGAGTCCTAATAAAATTTTATTATTTCTCATAAAATGTAATCAAGAAAGTACTGTTAAATCTCCACTTTTAATTTGTAGAATCAACATGACAAACTTGTCAACCACATTTTCTCTACGATCAATTCAAGATAAAGACAATATCCTCACTAGTATTAACTTTCTGGATTGGTTTAGGTGCCTTCGGGTTATCCTACTCCATGAATGAAAGTTTTACGTGATGGAGTCCTCACTTCCTAATTTGCATGCCCAAGGGGTGAGTGATGATGTTTTTCTAGTCTATGATCAACATTTGAGCGATGCACCCGACATTCAATGTTTGATGATATCATCAATGTCAAGTGAGCTCATGAAGTCTCATGAAGACATGCATGCCTACAGCATGCTCGAGCACCTCCATGGTCTATACGAGGAGAGATAAAGACAAGAAAGGGTTGAGATCTCCAAGGCTTTATTTCAAATCAATCTTGGAGAGGGTTCCCTAGCTAGGCCTCATGTAGTCAAGCTCATTGGCTACATTGAGCGTTTGGAGGTTCTAGGGTTTAAACTCCTCAAAGAGCTCGGTATTGATCACATTCTTGCATCACTCCCCCAGAGCTTCTCAACCTTTTTTGTAAATTTCAACATGAAAGATATTGAGAAGTCTCTATCTAATCTTCTTATCCTTATTTTCCATGTGAGAAATGATATGAAGTATGAGAAACCCTCTTTCCTTATAGTGAATAAACGGAAAGGGAAGGAGAATAGCATTAATCCCAAAGCGTATTCAAGGCCTTCTATGAAAAGGGATATGAAGGGGAGGCAAGAGAATAGGAGGCTATTTGTTTTGTATTTGGCAAGAAGGGCCACTGGAAGAAAAACTACACCCAGGCAAGGAAGAAAGGGGAAGCTTCGGGTGTGTTTGTTACTGAATGCAATCTATTTGTTTCTACAAATTGGGTATTAGATACATCTTGTGGTGCTCACATATGTATCCAAATACAGGAACCAATTTGATTCAGGAAGATTGATTTAGGGGAGGTAGATCTACGAGTAGCCAATGGAGCTAGACTTGTTGTTGTAACTATCGGGGACTACCACCTCACATTGCCAACTGGAATGATCATGATGTCAAAGTGTTGTTATTATGTGACTTCTGTTACTAAAAACAATATTTCAGTATCCATATTATAAATTGATGGTTTCATCTTCATGTTTGGAAATTAATGTTTCTACTCTTATAAAGATAGCATTTGTTAGTTAGGGAACATTTATATAATGGCCTTTATGTGTTAGACTACACAAACCAAGCAATGGAAATCGATGAAAAGGTTAATTTACATGACTCATAACACACCCAACTTTGGCATCACCGGCTATGTCATGTCAATGAGAAAGGATGGAAAAAATTACATCAAGATGGGTATTTATATTTTTTCTTACTAAAGCCACTTGGTGTATGTCATGCGTGTCAAAAAGTAAAAATGACCAAAGTACCATTTAGTGGAAAAGGTAAAAAGGATATAGAGATTCTATAATTAGTTCACACAGTTGTGCGTGGACCATTTCTAGTTGAAGCAAGGGGTGGGTTCTTGTACTTCATAAATTTTACTGAAGATTTTAGTAGATATGGATATATTTACTTAATGAGGTATAAGTAAGATTCTTTTGATCGGTTCAAAGAATACAAGAATGAAGTTGAGAACTATCATGGTATGAAGATTTAGAAACTCCACTCAGACAGAGGATGAGAATAACATAATCAGGACATCATTGATTTCTTACAAGAGTTTGGGATTCTATCTCAAATCACTCATCATTACACACCTCATTGGAATGGTGTAAGTGAAAGGAGGAACCACACCCTTTTGTACATGGTGAGATCAATGAGGAGACATGTGAGTCTTCTATTATCCTTTTGGGGATATGCATTACAAACAACATCACACATACTAAACCAAGTACCAACTAAATAGATAAATGTTATTCCATATGAGTTTTCGAGTGGATGCAAAGACATGTTATGAAATTTACATGTTTGGGGTAGCGAAAAATTTGTTAAGGCCTCTTTAAGTAACAAACATGCACCCCGAGGCACAAATTGTATCTTTATAGGATATCCCAAGGAAACAAGGTGATATTTCCTATACAACTCTCAGATAAAAATTTTACAGTGGAAAGACACACCATATTCCTTGAGAGGGAGCACATCTCCAAAAGAGATAATGGGAGTGAGATAGACTTCGATGAAGTTGAGGCTCAAGATATACAAGATTTGGTACAAGAACAAATTCCACAAAGCCTAGGAGAAGAAGAATCTATTCAAGAGACATTATAATTTCATAGGAGCATGAGAGAGGTGAGAGAACCAGAACGATATGGTTTTCTTATCACTGAGGATAGTGACTCATTATTGGTTGGCAGTGATGATCCTCTTACCTAAAAGGAAGCAGTTAAAGGCACAGACATTGCCAAGTGGAAAGAAACCATGAATTCTGAAATGGATTCCATGTACCAAAACCATGTATGAATTTTGGTAGATCCTCCATTTGATGTAAATCCTATTGGTAATAAATCAGTAATCAAGAAGAGAATGGACATGGAGGGACAAACCAGCACCTATAAGACACGACTGGTTGCAAAAGGTCTTAGAGAGCATCAATGAATTGACTATGATGAAACCTTTTCACCGGTTGTGCTACTGAAATCCATCAGAATCCTATAGGCCATTTTCGCTTACCGGGACTATGAAATTTTGAAAATGGATGTCAAACAACATTCCTTAACAGGAACCTCTAGGAAGATGTCTACATTACACAACCTGAAGGTTTTATGACTCCAAAGGATGCCAACAAGGTATGCATGTTGCAGCAATCCATTTATGGATTAAAGCAAGCATCAAGGTCAATGAACATTCGTTTTGATGAAGCTGTAACAGAATTTGGATTTGTTAAGAAAGAATGTGAGCCTTGTGTTGACAAAAGGTTTAATGGAAGTGAATTAATTTTCCAAATTGTATATGTTGATGACATATTACTTGTTGGAAAAAAATACCTATCTTATAGTCAGTTAAGGCATGGTTGGATAAATTCTTCTCTATAAAAGACTTGGGTGAGGAAGCATATATTCATGGGATCAAGATCCATCGTGATAGATCCAATATATTGTGGGTATGGAGTCAAAGTACACACATTGATAAGATTCTAATGATATTCAGTATGGAATAGTCCTAGAGGGGATTGTTGCCAGTGTCACATGGAATTCATCTTTCCAAGAAAATGTGTCCTCATACACATTAGGAAAGAATGAAAATAGAAAGGATCCCTTACGCATCTGCGATTGGTTCAGTCATGTATGCTATGCTATGTACATGTCTAGATGTTTATTATGCATTAAGTACAGTAGGAAGATATCAAACTGATCTAGGAGACCGCCATTGGATGGAATTCAAGACTATCCTTAAGTATCTATGGAATACAAAGGATATGTTCCTAGTTTATGGAGGACATGAGGAACTAGTCATCATAGGAGATGTAGATTCTACTATCCAGATTGATCAAGATGACATGAAGTCACAAAATGGATACATCTTCATTTTGAATGGAGGTGTAGTGAGTCAAAAGAGCTCAAAGCAAGGTGTGGTGGCAGATTCTACAATAGAGTCCGAGTATATCACAACTTCTGGAGGAGCTAAAGAAGAATTATGGATGTGAATCGTCATCCAAGTGTTGAATGTAGTTCCTATCATTAATGATCCTATCACACTCTATTGTGAAAATACTATAGTGGTGGCACTTGCAAAGGATCCAAGGTCAAATCAATTGAACAAGCACATACTTCGGAAGTATCATCTCTTGGGGGATTTTTCTCGAAGTGGTGAAGTTGCAGTGAGCAGTATTTCCATGGAAGACAACATGGAATACCCCTTGACTAAAGCCTTGACTCAGCAGAAACATGATCATCATGTAATTTCTAGTGGAATAAAAGTTATATGTAGTTGGCTCTAGTCAAAGTGGGAGTTTTTTAGAGTTGGTGTCCTGATAACCAACCATTTGTACTTTGATTATGTGAGTATAAACTTATTATATATACTATTCATTTGTCTGCATGACTATAATATAATAATGTCCTGTAACATTTTTATCATTAATAATGTCATGGAAGATCCCTGCTATGATGAGAACCTTGAAATGATATAACAATATTCTTAAATAAAGTTCTATGGTTGGATGACATACTATGATAGGAAACATAGTATACTGACTATCATGTGAGAGTACTCGTAAGAATATGAGACTCTCTCTCATTGAGTTCTCACTTGGTAATCTCCATGATGGGAGATTATGAGAACAGATCCGCTAGTAGAAATTACGCATGTCTTGGTGTCATTGGACATTGCTATCTACGAGCATGTGAAATAGTCCTTAGACTAGAAGATAATCAATAACTAATGTCTTGACTCGCGCACATAGATTTTTTGAGTAAAATCGTCCCTAAGATAGTTGGAGGGAAGTTGGGTACATTGGGTGCATCGCGAATGACATGTTGTTAATGGATAAGTCGAGGAAGGATTTGTCCCTTCCATATTTATGGAAGTAGATATCTTGGGCCCTTTAATTGAAATAGAAATGTTTCCAAATTTTCATGGCCATGGTGTAATGAAGAGTTTATTTCTAGAAGTCAAAGAATGACAAATCAAGCATATAGGTTTATGACACTCCCATGAAACCTACTTGATGAGATATTGAGTCGAAGGGATTAAATTACACGGTAATCATTCATATGAGGAGACTCATCAATGTGGCATAAAATTATTTCTCTTGGGTTCCTTGACCCATTGCTATACATTAATTTTGGACTTTAGGAAAGCCCTCTTAATGCCAATGAGAAAGAGGCCTAGAGGGTCACACACTAAGTGTATTCAAGTATCTCATGTAAAATAAAGATTATTTCTATACATGGTTTACTATTTATTCAAGGAATCCAAAATCATTTTAATGATGGAGGAAGAATAAAATGAAAAACAAGATATAAACGTCATGTATTAATGATTACACGCTGTGTAGTTTTATGAAAAACAAGTACACGATGTGTATTATTGATTACATGTCATGTAGTTTTTCTAGTAATGATTTTGAGGAAATAATATTGTTTTATTAAATGATATTTATTATAACCAGCATGGGTGCAGGTTAGAGAATTAATTATTTTCCATGGTGGTTTTCAATAAGAATTAATGAAATAAATAAAACGTGTAACGTGTTTATTTAATGTCATAACTCTATAACCTCAAACCCAATTATGAATAACCTCAAAACCCCAAAACTTTTTTTAATCATTGTGAAAAACAATTTTGGATAATTATTTCAAGGCCGAAAGAACTCATTTTTTCAAGAACGCTCTCAAGAATGAGAGAGATCCTCCCCTATCGGATCAAGACGATCTAAGGTGGACAACACATGAAAAGGATTCTCCACACTAGCACCCTGATATTCCTTTGGCGACGTCCAGAGATATATCGTGCACATGTGGATCAACACTAGAAAAAGTATACACTTGGATTCTATGATGCAATGATGAATCACATTAGAGCATGATCAGAAATTTCAACGAACAAAGAATGACTTATAAGGAAATTATTGTCAATTAATTAAATTAATTATAATCAACCTATGATGATCCTCATTTATAGTTTTGAGACTATTCTTATTCTTTTTCATTTTCTATGATTCGATCCGTTGATTTTGGCGTTTATCGTTGTATTGATCCTATATTGATCATTGTTAATGGCAAGAATCAAGTGGGCACATCCACCCATGAGCTTTCGCTACACCCGGAACCTTCATCCAAATGTATATTTTAAGGTGGTGATGGGATCATTGATTGCCTTACAGCGATATCTTCTTTAAGTGTTTTTTCATTCGGTAGGTCATACTTTCAGTGATGAATTGTTTATTTTTGATATTTTGACTACGTTCATTAGTTTTGGATGTGTGGTGGTTTTGATTTTGGATGTGGCTTGCATTTTTGGTGTCGTTGGGTGGCCCAAACAAGGTTCTCGTTGGTTTCCCTATGAAGGGTGGATTTTGGATTCAGTGAGGTGAGGATCTCTTAGGTGATGGAACCAATGCTCTATATTTTCTGATTTTCTATTGTTTTATGGTTGTCAATGACAAAATACATTTTGTGAAGTGCTGATGTGGTTTTTGTGTGACCATTTTTGGTTTTGTTTTCGGGATGATGAAGATGTATATTGTTTTCATTGTTTAAGTATGATGTAACATTTTAGAAGCAGAAGGAGGAGGAGAAACATATTTTTCTTGGTGAAGGATAACAAGTCCTTTGAAGTTTTGTGTTTTGATGTTGAAAATTTTCTAATTTCTTGGAATGATTATTGTTGATGTGTTTTCTTTGCAGACTATGGTTCACATTTAAGGGAATGTGAAACCAGTTCATCTACATGGGGTTATCTAGAGAAGGTTTAGAGAAGTTAGTATCACCTTGTAATGTCCTGGTTTAGGAAGCCACCCAGAGGTTCCCTGTACTCGGTTGGTCACATGGCCTCAAGCACATTTCCCCGAATGCTAGAGGCTTCCAACTAGCAGAAAAGGCCTTGGGTGTGATAGTGGTGAAACTATGCCCTCATTGGCAGATTAACACAATAGAATAAAAAAATAGCAATATCAGAATATGTAATAATCCATACAAAATTAAACAGTTAAAGACTGGAAACTAATAAACAGGAGCAGACATATATATATGAATGATGCATGATACATATGTATGCCCAAGAAGCCAAACAAGTCAAAATGATGGAATAGAACAGTAATAAACCAAATACAAAACAAAAGAAAGTAAACAACTCCTCATCAACTAAAGCCATAGCTTGGTCCCATACTCTCGTACTCTATAGTCAATCAATGTTCTGAAGTAGAAGGGTTCTTTCACTTATCTATACATACAGAAATATAATCTGTTTGGGCCCAAAATCATGACCCAAACAAGGTGTGTGACTAAATCCCAGTAGGCAACCGCCCAAAGATCTGTGCCTAACAATCATTGAAAAAATATGGCTGGAAATAATAATCAAGAAGCATTAAACAAGAAGGTACTTAACAATAAACAAATCCCCATATAAAATAAGCATAAAATCAAACAAGGTAACCCTCTGGGAAGTACAAGAAGCCTATCCCTCTTGTTCAGTCATAAGTATATATAAATACTCTTGGAGGAACCACTCACAGTCGATTCCCCTTATAGTCAAAAGTAATTTAAAGACTCTCTGATTAAACTCACTCAATAAGTTCCCATTATAGTCTAAAGTAGTCAAGGAATATCTGAGGAAGCTCACACAGTCAATTCCCCTTATAGCCCCAAGTGGTCATAGACTCTCTGAGGAAGCTCACATAGTCAATTCCCCTTATAGCCAAATGTGGTTCCAGAACCTCTGAGGAATCTTACTCGGTCAATTACCATTATCGCCTATATTTTTCAAAGACTCTCTAAAGAATATCTCTCGGTCAATTCCCCCTATAGTCTACTACAACGTGTTCTCTCGGCCTTGTGTATATCAACAAGAATAGAAAAGAAATACGGACAATGTAAACCTATAGAACTACTTGGATAATCCATCTATAGCATATCAAGCATATCAAATAATAATAACAAATCCATAAAATAGTGCTAGGCATGTGAAGAACATCTAGGAAGCCTAATATACTAAACATGACCATGAAGATATAAATAGAGCATGCACGGGAAAACACATCCAAATCATAGAAAAGAACCCTATTCATATCCAATTATCCTCTACACAGGCGTACCTAAATGGTGGGAAATTAACAGGGGAAAAATAGTAAACACACAATACCCCGTTCAAGGGTATTGGACAAATTTTCACATAATACTCAAAGAATTTCAACGAAAAGGCACAGACCACCTACCTCGGCGTTGGGAGATCGATAAACTCTGGCATCGGCCCTTGGATCAATCTAGAACATGGTATATCTAAAATACATCTAAAACATTCAACCCATGATATATTATGGGAGAGGATAAAACAGAAGATGGTGCTCTATGAGAAAAGATAACTCACTGATTAAATTCCAACACATCTAACATTGTTTGATTCGGAGGAAGGATGCTCGCTCGGGGGTTCATCGATGATCCACAGTCATATGACGCTCTCAGTAAAATGAGACCTAGAAGGAGAGATTTCTATCGATTAGACATGGCCCTTGTACATTTAATGAAAAAATAGATGGTGTGTACTTTTGATGTACATGGCGTGTACTTTTCTTTTTCGTACTCTACATTAAGTTGTCTCTAGGTCTCCCAACACGGCCGTGTGTGTGGCCATTACATAGCCATCACATGGCCTCCTACGACAACGCAGTACACGATGTGTATGCTTAGGGTACATGGCATGTACCCTTAAATTACACGACATGTATTTCAAAAAAATCCATAAATTCTTCTTTTTCTAAAAAAACCAGAAAAGGAAAACATACCTAGAATGAATATCCAAGTTCTTACAAACTTCTCCCCTTAAAGAAATTATTCCTCGGATTTCCCTAGCGTGGCGTAGAAGAAGAAACTCTAAATAGTTCTAGCCAAAGTTCTCGTACATCAACCTCCCTCTCCAAAGTCTTTTCATATACCCATCTGTGCTGCCATAGCACTCATACCAAGGGAACAAACCGGCCACGAAGAACCTTTGTACTGTAATAAACAATCTAGATAGGATGCTCCTCAAACGACACATCCACTTTGATCTCAACCTCCTCGGGTCGAAAGACATGAGATGGGTCTAAAAAGTAACATCAGAGCTGAGAAACGTGAAAAACATCATGAATAGCCTGGTTCCTATGAGTTAACTACAACCGATAGGAAAATGGTCTAACTCTCTCTAACACCTAAAATGGCACAATGTACCTCAGTGAATTCTTACCATGTCTTCTAATCCTCTTGTGTCCCAACCTTGGTGTAACATGGAGGAAAACTTAATCCCTGACCATGAACACCAAAGGTCATCTCCCTAGATCAGCATAAGACTTCCATTGAGACTACACAGTAGCCATCCTCTTCTGAATCAACTCAATCTTCTCTATGGTCTCCCGAACAAGACGAGGTCCCAACAAAGCTTCCTCTCCTGCCTCCAGCCAACATAAGGGTGATCGACAAGACCTACCGTACAAATCCTCATAAGGTGACATCTGAACAGTTTCTTGTAAACTATTGTTGTAGGGAAACTACACAAGAGGTATATGCTTCTCCCAAGAGCCTCCAAAATCTAGAATGATTGCCTGGAGCATGTCCTAAAGCACCTGTATTATACGCTCAAACTAGCCTTCTATCTAGGGATGATATGTTGTACTCAAAAGTATGTATGTACCCAAAGATTTCAAAAGCCCCCACCTGACCCGAGAAGTAAAACGTGCTTCCCTTTCTGAGACAATCGAGTGTGGAACTCCATGCAGACGTACAATCTCTCAGATGTACAGCCATCCAAACTCATTAACACTAAAGGTCTCTTTGATTGGAAAGAAGTGATCAACCTTCATAAGTCTGTCAATGACAACCCAAACATTGTCATTCCCTCAAGGAGACCTCGACAAACAGGTCAAGAAGTCCATCACGACGTTGTTCCACTTCCACTCGGGAATGGGTACCTATTGTAAAATCCATTTTGGTCGCTGATTCTCCGCCTTCACTGGCTGACAGGTGGAACACCTCCTGACAAAACTAGCAACATCTCTCTTCAAAACTGGCCACCAATACTGATGGTTTAGATCATGATATATCTTGGTGACACCAAGATGAACTGCCCAAACTGAGGAATGAAAGTCCTCCATCATCTCCTAATGTATATCTGATGGAACCCATACGTGCCCCTAGAAATGAAAGATCTCATCCTCGCCTACTGTCCATCTAGGAATAAGTTTCTCTCTAGACACGCTCTATCATAGGACTAGTACTTCTGAATCTGATAGCTACCTCATTCGTACTCGATAATAAAGGGTAGAGGTAATAGCTACAGAAGAAAGGAATGTGTGTCCCAGTCTATCGGGAACCTCCAAAAGCATCTCAATGAAATGTGCCACAAGCTGACACTCACTACTGGCCTCCTGAACTGCCCATATCCGAGTCCTCCTGCTCAGCACATCAGCCACTATGTTACCTTTCCAAGGTGTATAGGTAAGATCTAAATCAAAGGACTTAAGATACCCAACTCATCTTCACTATCTAAAATTCAGATCACGCAGAGTGAATATGTACATGAGACTCTTATGGTCGGTGAAAACCACAAAATTATCTCCTAGAAGATAATGTATCCAATAGCGTATGGCATGAACAACTGCTTCCAACTAGAGATTGTGTGTCTGGTGATTCTTCTCGTGTGGCCTCAACTATTGAGACTCATATGCAACGACTCCCTCTCTCTACATAAGCACAACTCCTATCCCGATACCTGAAGCATCACAACAAACAATATATCTCTTGCCTGTCTCTAGAAACACTAGTATCAGTACTGAAGTCAACCTCCCTTTCAACTCTTTATTGGATGACTCATAAGAATCTGACCACAATAATCTTTCTCCCTTCTTAGTCAGACCCGTCAGTGGTTCTGCCAAGCGTGAAATGTCTTGTATGAATCATTTATAGTATCCAACCAGCCCTAAGAAGCTCCGAACCTCAATACCATTCTTCATCTTCTCCTATGAAACTATTGCTCTCACTTTCTATGGGTCTACTGATACTCTTGTCTCTGAGATAGCATGACCCAAGAAGTGAATCTGATCCATCCAGAAGTGGCATTTTGAGAGATTTAACTAATTCTCTCTCAGTGTACCCAAATCTATCTTAAGATGGGTAGCATGGGCGTGTCGAGTGTAATAGTACTCCAATATATCATCCATGAAGACCACCATGAAAGAATCCATGTACGGATGGAGCACTCGGTTCATCAGTGCCATGAGAACTACAAGCGTGTTCTTAAGACTGAACGACATAACCATATACTCGTATAGACCATATCCGCTCCAAAAGGTTTTGAGAGGTATATCCAATGGTCTAACATGCAACTGATGGTAACCGGATCTCAAGTCAATCATCGAGAACATTTGGGATCCTCAAAGATGATCAAAGATAACATCAATCCATGGTAAGGGATATCAGTTCTTAAATCTCATCTGGTACAACTTCCAATAATCCACACAAAGCCTGAAGTTACCGTCTGACTTTTTCGAGAACAAGACATGCGAACTCAAATTAGAAGTACTGGTTCAGATGAAACCCTCTGCCTACAACTCCTCCAAATGCTTCTTGAGATCTTTTAACTATGGTGTAGCTATCATATGAGGAATGGACATCGGTGCCGCTCCTGGCACAAGCTCAATAGAAAAGTCCACCTCTCACTCTAGAGGCAGACCGAAAATGTTCTCTAGAAAGACATCCCTAAAATGATCCAATACAAGAGGAATGTCAATTTGTGAAGTCCCCTGGTCATCCAGATATAGACTAGGAATCTGGGCTGTAACTCCTCCCAACCCATGATGACCGAGTCTCGCTCTTCTCATCTGGACATCCCATTCTCCCTAATAAAGAAACGATATGCCCTGTGGTGATGTAAAACTCACCCTATGACGGTAACAGTCGATGACTTCCAAGAAAGGAACTAACCAGTCCATTTAGAGAATGACATCCTATCATGTCATCTCTAGGAAATAGTGGTCCCATAAAAAGTGACACCCACCAACCTCTAGAGGGAGCTCCCTATACTGATGTACACTAACTATTCGCGTCCCCAATGGAGTGTCTAAGATCAAGATATCAGCATAAGAATAGATTCAGAGACCAAGGCTCTCCATTATAGCAATAGATATAAAGATATGGGAATCCCCTATATCAAAAAGCGCAGAAGCTAAAACTAAGGTTACTAAGATTGTAGCTCAAACTGTAGAGGTTCCGAGATCCTGCTCTTGGTGGTTCTTCTCTACTACAAATTTTTGGCCTGTACCGAGGCCCTATGACCCTGCCTGACCACTCTGAGCTAATCCACCCCACTGTCACTAAAAGACCGGTGACTTACTACCATTGCCATGATCTCAACCTCGGCATGAACAAACAGAATAACTTTAGTTCCCAGACTGGTGAGAAAATTATGGGGCTTCTCTTGAATGAGGAGTCATTGAAGAACCCCTATCACTAGCTGCTAGTGAGAAGGCCTGACAGAAATGCTGAAGGAGACCCATCTGGTCATAATATCGGCACCCCACTGGGTCTCTCGAGCAATGTGGCCTCATATGCCCACTCTTCTAGCACTGTTAGCACACCACATGGCCACCAGAATAGATCTCTCACCTAATATAATCTCCTCTTGCATACTCCCTACGGTGCTTCCTATTATCGGTCGATGAAGCACTAACCCTAGATGTTGAACTACCCTAGACCACATCTCCAGGAAACCTCAAGTTTCACTCTGTGATTAGCACCTGGTTGATAATAGAGGATGTCGAAGTCAACATGAATATGTTCACCAGATATCAGATTTCATGCCTCAAACCATCGTCAAATTTCCATTCAAGGAACAACTCATCACCTCTTGGAATAGGAGTGAAATGTTACAGCTCTGTGAAGCAAGATGAATACTCCATAACAGAAAGCGTACCCCACTCAAGACTCATGAACTCTAGGGCTCGATCTTCCCCCAAGGTCTCCAGATAGAAGTAATCATAGAAGATGCACTAAAACTCATCAGAAGCCATATTCTATTGGTTTCCATCCTGTGATACCACATCCCACCACCACTTGGCAGAGTCTTAAAGCATGTAGGTAGTGAGCTTCACCCTCCTCTCTAAAGGTATTTCCAGATGCTCGAAAATCGCCATCGTGTCTTCTATCCAAGACTCTGTAACCTGGGGTCCTCCATCCCCTGAGAGTGTGGGAGGATGCTACTACTAAAAGACCCACATCAAATCAGCCATCGACGGGGCAGGAGGCGGTGCTCCATGAAAGTTCTACATCATCCTCATAAATCCTCCCATAAATTGTGCATCAACACCTGTGTCTGGTATAACGTTTAGTTCCATGACTAGCACACCATGAGGATATTTTGGAAGACCCTTATTAGCCATATCCGGTGTCTGATCACCACCTCGCAATTGGCGTAAAACCAGAGGAAGACTTGGTGGCATGAATCTGCAAGGTCAAGCGCACACTTTAGATCAAGATCATCAAGGACAGAACACTAGAAGAGTATGAAGGGAACAGGATAAATAAAGAATTAATTTTTTTACAAAACATGACTACACGATGTGTACAATTCCTACACGGCGTGTTCCCTTCAGCCATTCACATGGGTGTGTACTCCAGCCTAAACCGGTTGTGTAACACCCCAAACACATGGCGCGTTGTCTTAAAACAAAACATGTACTTCAATACTCTTCCCCTTCCTGAGTCCTTATACATGGTTAATCCACACAGCTCTCATAAGACAAGACTACAAGGCATGTTCAAGATAGGCATGGCGTGAACTAGAAAAGCTACACATGGCCCGTGTTGTTAGTGACACGACCGGGTACTTGGGTCAGACTACACGACATGTTCTACCATCACACGGTGTGTGTAGCTTAATGTTTATCCGTCCGTGTTGTTAGTTACATAGGTGGGCATAGGTTCAACAACACATGACATGTACAACTAGTACACGACGTGTTCCTCCAAGAAATTCCCTACCCCGTGTCTCTTCCCGCACGGCCTTGTACACCGTTAGAGAGTACATGTCATGTACATAAATTAAATAGAATGTACTTAAGAAAAACGGTTTCTTCCCAAACAGAAGAAGACAGGGCGTGTACTTAACATTACACGCCGTGTATTCTGGGTTTTTTGGACAGTAAGCCATAGAAACTACTCTGGAACCCAAAAAAAACTTAAAGGAACATTGAAAGTGTCAAATTCCTATTTTTGAGGGCCCATACTCCCTGCAAATCAAAACATGGAATCTTATACATGTTATAAACAAGGTAAACCATGCAATGATCCGCCAATTTCCGGTCCATGAGGGCCCTTAACAACTTAAGAACCAAAATTTGGCATTCATTCAAACTAACCTTGCACAATGAATGATCGAACAGGAAGCAGGTATTCTATCATGGTATCTATCACAAAAAAAATGCATCTTATACACAACGTCTATCACAACAACATGTAATTTCTAATTCACCCTAAATGGTATGGAAATAATGCATGACATGTGATTCCTAGTAAGTGCATATATGATGCATGAGATGGAATGCCCTCATCTCATCAGGCCTCGATAGAAATAGAACCTCAGTAACCTCAAAATTAATAGCACAAAACATGTGAGTCACCCAACGGTAAAAATCAGATCAACCATAAACATGAAAAACTAGAAAAATTGCAATAAATGATGTATATTGGATTTTACCTATACACGGGTTAACTACTCCCAGGAACAACTTATTACCAAGTATCTATTCCTTCCTATCCCTGGCTAAAGGCTCCAAAAATTATGTCATGAGAAAATAATCCCTCTAATACCACTTTGTAACATCCCGGATCTGGATGCCACATAGAGGCACCCCGTACCCAGTTGGTCACATGGCCTCAAGTGCATTTCCCAGAACACCAGAGGATGTTGACTTGCAGCAAGGGCCTTAGGTATTATAGTAGGGAATCTATTCCCTCATTGGTAGAGTAACATAGTAGGAGAAAACAATAGAAATAAAAAAGTAGTAATAATCCATACAAAATTAAATAGTGGAAGACTGGAAAACAATAAACTAGATCACACACACACAGATATATAAATATATATATATCTGAATGATTCATGATATATATGTCTAGTAAAGAATCCAAAAAAATCACAATGCTAGAATAAAACATTACTAAATTAAATACAAAATAAAGAAAGTAAATAACTCCTCAGCATCGCAATCCATAGCTTGGTCCCATGCTCTCTAACTCCACAGTCAATCAAGGACCTGATGTAGAAGGGTGCTTGTCCTTATCTATACCTTCAACAATATAATCTTTCTAGGCCGAAAAGCATGACCCAAACAGGGCGTGAGACTAAATCCTAGTAGGCAACCACCCAAAGATCAGTTCATAACTGTCAGTGAATAAATATGACATGAAATAACAATCAGGAAGTAGTAAACAAGAAGGTACTCAGCAATAATCAACTCCAAATATAAAATAAGTAGCAAATCAAACTAGGCAACCCTCTTGAATGTACAAGAAGCCTATCCCCTTTGGTTCAGTCATAAGAATATATAAAGACTCTCTAAGGAAGTACTCACAGTAATTTCCCCTTGTAGTCAAAAGTAATTTAAAAACTCACTAAGGAATCTCACTCGGTCAATTCCCCTTATAGTCTAATGTAGGTAAGGAATCTCTTAGGAATCACAAACACTAAGTTCTCCTTATAGCCCCAAGTGGTCATATAATCTCTATGTAATCTCACCCGATCAATTCCCCTTATATCCCAAAGGGGTTGAAGACTCTCTGAGGAAGCTCACACAGTCAATTCCCCTTATAGCCTATAGTGCTCGAAGACTCTCTGAGGAAGCTCACTCAGTCAATTCCACTTATAGACTACTACACCTGGTTCTCTTGGCCCCATGTAAATAAATGAGAATAGACAAGAAATACAACCAATTTAAACCTACCGAACTATGTGGACAATCAGTCTACAACATATCAAACATGTCTGATAAAAATAATCAATCCATCCTACAATACCAGGCATGGGAAGATCATCAAGGAAGACTAATAGGCCAAATAGGACCAAACGGTCGTAAACAGAGCATGCACAAGAAAACACATCTAAATAATATTAAACAACCCTATTCATATACAATTAACCTCTACACAGGCGTACATTCATGGAAGGAAATTAACAAGTGTAAAACAGTAAACACACAATACCCCATTCAAGGGTATTGGACCAAATTGTGCATAATACTCAAAGACATTCAATGGAAAGGCACAAACCACATACCTTAGCATTGGAGGATCAATATACTCCTATTTAGGCCATTGGATCGACCTATAATGGAGTTGGTCTAAAAAGGTATAAAACGTTCAACACTCATTATCTCATGATAGTGGAGAAAATAGAATATGGTGTTATAAGAGAAAAGGGAACTCACAGATGAGATTCAAATGAAACTGACAGTGTTTGATTCAGAGGAAGGACGTTCACTTGGGAGTTCGTCAAAGATCTACGGCTATATGGTGCTCTCGGTCGAATGAGATCTAGAAAGAGATATTTCTCAAAATTAGACGTGACTCCGGTATGTTTAATGAAAAAAGAAAGTACACAGTGTGTACTTTTGAAGTACATGATGTTTACTTTCCTTTTTTTATACCATTTAGTTGGCCACCAGGTTACCCCACATGGCCATGTGTGTGACCTTTAAAAATCCAGAACACAACCTCTTGAAACAGTGTAGTACACGACATGTACTCATAAAGTACATGGCATGTACTTCAGAAAGTTCCAAAAATTCCTCTTTTTCTAAAACACGACCAGAAAAGGAAAACATGTCTGAAAGAATATCTGAGTTCTTATACACCTAGTCATTTCTTATCATATTCGGACATTTGAGAGGGTATTCCTTTTCCATTGGTACCAGACCCATGCATCCGTGCATGAGATATCTTGTTAAGTAGCAATGATATGTTTGAATTGGTCTTAATGTTTTTGATGTTGGGTAGGAGGATTCCTCAGTAGGTTTGAACGTGTTGTATTTTGACTTAAACTAACTGTGGTGGCATGGTGTTGTTTAAGTAATTGATGTCATGTTGGGTTCCCCCTCAGCCCTTATAAGGGGGATTATGATAATAAAAAATTAATTTATAGTTATTCAGAAGGGTCATGGAGGTGTCTAATGTATCCTTTGATTGTTATTTTGAATATAGATGTCTGATATGAAGTGGAAACATGTTGTAAAGTAATTATCAATAAATTCCTTACATTATATTTAGTGTGATACTATATAGTGTATGTTCAATGGTTTCATTCTTGGGAGAAATTATAGGTGAGATGAATTTGGTCCGAATAGAGTTGCATCAATGCATATCTTTTAGTTAGGCATAATGGCATGTTATGATTTGTTAAGGATCTAACCAAGGAATTCACATTGAGTGTTCATTCAACCATTTGTGACTGTGTTCAGACTATATCGAGTTATCATATAGAGTAAAGGCATATTGATCAAGAGTTTTGGATAATTATTTGAGGGTGTATTCAAGAGTGTATAGGATTTACCGAAGAAAGGGGGTATGACTTCCATTATCATGTGTATATAGATTTGGAGAGATATTGATCACATTTGTAATGTAATTTTGGATATGATAGAAATATTTTGAAATTAGAATGAGATTTTTTTTTATAAATTCGTATATTTTCAGATGTAGGTTCTAAATAATGAGACATATCTAATTTAGTTAAAATTTGATAATTAAGAGTTATGATTTTATTTAACATGTGTTTTAATATATCATTAGGTTTATTCAGTTGGATAATATTATTAGAACATCTTGAGGATGTGGGATTGTGTTTTGTTATGAAATTTCTATAGTGGGAGGAACTATGGCCCATAATTGGTCATTATAGTATAAGCCTTATGCTGGGATTACCAATAGGATGGATTCCTATATGGATGATGAATCTATTGGGTCCTGGTATTGATGAGATCACGTAAATGTATCCTTTTCAATTTGGTGATGTTGAATTTGATATTTTTCTCTAATGTTTCGGTGGCTTAAAACACTAAAATTGAATTTGGGTTATGGAATCCATTTATCTTTTGATATTATAGAATAATAAGTTAATTATAAATTTATACTAAGATATTCCAGGATGTATAATAAATTGACCATTGATATTTCTTAGGGATAAGAAGTGTAATGTTTGGGAATTGTTAAATACATTTTTCTGAACAACATTAGAATTTCTAGAGGGAATTTTATTTTTCAGTTTTTTTGACGATCATATTTTCATCTGATATTTATAATGAGATTTTGAGATTTTGTGATTCCTAAAATAATGTTTTCAGAAATTAAATTAAATTCAAATATTATTCTAAGGGTTCAAGAGATATGTGTATAAGGACCAAGGCCTGTCAAGTTGCTGCTATATCCAATAGCCATCTGAGGACATTCTAGTGGTCTGGTGGGTGTATATATATTATTGGATCTCCAAGCCCTCATACTACCTATCCAATGGCCATATTAAGGTGAATAATTAAAATTATTTACCCCTCAGTTATTTAAGGTTAATCTCTATGCTCTTCTATTTTTTGGACCCATGCGAAGGGAATAACCCCTCCTTTCCACATTTTATTCCCCTTTATTGTGGGTTCATTTGGATGTAGATTTTTGTAATGTTAAAAAATGAATATTCCTATATTAAATTTATATTATTATATCCTCTATTCATTAATTTTCATTATATCATTTTAGGTATTAGATGGGGAGTTCACTTGAGGATGGTAAAGTCACTTAGTTCAAAAAGGGTTTTCATGTAGCGTATAATGTGGGAATATTACAATTATGTCCACTCACCCCAATTCATTGAATTGAAAAAGATACCTCATTGTTCATAATTATCATTGGTTTTGACATTAAATTTCAATCAAATTAATCATATAATAGCTTTGGGTGTTAGGTACTTGGAATGGGTTTATGTTAGAGGTATAATGTGGACCACCCGTGGGTGTTTGTTCTGGTTCTAGTGTAACAGGGTGACTCAATAAGTATTAAAAAATTATTACTACATTAATTAAATGTGAATTAATTTTGACATTTTCAAATAATTATAAATTTTTTTCCAATTGATTAATTATGGATTCTTAACATGGGATAAGTTCTTGATACGACCTAATGGCCATGTTTGATATTATTAATATTGGATAGGCCTTTGAATTATTTTTGTCCTATAGATATATATGTAAAAACTTTTCCAGGGATTAGGTGGTATCTGGTACCTAACCATATGGTTTTTCATTATATATTGTATAAAATGGTACATGGTGTCACCACTGAGGTGATCGACATGTTTAAATTCAATAAATTGATTAATTAAATTATTAATTGGATTTTTAAAATAAAATAAACCATTTTAATTATTTTAATTAAATTACAATGAAAGAGACACTCAATATTCTAATCCCACTACGGACCTAGTGCACAATTTTGTTTTCCCTACTACTGATAGTTCAAACTATACTTATAGACTTATGAATTGAGATACTAAAACCCTATAAGGTGTGTTAATTAAATGAATTAAATTATTGAGAATTAGTTGACCATAGGTTATGTTCCTTATATACCCAATTATATAGGGTTTTGGGTAAGAAATGTTCCTCCCCATTAGGCCTTAGTGGGAATTCACTATTGAGGGATGTGATGGGTTAAGATAGTAATCCCTTATAGGAGTTTATATAATCAAGAATCTCCATGGCCTTGAGTGAATGGGTTGTTTCTAGTAAGATAGGTAGGCTATGTGCTACAACTTAGTTAAATATTGACATTGCCCTAGTGATCCTACCAGATTCCAATTACTAGGGAGGACCTTTGGGGGTGTGTGATGTGTATTGGGCAGAGATGGTGTCAGATGTCACATTAGAACCCAAAAGAAACATATATGTTCCATGAGGTCAAACTATAATTGTGACATAAATAATTAAAATTGAAATGGTATCATGTAATGGGATAGGAGCCACTAAGTGGTTAGGTTACCCTGGTTTCATATTTATTTATTTTTTTGTAGACTGAGGGATAGGTTGGCCCTCATGTTCTCAAAATTATTTCTATATTTATATTTTGAGAATGCGGGGAATGATATATTTCATAGAATGTAATTATAGAAAAAAATCCTTTGAGGGGTCCTTATATAGTGAATCAAAATAACCTATTGGGAGTACTGGAAAAGTCCCCTGGTATGGAGGTCTCTAACATGAGTAAAGTGATCCTTATAGGGTGGTCAATGATTCTAATGAAAACTCCCCTAGTATGTAAGTATGATACTAAAGAGAACACCCCATAAAAAGTGGTATTTGATACTATGTGAAACTCCCCTTTGAGGGAGTTATGTGATTCAAAAGAATAATATCTCTGTATAGAGATATAGGATACTAAAAAAGACCCTTTATATGGTGGTCTATGTTACTAATGGAAGTACCCATTATAAGGTCACCCATTATACTATGTAAAACTACCTTTGGGGATTTATATAATGTGATAGTTGGTGTGGACATAATGATTTGCTAAGAAAAACTCCATTACTAGACAAATCATGTATTTTTAGTTAATGTAATTGAGCTACTGGTCAATATTTATTTATTTTTTTATTTCCTAATGATTGTTATTCTGATATTATTTCATATTGTCAAATTCACATGCTGATCTATTTCTAGTTATGTATGGGGAAACATTGGTGGTTACCTACTAATTTATAAACTCACACCCTTATCTGGTCGCCATTCCACTTGGGTAATCAAGCATCTAAACCCAGTGGGTGACCAACGAGACTGTATGATTGTATATATCTAAATTACATTTGATATTGATAGATATGTTTATTTGTTCCACATACTCTAATGGGTAATTAAATATTGCATATTATTATCAAATTAGTTTATATATTATTAAAAACTATTATATAGGGTTATAGTGTCCCCATGATATAACCTTAGACCTCATGATGATGGTCAAAATCATCTAGTGTATGGGTAGATGTTCCTAAGAACACCTAGCATCATATGTTTTGTTACTATTCAAAGCTTCTTAATCTTGGAAATTATACTAAGTTCATCATCAATAAAACTATTTGGATTCCATGAAGATTATTTCTTTGTAGTATATTTTTCATATAAGGATAGTTACCATTCCAGCATTCAAATGGAACCATATGACGCCTTGTATATATATAGATTTTGGTCTCCAACATTTTGGGATAATGTTGGAGAAATGAATTTATATTTTCTATAATAAGTGGAGTATTAATCATGGAATTTATTATCTATCTAAAATAATATCTATGAGACACAAATTAGACAACATGTTTATGTAGAAAACCAAATTAATGATCAATAATTCTATGTACGAGAACATATATTTTCAATGATATCTCCCCCGAAAGGTGTTATTGTATTTGGAATGAAATGGAATCTAATTCCAAATAATATTTTTTTTATTTTGAATTATTATATTGGATATTATCCTTGGTATATTTTTTTCTATCCCAGTATAACTTACTTATATGTTTGACTTATTCCATACATCACTTCTAAAGATATATTTTCTAAAGCCTTCTTATTCTAAAAATATAATGAAATTGGTTTGTTTTGAATTATAATATAATAAATATCCAATGTATATTATTGATATGTGATACCATGTACTATTGAATTAATTAAGATTAACATTGGAGGTTTTTTGGGGGAATCACCAACTCGGAGAGGTAACATGGGAGATTAATGAAGTAATAATAATGGCTTATGTACATTTTTCCATATAATGATTAAATATTATGAGATTTTTAAAAAAAATTGATAATTTAATGCCTAATAGATTCAATTAATAAATAATCCATGTGAAATTTACATATCTCATGGATAATATAATTTAGTAAACATAATTACTATAAGTTGTACAATAAAATTGAAAATTATACAACACATGGAATTGAAATTACAATGAACTAAAAAAATTAGTATAATATAGGGTATTTTTATGATTTTTTTTAATAATTGAAGTAAAAATGTTCATTATATGACAGTTGGGTGTTATGAACATTGGTGATAAAGCTAATACTATGTAACCATTAGAATTAGATCATATTATGAGTAATAAAAATAATAAATTTATATAAAAGGGTGAAACAATGAATTTTAATTGTACTAACATTAACTATGTAGTATAATTTTTAGATCTTGGTAAAGAGGTAGAATCTCTAGGTATTTACATTAACATGGTAAAATAAAAACATTAGTAATTATGGTCTAAGTAGAATCATCTATTAAAGAGGTTTGTGATTGTCTAAATCACTACAATATCAATTTTGGTTGAACCACCCAATGGAATTACCACCTTTTGACACCTTTCATTTTTGTATAATGATAGAGAAATACGGGTTTATGTATCTAGAGGATATGTAGTATTAATGTATAAATTATTATGAAATGATATAGAGTTTACTCTAATTCAAAATTTTAATTAAATGTATCATCCCTATATGAATGGTAAAATTTATATAATTAAAGGACTAATTTTATGAAAAGTATTTCCAATTTGGAATTAGGATATTGTATATAGCTTTTCTGTGAAAGTTTCTAATTTTTGGTAATCAAATTAATATGTGATAAAAAGTGTGGAAATATAGTAAAGTTCAATAAATATGAATTCATATATATATAATAATATCTAAACCTGGAAAGGGAATATCAGTTTTCAAAATTTTGGCAATAACCAATCTAGTGGATTCTGAATAGAGGCATTGGTTCACTATTGGGATTAATGGAACACTTGAGATAGTGTGAAAATAAAATATTCAATAATATATTCCATGGAATTAAACTTATCACTCCTATAAATACCCACCCAATATATCATTTATCCTTAATTAAAACTATAATTCCATATTAACTTTTTCACGAAGAAGTCTCTATGAAAAATATCTCATTAATCTTAATGATATTAGCCAATTATATGGGTTAGATCTAGTCTAATAATCTCTAAAGATGTAAGGATCCCTTTTCTCTCTCTTTCCAATTTCAATTTATATTTCGATTGTAGTATCAATTTAAATTTCAATTTTACTATTCAAATATTGATTAAAGATTATTGTATGTATTATTTTTTTGATATCTTATATTTCTGAGTCCCCATTAAACTCACATTATACTGTGTTCTAATGCTATTGTATTTTCTATTTTTTAGGAGGCATAAAACTCTGTATTATCCCATGATTAAAAATACCTTTATTTTCCATATATTTTTGTTAATGTGGATATATTATTTCTAATAGGGGATCATATATAATTAAGGGTTATATTGATATAGCTAGTGAAGCGTCAAGCCATTCCACAGTGTAGTACACTTTAGTTCAGAGGAAGTTCGCTATTTTTATAAAATATTACCAAACTAGAGATATCTACTCAATTAAACATTATATACATAATGCATAAAAAATATATTTGATTACAAAAAGGCTACAACAAGAAATCCAAACTATAAAATACTACTGTTTACAAAACATTTAACATCAAAAATCAAAAAATGATATTTTTTTATTTATTAGATTTATATGAATGAATATACATGAATTTAATGTAATTATTTTGAATTAAATTCACTAATACTTTCCCTTGACTAGACCCAACATGAAATTATTTAATTTTTGTTCAAGAAGAATCGTCATTGGAATAAGTTAATGTTAGTATAAATCAATGTTGTTTTACCCACAACATTAATGAACTACAATTATACACTATTACCTTGGGAATTATTATGCAAAATAATGGGTTATATATGTAGAGGATAAGTGGATGTAATGATTAAATTATGATATAATCACGTTTCATTGACTTTGATACCACAGTTTATAAAATATTTCATTCCTATATAAAATTAACATTTAAATTAATAGAGGTATAATTTGATAAAATTTATTGTATATTTTTTTTAATTTGGATGTTCGAATTAGCTAAGAGATGAAATATAAAATTTCTGTGTATGAATAATTTAATAAACACTAAATATTTTGTAAAATATAGTGAATATAAAATCATATTTTTATATTAATGGATATACTAATACATGGTACTGTTGTAACTTATGATTTATAGGTGATATGATCCAATGATACAATTCTTGTTATTTATCTGAATGGTTTACATTGATAATATTTTTATGAAACTTGTTTCTCTTCTATGGGTTATACCATGTTAAAATGATTATGAAATCAATTTTTTTCCACGAGATACGCATTGATGAGAGGATGAAAGAATTATGAAACATATATAATGTTCCATAGGTTATGACATAATGAAATATATATTTAAACCAATTTATTTCATAGGTTATGATATAATGAATGTTTTTGATCATTTGAAACACATAAATAAGGTTAACATTATTTTACATATGGGACCTATATATCCCTTCAATTCATTGCGTAATGATTTATATCTCACCAAATATACATGAATAAAATTGTTAATAAACTTGATTTTGTATGGGTATTTCTATTCTAAGGAAATATAGGGATTTAACCTTTTCTACAATAATGGTTTGGGGAGTAACATATCCACTACGATGTCCTAGGAATTGATTCTTGACTATTAATGGAAATTATTTTTTATTCTTATGGGCATGCGACAATTTTATGTCATATTCCAATGTAATACTCTCATATATAATAATATTTTATTCCATTATAATTCATGTCTTATGAAATATTATTATCTTTTCAATGAATAAAGATAATGACCATTAATGTGAATGATATGGCTTTCAATTTTTATTCTCATGTTCTCATACCATTATGTTCATATTATTCTTACACACATCCCTTTTTTATCTACACTAATTATTTGAGATCACCCTTTATTATTTTTCCATTACCTACGCTATGAATAATAGATTTATGTTCGGTATGTCTATTATGATTACTAAATGTGAAGATATTTAATGGAGACATTAAGTATATTTCATGAAGTAAGAATTTTCCCATCCATGTGTCTAAAATAAATATACTATTATGGTACCCATGTGTGTGTTTTTTAATTTTTTACATATTAATTTAAAAAGATGTAATATATAAGTATGATAAACCTTGGTTTTTATATTTTGTATCAAATGAATGTTTTACATAACCTCTAGAAACTCTTGTGAGAAAACATTAGTGATATACCTAGTGATATTTCTTTGATTATATATACGGATATGAATAAGTATAAAGTTGAGGATTAGTAAAAGTATAGGAAAATTTCATAGAATTTTAGTTGAGGATGGAGTGAGGGGTTGCCATAAAATTTCATACCACTTTGGATACTACATATGGGTGTGGCCATCGAATAAATCCACTTAGGGGTAATAACTCAGAAAAGGGTACATTGTGATGGACTCGATCATAAACTCATGCATGAAAATAGTCCTTCCAGAAAACCTAAGATGGCACTCCCCTGGGATATGGTTTGGAAATTAAAAAACTCATTATAAACTATCATGAAACATTTTAATAGATAATTAATATGAATGAACTAATATAAAACATTTTTTATATTAAAAATAATGTTTCATGATTTAAAAATCCTAAATTATAATTTTCATGATTATGTGGTTTTCTAGTATAATTACTGTTTTTCACACTATGAATTTTGGTTTTAGTCAGTAGTGGGAACTAGAAAGAACTGGGTTAAAATTAAATGTGTTGAAAAATATCTTGATGAGTATAAAAATGGGATTATTAATAGAGTGAAGGATTTTTTATTATTCAGGATAATATATCATGATATGTGATTAACAAAGTACACCTAACCAACTCTAAGACACACCAAATAAGATAAAAGATAGATTTCATTGAGAGCTATTATGGTGGAGAACATAAAGGGAATAAGATTCATTTTCCAATATGTCAAGAAATAGTAAGAATAACTCCACAGAATGTCTCCATGGAATGAGAAGATGTTTGGGGTGTAGAGAAAAATGAAACAAATAATATAATTTGAGAGAAAAAGGTTAAAAATTGTGGTTAATACAATGGATTTGAATAACGGTCTCCCTATGATATCATTTATAGTTGAGTGTTTCAAATATGGAAAATACTCTCATTATGAAAATCAATACCCTGTATCGAAAGATCGTGAAGGGAATCAACAAGGTTTTATGAGTAATATTTTTGTTGATGAGGATGAAGAGACTATGAATGACATATGAAATGACAGAGGTATTAGGGAATAAGATGATAAATACTAGTTAATGTTCGGGTAAGGAAGTTGTATTGTTGACGTATTTATGTATTTTAATTCAATAATTGTTAAATAGATAAAAATTGTTCATTATATGTTTTTCATTAATGATTATGGGGAATATGTTGAATGATGCTAATGAACATGAAAATCGATTTCATAGAAATGTGATATTCCTGGTAAACACATTATTAAGTGAAATATAACACTTAATATATTCCTAATAATGATGTAGGGATAAAAATACGATTGTTATGAATAATGTAGATTGGATTGTATTGATGTCCTTGGATTTGATAAATGATTTTTTGACAGATTGGGTTATTGATGGACTTTATTGCATTATTGTATTTATGGAATATCTTCAACAATCCATTTCCTTTTTCAAATAATGAGTATGTATGTATTTCGTGATTATTATTGTAAGTTAATTATGTTTATTACCATGATTCATGATTATATATGAAAAAGGTATTCACATAACTAGTATGAGACTATAAAGATATATATAATGATATTAGGTAGATTATTGATAATTTATGGAAATTTAGAGACAATATTAAGTCAATTATTTATGGAATGTTTTATTTTAAACATTTTAAGAGGTTTTAGAGATAAAATATTTACTTCATCATATAATGATTTATCCACATTGGACAACATGCATTAACCTTTTTTTTACTAAAGATTGAAGGAATGAATTACCATTATACTATAGATCTTATTTAGTGGCTCAAAAATGAAAATTTTATATTTTAGGGTAAAAGATAAAGTGGAAATTGATCATGACACAACAAAATGATGATATTGTTCCGATTAAATAAAAATATAACAAGAATGTAAATTTTCAAATGTTCTTAGTCTAGATGCAAAAACAATTCCCTAATGTTAGGAAAAGGGAACTTCAAATAAATTTTTTTCGTATATTAATCATTTTTTATGATATCAATGAAATATTTTATTCCTCATTGGTTTATATTATTCATTTCATTAAATTTCATCCAAACAATTTCTTTATCACTCTTTATCATTAGTTAGGCTTTAACTTTCTCTTCAAGGTCTATGTTTTCACTTTCCACCCATTTTCTCCCATTTGGAAACCTTGTATTTGTTATTCTATATGAATTTCACAAAAACCCTTTATATTTTTCAAGATAATATTATATAGACCATTTTGATGATGCATATTTTTTATGAAATTTTCAAATGTTAATCCTGTCATGAATGAGAATAATTTGGTGGGAAAAATTCATTTTAAGGGGTGTAGAATGTAACACCCTGAGATTTTGTTTAATTTTTCAAATGGGTTTAATTTATTCAATATTTTTTATAACACGTAACATTGATTTTATCTTTCATTATATGGAACATTGATTTTATCTTATGTCAAACACAACATCATGTTTTTTCAATAGCGTACATGACTTATGAACCAAACATTCATTAAACCATGAAATAATATTATTTTAAATATTCCCATTATAACAATGTCATTAAAAATGAATATATGAATAGGATTAACTAATTTATAAAATATATCTATATATTTCATACACAGTACAAATTTACATATAAATTCTTATTAAATAATCAATAATATTTCATTCACGTAATTGTATTCATCAAAAATTTGTTTTCTTAGAAAAGAATACTTTTTATGGGAAAATATTAAAGTAATTTATTGATCTAGTTGAAAATTTATTTTAAAATTTTAAATTCATTTTTAATCATTATATTGAAATTAAATTATAGAAATATTGTTTTATTTTTTTTGAAAATATCTCCTTCTTAGTAAATAATAGAATATTATTTTTAATAAAATATCACTTTTTTTCAATAAATTAAGTAATTAAAATAAAAAAATTTGGTTTAGTGTAAAATAAGTATTATATATTAATATATAATGCATATAATTTATTTTTAATAACATATATATTGGATTTTACTATAAGCTTATTTTTGGGTTAAAAAGGGTTATTTCTTAAAACTATTAAAATTTAAAATTATTATTCATTTCAAATATTTAAAATACACCGTAAGTAGAAATGTTTTAAATGAAAATTATATATCATATATTAATAAATTTTTATTTTTATTCATCAAAATATTATTATTTTTCCTATAGATAAAATAAAATCATATTATTCTTTAAAAAATACATTTCTTGAAAACCCCCTTTTTCATTGTGTCGGCATGTTTTGATTTAAAATAAATTTATTTCAGATATTAGAAAGTTTACATTAAATTATAAAAGAAATTTCTAAAATAATAATATTAAAATTATCCGAGGGTGATTTTTTGAGAGGTTACCAAAAAGATTAATTTTTTTATGAATATTGAAAAAAATGAATTTTATTTGAAAACTACCCTTTCATTTATATTTTTTGTGAAGACAAATTTTATATAAAAGCAGTTTTAAAGTATATTTTGTCTTATAATATATATCATAATTCAATTTAAGTCATTTAATTAAATTTAATGATGAAATATAGTATAAAAAATTTATATTTTTTAACATTTTCTCATTGAAAACCAGATTTCTCGTTGCGTCTATGAGATCAATTTTGAATTACATTTTCCCTATCCAATGAATAGAATTTAGAAAAATGTTTTAATTTCGGGAGTCTTGAAAATATATATTATCTTAAAAGTTATATTATTTTTTATCATAAGGAATAGTTAAAATCGTAAATATTAATTAATACATTTAAGGTAAAATGGGTTTACTGTGGGGTTATACTAAACATATATAGGTTTAAATAAACCAAAAACATGTAAAATATCTACTATGTAGATATATTTCAACCATATCATGTCTAAATCTATAAAATACCCCATTTTTACCACTTTCCATATGAAAACGTCAACATGCATTTTTCATTTTAAAAATTATAAGTGTTCAACACTCCTCATTTATAAAAGGCCTCCCCTATCCTCACCTCATCACACTTTCAAAACCTATTGGTTCACCACAAAATATCTATATAAATTTCCAAAAATAAATGCTCTCATTGTAGAATAATTTTTTATATAACACTACCCTCATTATTATTTGGTGAAAACCAGACGAGGTTACTAGAAAAAGAGGTAATGTTCTCCAATGACCATTTTTATTTTATTTCTTACTCCTTGTCCTTAAATTATTATTAAAACATGATGATATAATAATATAAGTATCTTAAATATACAAAAATTTTGTTTTTTAGTGTAATTTCCTAAAACCATTTCAACATCTAATAAATGGGTTACAAGATCATCATTCGTGTGTACAACAGACAACCACCTCACGATCAGTTGTCATTCATTTTTTCATTACAACCTATCATAGTTGGGTATGGTGATGGATCTAAAGTATATACATTATATATATATATATAATTATACTAATAGAGTAACTATATAAATTATTCCTTTATATAGACTTTTATATGTGGATATGATAATGTCGCTCATTGTACTGTGGACTACCACCTCACAAAGCAATGCCACTTTTTTCACTAGAGCTTTAAATGGAAGATATTGAGGATAAATATATTTTATATGCATGAAATAATTATAAAAATATTATAAATATTTATCATTATAAAAATATAAAATATCTTATTATTTATTACCTTTTCACTCAATGAAAGATGATATTGTCATTCATGTACATGTGGACTAACCCCTTCATGAAACAATGTGTCTCTCTTTCCATCACCAGAAGACATGGATAATATGTATAACTATGTTTAAATAATTTATATGAAGTATATGATATTAATATATTTATTATAATATAATAATTAATTAACCACTTCCATAATGCTAGTTGAAAAAATTAAATGCTACTCAAGCACCTGAACGGTCTACCGTTTCAGTGGTCGTGATGTACTTAATTTATCAAAATTGTATTTCATGATTGATATTAAAAACATAATTTATTTGAAATTATTATTATTATTATTATTTATATTATATAACCATTATAAAATTAATAGGGAAAAAATTAAAAAATCAATAGATATATAGAAAATAAAGCTGTTATGACCCAAATTGCGACATTAACATGGAATTGTTAATAAAAATTTAATAAAAAGACCTATGAAAATAAAATATGGTTTGATATATATAATTTTGGTTTATTAATATATTTATAATAAATTTATATTTATTATATATGATGTTTGAATTTTTATGAAGGAAGTCGAGACTTAGGGTAAGGGATTTCTTGTCTATCTTTTATTTCTAGGAGACATATTCAAATTCACCACTATTTTATTTTTGTGGTGTATATAAATAACCTTTGACATGTTATGTCATAAATATACATATTTGAATCATATTTAATGTTATATTTATTATTATTATTTATTGATTAATATGATTCAATGTATTACAGAAGGAGTAAGATATTTTCATCTCTCTTTATTTTACTTCTAAAATAAACAGGCCAGATTCACCACCTATTTATTTTATATGAGTTATATAAATACCATGAATATGTTTTATATTTATTTTAAAAAATATTTTTTGGTATTTACATATCCATTTGAGGATATATCTTTTATGGGGTGTATGGTTAAAAAGTTTCCAAATTGATAAGGTATTTTTGTCTAAAATTTCCATCTTGGAGTCATCTGATATATTACACACTCACATCCCTTTATGAGCTGTATATACATCCCATTTGACATGTAATCGAATGAATTTATTTATACTAAATATATTTTATGTATATTATTTTTTTAATTACATAATGGTTCTTACATTTCAAATTTACCAAAGTAATAATAATTTAATGTTACAGTATCACCATTTATTCATATTGTTTATGATTATTCATCAAATGAGGAAAACCATGTTTTGTCTTCTATCAAAAACCCATTTTTCATCAAAACCCCATTTTTCATAAAAAACCATGTTTTATATGAAAATTTTGAATTTTTTTAAACAGTTTATAATTTATTTTTTAAATACATTTTTATACATGTATAACTTTTTAAAATATGTTTTGAAATTAATCTTCGTCTATTTTTCCAAAAAATTCCCATTAACATTTTACAGAAAATGTGAAAATAATATTTTTTTAACATGCATGGAATGAATAGTATTTCATATTTTCATGTCCAATAAATTTTTTTTGAATTCTCTTAAATTTATTCATGTCAAATTTCATAAAACAATTTTCCGTAATATTTAGGAATTTGTTTAGATTAAAAAGAAATTATTCCAAAGTGGAAATGATTTTCAAAATATTTTTATTTTAAAAATAGTTTTTCAAAATGTAAATAATACTTTACTCAAGAAATATATTAATTTATTTTTTAATATTTTTTATGTGTTTTAAAGATTATTTTCCATGAAACTGATTTCGAAAAATGTTCTGGTTTCAGAAATTGAGTTTTAATTAAAAGTTTTATTCCTTGAGAAACTTTAAATGGTATTTTTCTTTAAAAGTTATTTTACATCAAAGATTACTTCCCTTTATTATTCTTACTCTTTTTATGGGAATATAAACCAAGGATACCATTTTTATTATTTCACTGAATGTTTTATGATTGTAATATTTTTTGGATCCTATTTCTCTTCCATAGGTTATACAATGAAAAAATTCTTATGAAACCCATTTTTTTGAAGAGTTATGCTTTATTGTGATAATGTAATGATTATAACACACATCTATTTTCCAAATGTTATTATATGATGAAATTTTTATGAAAAATATTTCATTTCATGTGTTATGACATAATGAATGTTTTATGATCCTAAAGAACACATAAATCTGGTTTTCATTATGAATTGGGTGGGCCATATATCTCCCTCCAATGAATTGGGTAATGATTTACATACCATGTGATAGAAAAAACTGAAATGTGGAGTGAACCCAGTTTAGTGAGGGACTTTATCTATTATAATGGTCTTTATAGTGATCCAAGACTACTATGATGGGTTAAGGATTGAACCCATTCCACTATTATAACATTTTAAATGATCCTTAACTACTATGGAAATTATATTGTATTATTATGTGTTTGATGCAATTTTTTTCCTTGTGAAACTTTTATTCTATCATGGCTCATGTTCTTTGATTCTATTGTGATTCGTTTATTATTAAATACCAATATTTTATCTATGAATCAATATTATAATATTTGGTATAAAGGCTATATCCTTAAATTATTATGCTCATATTCAAATACTCTAATGTTCATGTTATGCTTATGTATCTCCCTTTTTTAAACTTATTTATAATATGAGATCACCCTTTGTGATGTTTCCTTTCTTTAGGAAATGAATAATGGTTTTAATTATGATATTTCAATGAAGGGTACTTAATGGGGAGATTATTATGGAGACATTTAATATCTTTCATGAATTATGATGTTTTTGTTCCATGTTTACATATATGATAAACTATTATTATCATAAAGTGTGTTTTTTATAATGTATTGAATACTCATGTAAAAATCAGTGATATCTATATGTTGACCTCACCTGTTTTGATAATCTCAATCATGTATTCATATGTGTTGAAAATCCCAATTATGCTTTCATTCTCTATGATATTGTTAAGTATCATTGATCTATACTTTAATTCTTTCAAATCTATGATCAAACCAATAATAATCTTTAAAATAGTCTTTGGAATATGTTAATCCTCATTTATCCATGTTCATGCAAGTTATAAATTGATTCTAACCCAATCGGATGTGTTCTGCATAAAACAGATAAGTAATCTGCCTATAGCTACTGATAAAGAGCTACCGGTACCCAGTTTACCGATAGACTTAGTCTACCGACAGACAGAGTCACCGATAGACTTAACACAGAGCTACCGATAGACTTAACACAGAGCTACCGATAGACTTAACACAGAGCTACCGATGTGCTTATAAATGTAAGCTACTGACTTACAGACAGCTACCGATACAAACATAGAGCTACCGGTGTAAGTATAAATAGCTACCGATGGAATAAGAGTCACCGATGGACGAAGCTACTGACAGACTCACAGCTACCGACGCATGGAGCTACCGACGCATGGAGCTACCAACGCATGGAGCTACCGACGCATGTACCTACCGACGCATGGAGCTACCGATAAACAAAGTCACTGATACAAGCATGTACCTACCGACGCATGGAGCTACCGATAAACAATGTCACCGATACAAGCATGTACCTACCGACGCATGGAGCTACCGATAAACAAAGTCACCGATACATGCATGTACAAACCGACGCATAGAGCCACCGATAGAGTCAAAGAAACGAATGACATTGATCTACCGATGTTCAAGCTACCGATGATCAAGCTACCGATGTTCAAGCTACCGATGTTCAAGCTACCGATGCTGATTACCTACCGATCACTCGACTCACTGTTTGAATTTCTTTATTTCCTATATTTAATCTATGTAACGGTCATATCATGTACATTTTAATGATTTGTCAAATATCTGATAAAGGTTGTCGGATGTCAGGAACCCGTACCTCGTACCTACTGAAAAGAAATCTTTTCTGTCCCCTGTTGGGAGATAAATACGAGAAGACTACGCTGCCCAAGAAAATCAACGAACAACAACAAGAAGCGAACTAGAAAAGTGTGGTGGAGAGAATATACCAAAAACACAAGAACGAGAAGAACACAGAGAAGCTCATAGACAATCAAGCATACTCGAGAAGTGTTCTGTGCATACAAGAAGAACACTGAAGAACTTCAACTACTACATTTTTACTGCCTGTGAACCTGGAGCATACGACACTCTGTTTTCTCAAACAGAAACGAGAAGAGGACTCAGACTCACTTCTAGTCGAATCCAAAGGAGTCCAGAGCTACACTGAAATCACCAGAACAACTTCTAAACTCTACAACTCTTGTTCTGTGATTTATTATCATTCATTTCGAGCAGTGTGTGTTATCTGCTGTATCTAACACATACACTGTCTCCTGTACTCAAACTGAAGGATTTGTAAATCCTTACCAAACTCTTCCATTCTTTCTTTCCGACGAATAACAGTGGTAGAGGTCGTGTGTGACCTGGACAGCTGGTTGCTGTTGTACTGTTTCCCACGAAGAACAGTGGTAGAGGTCTTGGACCTGGACAGTTGTAAACTTTTGAACCCAGATCCAGGGTGTGGATCATTTTTATATAAACTTTTGAGAGGACTAAGTCTCGTCTTGATACTGAACCTCTTGGTTACATTGTTGTGCCATCTCTTTCAAAGTTTTATTCCGCTGCTAATCACTTTAAAACCAATACTGTTTTTAAAGTTACTTTGATAATTAAATTAGCAAGTGTTTATGTTAAGTGTAGATTAGTAAGTTAGTTTTAAAAGATAATCACACACTCCCGTGTTGATTAACTGGGAATTAATCAATCCCTTGAGAATCTGACAGAACCTCTACTTTAATATAAATTCACTAAAGTTTAATTTATTATTTTATTTGGGGGTCTTTAAGTCACTGTTTTTAAATACAGAAATTTTAATTGGTACTCAATTCACCCCCCTCTTGAGTTAACCACTCCGACCAACACTTGGTATCAGAGGATTGAAAATACTTTCTAAAAGTACTCTACTTTTGAACTGTGATTTTAGTTGTATTTTAAAGTTCTTAAAATTTCTGTTATATCTAATTTTTTATCTCTATAAAATTTTCTCATCATGAACAATAGACTTGAGGGTGCTGCTACTAACCGGCCACCTTTCTTCATTGGAACTAATTATGCTCAGTGGAAACTGAAAATGAAAATTCATCTAGAAAGCATAGGTTTTGATATTTGGACTGCTATTGAATCAGAATACAAAATTCCTACTACTGCTAGATCTACTTGGGATGAACCTACAAAGACTTATTACAATAACAACTGCAAAGCTATGAATGCCTTGTACTGTGCTCTAGGAGATGAAGAGTTTAATAGAATTTATGCATGTAAAACGGCATATGAAATTTGGGATACCTTAGCTGTTTCTCATGAAGGAACAACGAATGTTAAAGAAATGAGATTGAACACTTATACTATCAAGTATGATAATTTTAAAATGAAGCCTGACGAACCCATTTCTGACATGTATCTCAGGTTCAATGAAATTGTCAATACAATGATCTCGCTGGGAAAGGATGTCTCATGGAAGGAACAAATTATGAGAATTTTGATATGTCTACCTGATAGATGGAGAGACACATCTGTCTCAATCAGAGAATCATGTGACATAGCTGCTCTACCTGTCAAGGAACTAATTGGAAAGCTGATGATGTATGAAGAAGAGCTTAAAGTGAACAAAGAGGAAGAAAATGAACCTGCAAGAAAGTCTGTCGATTTCAAATCCTCAACTTCAAAGAATAAGGACAAAGAAAAGCTTCAAGATGTAGTTGAAAGTTCAAGTTGTGAAGACAGTGAAAGTGATTCTGACAGTGATGCTGAGATGGCTCACATTGCTAGAAGATTTAAGAAATTTTATAGGAAAAAGAAGTTCTTCAGAAAAACAAATTATAAGGGTAAGTATGATCACCAAGGAAAATGGAAAAAGGATTGGAAGAAGAATGACAAATCAGATGATGTTGTCTGCTATGAGTGCAAGAGAAAAGGACACAATAAAGCCGACTGTCCAAAGCTGAAGTATAAAAAGAAATATGAATATAAGGACAATAAGTTTAAGAAATCCATGAAGGCTACTTGGAGTGCTTCAGAAGACAGCACAAGTGAAGCTGAATCTTCAGACTCTGAAAGGAATCGAGCCAACATGTGGTTTATGACAAACACTTCTGAGGTAACTGTTGAAACTCCTGCTTCAAATTCATATTATTCTGGAGATGATTCTGAAGGTGATAACATGTCTAAATCTGAACTGTTTGAATACTGTGATATGCTGGAAGAGACATGTAATGAACTTAAGGATAAATACAAGTCATTAAAGAAACAACATGCTCTCACCACTACAGTTAAAACCGAACTCACTATTGAAAAAGAGAAAAATGCTCAACTGTTAAAAGAGAATACTGAACTGAAACTATCTAATGAGCAACTCAAGAAAGACATAGAGAAGTTCACCAATGGAAAAAATACACTAACACAGATGCTAGGAAAGAAAGTAGCACCTAAATATACTACTGGTATAGGATACCAACCTGGACAAAGGAAAATTGCCAAAACTAGATTCATTTCTAAATCTGGACAGAATGAAGGTAATTCTGGAACGTCATATGCTTCAACCAGTTATATACATAGCTATGGATCTAATAAAGTTTATCTTTCAAAGCATGTCAATTCTACAAATTATATGAGACCCATTAGACAAATATGGGTACCTAAAGTGTTATTGGCTAACCTGTCTGGACCCAAGAAAATCTGGTTACCAAAATCATCTCCCATCTAAATCTGTTTTGTAGGGAACTTGCTTAAAGAACTCCTGTAAAGAGACCTAGTATTTGGACAGTGGATGTTCAAGACATATGTCAGGAGACTTCTCTTGTTTCAAGAGTTTAATAAAAGTTTATGGAGGCTTTGTCACCTTTGGTGACAATTCAAAAGGGAAAATCATCGGCCTAGGCCAGATTGGTAACACTGATTCAATTTTGATCTCTAAAGTTTTATTTGTTGATGGCCTTAAATACAATCTATTAAGTATTTCTCAGTTATGTGATGATGGTTTTCATGTTAAATTTGAAAATGATTCTTGCAAAGTTTTTAATTTTAAGAATGTTTTGGTATTTTCTGACTTAAGAAAGGAAAATGTTTATGCTGTTAATCTGAATTCTTTAGCTAAGCAGAATATTACTTGTTTGAATGCTTTTCATAAAGAATCTTGGCTATGGCACAGAAGATTAGGACATTGCAACATTCACTCACTTAGAAAACTTTCTAGGAAAAACCTAGTTAGAGATCTACCTAAATTAGAATTCCCAAATGATAGAGTGTGTAACCCCTGTCAAAAGGGAAAACAACACAAAGTTTCTTTTAAATCAAAGAAAGAAGTTTTGACTTCTCAACCACTTGAATTGGTTCACATGGATTTGTTTGGACCATCAAGAGTTTCTAGTTTAAATGGGAAGCACTATGTTTATGTTCTTGTAGATGACTTTTCTAGATATACTTGGGTATATTTTCTAGCTCACAAAAGTGAAGCTTGTTTTTCTTTTGTTAAATACTCCAAGTCTGTAGAGAAACTTAGTGGACTTAAGATTAAAACATTGAGGAGTGATCATGGTCGTGAGTTTGAAAATCAAGATTTTGAATCTTATTGCTCACACAATGGCTATACTCATAACTTTTCTGCCCCTAGAACACCCCAACAGAATGGTGTAGTAGAAAGAAGAAACCGAACCCTTCAAGAAATTGCTAGAACCATGCTCAATGAATATGATATGCCTATTTATTTTTGGGCTGAAGCTGTTAATACAGCTTGTTATGTTATTAATAGAGTCTTAATTAGACCTGTTCTTAAGAAAACCCCTTATGAATTGTGGAACAATAGAAAGCCTAGGGTTAATTACTTTAAAGTTTTTGGTTGCTAAGTATTTAATCTGAATACTAAAGATAATCTGGATAAGTTTTCTTCCAAAAGTGATGAAGGAATTTTTCTGGGTTACTCTATTTCAAGTAAAGCCTATAGAGTATTCAATAATAAAACCAAATGTGTGGAAGAATCTGTTCACATCATGTTTGATGAAGCTGATCCACATGAGCCTAAAACCTCTCTTGAAAAACATGAAGAAGATTTGTCTATTCTGGACCTTAATGATAAATCTAAAGAACCTGTTATAAAAGCATCCAATTCTGGACTTTCTCCAGAATCTGCTTCTGTTGAACCCGAACCTATAGATGAACCTGAAATTTCTAGTCCAACCTTTACCAGATCAACAAGGATTCTAAAGAATCATCCTTTAGAAGCTGTTGTTGGTAATCTTGATAGAGGAACACAAACTAGAGCTTCTCTAAGAAACCATGTTGAACATCAAGCCTTTCTTTCACAGCTAGAACCCAAAAATATCAATGATGCTATCAATGATGAATTCTGGGTAATAGCTATGCAGGAAGAATTAAATCAGTTTGAAAGAAACAAAGTCTGGGAATTAGTTGACAGACCTAAGGACACCTTGAAAATAGGCACAAAATGGGTTTTTAGAAATAAAGTAGATGAATATGGAAATATAGTTAGAAACAAAGCTAGACTAGTTGCACAAGGATATAGTCAAGAAGAAGGCATAGACTATGAGGAAACTTTTTCACCTGTAGCTAGACTAGAAGCCATTAGAATCTTACTGGCATATGCTGCACATCTGGATTTCAAGTTATATCAAATGGATGTGAAAAGTGCATTTCTAAATGGTTTTATAATTGAAGATGTTTTTGTAGAACAACCACCTGGATTTACTAACCCCCATTTTCCAAATCAAGTTTTTAAACTTTCTAAAGCTTTGTATGGCTTAAAACAAGCTCCAAGAGCTTGGTATGATAGACTTAGCAATTTCCTTATTTCAAAAGGTTTTACTAAAGGGATTTCTGATCCAACTCTTTTCATTAAAAGAATTTCTAAAGATGTTTTAGTTGTACAAATATATGTTGATGATATTATTTTTGGATCTTCTAAACACTCTTTATGTACTGATTTTTCAAAAAGTATGCAAAATGAATTTGAAATGAGCTTAATGGGAGAGCTTAAGTACTTTATTGGATTTCAAGTATTTCAAAATGAAAATGGTATTGTTTTGAATCAAAGTAAATATACAAAGGATCTTTTAAAACGTTTTGGTCTGGATAGTATCAAGGAAAGTGAAACTCCTATGAGTACTACCTGTAAATTGGATGCAGATGAAACTGGGAAACCAGTTGATCAAACAAATTACAGAGGTATGATTGGTAGTTTACTTTATCTTACTGCTAGTCGACCTGATATTATGTTTAGTGTGTGTATGTGTGCTAGATTTCAAGCTAATCCAAAAGAATCTAATTTCTTGCTGTTAGAAGAATTTTTAAATATCTCAAACACATGGTTAACTTAGGTTTGTTTTACCCAAAAGGACAATCCTTTGAGTTAATGAGTTATTCAGATGCTGACTTTGCTGGTTGTAAGTTAGATAGAAAAAGCACATCAGGAACATGTCATTTGCTTGGAAAATCCTTAGTTTCTTGGTGTAGTAAGAAACAGAACTCGGTTGCATTATCTACTACCGAAGCAGAATATATAGCTGCTGGTAGTTGCTGTGCACAAATTCTGTGGATGAAACACACTCTTTTGGACTATGGATATGTTTTTAAACATGTTTCAATAAACTGTGATAACACCAGTGCAATAAACATCTCTAAGAATCCTGTATCTCACTCTAGAACCAAACACATAGATGTAAGACCCCATTTCCTAAGAGATCACTATCAAAAAGGTGATGTTTCTCTTGAATTTATTGGCACTGAACATCAATTGGCTGATATTTTCACTAAACCTTTAAGTTCGGATAGGCTAAGTTACATAAGACACGAATTGGGAATGTTTAATCACAACCGGTGTGAAAATCCTCACTGATGTGAAAATCCTCACTGATGTGAAAATTCTCACCGATGTGAAATTCTCACTGATGTCACCGATGTGAAATTCTCACCGATGTGAAATCCTCACTGATGTGAAAATTCTCACCGATGTACAATTCTCACCGATTTGTTTTTCTCACCGATGATTAACTCACACCGATGCAAGGTCTTAAAATTTCTGTCTACCACCAAGAATACGAATCGTTTTATTTTATTTTATTACTCTATTTTAGTCGTTTATTTGGAATTCCTAAATGATAAAACTAAGTCTAAGCCACTCCTTACCTCACTGAGCTCAAAATCTCTCTCCTTCGAACCTTAGCTCCCAAATCGGCCAAGAACCCTAAACCCGCGATGGAAAAAACTAAGCTTCCTATCGTTAGAGATGAAAGAGTAGAACCAAACGCTAAGAAGCAGAAGACACAGCATAAAGCCAGTGTTAGTGAAGTCAGAACTAGATCGGGAAGGCGACCAGTGAATCCTCACTTTCAGAATAGAGACATAGTAATCGAGAAGGAACTGTGCGTGGAATGGCTACTGCCTAGCAAATCGTTAGTACTCGAGATTCTAGAGGACCAGAAATAGGTGGATTGTTTCTTGAATAATAGTGGCCCATACTACCCGAAGTTGGTAAAACAGTTCTACGAGTTTGTAACCTTCGAGAAGTCTGAAAATGAGAATCGGGTAAGCTCTTTTGTAAATGGAAAAGAGATGTCTTTTTCTTCAGTAGAGTGGGATGAGAGTTTGAAAGTACCACATGAAGGTGTATCTGGGTATGTATCAAGAGCAATGCCACCTAGCAGTGACATCTTTGATTATGAAACTGCCTTAAAAGAACTGAATGGTAATGGGAATCAAAGGCAAGTGGTTGCTACTGAAATGGATGGAGAGAATCGACTGCTTTTCAAGTTTGTTCAGCATGTGTTGATACCGAGGCGAGGAGATTTTGAAAATCTGAGATATCAAGATATCTATCTTCTTCATTTTCTAAGACATGGTGTAAAAATCAATCTATGCAGATTGTTAATGCTTTAAATGGAAGACATGATTAGACCAAAGTCAAAGACTAATGATTTGTTCTTTTCCAAGCAGATTTCAGTGATGATAAAAGTGAAAGGAATAGCTGAGTCTCAGGATGAGACAGTTGTAGTCAAGAACAATTTCTGCCTCACCTCGATTGTTTGTAAGTACATGAAAATTAACTGGAACCCATGGAAGGGAGAATGGGTCAGTGATGATCAAAATATATATGATAGGTTTAATCCTGTGGATCATCCCTCAAGACCAAAGGATGAGAGAGATCCGAGTCTGAGACCTGATGAAGAGGAACCTGTTTATAGTGATGAAACAGAAGAAGAAGAAGAAGAAGAAGAAGAAACTCCTATGGATGTTGGAGGAGATCCAGACTTTCCCCCAAGTCCTGTTGCAGAATTGGTTTATTCTAGGAAAGGAAAGGTAGAAGAAATTTTGTCTACTTATGAGGAAGACCAGTCTGTACCTCACCAAGAAGAAGAGGAAAAGGAGAATGTATCTGAATCGCCTGCTTCTGGTTGTCTAAGTATGAGTCATTTGATTGGAAACTCAGCTATGCCTGCTGCTGAAGTAGAAAGAGTTACAGAAGAAGTTGTACCTGTATCAGAAGATCTTCTAGATGCTGCACCTGTGGAACTTGTAGTAGAAGATTCTGATAAAGAGAATCCAGCACTGAATGCTGTTGTGATACATGAGAATGCACCCATTGAGGGGGAGCATCAATCTGTTCTTGGAAATGTTACAGTAGCTGTTGAGCTTGGAGACTGGGTAGAAGACCCAGGGTTTACAGTATGTGGATTGGATTATCCGGATTCTGACAATGAGGTGTCTGTGAATAGACTAAAGGTCAATTATGATCTTGCCTCTGAGTTGTTGCCAGATGATGTGGTCAGATTTCATGATCTGAATAAGCTGAAAGAGGACCTCAAAACCAGTTTTGTTGAAGAAGTGAAGTTAATGGAAACCTCTGTTGCTTCCTCAATTAATTCAATAATGACTGCTTCTGTAGTTAGTTTGGCCTCAGCAAGAGGATCTGCTGTAGTTGTCCCTAATGATTTTGTCTCTAAATCTGATCTTGAATCCATGAAGAATGAGCTGAAAGAATCATTCAGTGCATCAGTTGCTGAGATGAAGCAAAGCTTTTATGAAGAAATGAAAATGTTAGAAAGATCCTTCGAGCTATCTCTGGCTTGTAATTTATCTTCTTTTATGTCTGAGCTTATGGAAGAAGTGAAAGAGTGCCAGACTCAGTCTTCAAGAATCAAAGTAGATCTGGAAGCTCTCAATACAACAGTTGTTGCTTTGGATTCTTATATGAGCTCCAAGTCTCAAGCTGACAAGGACCTAGCTTATGTGAAGAGTGTAGTAAGCCAGTTTGTCTCGGTGTTTGAAAGTTTCAAAACCTCAGTGAAGGATCATGTTCAATTACAAGACTCTCAAGTTCAAAGCCTAATCAGTGGTTTGTCTAAGAGTTTCAAAGAAACTGTTTCCTTCTCTCTTGGCCCTCTCACATCAAAACTATCAGTTGACCTGAATCAAGTTCGAGCAATGTTGAAGGAGGAGATTGGCTCTATTTCAACCAGTGGCTCTGTGGACTCATCAGAGTTGAGCTGAGTGGTGCTTTCTACAAGAGATTCTGCCAGAGAAATAATGAAGATTGTTCAAGATTATATGAGAGAAGCCTCTGCCTCTCAAGAAGCCATAAAAAGCAAAGTGGACTACTACTTCACCAAAATTTTCACCAAGCATTAACTCGAACACCACTTCAAGATGATGTTGGAAAACATGAAGCTACCTCCAGTCACTCAAGCTTTCAGAGAACACGTGAGCAAGCTACGAGAACTGACTCCTGCCTTAGAGAAATTCATGGAGAAGAAAGATGATTTCATCTCTGCTATGGAAAGAGGAGGATGAATTATTATGGATTTTAGAAATCTGATGCTGCCCTTCTTGCATGTTGATGCCAGACCAGTCATCATACCTCCTGCTTTTCCTGCTTCTTCCTCAGCTGCTTCCACAGTCCAGCTGACTCCTGCTCAAGCTATTCGAAGCCTCACACCAATGATCACCCAAAGATCTTCAACCTACAGGCCTGACTCTGTGTCAGTGGCCCAGCCTCCTTTAATCTTTTCTGGCATTCCGAAACCTTCACCTGCATCCTCACCACCCGAGCCTTCTTCTGATCCCAAAGGGAAATCTCACGTGGAAGATGAGGATTGATCCAGTGGCCAGGATTTCTGATAGGAATTCATTTGTAATCTGTTTTTGTACTTTTTGACTACTCTAATACAGAACTCCTTTTACTTCTCATGTTTTATTTGTCTCCTATATATGCTTTCCCACTTTTTGATTATCACAAAGGGGGAGAGACATTTTATGAGAGAATAAGGGGGAGAACAAAATGAGAGAATGAGAAATATTTTCAATGGAGAAAAATAAGGAATAAGGGGAGACACATTACCCTTTTTCATTTTTACCTCTGACACCTTATGTCTATATAGTACCTTATGATTGTTACCTCTGATAACTTATGTCTATATAATACTATTTCTATTATCTCTGATGCTATTTTCTCTGAGAAAATTGAATTCACTATTATACTCTTTACTATTATTTGTTCACTGTGTTAAATGCCCATATTACCATTCATTAATGTGATTATCAAAAAGGGGGAGATTGTTGACCTCACCTGTTTTGATAATCTCAATCATGTATTAATATGTGTTGAAAATCCCAATTATGCTTTCATTCTCTATGATATTGTTAAGTATCATTGATCTATACTTTAATTCTTTCAAATCTATGATCAAACCAATAATAATATTTAAAATAGTCTTTGGAATATGTTAATCCTCATTTATCCATGTTCATACAAGTTATAAATTGATTCTAACCCAATCGGATGTGTTCTGCATAAAACAGATAAGTAATCTGCCTATAGCTACTGATAAAGAGCTACCGGTACCCAGTCTCCCGATAGACTTAGTCTACCGACAGACAGAGTCACCGATAGACTTAACACAGAGCTACCGATAGACTTAACACAGAGCTACCGAGAGACTTAACACAGAGCTACCGATGTGCTTATAAATGTAAGCTACTGACTTACAGACAGCTAGCGATACAAACATAGAGCTACCAGTGTAAGTATAAATAGCTACCGATGGAATAAGATTCACCGATGGACGAAGCTACTGACAGACTCACAGCTACCGACGCATGGAGCTACCGACGCATGGAGCTACCGACACATGGAGCTACCGACGCATGTACCTACCGACGCATGGAGCTACCGATAAACAAAGTCACCGATACAAGCATGTACCTACCGACGCATGGAGCTACCGATAAACAAAGTCACTGATACAAGCATGTACCTACCGACGCATGGAGCTACCGATAAACAAAGTCACCGATACAATCATGTACCAACCGACGCATAGAGCCACCGATAGAGTCAAAGAAACTAATGACATTGAGCTACCGATGTTCAAGCTACCGATGTTCAAGCTACCGATGTTCAAGCTACCGATGTTCAAGCTACCGATGCTGATTACCTACCGATCACTCGACTCACTGTTTGAATTTCTTTATTTCCTATATTTAATCTATCTAACGGTCATATCATGTACATTTTAATGATTTGTCAAATATCTGATAAAGGTTGTCGGATGTCAGGAACCCGTACCTCGTACCTTCTGAAAAGAAATCTTTTCTGTCCCCTGTTGGGAGATAAATACGAGAAGACTACGCTTCCCAAGAAAATCAACGAACAACAACAAGAAGCGAACCAGAAAAGTGTGGTGGAGAGAATATACCAAAAACACAAGAACGAGAAGAACACAGAGAAGCTCATAGACAATCAAGCATACTCGAGAAGTGTTCTGTGCATACAAGAAGAACACTGAAGAACTCCAACTACTACATTTTTACTGCCTGTGAACCTGGAGCATACGACACTCTGTTTTCTCAAACAGAAACGAGAAGAGGACTCAGACTCACTTCTAGTCGAATCCAAAGGAGTCCAGAGCTACACTGAAATCACCAGAACCACTTCTAAACTCTACAAATCTTGTTCTGTGATTTATTATCATTCATTTCGAGCAGTGTGTGTTATCTGCTGTATCTAACACATACACTGTCTCCTGTACTCAAACTGAAGGATTTTTAAATCCTTACCAAACTCTTCCATTCTTTCTTTCCCACGAATAACAGTGGTAGAGGTCGTGTGTGACCTGGATAGCTGGTTGCTGTTGTACTGTTTCCCACGAAGAACAGTGGTAGAGGTCTTGGACCTGGACAGTTGTAAACTGTTGAACCCCGATCCAGGGTGTGGATCATTTTTATATAAACTTTTGAGAGGACTAAGTCTCGGCTTGAGACTGAACCTCTTGGTTACAATGTTGTGCCATCTCTTTCAAAGTTTTATTCCGCTGCTAATCACTTTAAAACCAATACTGTTTTTAAAGTTACTTTGATAATTAAATTAGCAAGTTTTTATGTTAAGTGTAGATTAGTAAGTTAGTTTCAAAAGATAATCCCACACTTCTGTGTTGACTCACTGGGAATTAATCAATCCCTTGATAATCTGATAGAACCTTTACTTTAATATAAATTCACTACAGTTTAATTTATTATTTTATTTGGGGGTCTTTAAGACACTGTTTTTAAATACAGAAAATTTAATTGGTACTCAATTCACCCCCCTCTTGAGTTAACCACTCCGACCAACACTATATATAAAAATCCTTCATGTCTATAACTTTAATAGCTTACCAAATATATTAAAGAGAGTTATAGTGACATTTTTTCTACATTTAGGGAGAAGAAAAAGAGTGAATAATTAATCTAATAATGTGGGAACTTGAGGAGTATAATGAATTATTTGTTATCTTAGAGTCAAGTTTATTAATTTTCTAAGTACATGATGTTATGGAACAACGCCCAATTAAATTAATTTTTTTATTGAATGTATGTTAAGGATTTACAAATAAGGATTATAGTGTCGGACCATAATTATTAACTACTCAATAAAATGTATGTGTAAACATTGTAAATCTCTTTTTTCATGTATGTTGCTAATCTATCACTCCCTATCTCACATCACCATTTATAATTTTTTTTACCTTACTCTTTATCTAGTGATGGGATTTATTTTTTAGATTATTTTTATAACCATTAATTCACATACCATTTAGCAGTTGTGTGTAATTTTCTAGATTTAATGTAATGGTGGTTTTGGTCTGATCACGGATTAGTAATGCATTTTTATAAAGAATATATATGCCAATATATGGTTAGAGGATTATATTTTTTGATTTTCCCTAGTCCTGGACATAAAATTATTAGGAATGTTTTTATAGGTGGTATTAAAAAGGAGTTTGTATTTTTTGTATAATTTTATGTATGGGTTAATTTTTGAGAGTTTTTTGTTTTTTTAAAGTTAAAAACGTAATTAAAAAATATTGAACTAAATATTACTCATTATATATTATATTATGTATAAACTATAAATATTACGTAAGAGTTTTTATTTTAATTCAAACAATCATATGTAAAAAGAAATATATTATTCAATAGAAAAAAATTCAATATGCATAAATCAACATATATTATGTATTTTTTTTAATCTATGGTAAAAATAATTCAATATAAACTATATTAAATATGATATTTTTCTAAAATTATTGAATATTATGTATGAGAAATATAATATTATACATAAGAATAAGATATTATGTAAGGTTTTTTGGATAAGGTAATAAAATCATATATAGAATAAAAATATTACATATCAGAGCTATATATTAGGAATAGAACTCCTCTTATTAGAAGTATATTACTTATTGGAACAATTAATTATGTACAGTCATGTGTAATATTTCTTAAAATGAAAATATAGGTCATTTGTTGAACCCGTATATATATATATATGAATATTACACATGGGATATGAAATAGGTAATATTTTTTATTTTCTTTTCCAAGAAATTATAATGATTAATTTTCATATATTTTTTAAAAATATTAAAAATAAAATATTTAGTGGGGAAAGACAATAAAAGTGAAATACATCCATCAAGACAAATTTATAGCTTTTGTGACCTAGTTTTCTCTCTCTCATTCTTCAATGAATATCAAAGAGATATCTTCATTAATTCATAAAAGTAATTCATGTCGGTTAATCTAGGTGACTACAAGGGATAAGATTTGATGTAAATGAGTAGTCATTTCTAGTTTCTCATTAAATATTAGTCATTACTGTTGAATATGACATAAAATGATGGGTTTTTTCATTAGATTTCTAAATAATATTTGACTGAAACATGAATGGAAAGAGTTCTTGGATAAGGGGAGTCTTGTATAATCTAGGTTAGTAGTGACTAATTTTTTTCATACACATGTGCTCATATATAATGGAAAAACTGATCATGGATAAGGTTATGATTGAAAATCAATAATGAGACCACATATATTTTTCATTACTCATAGGTGAAACTAGGAGGTAGTATCATAGTGAAAATAGAGGATTTGATCTTGTTTTATAGGATTTCATTATATTTTTGGTTCACTTCATGATATGATTGAGATTTATTGTTGTAAAATATTGATTATTTTGTTGTGATTCATGATTTTGATAGATATTTTTGACCTTTTTGTGGTATGAAAGTATGTACATAGTGGGTTAACCAAGATTATTAGTGATTTTAACTAACTATAGGGGCTAAGGCCATTAGTCTTGTGTAAATATTGTACATGTACCATGAGGAACATGAGTCAATTCTTTATGGGTGTAACCTCTATAGATTGATTGGATTTGAGGTTATGGTGTTGAAAATTAATATAGAGAATGGGATATAATTTACCTATAAACATATGGTGATAGAGACTAAGATATAGAAAACTGGTGATCAACAGATACGCATGGAATGATGATATATAGGTTTTTCATGTGAAATTAAAGTGTCAAGGTTGATCTAGGTTATTGAATAAAAATGGAATGAAAATCCATTGGATTTATAAGGTCACTTATATCAGGAAAACCCACATATGTATTATTCAACTCATAAACTAAACAATTTATGTAAAAACTCACTTTTGGATGGTTGATCTTGGGAGGATTAGTTTATGCGATATGGTGATTTAAATTTATTATACTATAGATACATTGGTATGTGAATTGATATTACATAGGGTCATCATTTTTTGTCACCTTATATCTTATTACTCACACAATTCATGCACGGTCTAGGATGTGCACATATATTTTGTATTATGGAACAGGTATGGGTAATGGTTATATATACAGTTCTTAGATGATAAATGTGTGATCATGGTCCCAGATTGAACTTTTTTGTATTATTGGATGTTTTAATGGTACATTTACTCATTTTCATTTGTGATTGATATATGTTAAATCAAATGTGTTTTGTATGAATGACATGAAATTATAGTAATTCATTTTGTATTTTTTTATTCGTATTTGGAATGTGGTTTTCCAATTTTTTTAAAATTTAATTGATGTATTTGGTTTGTTTTTTTCATTATCTTCAATAGGTATAGATTCTCATCTATCAAATATTGACCTCTATTTTATTAGCAGCCATTTTTATATGTGGAGTTGTTCATAAGGCCATGAGAAACACAAATCTATTTAATGTGGATTAAATAGGTTATGGTATCCCAAAATAGAATGAGAGAAATATTTTTTGCCAGTATGAAATTATTTGGATAATTAATATAGGAGATATGACATTTTTAAAGATTATATTGATTATGTGACTTGTACTAGATGACCCATATTTAAGGAAATCTAAATTTAATCGTTGAATTCATTGTTATATTCTATATTTAATGGTTGCATTTGAGTTATGTTATTTTGAAAAATTATTTATTCATTTTATTAATTTATGGTTTTGGACCCTTGGTCCCGAGGGGTAAGTGGTTGTAGTCATGCATAATCTTATATATGTAGGGATCATAAAAAAATTGTAAGAAGTTTGTTATTTCTACTGTTGTCCCATAATGAGAAAGGGTTTAGTTGTTTAAATACCAAAAAATGGGAAATATTTTTTCCCTTCACAGTACCTTAGTGGAATTATACTAAGAAAAACATTTAAGCATAGTGAATCTAAAAATGGAAGTGATATATATTGTTTAAATATTTATAAATAACCTATATTGGGGTTTCCCATATAAATTCGTAGTGTAAATATACTCAACCAACCCAAAAATGTGACTCTTGGTGTGAAAATTATATGGGACATAAATGAAAATGTTGTGTGGTGCCTAAAATTTACATGGGTGTGTGGGGATATAAACTATATGTTATTAGACATTCAGGTGGAATAAAATATTATTTATATTTAATAGTTAAACATTGGGAATGACTATGGTAATAAATCAATGATCATGTTTTGGATCACTCTTTAATCTATTAACATTATTGAATGTTTACTATTTTATATATTTTTTAAGGAAAAATAATAATGGGGGTTTTGAAATAGTTTAAAAAGTTATGATACATGAATTGAAAATTAAAATATAGATTTAAAATAAATGATATTATAAGAAAGAATATATCTTCAAGAGAATTATCTTAAGTGAACCCTCGTTAATTAATTATTATTATCTTTAATAATCAATGATCAATCTCCATCATATGGGTGGTCATCCTTTTATACCATAGTTGTGAATATATAATGTACATATATATCTCTATGAACACATCACATCCTTCTCAAAATTGGTTAGCTAGAAAAGTTTTTCTTGATCGAGGGAAATGACAATATATGGTAATGGTGGTTTGAAATTTAAGAAAATGTGAATCCAAGAAATAATGTAATGTGTGACTTCTGTTGTATCATGGGAGGAAACACTTTCATTTTTCTCTTTGTATTATATGTTTGGTTTTTAATTTTTTTTGGAAACAGAAATCTATTTCTTGTTTATTTTTATTCAAGTAAAAGGGTTTTTTAAATAATTTTTTAAAATGGTTTAATAAACTCATACATACCCTCACCAAAGATAAAAAATCATAATTATATATAATACTACTCTCTTTATTTCTCACTGACATGTTGAAACCTATACTAATTACCCTTCCTTGGTATTTTTTCCATTAAATGTATGTGTTAACTGATCAATTAACTCCCTAATATTACCTCTCTAAGTGATCAAAAAATATTTATCACTTCTAAAGGAACCCACTTCCATCGACCATTTGTAAAATAAAGATAATATAGGGGCCTATTTCTTTCTAAACCAATAAAAAGAGAAGGAATAATGAAAATATTATGAATAATGGAAACCTTCTAATATCTAATGGAAAAAATCCCCTAGAATAGTTAACAAAGAAAAAGATAATAATTAATTTTATAATTCATTAAAAAGGGGTTAGGGGAAATATAATTTGTTTAACCACTAAGGAAATATTATTTTACTACTGGAGAAAGAAATAATCAATGAAATAAAATCCCACAAAAAATAATTACCCCTTCTACAGTGAACATTTTTCTCATTTATAATTGAAGTTAAATGTGGAGAGTGACTTCCTGTAGATGGTAAGTTCCTCAAGAGAGTTTATGTGAGACATCTAAAAATTACTCTCTTCTTTAATTTCCTCCCATACACATTTTATACCTTCAATGATACAAGGGTTCTATGTAGAGCATAATATGGTACTTTAATATATTTGGTTGGATAAGAGGAATGAATTTATTTCAAGTCAAGCAATATAAATTTCTATAAAATTTTAATTTTAATTTATAGGAGTATTTTCATGTGGAAAATTAATTTACTCTTTTAATCCATTGCATTCCAAAAAGATAACTTAATGTTTCAACACTTTTTCACATGTCACATTTTTCCAATAATTAATCTTATGAAATGTAAATTGACTCTAATGAACCTGAACATTGGTAATAATACACTCTAAACCTTATATGAATATTATGTTTTCATATGATTACCATTATGAAATTTAATATACTCTTATGAAGTGGCAGGATGACCCAAACATTTTGGGATGACCCCAATTCGAAAATATAGCTATTTGAAATAAAAAAATATAGGTTATTATTATGGTTTAGTAAGATGATTATGACTATTTTTTTGACATTTAAACATCCCAGACATTGATAAAATTAATCTACTCATCAGGGTTTTATGAGGACGACTGTTACATAATGGAATGATCACTCTTACATAATGCAGTGATGAATTTTATGAAATTCCATAATAACCATTACTAAATTTAGATTCACTCTTAATATTTGATGAATTATACAAATTTCAACCTATATCTTCTGAATGAATCTTAAAAAATGAAGGGAAGGTCAATAATTTTCCATTTTTATTAATCTTTATCTTTTGAAAGATATCTTTTCAGCTAATTTAGACTCCAAATTATGAATATTCAAGATTTCAAAAATTACGTGAAATTTGTTGAATAAATTTACCGAGTGTTGGATTGTCTCGAGTTAATTTCAAAATAATAAAAATAATTAAAAAATAATTAAATCATTCCAAGTTTATATAAACATGAATGATTAAAACATATATAAAATTTAGACATTTAAATATAATTAAAGGAAATTAAAACACTTAATTCTCTAAAAAGATAAGCTAAAATTTCAAAAAAAATTTGGATTTATCACTCCCCCACACATAAAGAAGAACCTATCGTTAATTTTACAGGGTCCCCACATCCTATCAATAAATTGTTTTTGTTTAGTATTTTAAATATAATAAAATTTAGTTTGATTAAAATTTTATCTACTTGAGCTTCCATTAATCCCCCTTCTCTAAGCATCTTATTCCATTTTTTATTTTCACAGAACATGGATACTGTTTTATATATTTCATATAACTATTTTATCGTTTCTTCATAAAACATCCCAAATCCACAATCCTTTCCATCCCCTTTTTCAATTATAACTTTCAAAATATTTCCCAACCACATACTATGTAAAGAACTTATTAAATGAGTGAAAATAAATCTAGAACTAAATAATTCCAAGATATAAGGTATCCCCCAAGAGTAATTTTAATATATTATAAAAAAATAACCTCTTGGATAGCTAAATATCATGTCATCTAAACACTTATTTAATGGAAAACACACAGACACAGTTATTTGTTAACCTAGGAATATTTCTATATCTGTTCACATATAATTTTATTTTACTCTAGATCATATGAGTTATCCAAATTCCATTTAGGAATGCTATCTATGGTTTTGATCCTTCAACATGGGATTGTTATCCAAAATTAATTTCAATATTATTGTTTCCTCATGTTATAATTCTAATTCCACTATGTTCTATTCTACTATAATAATTTCCTATGATAGAAAATAAAAGTATATATAGTTCTAGTGTGACTAGTTTATTATTAGTGAGTGGAATGAGGAATTAAATTCATATATTTTTTATTTCTAATATTTTCCACAAATACACAAAAATAAATTATTACCGTAAAAACTTTTTATAATCGAAGATACAAGTCTCATTTCCCCCACACCTAATAAATTACTAAATGAAATTATAATTGTGAAGAATAAATACTACATGAGTATCAAGATAATTTTAGAGGATAGATTCAGCCTATGAAAATTCAATCATATATAATATAAAAAAGTGTGGAATCTCTCTGGGTTCCTTTCAAAAAGCATCATAAAACATTTTTTGGTAATCCTCATTCACCATGAAGGTATGATGCGATTTTAAACCTATTATCTCAATATAAAAGAATGAAATTATATTAGTCACTAAAAATGATATAGTCTACATGGAACTATTCATAAAATGAATGAGTTTCATACAAGGTCAGAATAATAACACTTTATCATCAATTTGGAAATAATTGCTCTATATGAGACTATCAGGAAAAAATATAGTCTTTTCATATTATAATAAGCACTTATCATTAGATTATCTTCTTATATCCTTAATATATACCCTTGGAAATGTTCTCTCAAAATCATATTTACTCCATTTGATGATAAATTTATTAATAGAATAATTTGAATTATGTTGTAGTTTAATAGGATTGTGACACAATTTAACATAAACTGTTATGTTAAGATACATTCTAAGGGGGTCTTATAGGTTGTTTTTATGCCTATTGTGAATCATGTAACTTCTTTCATCAGCCCTTCCAGATATTCGAAACCCTATTAAAACTGTTAAATAATCAGTCAATGTAGTGGAAGCCTCATTACATATTGAAGAATAGTATAATAAAAACCAAATATTGGTATGTCCAAAAGACCTATGGAATGACCCATAAATTCTTTTGCAACACCCTATGTTATAAAATCCATTTTATTTCAAAAAATAATAGGTTTACCATTATGAAAAAATGTTTTATACAGGTAAATAATTGAAATAGATTAGAAAATAAGGAATACAACTTATGAATTAAACAAAAACACCTTATTAATTCATAATAACCTTAAAAAAATGCAGCTAAAACTAAATGTAAAATATGATGGATCATTAAATTTCACGGATGATTACTTCCCATAAATGTTCTTCAATTAAAATGACAGAATAAATAAAGTGATTAATATTTTTAGATCTATAAAATCCAAAGGAACTTCACCACCCATGAGAAAAAATATTATTAAAAAAATTATACAATGAAAAAAACACCATGAAAGGAGAAAGAATCTTGTAAAATCCAAAATTGAAATTAAATGATGGGAATTGTTACAAGAAAATTTAGAACTGAATGAATTTATTAGATGTAATAGGGGTAATAATTCCATTATATAACAATTATATGATGGTATATAACCATTGGGGACAATTCTGATAAATATGTTACTTGTTTAGAATTATTAGTATATAGTTGTGATACCAAAAAATTATTTAGTTGTCCAACAAATATTAATTTTTAATATAAATAATTCATTTTAAATGAATGAAATTATTATGGAATAAAATAAAAAAACTAATCCAATTTTAAATACATTATTTTATATAAAAATTTTATAAATTTCAAAAATGTAATATTTACACTTATAACAATTAAAGACGGATTTAATCCAATTTTATGGAAAAATAAAAGATTTTAAAAGTAAATAAACATCATCTATGTAATAATTAATAAAATATATATAGTACAAATTTATTTATTCATTGACAATGAAATATGATTTATTTGTTTTATTGTATATTCTATATTATATATTTTTGTAAATAATAAATTTATCATATTTCTAGTATTAAATTTAGTCAAATTTGTTGCTTATATATATGATCACATTTGTAATCATTTATATATTTAATAACATTTTTTTAAAATGAAGATAAATTCACTTAATGGTTGAAAAAAAAATTCATAATGAATGATTATTTATGTATAATTTTTTTTGATTATATTAAATTAAAGTAATTATCAATAAATAATTATTTTCATTAAATTTATAGTTTATATAAATAATTTAAGAAATTATCAATTATCTTATATTTATTAAATGAAATGTTATAAGGGAAAATTCATTATATGCATAATTTTTTATTTTTTCTACAAAAATCCTTCTATATGTTCTTATATTAGAATTAATCATTATCACCTTTAGAAAATAAATATATATAAGGATTTTCATATTAGGAATCTGAATTTCAAACTTATGTGTCATGGATAATTTCATTTTTAGGCATAAAAATAAGTGACCAAGGTAAAAATAGAGTTAGTAAGGAAAAGGTAAAACAATAAAAAATAGAGATTAATTAAGTGGAAAAGACATAAAATATAAGAAATATTTTATATAAATATATTAATGAGAAAAACAATTTCATATCCTATAAATTTGTATTTTATTTTTCAAGTTTCTTGAAAAATAACTTTCTTTTAACATTAAGAAATGAGTATTTACAAAATGGACAACCCTCACCATATATAAAAGTACCCTCTATTTCAACTTCCAATACTCTCTTAAAAATACAATACCTCACAATAAACTTAGATATTTTATTCACTAATAACATTTTCCCACATGGGCTGGCTTTTGGTCTCAATTGAATGCTTGAATTTCTTCAAAACTATAAAGGCTATGAGGAAGAGATACAATTTATTCATTATAAGTTATTACTTCTTATCAATAATTTTAATTTATATTATTCCTCACCCTCTTAAAGATTTTTATATATCACATTAATAACATGTAAATAATAATATTATGCCTTTTTTGATTATTTTTTGAAAAATCAATTCGTAATTGTACTAATTTATTGATTATAAATTGTTCTTGTTTTTTTCTGTTTGACCACTTACATGAACAATAAAATGAATTTATATCATGGATAGTTTTGTAAGATTAATTACTTCTATGATAAAAAATTAATAAGTAAATATAGATTTTTGGTCTCTTAATATAATTATGATTATTTAACTTATTATTAATATACCCACTTTTATTAGTTAAAATGTTGTGAAGCAAGAACATTATGGATTTCTTTCCTGGTGTACCATAACCAAATTTCCAATTTAATGAAACTAGATCTTCATATATAATTATGAAATATATATTTATATATATTTACTATTATGGGTATTATAAACTCGTGAATATAGAATGATGACCAAAACTAGTATACCAAAATAGAAAAAAGAAACGGTTGAAGCTGGTAACTATTGATGACCAAAATTCACTAAAAATTATTAATAACTATGTAATAAATTAATATAAAATATTAATTTGAAATATAACAAACTTAAATAATATTCTAAAATAAATGATAATTATATAATTAGATAATAATAAATGAGGTTATAATAAGTCTGAATATGCTATAATCTAAGGTAAGTGTTTCATATCCCAAATATAATTTCATTGAGATAATCTTCATATTCACCACTTTTATTATATTTTGTGGTGTATATGCTAAATCTAGATATAATTTTTTTTATAATTTTCATTAAATTAATGGGTTTTACATGTAAATCTAAGATTATTTAATTCCATGAATTTTCATTCAAATTATACCAAAGTCATAAGGGTTTCTTTTCTAATGTAACTTTTTAAAATTTATTATATATATAATACCACATGGACCAAATGAAGATGATTTCACCAATAAATCCCATCTATTTTATTACACTCCAGTAATTCATGGGGTTTTAATTTATTCATAAAAAATCAAATATCGTTGGTTCAAAATTCAACAAAACGTATATTTGTAAGTATACCTGATCTTTTCTCTTATTTTTGGTAGGGAATCTTTCACCTCCACGTCCATATATTTATATTATTTTATGGATTTCCTTATCCTTAATTCTATTTTATAGTCCTAGTTATTTCAAAATGGGGATTTGGGTAAGACATTAGGATGAACTTTTGTATATACACACTTTAAAGATATATGGGGTTCAATGTTTCCCTTAAATCAATTTTTGAACATATTTTTTAGCGCTATATATTTTTTAAATGTTTTTTAGTTATTTTGGACTTTCCTTGAAGGTTATATTGTATTTTTTTAATTTTTTTAAATTATAGTGTTTAATTAGGTTTTGGTGATTTTAAATTTATCATTATAGTTTGATTTTTTTTGTGAAATGCTGATAATTTAGAGTTCAAGTTAATTTTTGTTGATTTTTTAAAATGATTTTTGGTTTAATATCATTATTTTTAATGTTTCAAATAGTATTTATTTTAATGTTTCATTTTTTTTAATGTGAGACTATAGTTTTGAATGTTATGGGTGTTTTTTGGTACTAATAAAGGATTAAAATATTTTTATGTGATGTTGGAGTATTTTTGTGCCTTGAATAGTTTTTTAAAACATTTAGAACTTTTTTCCCTACAATAATTATTCCATGTATATAAGGGTAATATACTATTATTTAATCAGTTTAAAGGTATTGTATTATAGGGTAATCCATTGAAGGGTAAAATTATATAGGGTAATCCAATACAGGGAAACCTGTTTAAATGTAAAATGGAATAATGATGAAGTGTGTCATTGACATTTTTATTGTTTTCTAAGGGTAACTTATGTAGAGGTCATTTGAAATGGTGGTGTATAAGAGAAATTAAAACCCACATAAAGGTATGTTAGAACCACTATAAGGGTACATACTACTTGCATAAGGGTCACCAGGGAGGCATTTAATGGTATTTATTTCATGGAAAATGAGATCCCTAAAATTTCAAAAAAATTATTTTCCCTAGAATGGTCGAATGACATCAATAATGAAAATATATGACAAAAATTCATTAAAAAAATATTTTTAGCTATTTTACTAAACTAAAATCCTGGATATATCATTGAAAATTTCTCTCATTCTTAGTTCCATTCATGAGTATATTTCTCTCTTCTTATTACTATATTATCATGAGTTCTTCAACAAGAATGTGCTATGGATAAGGCTAACTGTCCACATTTTAATAATGTTCAAATTCGTTCATGTTTGCATATTTTTCCAAAAAATTAAATTTAAGTTATTTTTTGATATATTTTTGTATTTTTATAATTAAAATGGATTCATAAAGAATTTCCTGTAATGTCAATTCCTACATACTCAAGGTAGGAGGTGAATGTATTATTCATGAATTATATGTGTGCTCTGTGATGCTTTGTAAGTGGGCATGTGTTGGTTGGCCCTGTTAATGTTGGTTATGAACTTATTATAGGATTTATTATTCTAGAAGATACTAGAGGGTTGTATAAATCATGAAATGGTGTGACGAATCATGGTAAGGAATGATAGGAATGAAATGGGGTTCCCTATATGGTTGGGAAGGACGATGCCATCTATGGAAATTTTTTAATTAAGTGAGAGATGAAATTGTTTCATAGTGGAAAAAATAAGTGCTTATACCATTTGTTTGGGAATGATTATGATCCCCAAAAGTAAGGTGATGTGGTTTCATAAGATAAATATGATGTATTTGACCATTACCAATGTTGTATGACATGGTTCACATGTTGAAAAAAAGGTTCACTATATGTTTTTTCTTGGATGTTGTAGATGATACTCATTATTGTTAGCCTACACGGTTGGGGGGTTATGCGCACATAGGGTATGGTCTATTAGATGATGGGGTAAAATCATTATGGGTGGATTTATCGATTGATTAAGTGGTATAAGGGATGGTTTTGAATGTATTTATAGAATAAGTGATCACCATATAATTCCACAATTAATGGTAGTTAGGACTACAAAATGTGGGTTGAGGAGTACTATTTATGCTGAGGATGGTGATCTAGGGTATTATATGAATGAGTATCACTATCCCTTGAGTTATTCAAAAAATTGTGCCAGTGGTTTAAAAATAAATATGAAAGTAATTAGGACTTTTGATATAGTTTTTGGATTTTCCATTGACACATAAGGATTACTGGGGATAGTAACAAAGTTATATTGTAATGTGATTCCAAGTAATTTTGGCTTGGATTGAAGTTATATAGTTATTATATAATGATAGACCATGGATATATTGTTTTAATAGGTAACTGTATAAGGTACGTAAAGGCTCACCTTTGGATGATGAGCGCATGGGAATCAGGTTTTATAATACATGGTCTACTTATATTTATTTATATTTTTTATACATTAGAATCTGTATGGATATAATATTGGGAAACCATTGGTGGTGGAAAACTGAGTTCTTACTCTCCCACTATACTGACTCTCCAGGATGCGTATAGATTTCATGGTTCTTTCTATAGGAATGGAATAAAATCAATTTTTGAATCCTAGTAGAGTTGGTAGCGTAGAAGGTGCATCACCTAATACTAGATATTTTATATGGTCTATGTGGTTCTTTATTGTTAGTATGATGATTAATTTTGTTATTTTGAGATTTAAATAATTTTGATCAGCCCATAGGGTATCCTACTCCTTTTTAATGAATTTTAGGACATGGTAATTGTTATTTGGATTATTTTATACGTATATATGGTATGTATTTTTTATTTTTTTAAATTTTATTATATTGTGTGGTTATTAATATTATTTTTCACCATAGGGTATAGTCTCGCAACTATCTCTAGTGCACCCTCACTTATATATGAAATCCTTTGGAATATGTGGATATGTGTCTATGGTCATGTTGTGCACCGTGGGACCGAACAACAATTGAGTAGTGGAGGGTGATGAGGTTCCAAAAAGTGGTATCATATATTGGGTATTTTAATGTAGTTCCAGATTAGATTTTTTACAATGTTGAATAATTTAGTCTTAATAAAAATGAGTTATTATAATGTCATTTTATTATTTTGGATATACGAGACCTCGAATTTTTGAGATTTTTGGGTTTAGGGAAGTATTAGATCTTGGGAAAGATGATATGTTGTGTGTTTATCCATAACCTACATGATATGAAGTCCATGTTACTAGGGTAATAGGATTTATTTAAACACCCCAATCTTCCAAGGTATGTTTCCCTTTAAATAATGCAATAGCTTGTGTTGTACGCAACTTTGAGATTCTAGCACACCATGACTAATCAAATTAGATGATATGAATAGAAATACCCACTTTTTGAAATTTTATAAATTTTATTTTCTAAAATGGATTTCATTTTTCGATTCAGAGTATAAAAATAATCTAAGGGTGAATTTTTGTTACACTTTTTAAAACTTTTCATTTTTGATGAATAGTGAAAATACTAAATTTTAATTAAATAAACTTTTTTAATCGAAAAAATTTTTAGTGTTAAATAATAAATTTGAGATGTTTTAAAGTACAATTAGATTATATTTTTATCATTTAATATAATTTAGATCATTGGGTGTAATTTCACATTTAAACTGAACATAAATAGGTGTCAATCTTTTGATACTTATTATTTCTTAAAAACACGCTTTTTGTTTTGACAATGAGAATTAATTTTAAATTAATTTCTTCTACCTATGTGTTTTGAATTTGTAAAAATGGATTCAATATTCGGAATCCTGAGGTTCAAATTGTGTAAATAGGTATCTTTTATTTTTATTCATTTTGAATGTTATTTTAGTAAATATTATATTTACTGTGGTTAAAGGGTAAATCTGGTAAATAAGGGTAAACAAATATTATTATTATAATAATAAATTGCCTTAACATGTGTCCTATTCCTATTGGTTGATACATGTCCGACCATGGGAATATTTGGGTCGATTTTGGGACCACATGTAGCCACTTGAGAGTGATAATTGCACTTTTTATTAATTAATTTAATGCAAAGACAAAATGACCTAAACATATACCTTTTAGTAAAATAATTTTTACCCGGTGTTATAAATGTTATCATTTCAACTATAAATATTCATTTGAAATCGAAAAATATTTCTTACATCATGGTATTTTTATATAATTTTTAGATATCAATTAAATAAAATTATTTATGACACAATAATGATGAAGTGTTTACCTTATTAAAGAAGGATTTAAATAAATGAAATAATGAAAATTAAAACAACATCCAATAACAATCCAATTATTATTGGATGATTTTATTTCAATCATCAGTCTTTTTATCTTCTCCTTTAATGATATTTGGACCTTTATAAATTGAAAATCATTATATAATAAAATAATATTTTCAAACATTCCTAAAGATCCCCTCCTCACCCTTATAAAAAACCTTCACTTCTAACCCATTTATCACACCTCTCAATCCACTTGTCTCATCCAAAAACTACCCAATTAATCTCTCTACATCCCTATTATAATCCTTAAATTGTTCATAAGTCACTTCAATGAATCCATTTATTTCAAACCACAGGGACTTACCCGATATATAGGTACCATCTCAGCTTAAGTTCTTTTCTTTATTTTACTTCTCCAACCACATAAACTCTCTTTATTAGTATATTTTATAAAAAAACCAGTATCCCTAATTTACTAGGTTGTTTTTGTGGTATGTATTTGAACTACACTTATACACACCTCTATCTAATGGTTATAAAACATAATGTTTCTATGGACGGTGAACCACTGCCTCACGAAACTGTGATTGTTCAATCTGCTACTACCACCTCTTATGGTGGCCATTACAATGGCAGTGTAATTAAATATCATATTAATAATATTTATATTATATATAATCTTCTATAATTATATTTTATAAAATACCTTTATTATTTTCATTTAGTATATATACAATAATTTCATTTGAGGAAGTGCGGACTACCGCCACCTGAAAGTGATATGACTCATTCATACCATAAATGGAACATATAAAAGATATTGTTAATGAACTTATGTAACATATATAAATTTTATAGTATACTAGATTAATAATATACCTAGGTATCATTTGGTCTTCTTTCCATTTAAAATAAAAAAATGAAATGGAAGTAGCGTTCGTGTGTACGTATGGATTACCGTCTACATGAACGCGATGGAATTAATTCCCCATCATAACCATTAAAGAATAATTTTCATTTGATTATGAAAAATAATATTTAAGATCATTATTAAATTCTGGATATGAATCAAATACATCATATCCATAACTAACATGACTTACATAACAAAACATATTAAGGAAAATGAATCAGTTAACACCCAAAACAATGATACAACTTAAATATTATTAACAAAGAAATATTATAAGATCCTATATGATATCATATTTATGTATGTGGTTCTTTAATAATTTAATAACAATTATTTATCAATTATATATGAGTTTAATGTACCCTCGACCTTGTAAAAGTACTATGTAAGGGTTAATTTCATGATCTCCTTATTATCTGAGGTTTTTTTATGTAAGTGTCTAATGGGACCACTTTATTATACCCATCTGTGTTTTTTAAAAATGTGATTCAAAACCTTTTTACTATTTACTATACTATTGGTAAAATTCATTTATACCCTTTTTTGGATTTTTATAAAATGGTTTTAATGAAATCATTCTGTTGTTTTCCATACACGGTACTTTATGAACTTTTCGTCAAATTAATGTAAAAATGTTTTTTTAACTTATATGGCATGTGTAGTTATTCTCCGTTGTTATATAACCATTAAGTTTCCCTTAATAGATTATATAAAGAATTTCAAAATAAATTTTTTCTTTTATAACTACATGACTTTTAAATGATTTCAAAATTGAAAGAGATATTTCTCTAAAATTGTTTTGATTTCATCTATGTCAACATCCATTAATGGATTTTACACTTGTTTGAAGTTTATTTGATATGATACAAATCCTCTATATTGTATTGATGTTTTTTTGATATGTTTGATTATTGATGTTTTATTTTTATATCATTCATGGTTTATGGTTAGTGTGTTAACATTTCGTATGATAGTTTTAATACGAATGTTTATGTTATGTTTCAACCTTTTCATAAGATGATTTAATTGAACTTAGATTGACGGGTGGAGCTAGCTATATCTCCTTAATTCATCGATAGATCTCATGTGACAAACAATTGTCTTATAACAAGGCCTTGACAAAATATTATTCGTAGTCTTGGCACGAGGCATTGACTATGTGGTTATGATGTCCAGCATTATGTGTTCCATCATTATGAAATTAGTTATTGATATTACATGAGATTATTAAACTAGTAGAATATCAATGTGAATAAGTAAATGGAATTATTTGATTTATATTTTCCATATTATACTGAATATTATGTTGAAAATAATTTTGTTTTAGTTTTATACATTGCCTTAAATGTTTATTCTTATTTATGATAGTTTATATTTTATATTTATCCATACTAAGCATCTGAGATCACCCGTTTCATAGGTTTTCATTCCCGACGATATGAAGAAGTAAATAATGATTATCCCGCAGTAAAAGGCCAATGATGTGAGTGTGTTCAAAGGGAACACAATTTTGTTTTTCATTATTTCATGGTGTAATTTGAAATGTATGTATGTATCTAGTACATCCAGGGCTACTAAACTAATCCGTCTTTTGAGACTTGATATCTTGTGATCATGCCAATGTTATGTAATAATGCAATGACTCTGGCTAACTAGGGTCGGGGTGTTACAGTTTGTATCAAAGGAACTTTAGTACAATCCTTGGAAGTAAGATTTAGAAAAACTCTGATTATAGAACATTACCCCAAGATAATATTTGAGGATTAGTATAGAAAAACAACTTGTAATTTTGGTAATGTATAAATTATGTGAGTTTCCCAAGAAATACATCCCTATCTAGATATGATTAGGTAGAGGCGGCTATGGCCTAGATGTTCAGTTTTTTGACTTTTTATAAAATAGTTTGAAAGGAATCAATCCAATATTTTCCAACCAAGGTTCTTTTTGACCTTTTTTAAAAATTAAGGTAAAATGGTTTTTTTAACTTATATGGTGGGTGTGGTTATTCTTCGCCATTATAAAAAATTTGAAGCTTCCCTAACATGCTTATATGAATATTTTTAAAATAAATGTTTTATAATATAATTATTTTACTTTTAAAATATTTCAAAATAGAGTGATATTTTTCCCTCAAATATTTTTGATTTCATCTTTGTCACCATCTTTTAGTGGATTTTATATTTTTTAGAAGTTGATTTATTTTGATACAAATCATCCATATTGTATTGTTGTTTTTGTGATATGTTTGACTATGTATGTGTTAATTTTATACCATTCACGGTTTATGGTTAGTTTATTAACATTTCTTATGCTAGTTTTAATACGAATGATTATGTTATGTTTCAACCTTTTCATATGAGGAAAGCATTAGACTTAGTAAGTGACGGGTGGAGCCCGCTATAGCTCCTTGATGCATCGATAGTTCTCATAAGACAAAATCTTGTCTTGGCACAAGGACTTGACAAAATCTTATTTGTAGTCTTGGAATGAGGACTTGACTATATGGTTATGATGTCCAACATTATGTATTCCATCATTATAAAATTATCAATTGATATTATATGGGATTATTCGACTACTAGAATATCCATGTGAATAAGTAAATAGAATTTTTTGATTTATATTTTCCATATTATGATGAATTTTATGTTTAAAAAGATTTTGTTTTAGTTTTATAAATTGCCTCTAATGTTTATGCTTATTTATGATAGTTTCTGCTATATTGTTATCCTTACTAAGCATCTGAGATCACCCCTTCCTTATGTTTTCTTTTCCCAGGATATGAAGAAATGAATTATGATTAACCTGCAGGGATAGGCCAAGGATATGGGTGTGTTCAAAGGGAATACAATGTTTTTTTCTTTATTTCATGATGTAATGTAGAACTTATGTATGTATCTAGTATTTCCAAGGCTAATAAATTAATCGGACTTTCAAGACTTGATCTCTTATGATCATTACAATGTTATATAATAATGCACAGATTTTGGGTAACTAGGTTCTAGGAATTAATTTTGGTATCAAAGGATGTTTAGTAGAAACCTTAAAATCTAGATTTACAAAAACATTGATTAGTAACATTACCCTAAGATAGACTTTGAGGATTAGTATAAAATAACTTCTTAGAATTTTGGTAATGTAGAAAGTTTTTGAGTTTTCCAAGCAATACATCCTTGTCTGGATACAGGCAAGTAGAGGCAGCTCTAGCACAGATGTTCCTAGGAGTGAAAACTCTGACAAGGAGTTTTGGGATTGACTCATGGTATCCTGGTACATGACAACAGGCTTTCTACACTCTTGGTTATGACACTCTTGGGGATATGCTTAGGATAATTCACATTTTCATTACAAACCATTATGAAGATTTTATGAGTATATAACCTCTCAAATCATTTTTTTTATTATGGATTATATCCATAAACTGTTCAATTTATGTTAAGTTTTACACAAGTTTGGAATTATGTATTGTGATTCATAAACTAATATAGTGTATTCCATTGTTTAGAAATGGTGCATAGTGGAAGGAATGGAAACTGTATCAATGAACATAATCCATGTAGGGATTTCCCTCCTACTCAATATAATTATAGTGGATCTAGTGATGCAACTGGTTCTGATCATCTTATCACCATACTGGGACAACTCACTCAGGTTATGAATATCAACATTACCCATATGGAGCACCCTGATCCACAACATGGAGGCTCAATGTTAGACTGATTCATGGGGAAAAACCACAAGAATTTAATGGGACTACAAAATACATTTGTATCTGAGTGATGTAAAAGTTCCTTAAATAAAATATTTCATGCTTTGGGGAGCATCAAAATGGAAAAAGTTATCATGGATGTTTATCACCTCACAGGAGATGCAGATCAATGGTGGTTAATAATTCAAAAATGGAAGATGAAGAAGATTCAAATATGTAATGGATGGAGTTTAAAGAGATTTTATTAGAATAATACTTTCCTCGTGACCATCGATCAGATATTCAACAATAATTTTTGAGTCTGAGGAAAAAGGAGGATGTGAATGTTGCAAAGTATGGGGGTAACATTACAAGGTTAGCAAGGCAAGATGCAGATTATATACCTAACCAAATGAGTATTTATCAATGCTTTTATGGGTTAAACCCATTTATCCATTGAGATTTAGTCTCTCAATCCTTCTCCTCATGCGAATATATTGTCTCATGTGATATCAAGTCAAAAAATTAATTCTCCAAGTCTTAAGACTTTAAAGCAAAGAAAGAGAAGAATAGATTTGATAAACACTCTTGAAATGGAAATAAGGGGAAGAAGGTAATTGTTTTATATCCATTTTGCATTGAATGTGGGAAGAAACACCCTGGTACGTGCCTAAAGGGAATTAGAGTCTGTTACTAGTGTGGTGAAAAAGTCCACCAAGCTCGTGATTGTAAGGGAAAGAAAGTGTTTGTTAATGTTGAATGCTAAAATTTTAAAGAATTGGGGTATAATAAAAATGAATGTCCTAAGCTCCAAAATAAATTACCTTAGAAAAGGCCTCGGGAGAAAGGCTAAGGTTATGTGGTCACTAATGATAAGGTTGAATCCCAAAAAGACATGGTGGAAGGTAATTTAATAGTTTCGTCATGTTTAACCAATGCTTTATTTGATTCAGGATCATCTCATTGTTTCATATCTTCCTAGTTTGCTAATAAAATTAGATATTTCCAATTTAATTTAACAAGGGAGTCATCTATAAAAACTCATAAGGGAAGTATCATTGTAATAATGTTTTCTGAATGAGTCCCCAAAAGGGTATATAAATGGTGTTTATCTACTGATATCATCATCAAATTCATGATTAAATTTTATATAATCCTAGGTATGGATTGTATTTCAGAACATGATGAGAAAAATTATTGTAAGAAGAAGGAGGTTACAATTTTTTATGATGATAAGGAATACCTTATCTTTAGAGAAAAATTCAACCATATGATTCTTATCTAGATCCACCCCCTGTAGCTCTACTAAATTCAATTATTAGGGATAAATAGAGTGAAATAATTGTGGGTGAGGAAAGGAATGTTCAAATAGAGTATATAACTATTGTAAAAGAATATTTTGATGTATTTCTAGAGGATTTACATGGAAACCCTCCAGAACGATAAATTGAGTTTTCTATTGATTTAATTTTTGGTTCAAGGCACATATCGAAGACCCTTTATAGAATGGACATTGTCGAATTAGTGGAGCTAAAGAAACAACTAGAGGAGTTTTCTGATAAAGGATTTATTTTCCCTAATGTTTATCCTTGGAGATCCTTTGTTCTTTTATTAAGAAGAAAGGTGGATCTATGAGGTTGTGCATTGATTACAAAGAGATCAATGCTATAACAACAATGAACAAGTGTCCCCAACTTCATATTGATGAATTAATTGATCAAATTCATGGAGCTTAATATTTTCCAAAGATTGACCTTCGATCTGGATATCATCAGTTGTGTTTGAATAATGAATACATTCCAATGAAATCATTTCGAACCAAGTACGGGAATTATGAGTTTACAGTAATGCCTTCTGGACTGACTAATGTACACTCTGTCTTCACGGATCTAATGAACCGTGTTTTCAAGGAATATCTTGATGACATTTTATTGGCATTTATTGCTGATATATTGGTATACTCCAAAAGCATTGATGATCATGAAAATCACCTGCACACTATTACAAAGACACTTAAAATAAATGAATTATTTGGGATATTCAGAAAGTGTGAATTCTCGCTTCAGGAGATTTCATTTTGTGGGAATATTTCCTATAAGGATGGAATCTATATTGATCCTTCAAAGGCCAAGGTAATCCATGAATGTCCAACACCAACAAGTATAACTGAGTTACGTAGTTTTATTGGTTTTTTTGGTATTTAACAGCACTTGTCCATAATTGTTCCCAATTGGATAACCCATTACCCAAGCTCAAACATAAAGGGGATATATTTCTTTGGACAAAAGAGTTTGAAGAATGTTTTGGAGGAACATTTATGGTGGGACAACATGATGAGAGAGGTTTCTAATTATGTTTCAAGATGTATGATTAGTCAACTAGTGAAATATGGAAGACAACATCCTAGAGGAGTTAAGAAACCTATTCCCATACCTATGTGGAAATGGGATGATATTATGATGGACTTTGTCATGGGGATACCAAAGACTCCAATAAGTAATGATGTAATATGGGTAATTGTTGATCGTCTTAACAAGTCACCATATTTTCATCCTATAAGAGAAGATTTAAGCCTTGAATGTTTAACAAGACTATATATTAATGAAGTTGTAAGACTTCATGGAGTACCCCTAACGATTGTTTCTAATCATGATCCCCATTTTACAACAATATTATGGAAAAGTCTTTAGTAGGCTTTGGATACTGAACTTCACTTAAGCACTACCTACCGCCCTGAAACTGATGGACAATTAAAACAGACTATTCAAACATTAGAAGACATGTTGAGATCATTCTCACATGACTTTCAAGGAACGTGGGATCAATATTTACCTCTAATAGAATTTTCATATTTAATTAGTTTCCATTCAAGTATTCATATGACACCATATTAATTATTATATAGAAATAGATGTCACACACAAACTTGTTGGAATGATGTTGGAGAAAAAAAATAAGTAGGCCTGGAACTTATTGAGGAAACAATGTAAAAGATTAAGGTTATCCAAACCCATATAAAAGCAGCTCAATGTAGGAAAAAGAGCTATGCTGATAACTAAAGGAAATATTTGGAATTTAAATTAAGGGATCATGTTTTCTTAAAGGTATCTCCATAGAAGGGTATTATAGGATTCGGTAAGAACGGAAAACTATGTCCCAAGTACATCAGACCATTAGAAATTCGAGAAAGAATTGGTGTTGTAGCTTATCATTTGGAAATGATGCCATGTCTCTCCAATGTTCATGATGTGTTCCATGTATCACTATTAATAAAATACATGCCTAGCCCAATGCATGTACTCACCTATGATGAAATAAAACTGGAACCCGATCTGTCTTTTTGTAAAGATCTTATCAGTATTCTTGATACTAGAGAACAAGTGTTGAGAAACCTGACGACTTGTATGGTGAATGTTTTATGGATAAATCGTAGGATGGATGAGGCAATGTGGGAACTTGAGAAACTTATGATGAAGAAAGAAATAAATATTTTCATGTAGTAGTATTCGTGAAATTTGGAGAATAAAATTTTTTGGAGGGAAGAATGTAACACCCCAATCCTTCACGATACGTTTCCTTTTGAATAATGCAATAGCATGTGTTATACGCAACTTCGAGATTCTAACACACCAGAGCCAATCAAACTAGCTGTTATGAATAGTAATACCCACTTTTTTAAATTTTATAATTTTTTTTAAATGGACTTCATATTTGGAATTTTAATATCAAAATTAGATTACGGTGTATTTTTCGTACTCTTCTGAAAACTTTCAATTTTTGATGAATAGTGAAAAATACAAAATATTAATTAAAAACTATTTTTTAAATTAAAATAATTTATAGTGTTATATTTTCTTTGAGTGGTTTTAAAGTATAATTATATTATATTTTTATCATTTCATGTAATTTAAATCATTTTATATAATTTCACATTTAAACAGGACATAAACAAGTGTCAATCTTTTGATAGTTATTATTTCTTAAAGCCACACTTTTTGTTTTGACAACGGAAATTAATTTTAAATTAATTTATTCAACTTTTTTGTTTTGAATATGGAAAAATGGATTCCATATTTTGAATCAGGAGGACCAAATTGTGTAAATATGTATCATTTATTTTTATAAATTATGAATATTTACTTCAGTAATTATTTTATTTACCATGATTAAAGGGTAAATCTGGTAAATAAGGGAAAACAAATATAATAATAATAATATTAAGTTTCCTTACCATGTGTCATATTCCTATTGGTTGATACAGTTTCAACCATGGGAATCCTTGGGTCAATTTTGGGACCCCATGGAGCCACTTAAGAGTGATAATGACACTTTATATTAATTAATTAAAAGTGAAGAGAAAATGACATAAACATATATCAGTTAGTAAAATAATTTTTATCAGGGGTTATATAAGTTATATTTTCGACTATAAATGTTCATTTTAATTATAATATGATTTCTTACATTATGGTATTTTTTTTAACATTTTAGACATCAATTAAATAGATGTATTTATGAAATAATAATAATGAAGTGTTTAACTCTTTAAAGAATGATTTAAATAAATGGGATTATAAAAATTAAAACAATATCCAAAAACTATCGAATTCTTATTATATGACTTGATTTTGAACATTAGTCATATTATCTTCGATTTTAATGAGTTTTGGACTTTTAGAAACCGAAAATCATTATATAATAACATAATATTTTAAACATTCCTAAAGAGCCCCTCCTCCCCCTTATAAAAATCCCTCGCCTCAAAACCATTTCTCACACCTCTCAAGCTTCTTTGATTATACAGAAACTACCCAATTAATCTCCCTACATCCCTATATTCATCTTAAAATCATTAGCTTAGGTAGAAGGCACTTCAAGGAGGCCTTTTGGTTCAAACTAAAGGTAGTTACCTGATTTAAAGGTAACATCTCCTATTAGGTTATTTTATTTTATTTTACTTCTCCAACCCCCTAAACTCTCTTTATTTCTGTAAATACATAGATATCCCATGGAATTTTTTTTACTCAATACATGGTAATTTTACAAGTCCGCAGTTTTTGACGGCGCTTGATTCCGAGGTCCGGTGTGCCTGGAATCAATTTCTAAACTTTTGTTCGGGTACGTTCAGTAAACATGCGTACGAGATTTTATATCATTTGAACCGGTGCTCGGAATTGAAATCCAATGACACCAATGAACTCGCAGTGCCGGTATTCTCTTAAGGGGACCTTTACTGCAGTTTCGTTTTAGTATGTTGGGAAGTCAGTTTTCTGGGTTTCATAAAAAAAGTAAAATAAAAATAAGTGATGGCTTATTTTTATTTTAGCTGGTTAAAGTCTCTAAGTAGAGGTTAGAGGTGGGTCCTACCACACCCTAACCTCCCTTAGAAGGATATAACTAGAGGTGGGTCGCACTAGCTTGAAACCCCTTAAACTCCTATTTAACTCCTTAAACCCCCAATTAAGGAGGATGAAACCCTCCAATTAATTATTTTGGTTCCTCTTCATCTCCTCCCTCCCATTTTATGATCCAACCCACATTTTTAATTAATGGATGTATCTTAATGAATTTGAATCTCATTGACTTCATTAAAACATCCTTTTAATAAGGGGTGTTATTTCATTGTGGGTGGGGTTAGACATATTACCTAGGGAGGCTTTGGAGAATTATAAAGAAAGAGTTCTTCCTACAAATAACACGAAGAACATATTAAACATCATCCATCCACGATAGAGGAGCAGACGCTGCCCATGAAGAATGTCACCAACGAGGACGTCATCTCCCCCAGAAGTCAACGGAACGACACCGTCTTCCCGCGACACCATCAAGAGAACATCAAAATCAAGGTAGGGTAATTTTTTATTAATTTTAAATATGAGATTACACCATCGTTCCTCATCGTACAAAATTCTGGTTAGGAAAAAGCAAATTTTATCAAATGACGAGGAGGGTTTGGACTGCATGAACATGAACCAACCCTACCCTTTGTTGTTTTCTTTTGATGAAGTCGGAGGTGGAGCCGAAAGGGGGAGGTGCCATCACACTACGCTGATGATTAACCGTGGCTAGAAGGACCGTGGCGGACGGAAGTGGAATCGCGGCCGGGAGGGCAGCGGTCGATGAAGAGGTGTGGCGCTGTCACGCAGCGCTATGGAGCCGAAGACCACGGCCAGGCGAGGCCGTGGTTGTGGAGGACTGGTGTCATCGTGCTGGCTGCACTAAGGAGGATGTGGCATGTAACCACGGTCAACTCGGCCGAACCGAACCGACCGGCTCCCTGCCGGTCGGGCTGGAGATCTGCAGCGCCCGCAGGCACTGCGTGGAGAAGACCGTGCCCCACTTCTGTGGGCCGCTCTGCTGGGCGAACCAGCCATCCACTAGCCGGCCAGGATGGAAAAGTGTGTTCCAGTAGGCGCCGCATGGGAAGAACCGTGGCCCGCTGCGCGGACTACGTGTGCAGGGCAGAACCATGCGGCTACGGCCAGCTGGGTAGGAGAAGGCGGTGCCGTTTGGCACTGTTGGGCAATCCGAACTAGCCCGTAGGTGGGCCGCACTGCACTGGGCCTGGCCGACCCCCTAGCCGGGTCGGACCCATCAAGTCGGGCCAGGCCAACCCCCAGCCAGGTCGGACCCCCCGAGCCGGGTCGGGCCGACTCGCCAAAGCCCACAGGGCTTGACAGGCTGGGCCCAACATCACTTAAATGCGAATATCATCAGGATCGCGCGTCCGAACGACGCACCGTGTGCAGCACTGGGACCCCTGCAATGAAGTAGTCCTTTTGCGATACTCTATTTGTTTTTTGGAAAAATTAAGAAAATGTTCAGGTTTTGATCGAGCGTAAATCCAACCAGGCCCCTAGAACAGAAATTCCAATACCTCTCAGACCATGCGTCTGATTAACACGTCGGCTCTCGCGTTGGGTTCCTTTTGATGAGACAGAACTACGGGATACATCAACTTGTGACTTAGTGATATTTGATGTATCGACACTTGACTCGAGGTGTGTACCCTCCCGGAATCGAGCGTGATATGTGCGGAACCCTGGAGCTGGTTGCGACAACTATTGTACCAGAATCCTACGTTGGTTCGACAACGACGACTAGTGTACCAGAATCCTATGTGGGTTCGACTACGACAACTACTGTACTCGAATCCTTCGTGGGTTCGACAATGATGACTACTGAACCGTAATCCTCTATGGGTTCAACAGAGATGACTACTATACCAGGATCCTCCATGGGTCCGACAGTTCTGACTTTTGTTCCTATATATTGTGTGGGTCCGACAGAATAGCTAGTCCTGTATCATGTGTGGGTCCGATAGCTTACCTGGTCCTGTATCCTGTGTGGGTCTAATAGATTATATGAATCAGTGACTACATCTGATCATCTCTATCTCTCTACGAAAGATGTATACCTGTGTGAGCCGATTCATGTCTTTCAACCATTATCATCGTGGTGATTGACTTTACATCCTTTGTGGACTGGGTTGTGTTTGAGCTCAAGTGTTGGAGTCGGACTGTGACTGGTATCTTAGGTATATGTATGGGAATATACCTAAGTAGGGTTGGTTGATATTTCGTGATTGTTTCCTTCTTCTGTGGTTTATCCTTTGTGGATTCTGGGATACCTTCAGGGGTCTCGGGGTTCTCTACTAAGTATTGTTATACTCACCACTACACAGGCTTCTCCCACACCCTGTTGTGTTTTGTGCATATGACGGGCAGCTGTGATCGAGGAAGAGGGTGAAAGACGGAGGCTGCTCGGATCTAGACTAGACAGGATGTACCACAGGGGCAAGTTGTTTGAGTTCTGTACCTACCCTTCAGGTTGGATTCCCCAGTGGTCGATCCATGAGTTGTTTTCCCTTTTTACTTGTATTTTTATTTGTTGTTCAGTTGGTTTTGTATACTGGCCCACTAACTTTCAGCACACATTACGTTTCAGTTTTAGTACTTCTTACCTCTACTACTTGTGTTCGGACTCTATGTGTGATACAAGTTAAATGGAAATGCCTTCCCTTTTTATCAGGGATTCATCATTGGTTCTAGTCACCATCCCCTGGCCTATGGAAGGCAGGCTTGGGGTAGTCACGGTACGAGCCCGAGGAAGGGACATGACAAATTGGAATCAGATGAGTCTATTCTACCGTAGAACATGGACTATGATTCTTTTAATGGAAATAGTGTTAAGTGTTTTGGTTGTGGTTATTAGTTTATGGAAACTGGTGTTTGTGTGGAGGCCAACGTATCCATATAGTAGGACTCAAACTTCTGATCTCAGACTCAGATCACGAAAACACTAATTGTGTGTGTGTTTCCTTTGAAAAAATTTTCTTCATGATTACTTTCTGTCAGCTCACTAGGTATACTATTGTAACCGTGGCACACCTTTTTCATTTTAGGATGGACCCACAAAGGTAGCCAGCTTGGGTACTGAGTTTCATATGAGATGGTAGCCCGATCAATGAGGCCTTAGTGCAGGGCCCCATCACAGCGGAGGTACCAGCGGTACCACTTCCCACTAGGCCACCAATACCACCTGTTCCAGCAAAAGACAGTGCACGCCGCCAGATTGCATTGCACGAGTTCTAGCGCTATAGGCCTCCCAGGTTCTAGGGAGATACGGGCCCAAAGGTAGTTGAGGATTGGATGGAGGCTGTCGTGAGAGTTTTTAGATTGGTAGGGACACCATCCAACCTCATGGTGATCCTTTATGCGATTCTCTTACATGAGGCGGCAGGTAGATGGTGGAGCCTGAGGCTCCAGGTTCATGAAGAAGCATCATTACTCTGGATAGACTTTTAGATACTCTTTTTCCCAGAGTTTGTTCCAACCACCCTTTGTGTGGTGCAGATTCAGGAGTTACTTCATCTGTAGCAGGGTAGCATGACAGTTGCTGTAACGCCCTGAACCCAGTTACCCAGAGTCGGTGCATTATTGCGTAACATTGGCATGATCACAAAATATCATGTCTTGAAAGACTGATTAGTTTAGTAGCCTTGGAAACACTATCTACATTCATAAATGGTAAATTACATCATAAAGTGAAAAATCACAATAACTTAGTCTCCATAGTCGACACTTCTATCACCATCAGACTATCCCTATAGGTAAGTCATAAAATATTACTTCACATCCTTGGAAAAATAAAACATTGACAAGGGTGATCTCAGATGCTCAGTAAGGATAACAATATAGCAGATGCTTTCATAAATAAACATAAACATTTAAGGCAATGTATAACTAAAAAAAAGCCATTCAAACTTGAACTTCAACATAATATTGGAAAAGTAAAATGAGATAATGCCATTTACTTATTCACATGGATATTCTACTGGTCGAATAATCACATGAAATATCAATAACCACTTTCACAATGATGGAATACATAATGCCAGACTATCATAACCATGTAGCCAAGGCCTCGTGCCAAGACTACAAATAAGATTTTGTCAAGGCCTTGGGCCAAGACACTAGTTTGTCTTATGAGACCTTCCCATGCATCGAGGAGCTATAGCGGGCTCCACCCGTCACTTATTAAGTCCAATGCATTCTTCATATGAATAGGTTTAAAGATATCATAAACCGTAACATAATCGCATCTCATAAAACATGCATAAAGGAAACATAACATTTAAACATTTCAATAACAAGATACCAATACAACACATTGATATAAAACTAACACTTTCAAAACCATTTTCAATACCAAAATAAACGAAAATTAAACCTTTTTATTTTTTTTAATTTTATAAAAAAGTTATGGCTTGTAGAGGAAGCCGAAACTCAAATAATGGTCACAGCGGTGGAGAAGTCATTGTCGCCGCATATGTATGAAAAAAAACATTCCATTTTGTCGTATAGTAAAACGCTTCGTATAAAAGGATTCCTTTTGAATAAACATAAATGTCAAAGTGGTTTATACACCGTATAAAAGAAATTTGTGTATAAAACAAAATATGCCTCAATGAAAGGAGATTGAGACGAAGTACCTTACAAAGATCATTTTTAAATAAAATAGATATATTATGTGTATTCACTATATTTACACATAAAGATATTATAAATACAAGATTGTACATAATAATATCATAACATAATTTGGAAGTAGGAGATTAACCCAAAGAATGGAAATTGGGTTAAGAAGTTCCCTTACCTCGTATCCGACTTGACTCGAACGTTCATTAACCTCTTGAATAATAAACTAGAGTTAATTTCTACTTGCTTAAGAAACTTTTTCATGTTCATTATTCCTTTTATATCAGTTATTACCATGTTATGAACATTATGTAATTATTTATGTTAATAACGGTTGTTTTGTCGATCTTCGGTACTTGAGTCAAAAATCAACTTCTTATAATTAAAAGGTGTTCATGTGGTGAAATATCCATTATATCCAGAATTATATTCATGATTTATATATCATATATATCATATATATCCAGTATATAAATTCATTTATAATATTACATAACATTTAGAGGTAAGAAATGAAATGCACGGTTCATGGAGACGGTAAGCCGTACGTACGCATGAACGCTACTTTCATTTCTATTTTGTATTTAATGGAATGAAATTATAATTATATAAAGTTATACTATAATTCCAGTATAATATAAAGTATAATACCATTTAATCAATCCTTTATACATCCCACATGTGGCATTAACGATTCAAATCACTTTGAGGGGGCGATAGTCCACAATTCCTAAAATGAAATTATCGTCTTTACCCATAATGGAAATCATAAAGGTATTCCATAAATGAAAAATACAGAATCATAAGGAAAAAACATAATATATATCCTATATAAAAATAGTTTCATCATAATTGCCACCATTAGAGGTGTTAAAAGAAGATTGAACAATCATCGTTTCATGAGGCAGTAATTCGCCACCCACAGAAACAGTATGTTTTTAACCATTAGACGAAGGTGTGTGTAAGTGTAAATCAAATACTTATCATAACAGCATCCTAGTATATTGAATATACTGGTGTTATTACAAAAGAAAGAAATAAAAAGAGTTTAATGGGTTGGAGAAGCAAAATAAAACAAAAGAACACAAGTGAAGACATTACCTTTAAATCGGGTAACTCTTTTTGATTTGATCCAAAGGATTCCTTGGGAAGACTTCTGTCCAAAGTTAGGCTTCTTGGAGTAAGAGAGGGATGTTTAGAGAGTATTTGGGCAGATTTAGACCAAGCCAAATTGATTTTATGGTGTTAATAAGGTGGTAAAGGTGGGGGCCTTTTATAAGAGGAGAGGAGGGGCACTCTTGGAATGCCATGAAATGTTACATTATTATAAAGTGCTTTTCGGATTTCAAAGGTCCCACAATTATATATTTCGAGGCTAAGGTGATAAGGGTTCGAAATATACCCATAAAATAGGTTTTTGACAAGTGTATCTTAGATTTTACATTATATTTTCATTTTAGTTAAATCGTTAATTAATGAGGTAATCACTGCATCATCATGGTGTCATTAAAAATTTAATTTATTTAATGTCTAAATATTATTAAAAAATTACCATGATGTAGGAAATCGTTTTATATTTCCAATGAATATTTATTGTAAAAAAGTTAGCTTATATAACCCCATGTAATAATTGTTTTATTAAAACAACACATGTTTGTGACAATTTTATTTTTACTTTAAATAAAAAGTTATTAATGACATTTTCTTACCCAAGTGGCTCCATGGAGTCCCCAAGTTTACCCATGGATTGTCTTGGTTGGCCATTACTCATCCAATAAGGGTAGGACAAGTGTAAATGTATTTTCATATTTTTATAATATCATTTTTACCTTAAATTTCACTAATTACCTTTAATCGCGATTAATTAAACTTAAAATTTACTATTCACCAAAAAATAATTTTATTCCCATTGAACCACATTTTACTTCCTAATGACAACCATGTATGTCTAATTTTTGAAAATAATATCACAGAAGTGGTAATGTTTCATTTAAATGAAAAATCAGTTTTTTAACTACCACTTAATGGTTTCACTATTCATCAAAAATTGAAGTTTTTCAGAATAATGCCAAAATTTCACCCTTAGCTATAATTGATATTCTGAATTGAAAATTGATGACTATTTTACAAAATTACAAACATATAAGTTTCATTAATTAATTTTATAATTAATTCCCGCTGTCACAACAAATAGCGTGTTTTTAAGAAACAATATATATCAAAAGATTGACAATTGTTTATGTCCAATTTCAAAGTGAAATTAATTCTAATGACCACCATTGGATAAATTGGTAAAAATATATTCTAATTATACTTTAAAACGACTCAATAGTATAATTTATCACTATAAATTATTTTGATTAAAAAAGTTGTTTTTAATTATTTTTCATTATTCATAAAAAAATGGAAATTCTCAGAAAATTTAAAAAATTCCACTTAGGATAATTTCGATATTCTGAATACAAAAACGAAGTCTATTTGGAAAGATAAAATTTATAAAATTTCAAAAAATAGGTATTACTATTCATAACGGCTACATTGATTGGTTGTGGTGTGTGTGTTAGAACTCAAAGTTGCGTACAACACACGCTACTGTATTATTCAAAGAGAAGTGTACCGTGGAAGCATGGGGTGTTACATTCTCCCCTCCTTCAAATAATTTCATCCTCGAAATATCATATAATATCACTGTATAAAAAGACTCAGGTGGTTCTTCATCATATGTTCCTCGGGTTCCCACGTTGCCTTCTCCATCTTATGGTTTCTCCATAGAACTTTTACTAGACGAGTCGTCCGGTATCTCAGCATGTGTTCTCTTGTATCAAGAATCCTGACGGGCTCTTCGAAATAAGAAAGATCGGGTTCCAGTTCTAATTCCTCATAGGTGAGTACATGCGTTGGGTCAGGCATGTATTTTCTCAACAGTGATATGTGGAATACATCGTGAAATTTGGAGAGATTTGGCAGCATTGAAAAACGGTAAGCTACAACCCCAATTCGTTCTAGAATTTCGAAGGGTCCGATGTATTTGGGACTCAATTTACCCTTCTTACCAAAATGTATAACTCCCTTCCATGGAGATACCTTCCTGAAAACATGATCTCCTACCTGAAATTCAAAATCCTTCCTTCGGTTGTCGGCATAGCTGTTATGCATATTTTGAGCTGCTTTCTTGTGGTTTTGGATTACTTTCAACTTTTCCATCGTTTCCTCCACCAGTTCTGGGCCTACAGGTTTTCTTTAACCAACGTCATCCCAATAGGTTGGTGTGCGACATCTCTTTCCGTATAACGCTTCATATGGTGCCATTTGAATATTTTAATGGAAGCTATTGTTATAGGAAAATTATACCAGAGGTTAATATTGATCCCACATTACTTGAAAGTCAAGTGAGCATGATCTCAACATGTCTTCTAAGGTTTAAATAGTTCTTTCTGATTGTCCATCTGTTCGGGGGTGGTAAGCAGTGCTCAAACGAAGTTCAGTATCCAAGGCCTTCTAAAGACTTTTCTAGAATCTTGATGTAAAATGGGGATCACGATCCGAGACAATCGACATGGGTACTCCATGAAGTCTCACAACTTCATCAATATATAGTCTTGCTAGACGTTCAAGTGGTAGATCTTACCTTATAGAAAGAAAATGTTCTGACTTCGTGAGACGATCAACAATGTCCCATATTGCTTCATTCCTTCTAGGAGTCTTTGGTAGTCCCATGAAAAAATCCATCGTAATATTATCCCATTTCCACTCAGGTATGGGAAGAGGTTGTAATACTCCACCAGGCAGTTGTCTTCCAGCTTTCACTTGTTGACAAACCATACATCTTGACAAAAAATTAGCAATCTCCTTTTTCATGTTGTCCCTCCAAAAATGTCCCTTTAAATCTCTATACATTTTGGTGCTCCCGGGGTGTATAAAGAAATTGGAACTATGAGAATCATCCAAAAATTCCCTCTTTAAATCAGGTATATCGGGAACACAAAGTCTCCTCCCAAATTTCAAAATTCCATCTTCATACACAAAGTCACTCATTTGCCCATCATTAATAGCTTTAATCATCTTTTTCAACTCTTCATCATCTTCCTGAGAACACTTTATCCTTTATAGTAAAGATGGTTTGTCAACCATTTGAAATTTTTTTGATGTTTCACCCTCCATGGTGATTCCCATATCCATATTTACTAGATCCATGAAAATAGGATCCCTTTCCACTCTCATCATGTTCAAAACTCCATGATCTTTTCTACTCAAATCATCTGCAACCTGATTTTCCTTCCCTGGGAGGTAGTGTATCTTGCAATCATAATCCTTGAGTAGTTCAAGCCATCGCCTTTGCCTCATGTTGAGTTATTTTTGTGAGAAAATATATTTCAAACTCTTATGATAGGTATATATTTCACATTTTTCACCATAGAGACAATGTCTCCCTATCTTCAAGGAAAAGGTTACAGCAGCTAACTTGAGATCATGAGTAGGATAGTTCTGCTCATGAATTTTTAGCTGTCGTGATGCATAGGCAATAACCCTATCATTCTGTATAAGGACACAACCAAGTCCTTTCATTGATGCATCACCATAAATAACGAACCCATCATTCCCTGATGGTAGAGTCAATATAGGAGAATTGAATAATATTCTCTTCAGTTCTTCAAAAAATTCTTCACACTCTTTTGTCCAGACAAATTTAACCCGTTTACATGTGAGCTTCTTTAATGGGTTAGCCAATCGAGCAAAATTCTGGACAAAACGTCGATAATAACCCGGCAAACCAATAATGCTACGTACCTCAGTTATACTCATCGGTTCTGGCCATTCTTGGATTGCCCGGTTCTTAGAAGGATAAACAGAAATTCCATCCTTAGAGTCAATATGGACAAGAAAAGAAATCTCCTGAAGCCAGAATTCACACTTGCTAAACTTCCCATATAATTCATGCCTTCTAAGAGTCTTCAAGATAATGCGCAAGTGATTTTCATGATCTTAGTAGCTTTTGGAGTATACCAAGTTATCATCAATAAATACCACCACAAAATCATCAAGATATTACATGAAAACTCTATTCATTAGATCCATTAATATAGAGGGTGCATTAGTCAATCCAGAAGGCATTACTGTAAACTCGTAATGCCTATACATTGTTCGAAATGTTTTCTTCGGAATGTCTTCCTTCTTCACACATAACTTATGGTATCTGGATCATAGGTCAATCTTTGAAATGTATTGATCTCCAGGAAATTGGTCAAATAAATCATCAATGCGAGGAAGGGGATACTTGTTCTTTATTGTTATAGCATTGATCTCCCTGTAGTCAACACACAACCTCATAGATCCATCATTCTTCTTAACAAAAAGGACAGGGGCTCCCCATGGAAAAACACTAGGGTGAATAAATCCCTTATTACTCAATTCCTCTAGTTGTTTCTTTAGTTCAACTAATTCCATTGTGGCCATTCTATAAGGGGTCTTCGATATAGGTCTTGATCCAGGAATTAAATCAATGGAAAACTCAACTTCTCGTTCTGGAGGATGTCCAGGTAAATTTTCCAGAAACACATCTACATATTCTTTCACAATAGGTACATCCTCTATTTGAACATTCCTTTCCTCGCCCTTAGTCATTTCATTCTCTTCCTCCCCAATAATTGAATTTAGTTGAGCTACTGGGGGTGGATCTAAATAAGAATTAGGTGGGGAAGATTCTGCTATAAAAATAAGGGGTTCCTTATCATCATCATCAAAAATCGTAACCTCCTTCTTCTTAAAATAAATCTTTACATCATAGTCCGAAATCCAATCAATACCGAGGATTATATCAAACTCAATCATAGGTATGACAATGAGATCAGCGGATAAAGAACATTTATGTGCTCTAATGGGGACTGATTCACAAAACTTTGTTGCAATGATACTTCCCTTAGGAGTTTTGACTGAAAATTCTCTTGTTAAATCAAATTTGAAATATCTAATTTTCTTAGAAAACTGGGAAGATATGAAACAATGCGATGATCCAGAATCAAATAATGCATTTTCTAAACTTGAGGAAACCATTAAATTACCTTCCACCACGTCTTTCGGAGCTTCAACCTCAGCAGTAGTGATAGAATAAGCTTGGCCTTGATCCCTTGGCCTATTCTGAGGTAAGTTCCCCTGACGCTTAGGAAATTAATTTGCATAATGTCCCATCTCTCTAAAATTATAGCATTCTAAATTGACAGAAACTTTCTTTCCCTTGCAATCATGAGCTTGGTGGCCTTTTTCACCAAACTTGTAACAGACTCCCATTCCCTCCAAGCAAGTACTGGGGTGTTTCTTCCCACATTTACTGCAGGACTGATATTCAACTTTTCACTTCATCCCCTTATTTCCATTTCCAGATTGATCAGAATATCTCTTCTTTTCTTTCTTGGCTTTAAAGTCATAAGACTTAGAGAATTCATTTTCCATCTTGATAGCACACGAGACGATATCTTTGTACGAAGAGAAGGTTTGTGAGACTAATGCTCGACGGAGAAATGGTTTTAACCCATCAAAGAAATGATCAATCTTACTTCTTGGGTTATGAATATAATCTGCAGCACGCCTCTCTAACCTAGTAAAGTTAGCCTCATACTTTGCGACATTCTCATCCTCCTTCTGCCTCAGACTCAGAAATTGCCTTTCCATATCAGCTCAATGGTCATGTGGAAAGTATTTTTCTAAGAAAATTTCCTTAAACTCCCTCCATTACATACTTGATACTTCTTCATCTTCCTTTTTTTTGAATCAGCGACCACCATTGATCGGCATCTCCAGTGAGGCGGTAGACTGCCATGACAACCTTCTCCCTTCCGCTACTCCCCAAGGCGTGGAATATTTTCTCTAAGGAGTTCATCCATTGCTCAAATACTAATGGATTTGTACCCCCATTAAATGTTTGCGGTTGTTGCCTCATGAAGTGTTCTAACATTGATCCTCCACATTGTGGATCAGGGTGCTCTATACGAGTAAGGTTATTATTCATAACCTGAGTGAGTTTTCATAGTATGGTAATAAGTTGATCAGCACCAGTTGTATCTCTAGCTCCACAATAATTATCTTGAGTAAAAGGGAAATCCTTACACGGAGTGCGTGCATTGATACGGTTTCCATTCCTCCTACTAGGCACCATTTCTAAACAATGGAATAAACTAGATTAGTTTATGAATTAAAATACATAATTACATACATGTAAAACACTTAACATAAATTGAACTGTTTATGGATATAATCCATAATCATAAAAATGTTTTCTTTGAGGAGGTATATACTCATAACCCTTCATAGTGGTTTGTAAAGAAAATGAGAATTATCCTAAGCATATCCCTCGGGAGTGTCGTAACCAAGACTCCAGCAAGGCCCATTATCGTGCACCAGTTCCCGTTCGAGTATAGATCAAAGTGGTGTTTTCGGGTTTTACCCCTAGGTACATCTGTGCTAGATCCACCTCTACCTGCTTGTATCCAGATAGGTATGTATTGCTCGGAAATCTCACAAAATCTCTATAATACCAAAATTCTAGGAAGTTCTCCGATACTAATCCTCAAATTCTATCTTAGGGCTATGTTCTCTAATTAGAGTTTATCTAAATCTTGCTTCCAAGGTTAGTACTAAACTCCCTCTGATACCAACTGTAACGTCCCGAACCCAGTTACCCAGAGTCAGTGCATTATTGCGTAACATTGGCATGATCACAAAAGATCAAGTCTTGAAAGACCGATTAGTTTAGTAGCCTTGTAAACACTAGATACATTCATAAATGGTACATTACATCATAAAGTGAAAAATCACAATAACTTAGTCTCCATAGTCTACACTTCTATCCCCTTCGGACTTCCCTGTAGGTCAGTCATAAAATATTTCTTCACATCCTGGGAAAAATAAAACATTAACAGGGGTGAGCTCAGATGCTCAGTAAGGATAACAATATAACGGAAGCTTTCATAAATAAACATAAACATTTAAGTCAATTTATAACTAAAACAAAAGCCATTCAAACATGAACATCAACATAATATGGAAAGAGTAAAAAGAGATAATGCCATTTACTTATTCGCATGGATATTCTAGTGGTCCAATAATCACATGAAATATCAATAACCACTTTCACAATGATGGAATGCATAATGCTAGACTATCATAACCATGTATCCAAGGCCTCGTGCCAAGACTACAAATAATATTTTGTCAAGGCCTTGTGCCAAGACACCAGTTTGTCTCATGAGACCTACCGATGCATAGAGGAGCTATAGCAGGCTCCACCCGTCACTTATTAAGTCTAATGCATTCCTCATATGAATAGGTTTAAACATATCATAAACCCTAACATAATCGTATCACATAAATCATTAATAAAGGAAACATAAAATTTCCACATTTAAATCACAAGATATCAATACAACACATTGATATAAAATGAACACTTTCAAAAGCATTTTCAATAACAAAATTAAATAAAATTAAAACTTTGTATTTATTTTTCATTTTAAAAAAAATTATGGCTTGTAGAAGAAGCCTAAACTCAAATAACGGTCACAGCGGCGGAGAAGTCATTGTCACCGCATACGTATGACAAAAAAAACATTCCATTTTGTCATTTTGTAAAATGCTTCGTATAAAAATTTTCCTTTTTAATAAACATAAAAGTCAAAGGGGTTTATACACCATATAAAAGAAATTTGTGTATAAAACAAAATATGCCTCAATGAAAGGAGATTGAGACTAAATCCCTTACAAAAATCATTTTTTAAATAAAATAGATCTATTATGTGTATTCGCTAAATTTACACATAAATAAAATATAAATACAAGATAGTACATAATAATATCAAGACATAATTTGAAAGTAGGAGATTAACCCAAAGAACGGAAATTGGGTTAAGAAGTTCCCTTACCTCGTGTCCGACTTGACTCGAACGTTCTTTAACCTCCAGAATAATAAACTAGAGTTAATTTCTACTTTCTTAAGAAACATTTTCAAGTTAATTATTCCTTTTATATCACTTATTACCCTGTTATAAACATTATTTAATTATTTAAGTTAATAACGGTCGTTTTGTTGATCTTTGGTACTTGAGTCAAAAATAAACTTCTTATAATTACAAGTTGTTCATGTGGAGAAATATCCATTATATCCAGAATTATATTCATGATTTATATATCATATATATCATATATATCCAGTATATACATGAATTTATAATATTACATAACATTTAGAGGTAAGAAATGAAATGCACCGTTCATGGAGACGGTAAGCCGTACGTACGCATGAACGCTACTTTCATTTATATTTCATATTTAATAAAATGAAATTATAATTATATAAATTTATAATATAATTCCATTATAATATAATGTATAACACCTTTTACTTCATCCTTTATACATCCAACATGTAGCATTAACGATTCAAATCACTTTGAGGGGGCGGTAGTCCGCACTTCCTAAAATGAAATTATCGCGTTTACCCATAATGGAAATCATAAAGGTATGCCAAAAATGGAAAATACATAATCATAATGAAAAAACATAACATATATCATATATAAAAATAGTTTCATCATAATGGCAACCATTAGAGGTGTTAAAAGAAGAATGAACAGTCATCGTTTCGTGAGGCAGTAATTCGCCACCCACAGAAACGGTATGTTCTTTAACCATTATACGAAGGTGTGTGTAAGTTTAAATCAAATACTTCTCATAACAACAACCTAGTATATTGAATATACTGTTGTTTCTAGAAAATTAAGATATAAAAAGAGTTTAATGGTTTGGAGAAGCAAAATAAAACAAAAGAACACAAGTGAAGACATTACCTTTAAATCGGGTAACTATTTTTGATTTAAGCCAAAGGATTACTTGGGAAGACTTCTGACCAAAGTTAGGCTTCTAGGAGTAAGATAGGGAAGTTGAGAGAGTATTTGGGCAGATTTTGTCCGAGCCAAATGGCTTTGATGGTGTTAATAAGGTGGTAGTGGTGGGGGGCCTTTTATAAGAGGAGAGGAGGGACACTCCTGGAATGCCATGAAATGTTACATTATTATGAAGTGATTTTCGGATTTGAATGGTCCCACAATTATATATTTCGAGGATAAGGTGATAACAGTTCTAAATATACCCATCCAATAGGTTTTTGGCAAGTGTACGTCTTAGATTTTACATTACCTTTTCATTTTATTTAAATCGTTAATTAATAAGGTAATCGCTACATCATCATGGTGTCATTAAAAATTTAATTTATTTAATGTCTAAATATTATAAAAAATTTACCATGATGTCTTAAATCGTTTTATCTTTCCAATTAATATTTATATCAAAAAAGTTAGCTTATATAACCCCATGTAATAATTGTTTTATTAAAACAACACATGTTTGTGACAATTTTATTTTTACTTTAAATAAAAAGTTATTAATGATATTTTCTTACCCAAGTGGCTCCATGGGGTCCCCATGTTTACCCATGGATTGTATTGGTTTTCCCTGACTCATCCAATAATGTTAGAACAAGTTTAAATTTATTTCCATATTTTTATAATATCATTTTTACCTTAAATTTCACCAATTACCTTTAATCGCGATTAATTAAACTTAAAAGCTACTATTCACCAAAAAATTATTTTAATCCTATTTTACAAAATTTTACTTCCTAATGAAAACCATGTATGTCGGATTTTTGAAAATAAAATCATAGAAGTGGTAATGTTTCATTTAAAAGAAAAATCAGTTTTTTAACTACCACTTAGTGGTTTCACTATTCATCAAAAATTGATGTTTTTCAGAACAATGCCAAAATTTTACCCTAAGCTATAATTGATATGCTGAATTAAAAAATGATGTCTATTTTACAAAATTCCAAACATATAAGTTTCATTAATTAATTTTATAATTAATTCCCGCCGTCACAACGAATAGCATGTTTTTAAGAAATAATATATATCAAAAGATTGACAATTGTTTATGTCCAATTTAAAAGTGAAATTAATTCTAATGACCACCATTGGATAAAATGGTAAAAACATATTCTAATTATACTTTAAAACCACTAAATAGTATAATTTATCACTATAAATTTTTTTGATTTAAAAAATTGTTTTTAGGTCTTTTTCACTATTCATAAAAAAATTGAAAATTCTCAGAAAATTACAAAAAATCAGCATAGAATAATTTCGATATTCTGAATACAAAAACGAAGTCTATTTGGAAAGTTAAAATTTATAAAATTCCAAAAATTATGTATTACTATTCATAACGGCTACTTTGATTGGTTGTGGTGTGTGTGTTAGAACTCAAAGTTGCGTACAACACACGCTACTGTATTATTCAAAGAGAAGTGTACTGTGGAATATTGGGGTGTTACAGTAGCTTAGTACTCAGCAAGGTTCAACGGCCTCTCGTGCTACTCCACAGATATGGTACGAGACCCGTACTTCAGGACCCAGACCTTTGAGAAGGGACTCTGGCATGAGATCAGGGCTTCAAAGATTCTGCTCAACATTCTGATGCAGGCGGGGGTGCTGGAGCGGGCCCTTTTAGTGGAGAGTTTTCTTGCTGAGCAGTCACCAACAACGAGACCCACCATAGGGTGACATGTAGCAGGGTCTTCTGTAGCCGGCAGTAGACAGATGATGTAGAGGTCCAAGCGGAACAGACCATCTGGTGTGCGACCCCATGATACATGCTTGTTTGTGTGGGGAACACCAGATAGAGCCAACTATACAAGGAGAAGGTAGTTCTATGCATGCGGCGGGTAGGGCCACATGGCTCGTGACTGCCTGACCTACCATGAATATGAGCATAAAATAGTATAGGGACCTACCAGGAAGAGGTAGAGGTTTGACTGTGGTAGTCCTCCCAGAGCAGGCAGACATGGTAGAGGAGTTGGTCGAGCAGCGGGTGGTGGACGACTTTTCAAGGCTCTACCACCACCACCACCAGGAGGTCCACCCAGACCATAGGGAGCTGGCCGACAGAGGCAGGCTCTGCTCCAGGCAGTTGAGGCCTACGACCACGGAGCACCTGAGATGATTTTAGGTACTATTTATGTCTACTCCACCCTTGCTGTAGTAATTATAGACACAGGTGTGAGTAATTATTTTATTTCCACTACCCTTGTTCGGAGCTCGGAGATTCCGACGGAGCTGTTGGATCGATCCTTACGGCTAGAGACTCCTACAGGAGCAGACTCGATGATTATGCACTGGTGCAGGCAATGTGAGCTTACTCTAGTAGGCGAGATCTTCAGCTGGGAACTTCTTATAGCGGCGTTCAGGCCTTACGACATCATCTTGGCTATGGAATGGTTATCCACAGTTCATTTTCAGATTGACTGTATTAGGTGCAATATGTGGTGTATCCACACATATGGGACATGGTTCACCTTCACCGGTGATAAGGGAGCATTTATAGTTCTATATGGACATACGTAGAGGAGGGGGAAGACGATCACACATAAGTTGGCTAGTCTCATCCTCAGAATGGTTGATGTGAGGAGTCCGAGTTTTCCTATTGTGGTGGATCAGTATGCGGATGTTTTCCCTGAAGACGTTCAAGGACTACCTTCTCGCAGAGAGGTAGACTTCTATATTGACCTGTACCCCGGGACAACACCGATATCTACTCCAGCATATCGGATGGGTCCCGCAGAGCTTCGTGAGCTGCGGGTACAGCTGGAGGACTTGCAGGGGCAGAGATTTATCTGACCCAGTGTTTCACCATGGGCATCTCCGATTTTGTTTTCCAAGAAGGTGGATGGGATCTTGAGACTATGTGTTGACTACCGTCACCTGATTCAAGTGACGGTGAAGAAAACGTACCCACATCCGAGGATTGATGACCTCCTTGATCAGCTCATGGGAGCATGATGGTTCTCGAAGATAGAACTCAGGTTAGGATATCACCAGCACAGAGTTTGAGACGATGATGTGTAGAAAACGGCCTTCAGGTGTCGGTATGGACACTATGAGTTCTTGTTTATGCCCTTCGGTGTAACCAATGAACCAGTAGTGTTCATTAGTGTCATGAACATGATCTTTCAGCCTTACCTCGATCTCTTTTTCATAGTCTTCATCGACGATAAACTAATTTACTCGACTACCAAGGTGGAGCATGACAACCATTTTCGGGTTGTACTGGATACAATCCGAGAGCACCAGCTATATGGTAAACTCTCGAAGTTCCAGTTCTGGATTCGAGTGGTTCAATTCTTGGGACACTTCATCTCAGAGGCTGGATTCGCAGTGGACCCAGTGAAGATCGAGGAAGTAATTGCTTGGGATCCACCCAGGAGTGTGACAAAGGTGCGGAGTTTTCTGGGTCTGGATGGGTACTATTTGAGATTTGTGCCAGACTTCTGTAGATTTGTAGCACCTCTTTTAGCAATGACGAAGAAGGGGCCACCCTTCATGTGGTAAGATAGATGTCAGAATAGGTTTTAGGAGATGAGGCAGAGATTGACTAGTGCGCCCATCCTGAGGATAACAGAGGAGGTCATATGGTATGTAGTTTACTGGGATTCATCAGGGACCAGAATCATGTGTGTCCTGATGCTGGAGAGAACAGTGATCACTTATGGTTCACAGCAGTTAAGACATCACGAGAAGAACTACGCTTCCCAGGACCAAGAGTTAGCAGTATTGGTCTTCGCCTTGAAGTTGTGGTAGCACTATCCGATGGGAAAGCGTTTTACAGTCTACTATGACCACCAGAGTCTCAGGTATATCTTCTCACATAAGGACCTAAACCAGAGATAGTGACGATGGCTCAAGTTTTTCTAGTACTATGACTTCGAGATAGTCTATACTCTTTGGAAGGGGAACGTTGTAATAGATGCTCTCAGTATGAGATCATGTATTCAGCTGCAATGAGAGGTGACAGAACAGCTGGCCGCGTTGCAGATATCCTTTGTGGATAGAGATGGAGCATCCTTTCTACAGTCTATCATAGTCACTCCTCCACTTCTTCAGCGATTCGGATAGGAAGAGCGTGGGGATGTTGACTATGAGATGCGACGTGCTCAGATATCCTGAGGGTAGGCACCTGATGGGTTTTCGGAAGGTCGGGAACATGTCATCCTCTTCCGAGGACGTACCATGGTACTAGTTGCATTACAAGAGGAGGTGTTGAGGGAGTTTCACACTTACCCTCTAGCGGTACATCCAGGAGTGAAAAATATGTATCAGGACCTCAGATGACAGCACTGGTGGCCGGGTATGAAGAAGGTGGTAGCAAAGTTTGTCTCACGATGCCTCACTTGTCAGCAAGAGAAGGCGGAGCACTAGGTTCCAGTAGGCTTGGTTCAGCCCTTAGAGTTCCAATAGTTTTACTTGGATGGGATATCCATTGTTTTCATAACGGGACTCCCACTTACATCCAGAGGACCCAACTCTATCTGGGTGATTGTCAGCCGACTCACCAAGTCGGCCCACTTCCTACCGATCAGAGAGAAGGGCTCAGTAGAGAGCTTGGGATGACTCTACATACATGAGATCGTACAGATTCATGGTGTTCCATCAAATATCGTCTCCGATCAAGATGCCCGATTCACTTCCCGGATATGGAAGGGGTTGTAGGAGGCTTTCGAGATGCTGCTTAGCTTGAGCACTGCCTTCCATCCTCAGACGGGTGATCAGACTGAGAGGACCATTCTAACACTCAAGGACATGCTCCGTGCATGAATCCTTGACTTTGGTCATATCTGGGAGGATCACATACCCTTTTTATAGTTTTCTTACGACAACAGCTACCACTCCTCCATTGGGATAGAACCTTATGAGGCACTGTACAGCCAACCTTGTAGATCCCCACTGTGCTGGACTAACCCAAAGGAGTCAGCACATGTAAGACCAGAAATGGTGTAGGCTATGACAGAAAATGTGAAGAAAATCTAGGAGCGGATGAAAACTGCACAGAGGAGGTAGAAATAATATGCTGATAGGAGACAGAGACCACTAGAGTTCGAGGATGGTGACCACGTCTTCGTACGGGTCTCACCTCGACGAGGTCTACGGAGATTTGACTGAGGGGACAAGTTATCTCTGTGATTCATTGGACAATTCCAGGTTCTCAACAGAGTAGGAGAGGTGGCTTACCACCTAGCTCTTCCACCTTAGCAGAATTGGGTGCACGACGTCTTCCATGTATCTCAGCTGAGGAGATATGTGCACGAACCATCCCACGTCATTGACCATGGGGAGCTGGACATCGATGACGAGGTGAAATTCACGGAGGTTCCAGTAGAGATAGAGGATCGACAGGAGCAGGTCCTGCGTGGATGGTCGATTCCTCTAGTGCGCATTCGTTGGCAGCACAAGAACCTCCAGGAGAGCACATGGGAGCGGGAGGCTCATATGCATACTCAGTACCCCCATTTGTTCCCTTAGTGTGGGTTGTAGCTTTTGGGGATGTAAATACATGAGGTGGGGATAATTCGAAGACCCTAAAATACCATTTATTTTTTTTCTTAAAAACATGGGAATTTTACGAGTCCGCAGTTTTTGACGACGCTTGATTCCGAGGTCCGATGTGCCCAGAATCAATTTCTGATGTTTTGTTCAGGTACGTTAGTAGACATACATGCAGGATTTTATATCTTTTGAACCAGTGCTCAGAATTGAAATTTGAGGACACCGATGAACATACAGCACCGGTATTTTCATAAGGGGACCTTTACCATAGTTGCATTTTTGCGTGTTTGGAAGATAGTTTTCTGGGTTTTATAAAAAAAAGTAAAATAAAAATAATTGATGGCTTATTTTTATTTTAGGTGGTTAAAGTCTCTAAGTGGAGGTTAGAGGTGGGGCCCACTAGCTTGAAACCCCTTAAACTCCTCTTTAACTCCTTCATCCCACAATTAAGGATGATGAACCCCTCCAATTAATTATTTTGGAGCATCTTCATCTCCTCCCTCCAATTTAATGATCCAACCCGCCTTTTAAATTATTTGATGTAACTTAATGAATTTGAATCTCTGTGAATTCATTAAGCAATCATTTTAATAAGGGGTGTTATTTCATTTTGGGTGGGGTTAGACATATTACCATTGAAGTCTTTGGAGAATTAGAAAGAAAGCATTCTTCCCATGAAGAACACGAAGAACATCTTGAACATCCCCCATCCGTGATAGTGGTGTAGACGCCACTAGTGAAGAATGTCACCAACAACGACATCATCTCCTCCCGACGTCAACGTAATGATGCCGTCTTCTGAAAACACCATCAAGAAAACATCAAAATCAAGGTAGGGGAATTTTTTATTAATTTTAAATATGATATTACACCTTCATTCCTCATCATTCAATATTCTGGATAGGAAAAAAATGTTATCAAATGACGAGGAGGGTTCGGACCACACGAACACGGCCCGACCATCCCCTTTTTTTTCTTTTGAAGATGCCTGAGGCGGAGCCAGATGGGCGAGGTGCTGTCGCATCGTGCTAAAGAATAACCATAGCCAGAACATCCAAGGCAGACAGAAGAGGAACTGTGGCCAGGAGGGCCGCTGCGGATGAAGAGGCGTGGCGCCGTCACACAAAAAAGTCGAGCCGAAGGCTGGGGCCAGGCTGGGCCACGGTGGTGGAGGACCGACACTATCACACCGGCCACCTGGAGGAGGATGCGGCGCCAAACCGCGTGCCTCTTGGCCGACCTAAACCTATTGGCCGCCTACCGGTCGAGCTGGAGATCTGCGGCGCCCGTAGGCGCCACGCGGAGAAGACGACGACCCACTTCTACGGGCCACTTTGCTGAAATAACCGGTCGGCCGCCTGCAGGCCGGGTTAGAAAACTGTGGAACCCATAGGCACCGCGTGAGAAGAACTGCGGACCACTGCACGGGCCTCGTGCGTTGGGGAGAACCGGTCGGCTACCGCTGTCCGGGCAGGAAAAGGCGCTGCCAGGCGAACTGGACCGGGCCGCAGTGCAGGCGATGTCTGCAGGTGGGCCGCGCACCACCTGGCCAGGCCCACCCCCATGCTAGGTCGGACCCGCTGAGCCGGGCTGGGCCGACCCCCTACCGGGTCAGACCCGCCGAGCCAGGTCAGGATGACCCACCACATCCCACTAGGCTTGACGGGCCGGGCCCGACTTCGCTTAAATGTGAATATCTTCAAGACCGCATGCCCGAACGAAGCGCCATCTACGGCACTATGACCTCTGCGATGAAGTGGTTCATTTTCAAGACTATATGTGAGTTTTGGTCAAATTTAAAAAATGGTCTGGTTTGGATCAAGCGTAAATCTAATCGGGACCCTGAAGCGGAAATGCCAATAACTATCAAACTGGGCGTCTGATTGACGCGCCGTCAGTCGCGTTGGGTTCCTCTTGATGAGACGGAACTGAAAGAAACATCAAATTGAGATATTATGATAGTTGATGTTTATACACTTGACTAGAGGAGTGGAACCTCCTGTAATGGAGCACGTTGTGTGCAAGAACCCTAGATCTGGCTGCGACGACTATTGTACCGGAATCCTATGTGGGTTCGACTGCGACGACTAGTGTTCCGGAATCCTATGTGGGTTAGACTGTGACGACTACTATACCGAAATCCACTATTGATTTTACAGCGATGACTACTGAGCCGGAATCCTTCATGGGTTCGATAGCGATGACTACTATACCGGGATCCTCCATGGGTCTGACAGTTCTGACTTCTATTCTTGTATCCTGTGTGGGTATGATAGAATAGTTGGTCCTGTATCCTGTATGGGTCTGACAGCTTAGCTGGTACTATATCCTATGTGGGTCTGATAGCTTTGATGAATCGGTGACTATATCTAATCATCTCTATTTCTCTTGAAAAGATGTATACATGTGTGAGCTAAGTCATGTCTTTCAACCATTGTCATCATGGAGATTGATTTTAATTCCTTTGTGGACTGGGTTATGTTTGAGCTCAAGAGTTGGAGTCTGACTGTGACTGGTAACTTCGGTATATGTATGGTCATATACCTATGTAGGGTTGGTTGATAATTCATGATTTCATCCTTCTTATGTTGTTTTTCCTTTGTGGATTCTGGGAGACCTTCGAGGGTCTCGGGGGTCCCATACTGAGTATTGTTATACTCACCCCTGCACTGGCTTCACCCGTACCTTATTGTATTCTGTCGAGACAATGAACAATAGTGATTGGGGCTGAGGGTGATTTACAGAGGCTACTCAGAGCTAGACGAGATGGGACGTACCACAAGGATGAGTTGTTCATGTTCTGTACCTACCCTTCGGGTAGGATTCCCTGGTGGACGGTCCAGGAGTAGTTTTCCCTTTTTACTTGTACTTGTACTTGTTGTTCAGTTGGATTTGTATACTGGACCACTTACATTCAGCCCACCTTACTTTTCTATTTTATTACTTGTTGCCTCCACTTCATGTGTTCGGATTTTGTGTGTGTTACAGGTTAAAAGGAAATGCCTTCCCTCTTTATCAGGGATTCTCCTTTGATGCTAATCACCAGCCCCTGGCTTATGGAAGGCAGGCTTGGGGTAGTCTCGACACGGTAATGAGGACGGGTCATGAAAATTCCTTTATTTTATAACAACACCAGTATCCTCAATATACTAGGTTTCTAGTATCATAATTATGTGATCTACACTTACAAAAACCACCATCTAATTGGTATAAAACATAATGTTTCTATGATGGTGAACTACTGCCTCACGAAACGATGATTGTTTACTCTTCTAAAACAACCTCTTATAGTGGAAATTATGACAGAACTATAATTATTAATGATATTTATGATATTTATTTTATATATAATCTTATGTAATTATCTTTTATAGAATAACATTATTCTTTTCATGTTGTATATATACGATAATTTCATTTGAGAAAGTGCAGACTACCGCCCCCTAAATATGATATGACTCGTTCATACCATACATGGAACGTATAAATGATGGTGTTAATGAACTTATGTAATGTATCTAAAATATTATATTATACTGAATAATAATATACCTATGTATCATTTGGTCTTCTTTCCTTTTAAAATAAAAAAATGTAATGGAAGTTGCGTTTGTGCATACGTACAAATTACTATCTCCACGAACACATTGAGATTCATTCCCCCATCGTATCCATTCAGGATAAATATTCATTACATTAATAAAAATAATACTTGAGAGCATTATATCATTATGCATATGAATCCAGTTCATCCTATTCATAACAAACATGACTTACGTAACAAAACATATAAAGAAAAAGGAATTAGGTAACACCTAAAACAATGATACCACTAAACTTTTATTAACAATGAAATATCATAAGATCATATATGATAACATATTTTTGTATGTTCTTATGGTATAATTTAATAACAATTATTTAACTATTATATAGGATGTCAACATACCCTAGAACAATGAAAAGTATAAGGTAAGGGTTAATTTCACAATCTCTTTATTATCTAAAGTTGTTTTTACGTAAGTGTCTACTAGGACATCATTATCATCCACATCTGTGTTTTTTAAAAATTTATTTCAAAAAAATAATATTAAATTGAAAATGGGTTATTGTCATTTATACCCCTGTTTGAAATTTCATAAAGTTGTTTGAAAGGAATCTTTCCGTCATTTTCCAAACAAGGTACTTTGTGACCTTTTCAAAAAATTATGGTAAGAATGTTATTTTTAACTTAGATGGAGAGTGCAGTTATTCTATGCCATTATAACACCTTTGAAGCTTCCCTTACAAACTTATTGGAATATTTTAAAAATTAAATGTGTTCTTTTTAAATTACCTTACATTTAATTCATTTCAAAATAGAAAGAGATATTTCTCCCCAATAGTTTTCATTTCATCTATGTCAACATCCTTTAATAGATTTTATACTTGTTTGAAGTTGATTTATTATGATACAAATCATCCACATTGTATTGAAGGATTTGTGATATGTTTGAATGTGGATGTGTTATTTTTATACCATTAATAGTTTATGGGTAATGTATTAACATTTCATATGCAAGGTTTAATACGAATGTTTATGTTATGTTTCAACCTTTTCATATGAGAAATTCATTGGACTTAGTGAGTGATAGGTGGAGAGCGCTACAGACCCTTGATGCATCGGCAGATCTCATTAGACAAACTAGTGTCTTGGCACAAGTCCTTGAAAAAAATCTTATTTTTAGTTTTGGCACGAGGCCTTGATATTAAATGTAATTATTCGACCCGCAGAATATCCATGTGAATAAGTAAATGACATTATTTGATTTATCTTTTCCATAATATACCAATGTTACATTTAAAATTATTTTCTCAGTTTTATACATTTCTTTAAATGTTTAATCTTATTTATGATAGTTTCTACCATATTGTTATATTTACTAAGCATCTGAGGTCACCCATTTCTTATTTTTTCTTTTCCCAAGAAATGAATAAGTAAATTATGATTAACCAATAGGGATAGGCCAATGATATGGGAAGTTAAAATGAAACACAATGTTTTTTATTTATTTCATAATGTAATGTAAAACCTATGTATGTATCTAGTACTTACCAAGCTACTAAAAAATCAGTCTTTTGAGAATTGATCTCTTGTGATAATGCCAATGTTGTGTAATAATGCACTGACTCTGCGTAACTGGAGATGGGGTGTTAAATTTATGTTCTAGTTTTCATGGTTAATGATATGTTTTTTTAAATGGATTATATTTTTATATTATGTTATTGGTCTCAGTTATGGACTTGTGGTCTTTAGTGGTAGGGGGAGTACTCATCCATCATGGTAGAGATATAGGGATTACATGATATATGTGTGTTTCCTATGATTTCTTTTTAGAAAAAAAAATAAAAAAGAATGGTTTTTTGTTTATAGTGTCTACCAAAATAAAAATGATATTTTCCTTTATAGTCTCTTGGTGTCATTCCACTCATCTAACCTAATAAGGATATGTATTTCTTAATTAAAGCTAGGATGGAAATGGTATTTTCTATATAAAATACCAGCAACAACATATAAGTTGTTTTATTATATATATTCTCGATGGAATTCTTCTTTATCATACTAGGAATCTGATCTATTGTTTGAAAAAAGTATGGGGATCATGTTTGTGTACTATGTGTGTAGTACATGACATTAATCATTTTAGGCAGGACCATAATGCTTGATGATATTGGACTTGGGTGTGATAAGAAAGTTTAGGGGTAGAGTGTTTCAGTACCTATTAAAAAATTCCCAATTTACAATATCAGGTGAGTTATAACTAAAATGAGCATTGATTTTAGTTTTAATCAATATGACACCTAAAAGAAATTTATTAGAGCATCACAAGTGTAGATATAATATGTCAAAAAGGTATCGACTATATAAATCCTTGAGTGTAGATATGCGCATGAGACATAGGTAGAGGTATTAAGGTAGTTCAGTATATTAGTGGAGGATATGGAGTTTGGGAAGTGATAATCATAGAATCTCCATGAGAGGTTAATACGAGTAATCTTCGGTATGGATTGGGGAGGTCTGGGTGTCGAAAAAAGTATGGTATACTTGATACATGAATTGAAGAACTATGTGTATGGTGAAATGTCATTTATAGAATCGGGTTCATGAAAATACTTTAGATATTTACTATTCCATGATATTCACAAAATTCCTATAGTTTCAATAATAATGGTAGAAGAAAAGGTGACCAAGGTGTGACAATTAAAGGTTGGTTTAAACATTTCTACCAAGGTTTGTGTTATCATTATTATGCTAAATTCATTCTTGTAGGTGGAGAACCAACAACTAATAAAATATCTTAACCTGGTGGATGGGATGGTTCCACGTTAGATATTTGGGACATGAGAGAGAGATAGTGGGGATTTTAAGTAGCTTGAATTGGTGATGAAATGAGAGTTATCATGGAAGTGATTTTAGGTGTTTGATTATTCCATGACAAAGAGGGTCATCAATTGTGTTTTCATAATATAAGAAGATACGATATGTTTGATCCAAATGTGATCAGAAACTAAAATAATGTCGGTCTTCTGAGCTTATGTGATCACTAATACTGAGGTTTAATCCCCAAAAGACACGGTGGAAGGTAATATAATGGTTTCATAATGTTTAACCAATGCTTTATTTGATTCAGGATCATCGTATTGTTTCATATCTTCTTATTTTTCTATGAAAATTAGATATTTCCAATTTAATTTAACATAGGAGTTATCTATCAAAATTCATAAGGGAAGTATCATTGCAACAATTGTTTCTGAATCAATCCCCGTTAGGGTATATAAATGTTTGTTATCTGCTGATCTCATCATCATACCCATGATTAAATTTGATATAATCCTATGTTTGGATTGGATTTCAGGCCATGATGCGAAAATTTATTGTAAGAAGAAGGAGGTTAAAAATTTTTATGATGATAAGTAATACCTTATCTTTAAAGAAAAACTCCACCATCTGATTCTTATCTAGATCCAACCCCTGCAGCTCATCTAAATTCAATTATTGGGAAAGAATAGAGTGAAATAACTATGGGTGAGAAAAGGAATGTTCAAATATAGTATCTACCTATTGTATAAGAATATGTTGATGTATCTCTAGAGGATTTACATGGATATTATCTAGAATGAGAAATTGAGTTTTCCATTGATTTAATTCTTGGTTCAAGGCCCATATCGAAGACCCCTTATATAATGGCCATTGTAGAATTAGTGGAGCTAAAGAAACAACTAGAGGAGTTAAGTGATTAAGGATATATTTTCCCAAGTGTTTCACTATGGGGAGCCCCTGTTCTTTTTGTTAATAAGAAAGATTGTTCTATGAGGTTGTGCATTAACTATATGGATATAAAATCTATATCAATAACGAACAAGTATCCCCTACCTCGTATTGATGATTTATTTGATCAAAATCATGGAGCTCAATTTTTTTCAAATATTGACCTTCGATCTGGATATCATCAGTTGTGTTTGAAGAAGGAATACATTCCAAAGACAACATTTCGAACCATGTACGGGCATTATGAGTTTACAGTAATTCCTTTTGGACTGACTAATTCACCTTTTCTCTTAATGGATCTAATGAATATTGTTTTCAAGGAATATTTTGATGAAATATTAGTGGTATTTATTGATGATATCTTGGTATACTCCAAAAGCATTTATGATCATGAATATCACTTTCACACTATTCTAAATACTTATAGAAGAAATAAATTATTTGGGATGTTCAGTAAGTGTGAATTATAGCTTCAGGGGATTTCATTTTGTGGCCATATTGTCTATAAGGATGGAATCTCTGTTGACCCTTCAAAGACCAAGGAAATCCGTGAATGGTTAGAACCAACAAGTATAACTGAGGTACATAGTTTTATTGGTTATGTAAGTTATTATCTGCACTTGTCCAAAATATTTCTCAGTTGGATAACCCATTAACCAAGAACATATGTAAAGGGGTTCAATTTCTTTGGAGAAAAGATTTTGAATAATGTTTTGAAAGAACATTTTTAGTGGGACAACATGAAGAGAGAGATTCCAGATTATGTGTCAAGATGTGTGGTTTGTCAACAAGTGGATCCTGGAAGACAACATCCATTAGGATTCAAGAATTCTCTTCCCATACCTATGTGGAAATGGGATGATATTACGATGGAATTTTTCATGGTGCTAACAAAGACTCCTAGAAGGAATGATGTAATATGGGTCATTATTGATGGTCTTTCCAAGTCAGCACATTTTCTTGCTATAAGATATGATTTACTACTTGGAAGTTTAGCAAAAATATATAATAATGAAGTTGTAAGACTTCATTGAGTACCCCTATCGATTGTTTATTATTGTAATCCTCATTTTGAATCAATATTCTGGAAAAGTCTTCAGAAGTCCTTGGATACTGAAATTCTTTTGAGCACTACCTACCAACCTCAAACTGATGGAAAATTAGAATAGACTATTCAAAAATTAGAATACATGTTCAGATCTTTCTCACATGACTTTCATGGAATGTGGGATCAATATTTACCTGTAGTAAAATTTTCATATTACAATAGTATCCATTCACGTATTCATATGGCACTATATGAAGCATTATATGGAAATAGATATCGCAAACCAACTTGTTGGGATGATATTGGTGAAAAAAATACGTAGGCTCAGAACTTGTTTAGGAAACAATTGAAAAGGTTAAGGTTATCCAAACTCACATAAAAGCTGCTCAATGTAGGAAAAAGCGATATACTGATAACCAATGGAAATATTTGAAATTTCAATTAGGGGATCATTTTTTCTTAATGGTATCTCCATGGATGGGTGTTATATGATTCGGTAAGAAAGGAAAACTACATCACAAGTACATCGGACCATTCGAAATTATAGAAAGAATTGGAGTTGTAGCTTATCGTTTGGAAATGCTGCCAAGTCTCTCCAATGTTCGTGATGTGTTCCATGTATCACGGTTGAGAAAATACATGTCTGACCCACCGCACGTACTAACCTATGAAAAAATAGAACTGGAACCTGATCTGTCTTATTGTAAAGAGCCTATCAAAATTCTTGAAACTAGATAACAAGTTTTGAGAAACTGGATGACTCGTCTGGTGAAAATTTTATGGATAAATCATAAGATAGAAGAGGCAACGTGGGAACCTAAGAAACATATGATGAAGAACCACCTGAATATTTTTATGTAGTAGTATTCTTGAAATTTCAAGAATGAAATTATTTGAATGAGGGAAGAATGTGACACCCCAAGCCTCCACGATACGTTTCCCTTTAAATAATTCAATAGCTTGTGTTGTATGGAATTTCGAGATTCTAACACACCACAACAATTCAAACTAGTCTTTATGAATTGTAATACCCACTTTTTGAAATTTTATAAATTTTTTTTTCAAAATGGGCTTGATTTTTGGATTTGGTAAATCAAAATCTGATTAGGGTGAATTTTTGGTACTCTTCTCAAAACATTCAATTTTTGATGAATAGTGAAAAATACTAAATCTTAATTAAAAACAAATTTTTTAATTAAAATAATTTATAGTGTTATATTATACTTTTGAGTGGTTTTAATGTATCATAATATTATATTTTTATTATTTAATATAATTTTGGTCAATGTTTGTAATTTCACATTTAAACTGGACAAAAACAAGTGTCAATCTTTTGATCGTTATTATTTTTTTTAAACACGCTTTTTATTTTGACGACGGGAATTAATTTTAAATTAATTTATTCCACTTTTTTGTTTTGAATTTGGAAAAATGGATTCCATATTTTGAATTAGGAGGTCCAAATTGTGTAAATAGGTAACATTTATTTTTAGACATTTTGAATATTTACTTCACTGAATATTTTATTTACCATGATTAAAGGGTAAATATAGTAAATAAGGGAAAACAATAATTATTATAATAATTTTAAATTTCCTTACGATGTTAACTATTCCTGTTTGTTGATACATTTCCGACATTGGGAATCCTTGGGTCAATTTTGGGACCCCATGGATCCACTTAAGAGTGATAATGACACTTTAAATTAATTAATTTAAGGTAAAGACAAAATGATATAAACATATATCTTTTAGTAAAATATTTTTACAAGGGGTTATATAAGTTTTCTTTTAAACTATAAATATTAATTTGATCCATAAAACAATTTCCTACATCATGGTTTTTTTAAATTTTTAGACATCAAATAAATAAATTTATTTATGACATAATTATTAGGAAGTGTTTACCTCATTAAAGAAAAATTTAAATAAATGAGATTATAAAAATTAAAACAATATCAAAAAAACTATCCAATTATTATTAAATAATTTTATTTAGAACATTAGTCATATTATCTTATAATTTAATTATTTTTGGACCTTTAGAAACCGAAAATAATTATATAATAAATTAATATTTTGAAACATTCCTAAAGAGCCCTTCCTCCCACTTATAAAAATCCCTCAACTCTAAACCATTTCTCACACCTCTAAAGCATTTTGCCACCACAAAACTCTTCCCAATTAAGCTCTCTACATCCCTATATTCCTCTTATAATCATTAACTTCAACAGAAGGTACTACAAGGAAGAATTTGGGTTTAAACGAAAGGGAGTTACCCGATTTAAAGGTAACATATCCTCTTAAGTTATTTTATTTTATTTTAATTCTCCAACCCCGTAAACTCTCTTTATTCCTTTATTTTATAAAAACCCTAGTATCCTCAATTTACTAGGTTTCAGTTATGAGGATTATTTCAACTACACTTACAAACATCTACATCTAATTGTTATAAAATATAATGTTTTGTGGACAACGAACTACTGCCTCACGAACTGATGATTGTTCAATATTCTAAAACCACCTCTTATGGTGAAAATTATGATGAAAATATAATTACATATGATATTTATGATATTTATTTTATATATAATCTTCTTCAATTATCTTTTATAACAAAACTTTATTCTTTTCATGTTGTACATATATGATAATATCATTTGAGGAAGTGCAGAATTCCACCCCCTCAAAGTGATATGACTCATTCATAGCATACATGGAACTTATAAAGGATGGTGTTAATGAACTTATGTAATGTATATAAAAAATTATATTATACTGAATAGTAATATACCTATGTATCATTTTGTCTAATTTCATTTTAAAGTTAAAAATGAAATTGAAGTAGTGTTCGTGCGTACGTACAGATTACTATCCCCACAAATGCGATTTGATTCATTCCCCCATCGTAACCATTAAAGAATATTTTTTATTGGATTGTTAAAAATAATATTTAAGAACATTATTTTACTCTTGATATGAATCAAATACATCCTATTCATAACAAACATGTCTTACTTAACAAAACATATAAAGGAAAAGGATTCGTTTAACACCAGAAACAATAATACCACTAAAATTTTATTAACAATGAAATATTATAAGATGATATATGAAATAATATTTATGTATGTGGTTCAGGAATAATTTAATTAAAATTATTTAACTATTATATAGGAGGTTAAAAAACCCTAGACCAATGAAAAGTACAAGGTAAGGGATAATTTCACAATATCATTATTATCAAAAGTTGTTCTTATGTAAGTGTCAACTGGGACCTCGTTATCATCCACATCTGAATTTTTTTTAAAATATCATTCAAAAAAATTACTATTTACTTGACTATGGGTTAAATTCATTTATAAACTTGTTTTAAATTTTATAAAATTGTTTGAAAGGAATCTCTCTATCATTTTCCAAACAAGTTACTTTATGACCTTTTCGAACAATTATGGTAGGAATGTTTTTTTAACTTACATGGAGGGTGCGGTTATTCTCTACCATTATAACACCTTTGAAGCTTACTTTACAAACTTATGCGGACATTTTTAAAATAAATGTTTTCTTTTATAATTACTTTACAATTAAATGATTTCAAAATAGAAAGATATATTTCTCTCAAATATTTTTGATTTCATCTATGTCAACGTCCTTGAATACATTTTATACTTGTTTGAAGTTTATTTATTATGATACAAATATTCCATAATGTATTGAAGGTTTTTTGATATGTCAGATTATGAATGTGTTATTTTTATACCATTTATGTTTTATGGTTAATGTATTAACATTTCATATGCATGTTTTAATACAAATGTTAATGTTATGTTTCAAACTTTTCATATGAGGAATTCATTGGACATAGTGAGTGACAGGTGGATCCCTCTATTGCTCCTTGATGCATCAGTAGGTCTCATTAGACAAACTAGTGTCTTGGTACAATTCATTGAAAAAATCTTATTCGTATTCTTGGAACGAGGCCTTGACTATGTGGTTATGATGTTAGACATTATGCATTACATCATTATGAAATAAGATGTTGATATTAATGTGATTATTCAACAAGTATAATATTAATGTGAATAAGTTAATTGAATTATTTTATTTATCATTTCCAAATAATGTTAATATTTAGGTTTAAAATGATTTTTTTAGTTTTATACATTTATTTAAATGTTTATTATTATTTATGATAGTTTCAGCTATATTTTTATCCTTACTGAGCATATGAGCTCACCCATTTCTTATGTTTTCTTTTCCAAGGATATGAAGAAGTAAATTGTGTTTAACCTGTAGGGATAGTCTAAGGATATGGGCATGTTCAAATGAAACAAAATGTTTTTTTTATTTCGTTCATAATGTAATGTAAAACTTATGATTGTATCTAGTACTTACATGGCTACTAAACTAATCGGTCTTTTGAGACTTTATCTCTTGTGATAATTCCAATGTTATGTAATAATGCACTGACTCTGTGTAACTAGAGTTGCGGAATTACATTTATGCTCTAATTTTCATGGTTAATGATAAGTTTTTTTAAATGGATTATATTTTTATATGAATTTATTTATTTCAGTTCTAGGCTCATGGTCTTGAGTGGTAGAGGGAGTACTCATGCATCGTGGTAGAAATGTAGGGATTACATGAAATATGTGTGTTTTCTTGTGATTTCTATTTTGAAACCGAAATAAAAATGAATGGTTTGTTTTTTATAGTTTCTACAAAAAGAAAAATGAAAATTTCATATATTGTATCTTGGTTTCATTATACTCATATAACCAATGAAGGATATATAATTTATCTTTGGAACTGTGATGGGAATGGGATTTTCTATTTAAATTGTCAAAAATAACTTATAATATGTTTTCCTATACATATTCTTGAAGGAATTCTTCTTAGTAGTCCTAGGAATCTGATCTATTGTATGAAAAAGTATGGGGATCATGTTTTTGTACTATGTGTGTAGTACACGACATTAACCATTGTAGGTAGGAAAATAGTGGTTGATGATATGGGACTTGGCTGTGATAAGAAAGTTTAGGTGTAGGTAGTCTCACTACCTATTATGACATTCCCAATTTACAATATCAGGACTATTATAACTGAATTGAGCATTGAATTTAGTTTTAATCAACATGTCACCTAAAAGACATTTGTTGGAGCATCACATGTGGAGAGATAAGCTTCCAAAAAGGCATGGACCATATAAATCCTTGAGTGTAGATATGCACATGAGACATTGGTAGAGGTATCAAGGTTGTTCGGTCTACTAGAGGGGGATATAGAGTTTGGGAAGTAGTTAGCTTAGAAGCTCCATGAGAGGATAATACGACTTATCTTGGGTATGGATTGGGGAGGTCTGGGTGTCGAAAAAAGTATGGAATACTTGATACAGGAATTGAAGAACTAGGTGTATGGTGAAACATCATTTATAATATCAGGTTCATGAAAATATTTTAGATGTGGACTATTCCATAAGATTCACAAAATTCCTATAGATTCAATAATAATGGAAGAAGACAGGGTGACTAAGGTGTGCCAATTAACGGATGGTTAAAAAATTTCTATCAATGTGTGGGTTATCATTATTATGTTAGAATAATTCATGTAGGTAGAGAACCAAGAATATAAGGACCCGACCTTAAAAAAATACATAATCATGAAATAAATGAATAATTCACATTAAGGATCTTTTCAAGTTTACAATTTTAGAGAATTAGCCCATAACTATTACATTTCATTTAGAAAAAAGTAGACACTTCTACTCAGTTTCCATTTTTTCACAAAACAATAACTCTTAAAAAAAGTGTCATTTCTAGTTCCATTTTTTGGACAACATGACTTTTCCTTGATCCCATCCTTGACCCTATTCCACATTATGTCATGTGAAAAACATTTCAAAAACTTGGGAAGAGCATAAAAAGCTCAGTAAGGGATACAAAAAGAAGTAAAACTATTATATTTTTAAAATAACAAGTAAACCATGAATACAATAACATAAGTAATACTTTTCACCTTTATGATGTAGTAATTACTCTTCATTGAATAAAATATCAGCATATACTATTTTGTAACCAAAAGATTACCATAAAACCCATATAAATAAAACATAACATATAAAGGTAACATGGGACATAAACACACTTAAATGGAATAACCATACGGTCGACTTCTGCACATATCACTAAATCGAATAGCCATACGGATGACTTCCACACCCAATGCATTGTAGGTTATAATGTATCCACCCATCCTGGTTTATCATGTCACCACCGATCATTTGGTTTATCATGTAACCACCCTTAAAATGTCCACGTACCATTATAAAATCACAATAGATAAAACAAATATAAAGGAAAGAAAAAATTTCCACATTACAATCACAATATATCAAATAAATATATTGATATAAAAAATCCATTATCAAAACCATTTCCAATACCAAAATAAAAAAGGAGTATATGGTATTTATTTTCCATGAAAAATAAACATTATGGATTTTTGAGTAAGCCAAAGAACAAATAATACTCGTGGTGGTGGAAAGGTCATTGTCACCGTTTACGTTAAAAAACATTCCTTTTTGTCATTTAGTAAAATGCTTCATAGAAAAAGATTCTGTTTTAAAAGTCAAGGGTGTGTATACAGTGTATAAAAGAAATTCGTGTATTAAAACAAAATATGCCTCAAAGAGAGGAGATTGAGATGAAGTCCCTTACCTAGTTTCTGAATTGACTCGTTCATTATTTAATATCCTAAATAATAAACAACAGTTAATTCCTACTTTCTTAAGAACCTTTATCAAGTTTATTATTACTTTTATATCACTTATTACCATGTTATAAACATCGCTACCACCTTCGTCTCTGGTTATCGCAGTGACCACACCAGTGCCCGGTGTGATCTAGTAGTTTCCTTTCTTGTAGTGGCTTCGGGACTCGGTTGCACGCCCTTTTTCACCATTGCTTGCCTCTTCCCACAATATTTTGTCCATTCTGGAGAGGGGTTTTAATGGCGGCACGGTGATGGTCCGCAACCCACGTACCATATCCAAAAGCATGAGGTATTCGCTTTGCCTCCTGTGGGTGTGGCTGGTGGTTTTCTGCAGTATTCGAGTCCGATCAGGATTATGGCGATGAGATCTGGGCAACGAGACTCCTTCTGTAGTTCCGGTGATGGTTTCTGTTTTCTTTTTCTGTGGTAACATATGGTTTTTGGTGATTTGGTTGAGCCTTTGTTATGGTTCTTTCTTATTTTGGGATTTGTGGTGATTTCAGGATCTTTATCTTCGGCATGTCGTTTACTCACTAAAATTGACATTTATGGCAACAAGTTGTTTTTTCAGTTTTGGATTTCTTTGGGTTGGATGGATGGAAGAGGCTTCCTTAATGGTGATGATTCTATATTGGTGAAACTGGTGGAATTTTGGGGATGTTGGATTGTAGTTTGTGTGATTTCTTAAGTGTTTTCTAGGATGGTGGTTGTTGTGTGTTTGGATTGTTTGTTTTATGAAGGTGGGGAGTTCGTGATACCGGACTCGACATCATGCAACAGACTCTAGAGGTGGTTCTAGAGCTGGCGGTTCATCTTTTCATGGTTTTTTAGAATTGGATGTTTGAGAGGGTATGGTGTCATCCATCGGATCGGGCCTGTGCTTTGACACATGAAACATTCTTTCTGAACAACCTTGCAATGTTGGAAAACTACATCATGTTCAAATGCTGGGAGGAGCTGTACTATGATTTCTTTCTGGTTTTACTCTTTCCATCTTTCGAGTGTATTGTCCTTTGTCAATGATGTATTGCTCGGGTTCTCACCCCCTTCATCCCTTAAAAGATGGTTTTATCCTTTATAATAAAGAAAATTTATGGCCTTCGGGCCATTGGAGTTATCATGTTACAAACATTATTTAATCATTTAAGTTAATATTGTTCGTTTTGTCGATATTTGGTGCTTGAGTTAAAAATGGACCTCTTATAATGACAAGTTGTTCACATGGTAAAAATTTAATTATATCCATAATGATATTAAAGATTTAGAAATCATATATATCATATATATCCTGTATATATATATATTTATTTATAATAATACATATCATTTGGAGGTATGAAATTAAATGCACCGTTCATGGAGACGGTAAGTCGTACGTATACTTGAACGCTACTTTCATTTCTATTTATTATTTTAATGCAATTAAAACAGAATGATACATAGATATATTATAATTATAGTATAATATCATATATAATATCATTAAATCCATCCTTTACATGTCCCAGATATGGAATTAACGAGTCATATCACTTTGAGGGGGCGGTAGTCTGCACTTCCTCAAATGAAATTAACACGTTTACCCATTATGGGAACAATAAAGGTTTGATTTAAATGGAAAATACATAATCATAAAGAAAACATAAACATAATATATATCATATATAAATACAGTTCCATCTTAATGGCCACCATGAGGGGCGGTAGGAGATAATTGAACAATCATCATTTCGCGAGGCGTTAGTTTGCCATCCATAGAAATAATATGTTCTTCACCAATTAGATGGAGGTGTGTGTAAGTTTAGTTCCAATACTTCTCATAAAAACATCCTCGTATATTGAGGATACTGTTTCTGTTACAAAATAATGGAATAAAAAGATTTTAGGGGTTGGAGAAGTAAAATAAATGAAAATAATTTAAGAGAAACGGTTACCTTTAATTTGGGTAACTCCCTTTGGTTTGAACCAAAATGGTTTGTTGAAGTGTGTTCTGCCTAAGTTAAGGCTTATAGGTGGAAATACGGATGTAGTGAGATTAATATGGAAGTTATTGGAAGAGACAAAAGGTTTTAGAGGTGTTAAAAATTGGTTATAAATTGTCTCCTTTTATAAGGGGGAGGAGGGGCTCTTTAAGAATGTGTGAAAATATTATTTTATTATATAATGATATTCGGTTTCTAGAGATCCAAAAATCATTAGAGTCAAATATACGATCACTCATGGTAAAAATAAAATCATCCAATAAGAATTGAAAAGGTTTTGTATGTAATTTTAATATTTAAAATCTTATTTATTTAAATGATTTATTAATGAGGTAAGAATTGCATCATTATTGTGTCATAAATAATTTAATTTATTCGATGTATAAAAATTATAAAAAAATAACTTGAAATAGTAAATATTTTTATAATTCCAATGAATATTTATAGTAAAAAATAACACTTACAAAACATCGTATAAAAATTAATTTACTAAATGAATTTTTAATGTCATTTTTTTCCTTAATTTAAATTAATTAATCTAAAGTTTAATTATCATTTATAAGTGCCTCCATGGGATCCCAAAATCGACCCAAGGAAGCTCATGGTCAGCCATCACTCATCCAATAAGGTTAGGACAAGTGTTAATGTAACGACCCAAAGTTTCATTAATGGAAAATCCCTCTTGATCTAGTTAAATGTCTCTTTATGCAAAATATTTTTATAAGATGTCAACTTCTTTGGTTTTATGATAAGAATTTTGACCGTCTCTAATATAGCCGCTGAACAGTGATCACACAATTCATATAAATATAGGACTTTAACAAATACAATTTACTCAGACAAAGGAAGTGATGGCCTCATCTAGTAGAATTGCCCCATATGAAGCCCATTTTTCGGAGCTCGGAAAAGAGGTGGCATCTTTGGGATTTGCCCTTGACCAATACCAAGCTGATCTTCATCATGTCAAGCTTGAATGTGACTGTCTAAAAGAAAAGTGGAAGTTGATTGAAATTACCACTCGAGCGATTTTATCTGAGCCACCCCAAGAGTCTGTCAACATCGCACACCTTACCCTTAGGTCTTATGCGGCTTTTTTAAGGGGTTATGTAACAAATAAATAGTACCATGTTCATGTAAATTATTTTTTTATATAATAATGAATATAATTTCTAGTCATTATTGATACATTGTAAATAGTTTATGAAGTACAAATAATGTTTTTAGTTATTATTTAACTAAGAATTCTATTTTATTAAATTATGGGATTTTTGAATTAAATAACATTTTAATAAAATATTATTATTATTATTAAATTAATTTTTATAAATTATAAATGATCTTATAATTTTATGAATGCAATTATAATTTTTATTAAGGTTTGAAAGCCATTTTTGTCAAAACCCGTGAATTTTCGATAAATAGCAGTTTTTATTTTAAAAGTGAAAATTAACATATTTATAAAATTATTTAGATAAAATAATTGTTATTTCTGGAATCAGGATGTCAAAATTATCCAACGGTGAATTTTTCTTAAATTTCTGAGATAGTCAAATTGTTGGGTAAAAATTAAATATCGTTTAAATATATAATGTGTTTTATGACATCATAATGACCCAATAGTGATGTAATAAAATAATATAATTTTTATGTTCGGCCAATATATGTTTTACCATTAAAATAATGTGATTTTGGTTTTGTTTTACTTACTTTTCAATGTATTAATGGACCCCTCAAGACTTATTAAACACCTTATCTTTTCAAATTAATTTCCATGGGAGTGTGACTCACCTCCACATAAGAAACCCTAATATTTTAAGAAGTTCGGACTTTGGACTTATAATATATTGTTTTCTTCTTCGCTTTTCCAAATACCAGGGGCAAAACCCATGGGATGGTTTGTGTTTTGGATTAATTTAATGTAAGGGGTCCCAAACCTAAATAATAAAGAATTCCCTCACATTTCCTATATAAACCCACCCAAGAGCCCACTTCCTCCCCACTCAAAGCCTTTGTAGTTCGTCCAACCACTATCCTACTCTCTCTTGAATCTTCCCAAGGTGCCCCAAGCTCCCAATAATCCTCTCACAAGCCTCTCTCTAGCGTTTGGAAGCACACTTCCAAGTAAGGGTTTTTCTTCCATTCTCATTTTTGTTAATTTTCTTTAAGTTCTTTTTCCCTTTTAATTTCAATTATGAATGTTGGGGTATGGTTTTTCACCTCCCTCATACTTCCCTATTTATGTTTTAATGATGGGAGACCCCTTTCACTCTCTTTTAATGCCTCCCATGTACACCCTTTACTATGCCGAAATTCTGAAAGGAACTTCTTCCTCCTCATTTTCATTCAAGCAATACTTTTGTATCATGAACCTAAATTCCATTAAAATTTTTGGGACATGTATCAATATGACCTCCTTACTGTCCATTACATGTAAATATGATGAGGAACCCCTTTCTCTCTCATCAACCATTTTTATGAATTCTTATGTCACACCGTTACGCTGCCGAAATCGCACTGATTTTCTAAGCCAATGCCATTGTGTAGTGGATACCATGCCCATTTCTCCATCAAGGGTATTCACCATTATGCACATTTACTTATTGATTACAAAGTTTCATGTATGAATTCCACATTCCTTTATCGTGGAATAAATGATTATGTTTTATGAATCCATTTTTTATGATCCATGTGGCACACTTATGCATGAAATGAAATGTTTAAGAAGGGTATGCCCTTATAGCGCTCCAATGAATTAGGTAAAGTATAGTATCAAGATATGTCATGTGCAATGGGTTTTGAATCATTCTAATTAAAGTTCAACGATGTTTTACTCGTGCTTTATGTGCAACAAGGATTTACTCATGCTCCATGTGTAATGAGCCTTGGCTCATGCTAATTCCATATTAAGTGTTGTTGCCACATTTCCATGTTGTGATTATCATGCTTTATCATGCCTTTATGTTCATGTTTATCTTATGCTCTATTGATATGCCTATTGTATAACATGTATTCTACTCCTCATGTTATTACATGTGTATTCCCTTACTGGGCTTTGTAGCTCACCCTTTTCTTATGCATTTCCTCAGGTTATCCCATGTAATGCTAAGTACGAGGGAATGTAGTGGTCATGTAAAGGAAGTTTTAAATAACAATGTTGTATTTCATGTTTTAAGTTTTTATGTAATTATCCTAATCCCCAAAGACACTAAACCTCTTGATCTTCTTTTTTGTATCAAGTGAAGTTTTATGTAATAAATCATGTTTATTTTTGTAAAAAAAGCAGGCTTGTCATAGTTAGTATCAGAGGATAGGTTTAGTTATTTTTGGGATTATGAAACCCTATTAAAGCCTTAGATACAAGACTAAGTATAATAAAAACATCCCTACGTTTTGGTATGTACTGAGTAACTAGTTTATCAAACAAATAAATTCCTGTCTGGAGAGGAGCAGGTAGAGGCGGCTCTGGCAGAGATGTATCCTAGGGGTAAAACCCGAAAACACTGCTTTGAGCTAGACTCGAATGGGAACTGGTGCACGACAACAGGCCTTGCTGCACTATTGGTTAAGACACTCTCGGGGGATATGTTTTGATAAATTCACAAGATTAGTATGAACCCTTATTAATGGAATTAAAAAAAGGCCCCTAAGAATATATGTTAGAAGGTACATCATGAAAACCCTAGATTGACGCCTATAGACTCATGAGTAAGGAAATAAAATTTTATTTATAAGTCATCGACTTTTGTCTTTGGATTACCGTTTATGTGTTACCCCTAACTTTCCTTCTATTCAATCCAATGGCCGGTAGTAGGACCGTTGTGAAGATCAGTGTGATGACTGTACTAATGAGATGCCCAATCCAATGGGAGCAGGATTCGCGAACTTTGTCACGCTTCTCTCTCAGCTAACTCATGTTTTGAATAGAAACACAGGTCAAGTGGAATGTCCAAACCCCCTATGAAAAAACAAGTCGTTATCGAGAGCTTCATGAGACAAAGGCCTCCTACATTTAGTGGATCATCTGATCCCATGATCATTGAACAATGTATCAACTCCATTGAAATGATCTTCACCATCCTTCAATGTTCTGAACAAGAGAAGGTTATCATGGCGGATTATCGTATGGAGGGTGAAGCTGATCAATGGTGGACACTGATCAAAAATATGAAGCATGAGGAGGAGATCAAGGCATTGGAATGGAAGGATTTCCAGAAGAGTTTTTTCGATAAATATTTTCCGCGCACCCTCCGGATTAAGATGGAAAGGGACTTCCTTTCCCTCAATAAAAAAGATGAAGAATATGTTGGAGCGTACGAGGAAAACTTCACAAGGCTTGCACGATACGCTTCCAGCTTTGTCGTTACCCCCAAATGCAAAGTTGACCGCTTCTTTGGGGGGCTGAAGCCTTGCCTGCGGAAAGCATTAGTGATCCGTGACTTCGACAGCTATGAGTAAATTGTCTGATGTTCCCTCAAGGTTGAAATGGAGATCAGGGAATCCCAAGGGTATCATGGGGACAAGAAGCGTAAGGTGGAATTCAATACTGGCGGTCCAATGGATAAATCCAATGGTGCTAAAAAGATCCAACACCCCACTTGCCAAAAGTGCGGAAAGAAGCTCCCTGGAAATTGCCTTAACGGGACGAGGAAATGCTTCAGGTGTGGAAGGGAATGGCACCTAGCTGTTAACTATCAGCAAGAAAGACCCGCGGCTACTATAGAGGAGAGGAACACTCCGTTCGAACCTCAACGCGTTGTACAATGCTAAAAATGCAATGAACTGGCTCATTTTGCAAATCAGTGCCCTAATCCAAGAGTTTTCGGAGGCAACCAACAACCTCCTAGACAACAAGGAAGATATTTTTCCATCACTTCTACCGAAGTGAACCCCAAAAACGAAGTGGTGATAGGTACGCTAGTAATTCATTCAAGAATAGCGAACGTACTTTTTGATTCAGGTTCTACACATTCTTTTATATCTCGAATGTTTAGTATAACAATCCCAACACCACCACAAATCATGGATGTGAAGATGTTGGTGAGTATGGAAAATGTGGCAATCATTGCATCCCATGAGTATAAGTCCTCCCCTATTATAATCTGTGGATTTAATTTCCCAGTGAACCTCTTCATACTCCCTCTGGTGGAATTTGATGCAATTCATGGTATGGATTGGCTTTCCTTATGTAGAGCCAATATAAATTGTCATGAGAGGTAAATCACACTCCATATGGAGAATCGACCCACGATTCTTTACAAGTGTCAGGAGGAAGATGAATCTCCTTTAGCTCCATCATCTCAAGCATGGATATTACTACCTTATGAGCACATGTATCTAGCTCAGATGATTGAGTCCAAGGAAGAAACCATCCTTGAAGAAATTTCTATTGTGAGGGAATTTGTTGAAGTGTTTCCCAAGGAACTAACTGGCCTTCCTCCTAGAAGAGATGTTGAGTTCTCAATTGAACTTATACCCGGGGCATTACCAATATACAAGACTCCATATAGAATGGCTGTTGTTGAGCTTGAAGAGCTGAAGAAACAACTACAGGAGAATCTGGATAAAGGGTTTATACGCCCAAGTGCTTCACCATGGGGTGCACCAGTCCTCTTCGTCAAGAAGAAGGATGGGTCAATGCGGCTTTGCATCGATTATCGTGAACTTAACAAAATCACGATAAAGAACAAGTATCCTCTCCCAAGAATTGATGACTTGTTTGATCAGCTGCGTGGAGCACAATAATTCTCCAAGGTGGATTTGTGGTCGGGATATTATCAACTAAGGGTGAAGAAGGAAGTTGTCCCCAAGATTGCTTTTCGCACAAGATACAGGCACTATGAATTCATTGTAATGCCTTTCAGACTCACCAATGCTCAAGAAATATTCACGGACTTGATGAATAGAGTATTTAGAGATTACCTTGACAAATTTGTGGTAGTCTTTATAGATGATATTCTAATATACTCCAAAACCAAGGAGGATCATGGGGAGCATTTAAAAACTATACTAGAGATTTTGCGCAAGGAGAAGCTCTAGGAAAATTATAGCAAGTGTGAGTTCTGGTTGAAGGAGGTATCATTCTTGGGACATATCATCACAAGCAATGGGATATCTATGGACCCATCCAAAACAGTTGCAATTGAGGGATGGCTGAGGCCAACATCAGAAACAGATATCCATAGCTTCTTGGGGTTAGCTAGATATTATCGACATTTTGTGAGAAATTTCTCACGATTGTTCAACCCTCTTACCAAGATAACTGGAAAGGGACTAAAGTTTTCTTGGAGTGATGAATGCGAAGAAAGTTTCAATGAGTAGAAAAGGAGGCTTATCACTACGCCCATGCTCACTTTACCCACAAGTGGGGAACTTTTTGTGGTATTTAGTGATTCTTCAAAGAAGGGCTTAGGCTGTGTGTTGATGCAGAATGATAAAGTGATATCTTATGCCTCAAGGCAGTTGAAAATCGAAGAGCGAAACTATCCATCACATGATCTAGAGATTGCGGCTGTGATCTTTACCTTGAAAATCTGGAGGCATTATCTATATAGAGAGAAATGTGAGATATATACTGACCACAAGAGTATTAAATATATATTCACATAGAAATAGGTTAATATGCACTAGAGAAGATGGATAGAGCTCATCAAGGATTATGACTCTTCAAAACATTACCACCCTGGGAAAGCGAATAAGGTGGAAGATTCCCTAAGTAGAAAGGACCCAACAATTCTATCAATGATGAGAATTGAGAAGGATCCAATCTTCTTAGACTTGATGAAGCTGGACATGGGAATCATAGAGAATGGAACATCATCAATCCTTTCACAATTTATTTCCCAACCGTCTCTTTTGGAAAGGTTAAAGTATTCTCAAAAGGATGATCTGGGAATTCAAGAAAGAGTGGAAGCTATCGAAAAAGGGAAATCCTCGGAGTTTAATGTTAATGAAGAAGGAATTGTGCGGTTTGGGAAAAGACTATGTGTTTCATCAAGTCCGGAGATGAAGAAGGATTTTTGGATGAATCACATAGTTTGAATTTCTCTATTCACCCAGGGAGCACAAAGATGTATCGAGATCTCAGAGAAAACCTTTGGTGGAATAATATGAAGAAGGAGATCGCTGAATATACATCAAAGTTCCTGGTGTGTCAGCAAGTGAAAGTAGAGAGGCAGAAGTCTAAGGGGATGATGCAACCATTTCCCATACCAGAATGGAAATGGGAGAACATCACCATGGACTTTGTCACCGGACTTCCGAGGACATCTAAAGGCAACAATTAAATCTGGGTTATTGTGTATCGTCTTATAAAGACTGCACACTTCATTGCTATTCGTGAGGATTTCTCTTTGGATCAACAGGAATGGATATATATTAGGTAAGTGGTAAGGTTGAATGAAGTACCACTATCTATTGTGTCTGACCAAGATCCAAGATTCACCTCTATGTTTTGGAATAGTCTTCAACATGCTCTGAATACTGAAATGAACTTCAGTACGGCCTATCATCCTCAAACTGATGGCCAATCTGAGCGGACTATCCAAACACATGAGGACATGTTGAGAGGTTTCTCAATAGACATTAAAGGAGGATGGGATCAACATCTTCCTCTGGTTGAGTTCTCTTATAATAACAGTTTCCACTCGAGCATCCAAATGGAACCTTATGAAGGCCTGTATGGGAAAAGGTGAAGAACACCGACATGTTGGGATGAGGTCGGTGAACGTAAGCTGCTTGGACCAGAAATGGTCGAGGAAATGGTGGAGAAGGTAAAAACCATTCAGTAGCATATCAAGGCAGCTCAGAGTCAACAAAAGAGTTATGCAGATAATCATCGACGAGACCTTGAGTTTAATGTTGGAGGCATGGTGTTTCTACGCATATCTCCGTGGAAGACGGTCATGAGGTTTGGAAGGAAAGTGAAGTTTAGTCCAATGTACATTGGCCCCTTTGAGATTCTTGATCATGTCAGGGCTGTGGCGTATCGACTAGCACTTCCACCTACCATGTCCAAAGTACATGATGTCTTGAATGTACCCCTCTTAAGGAAGTACATACCGGACCCTTCACATGTACTCTCTTCTGAGGTGGTACAATTGGAAGATGATCTTTCTTATGAGGAGCAACCAGTGAAGATCTTAGATCATAGAAAAAAAGTTCTACAAAATAAGACAATTCCCCTCGTCAAGGTGTTGTGGAGAAACCGCAAGTTTGAATAAGCGACTTGAATCGGAGGAAATGATGAAGCTGAGTTACCCACATCTGTTTTAGTGTGGGAAAAGAAAAATTTTGAGGGAGAAAATTCTTAAGGGGGGAATATTGTAATGACCCAAAGTTACATTAATGGAAAATCCCTCTTGATCAAGTTAAATGTATCTTTATGCAAAGTATTTATATAAGATGTCAGCTTTGGTTTTATGTTAAGAATTTTGACCGTTGCTAATATAGTCGATGAACAGTGATCACACGATTAGTATAAATATAGGACTTTAACAAATCCAATTTACTCAGACAAAGGAAGTGATGGTCTCATCTGGTAGAATTGCCCCATACGATGCCCATTTTTTGGAGCTCAGAAAAGAGGTGGTATCTTTGGGCATCACCCTTGACCATGTCCAAGCTGAGCTTCATCATGTCAAGCTCGAACGTGACCGTCTACAAGAAAATTGGAAGTTGATTGAAATTACCACTCAAGCGATGTTATCCGAGCCACCCCAAGAGTCTGTGACCATCGCACACCTTAACCTTATGTCTTATGCGGCTATTTTAAGGGGTTATGTAACAAGTAAATATTACTATGTTCATGTACATTATTTTTTTATATAATAATGAATATAATTTATAGCCATTATTGATACATTGTAAATAGTATTTAAAGTACAAATAGTGTTTTTAGTTATTATTTAATTAAGAATTCTATTTTATTAAATTAAGGTATTTTTGAATTAAATAATATTTTAATAAAATATTATTGTTATTATTATATTAATTTTTATTAAATATAAATGATCTTATAATTTTATGAATGCAATTATAATTTTTATTAATGTTTGAAAGACATTTTTCTCAAAACCCGTGATTTTTTTATAAATAGCGATTTTTATTTTAAAAGTTAAAATTAAAATATTTAGAAAATTATTTAGTTAAAATAAATGTTATTTCTGGAATCAGGACATCGAAATTATCCAATGGTTAATTTTTCATAATTTTCTGAGACAGTCAAATTTTTGGGTAAAAATTAAATATCAATTAAATTTTTAATGTGTTTTATGACATCATAATGACCCAATAGTGATTTAATAAAATACTATAATCATTATGTTCGGCCAATATATGTTTTAACATTAAAATAAAGTGATTTTGGGTTTTTTTGACTTACTTTTCAAAGCATTAATGGACCCCTCAAGACTTATTAAACACCTTGTCTTTTTAAATTAATTTACATGGGAGTGTGACTCAACTCCACATAAGCAACCCTAATATTTTAAGAAGTTCGGACTTTGGCCTTATAAAATATTATTTTCCTCTTCCCTTTGAAAAAAACCATCGGCAAAAACCATGGGATGGTTTGTGGTTTGGATAAATTTAATGTAAGGGGTCCCAAACCTAAATAATAAAGAATTCCCTCACCTTTCCTATATAAACCCAGCCAAGCTCCCACTTCCTCCCCACTCAAAGCCTTTTGAGTTCATAAAACCTCTTCCCTACTCTTTCTAGAATACTCCCAAGGTTCCCCAAGCTCCCAAGAAGCCTCACACAAGCCTCTCTCTAGCCTTTGGAAGCACACTTCCAAGTAAGGGGTTTTCTTCCATTCTCATTTTTGTCAATTTTCATTAAGTTGTTTTTCCCTTTTAATTTCAATTATGAAAGTTGGGGTATGGTTTCAAACCTCCTTCATACTTCCCTATTGATGTTTGAATGATGGGAAACACATTTATCTCTCATTAAATGCCTCCCATGTACACCCGTTACTATGCTGAAATTCCGAAAGGAACTTCTCCCTTCTCATTTACATTAAAGAAATACTTTTGTATCATGAACCTAAATTCCATTGCAATTGTTGGGACATGTATCTATATGACCTAATTACAGTCCATTACATGTAAATATGATGAGGTACCCCTTTCTCTCTCATCAACCATTTTTATGAATTCTTATGTCACCCCATTACGCTGCCGAAATCGCACCGATTTTCTAAGCCAATGCCATTGTGTAGTGGATACCATGCCCATTTCTCCATCAAGGGTATTCAACTTTATTCACATTTACTTATTGATTACAAAGTTTCATGTATGAATTCCACATTCCATTGTCGTGGAATAAATGATTATGTTTTATGAATCCAAGTTTTATGATCCATGTGGCACACTTATGCATGAAATGAAATGTTTAAGAAAGGTGCACCCTGATAGAGCTCCAATGCATTGGGTAAAGTATAGTATCATGATAAGTCATGTGCAATGAGTTTTGACTCATGATAATTCAAGTGCAATGAGGGTTTACTCGTGCTTCATGTGCAATGAGGATTTACTCATGCTCCATGTGTACTGAGCCTTGTCTCATGCTAATTCCATATTAAGTGTTGTTGCCACATTTCCATGTTATGATTATCATGCTTTATCATGCCTTTATGGTCATGTTTCTTTTATGCTCTATTGATATGCTTATTGTCTAACATGTATTTTACTTCTCATGTTATTCTATTTGTATTCACTTACTGGGCTTTGTAGCTCACCCTTTTCTTATGCATTTCTTCAGGTTATCCCATGAAATGCTAAGTACAAGGGAATATAGTGGGCATGTAAAGGAAGTTTTCAATAAAGATGTTGTATTTCATGTTTTATGTTTTTATGTAATGATCCTAAGCCCCAAAGACACTAAAACTCTCAATCTTATTTGTTGTATCAAGTGATGTTTTATGTAATAAATCATGTTTAAGATTTCAATAAAATCAGGTTTGTCATAGTTAAGGTAATTTTGAATTATTATAATATTCTTTTTACCTTGAATTATCCTATTTACCTTTAACCGTGGTAAATAAAAGTCAAAAGTTACTATTCACCAAAAAAAATTTCATCTTATTGAACCACATTTTACTTACTAATGACAAACATGTATGTCATATTTTTGAAATTCAATTCTGAGAAGTGGTAAAATTTCATTTAAATGAAAAAATATAGTTTTTTAACTTCTACTAAGTGGTTTTACTATTCATCAAAATTGAAGTTTTTGAGAAAAATTCCTAAAAATCATCCTAAGATATATTTGATATTCTGAATTAAAAAATGATGTCTATTTTACCAAATGCTAAAATTAAAAGTTTCATTATTTAATTTAAAATTCAGTCATGTTGTTAAAACATATAACATATTTTTAAGAAACAATAACTATCAAATGATTGACAATTTTTTATGTCCAAATTCAATGTAAAATTAATTCCAATGACCAACATTGGATTAAATGGTAAAAATATATTCTAACTACACTTTAAAACCAATTAAAAATATAATCCATCCATATAAATAAATTAGATTAAAACATGGTTTTGAATTAAAATACAATATTTTTCACTATTCATTAAAAAAGAACATTATCGGAGAAATTCCAAAAATTTACACAAATTAAATTTTGATGTCCCCATTCTAAAGAATAATTTTATTTGGTCAAATATAATGTATTAAAGTGACTAAAACTAGATTTAAGGAGGGTTCTCCATTCAAAGGTGTTAAATCGGCCTGTTAATGTAAATAATTCTTAAAATTAGATTCATTCACATTTTAAGCCTCTAACATTTATTGGATAAAAGTAAATATATTTAAAAAACATGTATAATCATATTGTTGTTAGTTTTGTTCATTTCTGAAAATACAACATCTCAGAGTTATCTTCCATTTAAAATACTAATATTATATTATTAGTGTGCAACGTAAAATTTCAAAGAAACCCATTATTGTGTATCGGGTACGCTATCAAACACAGAAACCCATTTAAAGTAAAATTAATATTTAATTAAAAAATATTAATAAATCTGAAAATTCCTTATTCTTCATTTACCTGCAATGTTACATCTTTCCACCCTTATGGAAATTGCATGCTCAGATTTTTTATTCCCTTATCAAAAAAGGTGTGGGAATTTATCCTACAATGCATTTTCAGATTCCCACATTGCCTCTTCAACCATATGTGTTTTTTCAAAAACCATTACCAAGTGAATTACTTTATTCTAAAAAGCATGCTCTCTACATTCAAGAATCTGGACTAGTTGTTCTTCATAAGAGATAATCTCTTCCAACTGAACTACCTCTGGGCTTAAAACATGATATGGATATGGAATATACTTTCTCAATATTGAAACATGAAAAACATTGTGTACCTGGGATAAACAAGGAGGTAAATCCACTTTGTACACCACTGATCCAAATTTCTCTAGGATTTCATATGGTCGAACGAACCTCAGACTCAACTTTACCTTTTTACAAAAATTCATCACACTTTTCCATAGAAAAACATTGTGAAAGACATGATAACCTACCTCAAAAGAAATATCCTTCCTCCGGTTATCCGAATAACTTTTCTATCTGCTCTATGTTGTTCTCATGTGCTTCTGAATCAACTGAACATTATCTACCATCTCTTCTACCAATTCTAATCCCATCATCTTCCTTTCACCTACATCATCTAAAAAATCTAGAGTTCAACAACGCTTTCCATATAATTCATCAAATGGAGCCATTTGTATACTGGAATGAAAACTGTTATTATAAAAAAATAAACCAAAGAAATATGTCGGACCCAAATTCCCTAGTAATCCAGTGAACAAGAACGTACCATATCCACCAAGGTCTGAATTGTTAATTCTCACTACCCTTCTGATTACGGATGAAAAGTTGTACTAAAGTTTAATTCGATACTCAATGACATCTGAAGGCCATTACAAAAGTTAGAAGTAAACCTGGGATCACGATAAGATATAATAGAGAGGGGAACTCCATGCAACCTAACTATCTCTTTAACATAAAACCGATAAAGTTAGTCTAGAGAAAAAGTATCTCGAATCAGAATGAAATGAGAAGATTTAGTCAACCAATCAACTATAATCCAGATTGCATTATTACCTTGAGATGTATTTGGTAATCCCACAATAAAGACCATGGATATATTTTCCCATTTCCACCCTGGTACCGGTAATGACTGAAGAATCCCTTTCAGTAACTGCCACTCTGCTTTAACGTGGTGACAAGTCAAACACTTCATAGTAAAATCCGCAATATCTCTTTTCATTCCATCCCACCAGTAACACTCCCAAAGATCTCTGTACATCTGAGTAATACTAGGATGAACTAAAAACTGATAAATATGAGCTTCACATAACAACTCGTTCTTCAACTTTGAATCACAAGGCACACATAATTTAACACCTTTTCAAGTTAACTTTGTCATTGGAATAGATAACTGTGAAAAATTCTCAGCAAACCACAGGTAATAACCTTCCAATCCAAGAAAACTACGGTTCTTGGTTATATTTGTTGGTCTTGACCATTCTTCAACAACTTTTGTTTTTGCAGGATCAACAGTTATGCCATTTTTTGAAACAATGTGACCAAAGAAAGAAATTTGTTATAACCAAAACTCACACTTGCAGAATTTCCCATAATGTTTTTTTAAGGTTTTCAATATGACCCTTAAATTAATTTCAAGCTCCTATTTACATTTAGAATAAATTAAAATATCATCAATGAACACACCCAAAAAATTATCCAAGAACTCACAGAAAAGTATGTTCATAAAATCCATGAATACAGCAGGTGCATTGGTTAAACCAAAAGGCATAACTACAAATTCATAATGGAAACATCTAGTTCGGAATGAGGCCATCAGAATTCCTTCTTCCTTTACATTCAATTAATGGTACCCCGATCTCAAGTTAATTTTTGAAAAATACTGAGCTCCCTCGAGCTGATCAAACAAATCATTGATATGAGGAAAAGGATACATGTTCTTAATAGTGATGTAATTCAATGCTCTATAATCAATGAAAAGTCTCATTGAACCATCTTTTTTTAACATGTTGGATAGGATAACCCCATAGTGATGTGCTAGATGGAATGAAACCATTATCTAATAACTCCTGTAATTTCTTCTTTAACTATAAAAGTATAATTTGAGTCCTTCGATAAGGGGGTTTTGAAATTGGCTTATCATCAGGAACTAAGTCAACCATAAATTCAACATCCCAATCAGGTATAATACCAAGAAACTCATCAGGAAAAGCATCAAGATACTCATTTACTATAGGCACATTATTAATCTAAATAGTTCCTTTATTTTCAACAATATGTGAAAGGTAACATTAATTTCCATCTTTTACTAGTTTATCAGCTTCCTGATATGTTATCAAAATCAAGGGTTCATTATTGTACACAAAATGTAAATATTTCTGAAATGAAACCTCTTTTTCTATGAATTCAATCTTAGCATGATTAAAAGAGATCCAATCCATGCAAAAAATAACATCAAACTCTACTAGAGGAAAAACAATAAGGTTTGCAGGTAGATTCTTCCCGCATATAATGATAGGAAGGTTCTTATGTTTTCTTTTTGTCTCAACATTTCCTCCAGGTGTTTTAACAATAAGTTCTGTATTCATATATTCAGATGGAATTACCAATTTATTAGAAAACTTCTCAGAAATGAATGAGTGTGTAGACCCTGAATCAAACAACACATTGGCATAATCTAAACAAACAAACAGTGTTCCTGATACTATTTCGTTTGATGGCCCAACATCTACTGAAGTAGTTGCAAAGGATTTCACCACCCCTTTCTGTTTGAAGACTGGCTACTTTACCCCAGTTGAGTTCTTCGTTGGACACACATTTGCATAATGACCCATTTCACTACACTTAAAACATCTTACTGATGGCTTTTCTTTTCCTGCTTGATCATCTTCCTTACAGTTATGAGCAATATGACCAGACATACCACACTAGAAGCACTTTCCAGACGTTGATAAAAATTCTCCAGGATTCTTTTTACCACACTTCTCAAAAGATGGATATTTAATTTTCTTACGTCCAGGCTTCTTTGATGTAATATTTCCCCTTTCCTACCAACTGGATCTCTAATTCTATTGTTTGTCAATGAACTCATGGTCATCGGAAAACTCCATTTCCATCTTCTCCGCACATCGAACAAGTTTTTTCATTACTTTTAAACTCACAAGAGGATAACGCTCTTCGATATCAGGGCTTCCGTCCTAAGTAAAATATATTTATCTTAATATCAAGATCTCAGATGAAATTTGGAGCATACCTTGCCAGTCGAGTGAACTTTGTTTCATAAGCAAACACTGAGTCATCCCCTTCCTTGATTCCCAGAAATGTTTTTCTATCATTAGATGAACAGCCTTAGGAAAATATTTCTCAAGAAACATACCTGTGAATCAAGAGCATCAATCTCCTCACTATCCCTGATATTTTTCACCATTGACAACCACTGATCAGATTTACCTTCAAAATAGTAAACAGAAAGACTAACCTTTTGATGTTATGAACACCCCATAACATCTAAAATCTTCTCTAGTGTTTTAATCCACCCTTCAGCTTGAATAGGGACAGATTATCCTCTGAATAATGAGGGATGTTGCATCGTGAAATGATCCACTACTGACATGTTCCTATATGGTTGATCTGACTGATCTCTTGCATGGTTAGCACCACCATTTACATCCTGAGTCAACAGTGCCATCACTACAAAAAAACTATTCAGTTCTGATTCCGACCATCTCAGGTTGCTGATTTGGAAGGTTTTCTTCCTCTTGATGTCATCCCAACATAGACGCCCTATTTACTATGTGGAAAACCATTATGAACACAGAAATATCTTTGGCGAAGCAGCATGGTAATCTTTAAATGCTATATCATTTCAATATTACCATAAATTGATTTATGGCCATTTATTTAACAATACCATAACTCCAAAAGTTGTATAAACTGACCTCTGATACTAACAATAAGGACATGGCCTTAAAACATTACATAATCATGAATTAAATGAATAATTCGAATTAAGGATCTTTTTAGGTTTAGATTTCTAGAGAATTAGGCCATAACTATTACATTTCTTTTCAAAAATAAATACAAAGTAGGCACTTCTACTCAGTTTCCTTTTTTTCACAAAATAAGAACTCTTACAGAAAAGAGTCAAGTCTAACTTCATGTTTAAGACAACATAACTTTTCCTTGATCCCATCCTTGACCCTATTCCACATTACGTCCTGAGAAAAAGTTTTCAAAAACTTGGGATGAGCATAAAAAGTTCAGTAAGGGATACACAAAGAAGGAAAACTGTAATTTTTCCAAAACAACAATTAAACAATGAATACTTTAACATAAGTATTACTTTTCAACTTTATGAAGTAGTAAATACTCTTCACTAAATAAAAGATTACTAATTACCCTTTTGTAACCAAAATATTACCATAAAACCCTTATAAAGAACACATAACATATAAAGTTAACTTGGGACACAAACATACGTAAATGGAATAACCATATGATCAAATTCCACACATATCACTAAAAGGAATAATTATACAACCAGCTTCTAGACCCAATGCATTGGAGTTTATAAAGTAACCACCCATCCTGGTTTATCACAGCACCACCCGTCATCTAGTTTATCATGTAACCACCCGTCAAATGTCCAAGTATCGTTTTAAAATCATAACACATAAAAAAATATAAAGGAAATAAAACATTTCCACATTTCGATCACAATATATCACTTAAATATATTGAAATAAAAAATCCATTATCAAAACTATTTTCAATACCAAAATAAATAAAAGAGTATATGGTATTTATTTTCCTTAGAAAAACATTACGGCTTGTAGAGGAAGACAATGAACAAATAATACTCGGGGTGATGGAAAGGTGTTTGTCACCGCTTACGTTAAAATAAACATTCCTTTTGGTCGTTTTGTAAAATGCATTATAGGAAAATATTACCTTTGAAATTTAATGGTTGTTTATACAGCCTATAAAAGAAATTCATGTATTAAAACAAAATATAGCTCAATGAAAGGAGATTAAGACGAAGTCCCTTACCTCGTGTCTGACTTGACTCGATCGTTCATTAATCTCTTGAATAATAAACAATGGTTAATTCCAACTTTCTTAAGAACATTTTTCAAGTTTATTATTCCTTCCATATCACTTATTACCATGTTATAAACATTATGTAATCATTTATGTTAATAATGTTCGTTGTGTCAATATTTGAAACTTGAGTCAAAAATGGACTTCTTATAATTAAAAGTTGTTCACATGGTAAAATGTTCATTATATACAGAATGATATTCATGTTTTAGATATATTATATATCATATATTTCCAGTATATATATATATATATATATTTATATTTATAACAGTACATGTCATTTGGAGGTAAGAAATGAAATGCACCGTTATTGGAGACGGTAAGCCGTACGTACGCTTGACCACTACTTTCATTTCTACTTCTTATTTTTATGGTATTAAAACATAATGATACATAGGTATATTATAATTCCAGTATAATATCATATATAATATCATTATCGCCATCCACTATACATCCCACATATGGAATTATGATTCATATCACTTTGAGAGTGTGGTAGTCCACACTTCCTCAAATGAAATTATCGTGTTTATGCATTATGGAAACCATAAAGGTATGATATTTATGGAAAATATAGAATCATAAAAGAAAACATAAAAATAATATATATCTTATATTGTTAGGGCCAATAGGGGCCTATATACCCTAAGAGGGGGGGGGGGTGAATCAGGGTATTGATATTCTTTTTCAATGTTCTTCCTACCCCACTGGATCTTGACCTCTTTATTACAAGGGTCACTTTGTTTGATCTTGTGTGTAATCTATGATCACTTCTTTACTTTTTTATCTAATGATGATACTTTGAATGGAATGTAGGGATGAAAACAGGTAGACACAGAGATTTTTACTTGGTTCACCCTCACTGGGCTACGTCCAAGGAGCATACGCCGACAAGTTGTCGGTCGTACCAAATTCCACTATTCTTCACTAGATGTGGACACAAATTTCAGGCTAGATCACTTCTATTCCCAGTATCACTGCCTTTACAAAGTTTAGGGTCAGCTCACTACTTTCCCAAGGGTCACTCCCTATTTCTCTCTCTCTGGCTCACTGCTGGTGGAGAGGATCACCTTTTTCCTCTTCCTATACTCACTGCTCTGGAAGGGAATCCACTCACAGTTTATAGACCTGTAGGTCTCTTTATTATCACTAATGAATGCATCCTTATCTGTTGATAGATGCTCTGTTGAATTCCAACATTCATCCACAAATGAATACCTCTTGGCCTCTTAACCACTGGGAAATTCACTTTGGAAACACCTTCGCAAAGCACCCTACTTCGCGAGGCTCCCAATTTCGTGAAGCTCAAACAAGCCTTCGCGAAGCTCCTGCCTTTTCATGAAGCACTCTCGCGAAGCAGTACTGCGAAGCACTACCGCGAAACTCATGTCATTGCAGAGCAAATTACCTCATGAAGCTCATTTAGAAATGCACCGTTCTTGGAGACTGTAAGTTGTACGTACGCTTGAACGCTACTTTCATTTCTACTTCTTATTTTTATGGTATTAAAACATAATGATACATAGGTATTTTATAATTCCATTATAATATCATATATAATATCATTATCTCCATCCACTATACATCCCACATATGGAATTATGATTCATATCACTTTGAGAGTGCGGTAGTCCACACTTCCTCAAATGAAATTATCGCGTTTACCCATTATGGAAACCATAAAGGTATGATATTTATGGAAAATACATAAGCATAAAGAAAACTAAAAATTAATATATATCTTATATTGTTAGTTCTAATAGGGGCCTATAGACCCTGATAGGGGGGGTGAATCAGGGTATTGATATTCTTTTTCAATGTTCTTTCTACCCCACTATATCTTGACCTCTTTATTACAAGGGTCACTTTGTTTGCTCTTGTGTTTAATCTATGATCACTTCATTAATTCATTATCTAATGATGATACTTTGAATGCAATTCAGGAAAGAAAATAAGCAGACACAAAGATTTTTACTTGGTTCACCCTCACTAGGCTACGTCCATGGAGTATATGCCGACAAGTTGTCGGTCGTACCAAATTCTACTATTCTTCACTAGATGTGGACACAAAGTTCAGGCTAGATCATTTCTATGCCCAGGATCACTGCCTTTACAAAGTTTAGGGTCAGCTCACTGCTTTCCCAAGGGTCACTCTCTGTTTCTCTCTCTCTGGATCACTACCGGTGGAGAGGATCACCTTTTTCCTCTTCCTATGCTCACTGCTCTAGAAGGGAATCCACTCACAGTTTATAGACCTGTAGGTCTCTTCATTATCACTAATGAATGCATCCTTATCTGTTGATAGATGATCTATTGAAGTCCAACATTCATCCACTAATGAATACCTCTTTTCCTCTTAACCACTGGGAAATTCACTTTGGAAACACCTTCGCAAAGCACCCTACTTCGCGAGGCTCCCAATTTCGCGAAGCTCAAACAAGCCTTCGCGAAGCTCCTGCCTTTTCGCGAAGCACTCTTGCGAAGCACAACCGCGAAGCACTACCGCGAAACTCAAGTAGTTGCAGAGCCAATTCACTTGCGTAGCTCACTGAGCCAACATGGAGCTCACAACTTTCACGGAGCTATAATAGCCGCTGCGAAGCTCTTCTTTCGCGACGCACACAGGCTGCACGAACTACCTTCGCGAACCAAGAGCAAATGATTTTCTCTGAAAATTTTTTCTACTTCTCTCGAGGGGGTCGGCCTCTATTTATAGTCTATTCAACCGACCATCAACCCTTCCACACGAAGTCAACACCATGTCATGTCAAAATGTGAAGCTCCGAAGTTTCAGCCAAAATTCTGTCTAAATCGCGAAGCACCTCGGCAATTTTCAGATCACGGAGCTCGTCGTAATCGTGGAGAATCCTGTCAATTCCTTCGTGCCTTCTCCGCGAATCCCCCTCGCAAAGACCTTCACTACCGTGATGTGCTTCAGCCTCTTCCATTCGTGAAGCTTGTCTTAATCGCGAAGAATCACCGCCTCCATTCTTCTGGTCTTCGCAAAATCCAAACCATGAAGCCTCTCTTCTCGAAATTCATTCCATTTCCATATTTAATTATGTTCTTCATGGAAATCCTATTTTCACGATGCTAATCAAAATCCAAATTTTGGACCCCAAAAATTTGGCAAACACTGGGAAACGGCGCCACCTTATACTGATCTTTTGTACTGCTTCCAGATTGTCCTTTCCTTTGTCATAATTCTTTTTCAACAAGGATTGTCAACAAATTCTCTGGACTCGACAATTCTCCATGAAAACTTGCTCTGTCAACAAACACAATCAACCCAAAAATACTGAAATGTTACCTTGAGGGATTTTTTCCCAACATATATTAATAAAGTTCCATCTTAATGGCCACCATAAGAGGCGGTAGTAGATAATTGAACATTCATCATTTCATGAGGTGTTAGTTTACCATCCACAGAAACAGTATGTTTTCACCCATTAGATGGAGGTGTGTGTAAGTGTAGTTATAATAAATCTCATAAAAACATCCTAGTATATTGAGGATATTGGTGTTGTTATAAAAGAAAGGAATAAAAAGAGTTTAGGGGTTATAGAAGTAAAATAAAAGAAAATTATTTAAGAAAAAATGTTACCTTTAATTTGGGTAACTCCCTTTGGATTGAACCAAGATGATTTGGTGAAGTTCCTTCTACCAAATGTAAGGCTCTTAGGTGGAATAGAGGGATGTTGGGAGATTAATTGGGCCTAGGTTGGACGAGCCAAAATGATTGAGAGGTGTGAGTAATTGGCAAGAAATTGTCTCCATTTATAAGGGGGAGGGGCTCTTTAGGAAAGTGTGAAAATATTATTTTATTATATAATGGTATTAGGTTTCTAATGGACCAAAAATAATTAGAGTCTAAGATACGATGAATCATGACCGAACTAAAATCATCCAATAATAATTGAATAGTTCTTGGATTTTATTTTAATATTTATAATCATATTTATTTAAAGGATTTATTAATGAGGTAAACATTGCATCATTATTGTGTCATAAATAATTTAATTTATTCGATGTGTAAAAATTATAAAAAAAATACCATGATGTAGGAAATATTTTTAGATTGCTAATTAATATTTATAGTCAAAATTATTACTTATATAACACCATATAAAAATTAATTTACTAAAATATTTTTGTTTATGTCATTTTGTCATTACTTAAATTAATTAGTCTAAAGTGTCATTATCATTCAGAAGTGGCTCCATGGGGTCCCAAAATAGACCCTAGGATGCCCATGGTCGACCACTACTAATCCAATAAGATTTGGACAACTGTTAATGTAATTTGGAATTATTATAATATTCTGTTTACCTTGAATTACCATATTGACATTTAATCACGGTAAATAAAAGTCAAAAGTTACTATTCTCCAACAATTATTTTCAGCTTATTGAACCACATTTTACTTACTAATAATAACCATGTATGTCAGATTTTCAATATTCAATTCACAGAACTGGTAAATTTTCATTTAAATTAAAAAGACAGTTTTTTAACTACTAATAAGTGGTTCACTATTCATCAAAAATTAATGTTTTTAGGGAAATACAAAAAATTCACCCTAAGATATATTTTATATTCAGAATTAAAAAATCATTTCTATTTTACCAAATTCTAAACATAGATGTTGAATTAATTAATTGATAATTAATTCCCATTGTTAAAACTAATAGCGTATTTTTAAGAAACAATAACTATCAAAATATTGACATTTGTTTACGTCCAAATTCAATGTGAAATTAATTCCAATGACCAAAATTGAATTAAATGGTAATAATATATTCTAATTAAACTTTAAAACCAATTAAAAAGATAATCTAACCATACAAATAAATTATATTAAAATGCAACTTACAATTAAAATACAATATTTTTCACTATTCATTAAAATTTGAAATTTTTCAGAAGAATTCCAAAAATTCAAAAAAAGTAATTTTTTATGTCCCTATTCTAAAGAAGGATTTTATTTGGTAACATATAATTTATTAAAGTGACCAAAAATATATTTAAAAGGGGTTCTCCATTAAATGGTTCTAAATCGACCTTTTAATGTAAATTATGCTTAAAATTCGATTCATTCACATTTTAAGCTATAACCTATATTGGATAAAAGTAAATACATTTAAAAAACATGTATAATCATATTGTAGTTATTTTTCTTCATTACAGCCAATACAATGTCTAGGCGTTAACTTCAATTTAAAATAATAATATTATATTATTAGTGTGCAACATAAGATTTCAAAGAAACTCATCATTGCATATTGGGCACTCTATCGAACATTGCAACCCATTTAAAGTAAAAGTAATATTTAATTAAAAAATATTAATAAATACAAAAATCACTTATTCTTCATTTACCTAGGATGTTACAAAGAACTAATAACATATCTTAACATGGTGGATGGGATGGTTCGGCAATAGATATTTGGGACAGGAGAGAGAGATAGTGGGGCTTTAAGTAGCTTGAATTGGTGATGAAATGAGAGTTATTAGGGAAGTGATTTTGGGGGTTTCATTATTCCACTAAAAAGAGTGTCATCAATTGTGTTTTTACAGTATAAGAAGATAGGATATATTTGATCCAAATGTGATCAGCAACTGAAATAATGTCGGGCATCCAAGATTATGTGATCACTACTGCTGAGGTTGAATCCCCAAAAGACATGGTGTAAGGTAATTTAATGGTTTCCTCAAGTTTATCCAATTCTTTATTTGATTCATGATCATCGTATTGTTTCATATCAACCTAGTTTTCTAAGAAAATTATATATTTCCAATTTAATTTAATAAGGGTGTTATCTATAAAAACTCATAAGGGAAGTATCATTGCAACAATGTTTTCTGAATATGTCTCTATTAGGGTATGTAAATTCTCTTTATCTAATGATCTAATCATCATACCCATTATTAAATTTGATATAATCCTAGGTATGAATTGGCTTTTAGACCATGATGTGAAAATATATTGTAAGAAGATAGAGGTTATAATTTTTATAATGACAAGGAATACCTTATATTTAGAGAAAAACTCCACCATATGATTCTTATCTAGATCCACCCCCTGTAGCTCTACTAATATCAATTATAGGGGAGGAATAGAGTGAAATAACTATGGGTTAGGAATAGAATGTTCAAATAGAGTATATAACTATTGTATAAGAATATGTAGATGTATTTCTAGAGGATTTTCTTGGACATCCTCCAGAATGGGAAATTGAGTTTTCCATTGATTTAATTCTTGGTTCAAGGACCATATCGAAGACCCCTTATAGAACTTCCATTGTAGAATTAGTGGAGCTAAAGTAAAAAAATAGAGTAATTGAGTGATAAAGGATTTATTTTCTCTAGTGTTTATCTATGTGGAGCCCCTGTTCTTTTTGTTAAGAAGAAAGATGGATCTATGAGGTTGTGCATTAACTACACAGAGATCAATGCAATCACAATAAGGAACAAGTGACCCCTACCTCGCATTGGTGATTTATTTGACCAACTTCTTGGAGCTCAATAGTTTCCAAAGATTGACCTTCGATCTGGATATCATCATTTGTGTTTGAAGAAGGAAGGTATTCCAAAGACAACATTTCAAACAAGGTACAGACATTATAAGTTTACTGTAATGAATATTGGACTGAATTATGCACCCTCTGTATTCATGGATCTAATGAACAAAGTTTTCAATGAATATCTTGATGACATTTTAGTTGTATTTATTTATGATATCTTGGTATAATCCAAAATCTATGATGATCATGAAAATCACTTGCACACTATTCTAAAGACTCTTTGAAGAAATGAATTATTTGAGATGTTCACCAAGAGTGAATTCTAGCTTTAGGAGATTTCATTTTGTGGCCATATTGTCTATAAGGATAGAATCTCTATTGATCCTTCAAAGACCAGGGTAATCCATGAATGGCTAGAACCAACAAGTATAACTGAGGTATGTAGTTTTATTGGTTTTTCAGTTTATTATCATCTCTTGTCCAATGTTTTTCCAAATTGTATAACCCATTAACCACACCCACATGAAAAGGGGTTAATTGTATTTGGACAAAAGAGTTTGAATAATTTTTTTAAGTAATATTTTTTGTGGGACTACATGAAGAGTGAAATTGCTGATTTTTTTCAAGATGTTTGGTTTGCCAAAAAGTGAAAGATGGAAGACTACATCCTAGAGGAGTCAAGAAACATATTCCCATACCTATGTGGAAATGGGATGATATTACGATGGAATTTGTCATGGGGCCACCAAAGACTCCTAGAAGGAATGATGTAATATTGTCCATTGTTGATCGTCTTTCCATGTGAGCGCATTTTCTTACTATTAGAGAAGATTTACCACTTGAAAGTTTAGAAAAACTATATAATAATGAAGTTTTATGATTTCATGGGGTACCCCTATCTATTATTTCTGATCATGATCCCTATTTAACATCAATATTCTAGAAAAGTCATCAGAAGACCTTGGATATTTCACTTCATTTGGACACTACCTACCACCCTTAAACTGATGGAAAAATAGAATAGACTATTGAAACATTAGAAGACATGTTGAGATCTTGTTCACTTGACTTTCAAGGAATGTTGGATCAATATTTACCTCGAGTAGAATTTTCCTATTACAATAGTTTCCATTCAAATATTCATATGGCACCATATAAATCATTATATGGAAATAGATGTCTCACACCAACTTGTTGGGATGATGTTAGTGAAAAAATTGTGTATGCCCAGAACATGTTGAATAAACAATGGAAATGGTGAAGGTTATCCAAACCCACATAAAAGCACCTCAAAGTAGGAAAAAGAGAAGTGCTGATAACCAAAGGAAATATTTATAATTTCAATTAGGGGATCATGTTTTCTTAATGGTATCTCCATGGAAGGGTGTTATACTATTTGGTAAGAAAGGAAAACTAAGTCCCATGTACATAAGACCATTCAAAATTCTAGAAAGAATTGGAGTTTTAGCGTATCATTTGGAAATGCTACCAAGTATCTCTAATGTTCATGATGTCTTCCACATATCACTATTGAGAAAATACATGCCTGACCAAATGCATGTACTCACCTATGAAGAAATGAAACTGGAACCCGATATATCTTATTGTAAAGCACCTATCAGAATTAAAGTATCATTATATTATATTTTTATTATTTAAAGTAATTTAGGTAATTTTATGTATTTTCACATTTAAACTGGACATAAACAAATGTCAATATTTTGATAGTAATTATTTATTAAAATCACGCTTTTTGTTTTGAAAATAAGAATTAAAATTAAATTAATTTCTTCCACTTTTGTGTTTGGAATTAGGAAAAATGGATTCCATATTTGGAATCAGGAGGTCCAAATTAGGTAAATAGGTAAAATTTATTTTTAGACATTAAGAATATTTACTTCAGTAAATATTTTATTTACCATTATTAAAAGGTAAATCTGTTGAATAAGGGAAAACAAATATTGTTATAATAATATTAAATTTCCTTAAAATGTGTCCTATTCCTATTGGTTGATACATGTCAGACCATGGGAATCCTTGGGCCAATTTTGGGACCCCATGGTCCCACTTAAGAGTGATAATGACACTTTATATAAATTAATTTAAAGAAAAAATGACATAAACTTATATCTTTTAGTAAAATAATTTTAACAAGGGTTTATATAAGTTATCTTTTCGACTAAAAATATTCATTTGAATGATAAAACAGTTTCCTACGTCATTTTATTTTTATTTATAATTTTTAGACATTAAATAAATAAATGTATTTATGGCATAATAATTATGAAGTGTTTACCTCATTAAAGAAAGATTTAAATAAATGAGATTATAAAAATTAAATGAAAATATCACAAAACATTCCAATTATTATTATATGATTTTACTTCGAACATGAGTCATCTTATATTTTACTTTAATTCGTTTTGGACCTTTAGAAATCGAAAATAATTTTATAATAAAATATTATTTTCAAACATTCCTAAAGAGCCCCTCCTCCCCCTTATAAAAATCCATCACCTCTAAACCATTTCTCACACCTCTCAAGCTGTTTGGCTCATCCAAACTAAGTCCAATTAATCTCCCTAAATCCATATATTCCTCTTATAATCCTTATATTATGCATAAGGTACTTCAAGGAATCCTTTTGGTTCAAATCAAAGGGAGTTACCCGATTTATGGGTAACATCTCCTCTCAAGTTATTTTCTTTTATTTTACTTCTCCAACCCCAAAAACTCTCTTTATTACTTTATTTTATAAAACAACTAGTATCCTCAATATATTATGTTGTTTTTATTAGAATTATTTGAACTACACATACAAAAACCTCCATTTAATTGGTATAAAACATAATGTTTCTATGGACGGTGAACTACTAACTCACGAAATGATGATTGTTCAACCTTCTACAACCACCTCTTATGGTGGAAATAATGATGGAAATATAATTATATATTATATTTATTTTATATGTAATCTTATTTAATTGTCTTTTATAGCATACATTTATTCTTTTCATGTTGTATATATACGATAATTTCATTTGAGTAAGTGCGGACTATAGCCCCCTAAAAGTGATATGACTCATTCATACCATACATGGAATGCATAAAGGATGGTGTTAATAAACTTAAGTAATGTATATGAAATATAATATTATACTGAATAATAATATACCTATGTATCATTTGGTCTTCTACCCTTTTAAAATAAAAAAAATGAAATGGAAGTAGCGTTCGTGCGTACATATATATTATTGTCTCCACAAACGCAATGAGATTCATTCCCCCATCGTAACCATTAAAGAATAATTTTCATTGGATTATTAAAAACAATATTTAAGAACATTATATCATTCTGGATATGAATCAAATACATCCTATTCACAACAAATATGACTTACGTAATAAAACATATAAAGGGAAAGGAATCAGTTAACACCCCAAATAATGATACCAGTAAATTTTTATTAATAATGAAATATTATAAGATCATATATGATATTATATTTATGTATGTGGTTCTGGTATAATTTAAAAAAAATTATATAACAATTACATAGGAGGTTAACATACCCTGGACCAATGAAAAGTACACAGTAAGGGTAAATTTCACAATCTCTTTATTATCTAAAGTTGTTTTTACGTAAGTGTCTAATGGGACCTCGTTATCATCCACATCCGTGTTTTTTAAAAATTTATTTCAAAAAAGAAATTACTATTTACTTCACTCTGGGTTAAGGTTATTTGTACCATTGTTTGAAATTTTATAAAAAAAATTTAAATCAATCTTTCTATTATTTTCCAAACAAGGTACTTTATGACCATTCCGACAAATTATGGTAAGAATGTTTTGTTAACTTACATGGCGGGTGCAGTTATTTTCTGACATTTTAACACCTTGAAGATTTTCTTACAAACATAAAAAAATATTTTCAAAATAAATGTTTTCTTTTATAATTACATTACATTTAAATTATTTCAAAATAGAAAGAGATATTTCTCTCAAATAGATTTGATTTCATCTATGTAAAATTCCATTAATATATTTTATACTTGTTTGAAGTTGATTTATTATGATACAAATATTCCATATTGTATTGAAGGTTTTGTGATATTTTTGACTGTGGATGTGTTATTTTTATTCCATTCATGTTTTATTGGTAATGTATTAAAATTTTATATGCATGTTTTAATATGAATGTTTATGTTATGATTCAACATTTTATTGTAAGGAATGCATTGGACTTAGTGAGTGACGGGTGGAGCCCTCTATAGCTCCTAGCTACATCGGTAGGTCTCATGACACAAACTAGTGTCTTGGCACAAGTCCTTGAAAAAATCTTATTTTTATTCTTGGCACGAGGCCTTGACTTTGTGGTTATGATGTCAGACATTATGCATTACATTATTTTGAAATTAACTATTGATATTACATGTGAATATTTAACTAGTATAATAAAAATGTGAATAATTAAATGGAATTATTTTATTTTTCATTGCCATATTATGCTAAATTTTATGTTTAAAAGGCTTATTTTTTATTATACATTTCTTTAAATTTTTATGATTATTTATGATAGTTTCCCCTATATTGTTATCCTTACTAGGCCTCTAATCTCACCCATTTGTATGATTTCTTTTTCCAGGATATGAAGAAGTAAATTATTATTAACCTATAGGGATATGCCCAAGATATTTTCATGTTCAAATGAAAGACAATGTTGTTTTTATTTATTTCATAATGTAATGTAAAACATATGTATGTACCTAGTACTTACAAGGCTACTAAACTAATCGATATTTTGAGACTTGATCACTTGTGATAATTCTAATGTTATTTAATAATGCAATGTCTCTGCGTAACTAGAGTTGGGGCTTTAAATTTATGTTCTAGTTTTCATGGTTAATGATATGTTTTTTTAAATGTATTATATTTTTATATGATATTATTGATTTCAGTTTTGGAATCGTGGTCTTGAGTTGTAGGGGAGTAATCATGAATCATGGTAAAAATTCAGGGATTACATGAAATATGTGTGTCTCTTGTGATTTCTATTTAGAAACCGAAATAAAAATGATTGGTTTATTGTTTATAGTGTCTACAAAAAAAATTAAATTTTCATATATAGTCTCTTGGTTTCATTCAACTCATATAACCTGTAAAGGATATGTAATTTTTATTTGGAACAAGGAAGGGAATGGGATTTTCAATTTAAAGTGTCAGCAATAACATTAAAGATGTTTTCCTATATATATTATCGATAGAATTCTTCTTATTCATCCTAGGAATCTAATATATTGTATGAAAAAGTATGGGGATCAAGTTTGTGTACTATGTGTGTAGTACACGACATTAATCTTTGTAAGCAGGACCATAATGCTTGATGATATGGGACTTGGGTGTGATAAGAAAGTTTAGGTGTAGAGAGTTTCACTACATTTTAAAACATTTCCAGTTTTCAATATCGGGACTGTTATAATTAAATTGAGCATTGAATTTAGTTTTAATCAAAATGACAACTAAAAGACATCTGTTTGAGCATCACGAGTGGAGAGATAAGCATCCAAAAAGGCATGTACCATATAAATCCTTGACATTAGATATTCGCATGAGACATAGGTAGAGGTATCAAGGTAGTTCGGCTACTAGAAGGGGATATGGAGTTTGGGAAGTGGTGAGATTAAAATCTCCATGAGAGGTTAATATGAGTTATCTTAGGTATGGATTGGGGAGTTCTGGGTGTCGAAAAAATTATGGAATACTTGATACCAAAACTAAAGAACTATATGAATGGTGAAATGTCATTTGTGGAACTGGGTTCATGAAAATACTTTAGATATAGTCTATTCCCTGAGATTCACAAATTTCATATAGTTTCAATAATAATGGTAGAAGATAGGGTGACCAAGGTGTGACAATTAAAGTATGATTTAAAATTTTCTTTCAAGGTGTGGGTTATCATTATTATGTTAAAATCATTATTGTAAGTGAAGAACCAAGAACTAATATCATATCATAACTTGGTGGATGGGATGGTTCCACTTTAGTTATTTGGGACATGAGAGAGAGATAGTGGGGCTTTAAGTAGCTTTAATTGGTGATGAAATGAGAGTTATCTGGGATGTGATTTTAGGGGTTTGATTATTCCATGAAAAATAGGGTCATAAATTGTGGTTTTACAATATAAGAAGATAGGATATGTTTGATCTAAATGTGATAGTTCACTGAAATATTGTCGGGAATATCGCTATATTGGACATCCAGAGATGATTTGGTAGAGTACATTATAAAGAATTGAGAGTTATGGAGTAGTTCAAACCCAATGATTAATGTAATACCATAATTGGTATCATTTTTTGACATTAAGGATACAACTAAATGTGTGGGTCATTGTTGTGGCCAAGACACTTAGTAGTGGGGATAGTGGCTGATGATGGCAATGAACCCACAAGGACAAATATCAACTAGTCAGGAGTCAAGTTATCTTCTTGTTATCAAGGCATCATATTAAGAGAATTATGGGGAGCAATGAAGATTCTTAGGTACACCATGATCATGTGATTATGATTTTTTATGGGGGATCTAATATTTTCCATTGTAAATGTTGATGGTTATATTTTTTTCAACCTTATATGAGAATTATTTGGGGTTAATGAGATGTTTTTAGACCTACTTAGAATATTATTTATGTGTTTATAGATTCCATATAATTTTTGGAATATGTTTTTAATATCTTTTTTTGGATGATATTTCTTAAGATAAGGATTACAAAATCTCTTGTTTGGTTGTTATTTTATTTCATAATGATTATTTTGCAGTTCTAAATAAGGTTGAGATTGTATATCATATGGTACAAACAATACCGTATATGATTGTAAAAGGAACGTCATATAGTTGATAGGTGAATTTCATATGTTTGAGACATTCCTTTGAAAGTTTGATCCTATTTATTTGTAAGTTTTATACAAGGTGGCATAAGATATTGATAGGTCTATGAATGGTTGAGACAAACATTCAAGGACTTTGTAAGGTTCCATCGCATTGATAATGTCTGAGAGTTTATAGAATTAAATTCTAAAAAATAAAAAAAAATTATGATTAGAAGTATAATATTTAGTTATTGAAAAATCACAAATAACTTATTATTTAAGTAGTATGAATACCCCTTTATCCTCATAAAATGAGTGATAAAAACGTATTTGAGAGTAAATAGATGATAAATAAATTAAATAATTTTATATATTTAATTAATATTATAGATGTAAATTGGATGATAGTTTTAAATTCATAAATTCCTAAATCATATATTGATAAAATTGTGACTCTTGGTGATATTTCAAGATTATAAAATTTGTAAAGCTTAGTTCTCAGCTGATATTATGTCAAAAATGTAGCTTTACTAGGAATTTGTGAATAAATGATTTAAAAAGATTTTTATTGTGTTTTTATGCTCAAAATAATTTCATATTTTTGAGTTTTTATAGGGTTCTTTGAAGCTAATTTTGTGAAGAGTTTGGAAGCCATGGTTATATTTTTAATTATCCATATAGATCTTTTCCTTGATAGAAATCATTAATGATATGCATGTAAAATAATGGGGTACCCAATTAGTAATATTGCATGATCTTTATTTTTTATAAGTCCTTAATTAATTTTTTTAATTCCATTTAAGTATATTGATTATTATGGTTGTAGTTTGATGCTCTTGACTAGAAATCCCTTGACTAAAAATTAATATTTTTTATTATATCATAATCCCCTTTTAACGTCTGAGGGGGAAACCAACATGATGTCAAGGAAGAAAGAAATTAATTTGTTCCCCAATGGACCAAAATCCATATAACTGAATCAAATCAACAATGATAGCCCCTCCCCAACATAAAATCAATTAGTCCATCATCCACATTCTCATTGCTACTTAGCTATCTATCTTGTGTTGGGATACCCAGGCCTGGTACCGATGGAAAAAGTCATACCCTCTCAAACAACCAATTCCAAATAGCCATAATCCAGTGAATGATTTTAACTCTAAACCTCATCTGGAGAATCCCCTGAGGCAGATCTGGAACTATAGACCCTTAAACCCCTGACTACATAGAAAAACACACAACCAAACCAGATTCACACAATGGATTCACCATAATAAGGAGATTCACAACAATAATATGATCCAATATTATGAAAAATCTAAGTTCAAAACCCATCACCACAAGACCAGACGCCTGAATGCTATAAAAATAGAAGGACACCCCACCACAAGCCCAACCGAGACAAAAAGAAAATAAAAACCCCATCACCATCTTAAAACCCACAAGAGAAGACCTAATAAAACTCCCAAAGCAAGAAACAATAGCAGATGTGGCGACAACCCTCAAACCGTAGATCACCGTCACACCACCAAGAAGATGGAGACCACAAACCTATCGATGGTGCTGGCCTATATACTCAACAAAGGACACCATCATGGAAAAAAATTGACAAATGCTGGACTTCCTCTTGTGGATATCAAAATGACAGTTTCTAAGATGACTCAAGAATCTGTGCGACAATAGGAGTGTCAGACACCATAAACTCACCATGGAGTGTCGCTGATGAAAGACCCACGACCAACCCTCCACGGAAGAGAATATGGAGGTGATGGGGAACCCTAGTCTCACTGAGCCCCTTACGGGTGCATCCTTGGTCCTTGGAAGTTGGATCATTTCTAGAAAGCCCTTGAGTTTATCAAGGCTGTTGAAAAATTAGATGTGTATATAGGATAAAATTTTACTATTGCTCACATGGTGTGTGGGGTGGGACTATGTTTATTGAGTTTTTTTGGAATATGGAAATATATAATGTGGGCCATAAGATAATATTATGACCATAAAAATATATTCTTTCTCAATCATACAATAATGACTCATGAATTATAATAAGGAAAACAAGAACATTAAGGTTCTTCATGCTGTGAGTTGATCTTGTCAAATTATCCAATGTTTATTCGTGTGGTAAATTTTTATTTGGTTGTTCATGAAGGAGAAAAGAAATATTATCTATATGATATCATCCAAAATCATAGAAAATATCACTTTTTTATTTCTAATGTAACATAAACCTAAAAGAATAAATTTATCATTAGGTTAAGCTTATGTTTCATGGTAACTGGTAGGAGTAAGTATAAATATTTTAATAATAAGGGTGCTTCCAACTTTGGGTCAAGTATGGTACCTTTCTAACCACTATACTATATATATATATTTATATTGGAGAATAAGTAGACTGGAACAAAAATTTATTGAATTAAGAAGTATCCTATCACACTGATTTTGAACTATATAACAATTAATGTTTTTATTCGTATATATTACTACACTCATCCTAAAAGGTTTACTGTAATTTATTTATGTAGATAATATTTCTTTAACCACTTATCGAGGTTAATTTATAAAGGGTGAAAATAAATTAAAAAGTAGTGTTATACTGATTTAACCATATTAATTTATCCATTTGATTTAGTGACACTAACAATTATATCAAAGCTAAAGGTTTCCTTTATTAGACTCTCTCAATGTGAGGGAAGATGTAAATTTTTATCTATTTAAATAGTAAATGAGTTCCCATATTTGATTTCAAGGCATAGAAATCCATTCTAATGTTCCTTTCCATGAATTTTTTAAAAAAAGTGAGGGGACTGAAAATTTCTAATGAAATTTGGGAAAAACGTGAAATTATTCATGAAGGAGATTTTATAGTTAAGGAGGTAGATATATGGATTTTGATATTCAATTTTGAGGGTATAATGATTTATAATTGAAAACCCCATTGATGATTGTTTCACTATAGTTAATGTGATTTTGAATAATATATGTTGATTTTTGGAAAAATGGGATGGTTCTATTATTGTTAAAAAACTCATGAAGATCTTCCTAGACATATTTCACACTAAAATTTATTACATATAAAATAGGGAGTATTACTCAATAAATTATATTCATAATATTATTATTTAATATGAAATTTGGAAGAAACGTGCATTTACAATGAAGAAAAAAAAGATGATATTTATTTTCAATCCAAGGGAATGGTTATTTTGAAAGAAAAAATATCTGAAAAAATATATTGAGAGTTATAATTATAAATATATAGATAATAATAAAAAAAGTATTATTTCACTAATAACAATAAATTTTAGAGAATATAAGTGAACATTAAAATTGAATCTTTCCTTGAAATGGTTCCAATACAGTGGCATTAAAAACATTTTAGTCAAGTATCCTAAGAAGAAAAAACATGAGTTTCATTCTACTAACCAAGAAAAAAATTAAAAATAAGTACTTTCAAAAGAGATCTTAATCTGTGATCAAGTCAAGTGACACTAAGATGATATTTTCAGGAAGAAAAAAGATAATTTTAATGGGAAAATAAGAAGAGTAAGACTCCTCGTAAAGAAAACAATATAAAGAAGAGTCACGAAAAAATTATATGAACTTTATGTTTCATTTAGAATACCTAAAACCCATATAAAAAGAAATGATAAAGGTGTTTAAGAGGATTACATATATCATATGCTAAAATTTAAATTAGAATTGTTTTAGTAAAATAAAAATCCTAGAAAGAAAATCAATGATTTGGGGAAGCATGATGGAAATAAGAATTATAAAAAAATATAGTTTCTCAAAGAAAAACTAAAATTATTGATGACGTCAATAAATTCCAAATTAAATTTGTTGACAAATAAATTATCATGAATGATATTTATGAAAATATTATTTCAAAATAATATAATATGATCATGTTATAATAATAATTTATTTAATCTAAATAATATTTAAAAAATATGAGAGAAGAATTGAATGAATATATTAAATTTAGGGATGAATCATCTACATCATCTAAGAATTATCGTATAAAAAATCTGGTTAAACTTGTACCTAAAAAATATCAAACCCTAGGTAATGGTCTATCTAACCATGTAACTGATAATGTAAAATATGGAAATGTTAGGGCAGGAATAGATGTTGAGAAATATTATTCTATATCCAATGAAGATATAATAATACCAGAACAACAATGTTGTTAAGGAAAGAAAAATGGATATACTAAATTTAAATGATAACAACATCAATCTAGAATATAGTTTTCTAAGTTGAACTACACTTATAACAGTTGATTGAGATTTAGTGGCCACATTTAATGTTTTTAAATATTTGGTCTCAAATACTAAACTTATTGGTAAAACATTTCCTTACACAGATGAAGATATGAATTAATTGGGTGTGGTGATGTGATGAAAAATAATATATCTTAGAAGAGTAAGGATGATAAAAAAATAACCTCAAGTTAGACTACTGAAAACAAGTTTGAAATCTAGAAGTAAGTTTATATAAGATGTGAGAAACTAGGGAATTGGGCTAAGAATATTATGAAAAGATTCTCTTGGATGTTCACCTTTATATATATAAGGTAAAATATGATTTAAATAAAAAACAAGAATTTGATTTATTCATTGTGGATGTAGCATTGAAGGAAAAAAATATTGCAAGTCCTTGGATCCATAATAGTTGGTATTCTTCCCATATGACTGATGAAACAGAAATCCTAAAAACATGGTTGAAGAAGAAGTTGGGGATGTTATATTTAGAAATTATAGTTCCATGAAAATTAATGGTTTTGGAACTCATGAAATTTATTCAAAATGACTCAAATATGAAAAGGATCTATTTATTGAAGGAATAAAACACAATTTAATCAGGAATATTAAATTTTTTATTGATTTAAGTTTAGTGGGGTTTCTATTGAACTCATGTATCATCAAAGGTTTCAAATATGGAAGGATAATAACAATATGTGAAATAATAAGTGGAATCATACTTTTAATTTTTGATCTGACCTACTCGTTCCACATGAATTCCAAGTATGAGAATTATCTAGGGAATATAAAACATTGAATCATTGTTTATAAAAATATAAAGATGTTTTCAATAAATGAAATAGTGAGAGACTATACCAACCTAAAAATTGAAATATAAGTTGTGTGAAACATTCCAAATAATAAATATAGTTAAAAGGGAACAAAAATGTCTATATTCATTCCATTATACAATTCAAACTCATATATTTAGAATTGTGTGATCCTATGATAATTAAGTTAACCAAGGGTTATTTATATTTCATTTAATTAATTTATGACTACACCCAAATGAGATTTGTTTTATTTATTAAGTGTAAATCAAAATATCATGGAATCATTAATGTTTTTTAAATAGCTTGTTGAGATATATATTAGGATCTATATGAAGAATGTGAGGTTCAATAATGGAAATGAATTCTCGCCAAATTTATTTTAGAACAAATTCGTAAATAATGGGATAAAAAATCAATATATAAAACCATGAACCCAAAAAAAGTTGTATGGTTGAGAAGAAACAAAAAAAGTCATTGTGGAAAAGGGAACGAACCATTATAGTTGAAGCAAAAAATAACACTTTTAGAGATATATAGTATTCACTATGGTTCATATTCAGAATATATTTTATGAAGACCTAATATATACAAGAAAACATATAATATGTGGAATAATAATAGTCCAGATGTCAGTTACTTCAACTTGTTTAGAATCATCTATTGCCTGAAAATCAAATAAAAAAATATGAGAATGTTTAAAGAAAATGATAATGTATGAAACATTATGTGATATATTTACAATGTTATTTGGTATAAATTTTTATGAAAAAAGTCAAAATTGTACTGTAAAGTTCATATATTTCAAAATATTTTAAAATCAGTATAAAATAGTTGTATTTATTAAGCCTAAATATGTATATATTTTACCTAGTAACAAGAAAAATAATGAAACATATATTACTAGGAATACAGGAAATGAGGAGGTTGTGTTTTATATTGATTAATATTACACTAATTCTGAATAAGGCACTGAGAATTATAGGTATTTGAATTAAATTATGAATAAATATATTGATCGAGAGAAAATTAATGGGAAAAATATTCCCCTATCCAAAATAGAAGTATGTTAAAATATGAGAACCAACTGCACATATTTCACAAGTTGTGAATCACACTATTTTTTATATTGTTGAGCATGAGGTGATAATATTTTCCATAATATATTAACTTCATAAAATAGTGATGAAGTCTACAAGGGAGTTAATTCAAAGGCCTAAGAGAAAAAAATGGGACTATGTGTGTTTTTTGAAATAAATTGCATGTAAATGTTAAAGTCATAAGAAATGGCTGGTTTATAAGCATAATTTCTAGATGGAATGAGTTGAGTTTAAAGAAACTTATTCACAAACTGAATGGATTGAAATCATTTGAATTTTATTTGTATTGGAATCTCACAAAAACCATATAATTTAAAAAATGGATGTGAAATCTATATTCCATTATGGTGATATTAAGGAATTTGTTTTCATTAAACAAACTAACGATTTATTTCTTGAAAAATATGGAATCATGCTGTGTAGGATTAATAAGGATTTATTTGGATTAATGTAGGCCCAACAATCATTATTTTCAAGGATGGATGGATTCTTGAGAATCATGAATTTCTTAAATGGAAAATTTTGATAATAATCTCTAGGGGAAGGAGATATACGTAGGTACTCTTGATAAAATAGTATACATGGATTAAATAATTATTAAATGAGAAAAATATAATCTTTGCAAGGAGTTTTATAAGGAAACTAACAATCACTTTTAGATTTATATTTGGAGTGAGATATAATAATTTTTGTTATCGAAAATCATTTAAAAATGTGATCATATTTTTCATCCCAATAAAAATACTCTAGAAGATTGTTGACGAGGTTTGTGATATAGGATTGAAAATATATTTATACTTATCATGTTGTTATACCTAAACTAACCAATTATGTGGTTTTAAATTAGGTGAATCAAAGGAAATATAAAAAACGATTTGGATTCCTTCTCTAAATGAAATATTCCAGACCTTCCATAGTTTAATTTTTGACACTATTTGATTTATTTTCATGTGATTCCATAGAATCTCAGATTTTTTCATCAAATATAATTTTGAGATACATCAAACATACACCAATTTTTTTCCTTTTTTTTGATCCAATTCAGATTTTTCATTCTATGGATTTTAAGTAACTTTCTGGTTAGGGTATTGTGTTAACAAGAATACCACATCAAGTGGACCATTCCTTATTATGTAATTTTTGGTGGTATTTAATATAAATAATAATTGATAAATAGAATTAAGTAAATATAAATCCTAATACATAGTTTCTACACATGCATATTCCAAGATGAAATGGAGTCAGGTACCACTAGTTAAATTTAGAGTAAAAATTGAGATTCTTATGTTTATTTACTCTAGTAATAACTATTCTATAGATGTTTCTTAAAATTTGGTTCAATAATATATATCAAAGAACATTTATATTAGAAAATTATTTGTTAAATAGAATGTTGTAGAATGTGATGTAATGATTTTTTTTTGGAACCCAGGAGAAAGTAGAAATTATATTTAAAAAATCATATTTGAATAATAGGTTCTCTATTTTATGGAAAAAAATTTATAATAATCCATGTATTATCTCTTAATGTGAGTGGAAGAAAAACCCCCCACAAGGATTTTGATTCGTTTTTCAATGGGGGAGAAAAAATTGTCACAACTCTATATGTTATTTTTTAATGGGGAGATATGTTTTTAAAGGAGAAGTGTGAAAATACATTGTTATCCATATTGATTGGTATTTAAAAAGGTGAATAATCTTGTGGTGGTCCAAAAAATAGACATTGAAGTGTAAATTTTGGGGGATTTTATCTATCTCACTTTCATACAAATGGTACATATCGAAGGATAGAATTTTATAAAAAAAGTTACCTTTTTCTGGATTTTTGGTGTAAGAAACATATCTTAAAAGAATTTATATGAATTGATGATTTTTAGGAGAGAAATATATAATTAAATAAATTATTGGAGATGAAAATATTTTAATTGAGTTTCTAACAAATCCAAATAGGGAGAATAATGTTCCCCAATGAATTATTGAAGACTTAATTTGTTTTCAACATTCAATTAGAATTTATTTATGGACTATGATATATTTTTCTATATATATGGAATGTGTTTATGGTGTCTGGAGATAGGAAAAAATGATTAGAAGAGGAACTAAAGATACTATTATGGTTGGTATTTTCTATTATAAGGTTTAGAAAATCCATTGTAAGGTTGGGACTATCTTCCTTAATGTCCAAACTATAGATATTCATAAGGATGGGATATTATACTATAAGGTACATACAAACCATCATTAGGTTGTCCAAGGGAAATCACAATGTTCATACATGAGGTTCACAATGCTAACACATACCTTCGTAAGGTTGTTCAAATGACTTTATAAGGTTAATACAATGAAATGTAATGTTCATAAAGGATTTTGTAAGAATAAGAACACTATCTAAGATTTCCTATGGTTTTATCCTTCTAATAATTTATATGTGTTTCTAGAATTTAATTTTAATGGAGAAAGAAATGATGATTCAAAACAAAATCATTGGGGATTGAAACATCAAAAATGGATTCTAGTGAAATCTGTATGAAGAATACTTGATCCTCACATCATAAATAATAAGACCATAATTTAGAAAAATATGATGATAAATAAATCAAATTATTTTAAATATTTTCAAAAATAATGAAGATGTAAATGGGATGATTATTTTACATTATTTTGTAAATAAATAAAATAATAATTAACATATGATACAAATAACAATTTCAAGAGTTTTAAATATTTTCAATATGAGTTGGAAATATATTTTTTACATGACTAAATTTTTATTGGTCGTTTTTGGAATACATAAATTAAAATTATTTCTATTGAGTATTTTATATGTTCTAAATATTTTCGTCTTACTAAGTTTGTATTGGGTGAATTAAATCTACTGTTAGAAGAGTTTTTAATCTAATGGAATTTTTAAAACTTTATGCGAAGATCTTGTCCACAATGGAAATATTTTGATAAGCAAAAACATAATAATGGGGTACCCAAATGGGGTTATTTTATGATCATAATTTTGGTTGATGATTAAAAACATTATGGGATTTCCATTTTTTTATACTTATTTTGATACATATTGTTAAATTCTCATGGATGGAGAGACCTTGATTTTATCTAGGTTGTTGAAAATTAGAGGTATAGGTTGGACTATATTTTATTACAGACCATGATGATGATTTTGTGTGACTTATTTTGTTGAATTTATTATGCAGATAAAAGATAAAGTTGAGGGCCTAATGTTTTGGTTGTAGATATTTTATGTTTTTTTACTGACCTCATAGTGATGAGTCGTGAAGGGAAATAAATGAATCATATCATTAATGTTCAATATGAGGTGATTTAAGAAAATATTTTTCCTTAATTTTTCTTCCCTAGACAGTTTATTGAGTTTCTTTTTCTTGAAGAGATCATGTTTTAATCTCTATATTATATAATTATATCCCAAATAATAAGATCTCTTATTCATTATTATGGAAAACAGTACCTAAAAGAATAAATTTCACATATGGTGTATATTATGTTTAATTGTGACTAGATAGAGTCAGTATAAAACATTTTATATATGGGATGTTGTGGACTGTTGATAAAGGATGATTCATTTTGGCCCACAATAATTGGATGATGATTTTATAGTGGAAAATATATAGACCATAAAAAACAACTAGCTATAGAAAGGAGTAGGATCTCATACACAGTCCAAAACTTTTTAAAAATATACCTTTATTTCTCATATTTATTTCCAACATTCATTATGAAATGCTGAGTGTAAATTCTTAATAGAGAGAATCAGGTCTTAACCTTACACCTAGGATAATTATTAAATAAAATTAATATTTTAAAAGTATTTATACACTAATTAAACACCTCTATATGTAGCCATTATATCCACTGGAACTAACATATACTATTTTATGAGGTGCATATGGGATAAGTGAATTAACCTGGTGTTTTTTATTATTTCAGAATCGATTGTGGTGTATGATTAATAGATGATGAATTAGAATTAGGGACTTCTGTGGCCTTCTGATTAAATGAGAAATTTATCGGGGCATTGGGTGGAATAATATATTTAGGTGGGAATCGAGTAAGATGCAGGATATATATTGGTATTAGGTATGATAGAAATCGTTGTGGGTATTGTGGATGATACATTATTGGTGTGTGAATTGAAAGTTAATTTGGATTTAATAGAATCATGTATGATGTGGGTGTGAAATGGTCATTATATTTTATTCGGGGTTGTGATATATGATGGTGACAATGTTTTTGTTCTATGATGATGGACCAGTTGGATAATGATGTCATATTAAGGAATTGGTCTAGGAAGTGACTGGGTAGGTTCTTCCAATAATTGGATGTGCCAAAAATGGGAGTCAAATATTTGTTTTGGGTTTCTAGGGTAATTAAGGTACTTAGGGAAGAGAAAGATGAGTTCAGTATCATCTCAGTGTTACGAGAATGCGTATAGTTTGACACTAAATTGTTGGTATGAGTTGGTAAATAAGGGGTTGGGATAGCCCGATGATGATCTACCTTATGGTGGGGAGGTTTTATTCTACCAAGTATTTTAATATTGTAATTATAGTCAAAAATTGGGATGAACTTGTGAATGTAGACACTTTAGAGGTGTTAAGTGCTCAATTTTAGTTTACAAATGTTTTTGGACCTTATTTTTATTGTTATTGGTAGTTTTTGGATGTTTTTAATTGATTTTATACATCCTCTATTAGTTTTCTGGAATATTTATATTTTTTGTAAATTTTTTAGTTTAATTCTATTTTGGAGATTTTAAATGAAACCTTATGGTTATAGTGTTTTTGTGGATGAAATGTTGATATTTTTCATGGTTTAAATGACTTATGTGTTAATTTTTGATATTTTATTTCAAATAATTTATATTTTGTGATGTATCTGTTTATAAAGGAACACTGGATTTTTTCTTATCTTATGTTTTTTTACATTTTTAAAAGTTCATATGGGGGTTCTATGTGTGTTTTGAGTATTTTTGACTTAAGGAGAATTTTTTAGACTTATGAAAAATGATTACCATACAATAAGAATGCCCCATACATAAGTTTAATAAACTATTGGGGAATTTCAGGAATGTTAATATTCTATAGATTAATTTCAAAAATGGTAATCTACTGTAGGGTAATTTTCTGAAGGGTAACCTTCATATAGGTATGTTGGAAAGGTGTGTATGGGTGACTTTGAAATATTAACTTTTCTATAAGGGTAACATATATAATGGTCATCTAAAATGGTTTAGGGTAAGGATAATTAGTCACTTTGTAAAGATACATTGGAACCTATATAAGGGTAAAAACGTTTTGCATATGGGTCACTTGAGAGGACCATGTAAAGGTAGTTTTGTAAGGATAATTGTGTAAGGCTAAAGGAGTTGGTTGAATTTTCCAAAAAAAACATTTTTTATAGAATGGTCTAAAAACATTCAGAATGACAATATATGATATAAATTCACTATAAAAGGGATTATTATTGATATTTATGACCATAACTCATGGATAATTATTTTGAAAGCTCTATAGTTATTTTATTATTCCTCAAGTGAGTTGATATTTGTTTCTTATAGGATTCTCATGTGGTCTGGTGTAGGAGGGAGATATGAGTAAGGATAATCATTGATATAAGAATATTATTTAGATTTATCATTATTTATATATCATATTTCAGGATACCATGATTTTTGGATTTTTATTATATTTTAGTGGAATTTTAGGATTAAATTAGAATACATGTGACTCTATTGTAAAATAGAGGCCTACATAGACTAGGTAGGTGGTGGCTAGATTACACATTAAGTATGTGTCTGTTGTGTGATTCCTAGAAAATATACATGTGTGGGGTGGTCTGGATAAGACTGGTTATTAAATTATTAGAGTTAATATTGTTTCAAGGAGATACTATAGGGTAATATTGTGGGTAAAATAGTGTGGTTGAGCCATGTATTCCATGGTAGTTGTGATATGTGGTTTATTGGTTAGTTGGGCCTGATGACTCATGTAATGGAAACTATTTTCATGTTGTAAGGAATGATATAGTTCCATAGTGAAAACTTGTTGTGTGTGGCATGTGTGTCTGTGTGTGATGTTGATGAGTATGTGTGAGCTGACATAGTTTTCTAGGTTAGAGAATATTTTTTGATCATTAACAATATTTTTCTACGTGGTACATAGGCCATATAGATGATTGCTGGAGGGGGTGCCTAAGATATGACTTATTACACTAACTTTTCATATTAATTGGCGAATTTGAAGTTATGTTCACATGGGGTTTGGTACAAGAGTTGATGTTTCCCACTAGTTGTGGGTGGATTCCTCCATAGATTAAGTGACATGTGGGGATAGTGTTGAACATCAGTACAGAGGAGTTTATCACCATAGAAAACCAAAATTTTTTGTGTTTGAGACCACCGGTTCGGGGATGAGGAAAAAAATGTAAATTGAGGATGATGGGATAGTTTAATTTAAGGATTAATATCATTGTGCCTTTGTTTATTCAAGAAATTGATTTTAGAATAGTAAAACAAGTGTGTAATTCCTTGGGAAATGTGATAAGGTATGTGGATGTGACTTTGGGGAATCAATATGACTCGATATGGTTACATTGTTATGTTAAAATGTGATTCTATGCAGTATGGAATTGAATATAATGTTGAAGACTCTTTAATAATGATATATTATGGATATAACATTCCACTATGGAATTGACTGAGGATGGTAAAGGATCACTTTTGGTTGATGACCACATAGTAAGAGGGTAACAAGATGTATGCTTATCTTTTTTTATTTACATTTTTCTATAAACTGGTATATATATGGATGTAACCTATGGACACCATTAATAGTTACCAAATGTGTTCATATTAACACCCTAACCATGTTTAATAAGATTAATTCATTCTTAATGGTTTTTTTGAATTGGTAATAGAAAATGTTTGATGTTTGGATCCTATAAGATATGATATCACAATCAGTGTGTGAGCTAATTTATAATTTTTCAAGTTGTTTGGGAGGTTCCATTGTTTTGGGATAATAGTTATTTTGGTTATTTTTTGTCATGTATATACATTTGGTCATCCCTGGGTGATTTTACTTCTTTTTACTAACTAGAATGATAGGTTTTCATTATTTTAAATATAGTTTTTTGTATATTTGGTATGTAATTATATTATATAAAATATCTTCTATTTTGATTCAACTAATATTATTTATCACTATGTTTTATCGTTTCTCCATTATAAACCCATATAACCTCACTTACTGTTATAATACTTTAGTTAATGGGGAGTTTTGTATATTTTCTAGTGGTGAACCACTAGTCTAGACACAAATCGAGTGGTTTGGGTCTGTGTGGATTTACATATATGAAAAATTATGGTTTTTTTAATATATTTTAATTTATATACCAAATAAATCATCTTTTATTGTTTTTTATATGAAACATTTATAAGGACTTTTACCATATACCGAATAGTGGTAGAAAATATGTATTTAAAATTTTACCTACATTAATACATTTTCCCATTATTTTTATCAATTTTCTTTAATAAAATTTCAATCAATGTTTTCCTGGTTTACCAATGTAATTTATATTCCGTTTTTTTAAAATATCATTAAATTAAATTAAAATTTAATGAAATTAATAGATATTTCTTCTTATTTTTTAAATAAGTTTTATAATATTATTATAATTTTTTTATCTATACAAAAATCCTTTAATGATTATGATTTTCCATTAGGGTGCACTCTACTGATATAATCCACCTTATTTCCCTATATAGATTGTGAAAAAATATTATAAAAGATTTCATGAAACCTATTCATTTCTCACTTGTTAATTATGATATGATGGAATTATTAATTTTTTCATATTAATGGTTTATAATTATTTTGTTTATTGTCTATTATAGACCACAATAGGTTTGGTAAAGCTTTATATGTCATGCGATAATAATTTTTCAGAATTTTACGATTGTTGGTAGCTTTGTTATAAATAATTTCCATAGGTGTGATTAAAAATATATTTATTCACAAGTTCGTGCATGGACATGATTGCGAATATATTTATTCACAAGTTAGTGTACGATAATCATATAGGCATCATTTTTCAAAAAAAAATCCATACCCATGATTGAAAGTTACATTGTCTTCAAGTTCAAGCATGGACATGAATAGAGTTATTTATCCCCATAATGTTTTTCTTTCCTATGGTTATGTAAATTCCACATTCTTATTCCCATGATATTTTTTCAAGATTATTGAATCTTGTTTCTACACTCCTATTACTCATGTATTATGTTATTCCAAAATATTTATTCCATGACTCATGATTTTTATCTATGTTTTCCAAGATATAATTCTCTTTTATTATATCTGTATACCATGATTATTTTCTCATACCAACATGTACATCTTAGGGAAAATTATGATCTTTGATTAATATCTATTATTATTACATTTCCATGAATCAGATCTCACTAAATTTTTATATTCCCATTCCAAAATATATGATGAAGAGTGTGACATATAACATGTCCAGAAGAGACTATAGTGGATTGGGGCTGTGGAGAAATGTTTACAGTGTTTTAAAAATATGTTTATGTATTAAATCTTTGAGGAAATAAAATCTTTCGGTACTCAGATTGGGTAAATTTTTTTAACATAATTTTTATATTATTAAAATGATGTAATATAATATTATGTTATTCTTGGTTTATCTCACTTAGAATCCAAAAATATACGTGATGTTTTAATTTTTAGAAAAAAATCTCGGAGTGATGGTCTGTCGAACATTAGATGGTTTTAGAGTAGAGTTTAATTATTTTTTGGGGATTATGATATATAAAATAAGGGAATATAACCTAAATCAACCAATAAAGTATTAATAGTGATTTAGTAAAAACCTAAAATTTCATAGTATGAAATGAATGTGTCGTTATTTAGAAATATTTTGATTGATAATTATCATTATATGATTTATTACACTAATTATTATTTCTGGATACCCACACTATCCGTTTTGGTTTTAGTATGTGAATAAAGATATGAACAGGAGGTATTGACATGTATAACTAATGTTGAAAACATCTTATGTGAGAAAGTTTCTATGAATTCATTTAAATTTTGAAAATTATTTGTGAATACTTATTTACATCCCCAATTATTAGATACTAAATTATCAGTGGAAACTTTTAGTGGTTTGACTATTGTATATCATGTCTAAATCTTCTTTGATAAATGTTTCTGGGTATTTGATTCCTATTAATCTAATCTTTGTACCTATAGTAAAATTTCATGTGATTTTGTGCATGGATTAGATCACTCTAAATAAAGGAAATAAATATTTATGGGATAGAGAAATATCATTTCATATCCCAAATCAACCTATGATCATTTTTTGGAGTAAAGTTGACTATGAAAACCTTATAGTAGTTACTTTTATTATATGGGTCATAATACCCAATCCTAATGGGTATGTTTCTCAAATTTTTGAGGATAAACTCAATTTACGGTTATATCTATTATAAGAGAAGTTATTAGTTTCTTAATCTTACATAATATATTGAGAATTATATATCATTATAAATTATATCTTGATTATTGTTAGTATTATAGACACCCTAAACTATTTTCATTAATGATAGATAATTAAAATTATGGGGGGATGTAACACCTATGGTTCTAGGTCATTGTTTATTTCCTTAAATAATATTTTTATCATTCATTTAAAAAATATATTCTTTTGAAATATATTAAAAATTGAGTCACACAAGATATGAATCAAACTAACAACTCTTTATTCATTAACAATGAAACATTATAAAAAATGTACATAATAATAAGTATTATACAACATGGATCAGTAAATTACATGGAATATGTCATCCCTTTAAATTTTGTAAATTTAAATGGGACAATAAATATAAATGAATGATATTTTTAAAACTAGAGAATCCCTTGGATCATCTTCACCCATGTGAATCACTTTTAATAGAACAAAAACTATAATGAAAAAACACCATGAAAGGAGTAAGTATTTTGAAAAATCAATTATTTAAATTAAAATAAGAAGAATTGTGACATGAGAAGTTATAATAGGATTAATTTATATGATTTAACATGGGTAATAAAGTCGTTATATGTCTATTATATAATGGTATATATTCGTTGGGTATAATACTAGTAAACACCTTATCAGCATAGAATTATAAGCATACAATCAGTATATCAAATATTTATTTAGATGTTGAAAAAATAAGAATTTTCATTATAAATAATTTATTGATGCAAAAATAATATATTTTGTAATATAATCATACGTTATTAATCCATTTTTTTAATTCATTTTACTCTAAAGAATTTATTTTTTATATAATAGGCATTTTTGTTAATCATATTATATATAATTATTTCAATAAAATGGTTTGATAAAAATGAATGGCTATTAATTTAAATAAATTTATTATTTTAAATAAATAAGTAATTATATATAATATTAATATAATTATTCATTAAGAATGAAATATAAATTATTTTTACAAATTATTGTTATATTTTTTTCAAAAAATAAATTTTTCATATTTATATAGTTTAATTTAATAAAATTTATTGTTTATAAATATTTAAAAAATAATTAAAAATTCATCAATTTATTAAAAATGGTAAAAAATAAAGATAAATATATTTAATGGTAAAAATGTCATTTTTTCAATGATTTTTTAAATATGTTTTTACCTTAATAAATTAATGTAATAATTAATAAAGTGTGGTTTGAAAGAAATTTGTAAATAATATAAATGAAAAAATAAATTAACACCCATCTAATGTTTTTTAAATGGAAATTTATGATAATATATTAATTTTATGCATTAAAATATATGTGTTCAAAAATAACATTCTTCGTTATACATTTTTATATTAAAAAATAATTCTTATGGAAACTATAAATTAATATAAAAATATGGATATAATATTTGGAATCAATATGTAAAAATTATATAATTATTCAATTATGAATTTTATTAATAAAATTAATTTACCGTGGTAAAAAATGACTTCTCAGTGTTATGGTAAAACATAGTAAAATGATGTATAACAAAGTGTTAAATACCAAACATATTCAAAAAAATCTATATAAAAATTTGTTTATGATAAAATTCATGAACTGTCTTTATCCCTTGTGAATTATTGATCCAATTTCCTTGGCAATGAATTTCCTTACCCATTAAGGAATGATTATTTATAGAACATCCACCTCCTCACTTGCAAAATAACCCATCCACTAATCCATCCTATGCCAAACTAAAATTCAAATTCCTCTATATAAGTTTCCATAAAAACCTTCATAATTATGATATCCAACATTGGGAAACATCTAGTCTCAATAGAATGCCCTAATATCATCAAAACAAATTAGGCTTCCAATAGGTGATACAATTTCTTCGTTGTAAGAAATAACTTCTTATCATTATTTTTAATTTTTTTTCCTTAAAAAAATATTATAAATTGAAATTTATCTCTTTAATAGAATTTAAATAAACTAATTAATGTTTTTGAGTTATAATATTTTAATATAATCACTTCATAATATACTTATATATTGATTATAGCATGTTCATGTTTTGGAAATTTTAACCACTTACATGAATGATGTTATAAATTATTATCTTGAATGGTTATAGAAAATTAATTATTGTTGAGTTATTAAATTAATAATTAAATCATATTTTTTAATAGTAATTTTGATATTTTACTCATTGTTGATCTACCTCCTTTAGTGCTTTAAAATTTCTGAAATAAGTACTTAATGGATTTCATCTTAGAGAACCATACTTGAAACATCCGTGGGATGAATTTTGAGATTAGTAAATCATTATGTGACATCTATTAATGTAAATTAACTATTCTATAGATGATGAACTCATATTTTTATAATGATAATAGAAACTGTTATACCAAAACAGATAGTAAATGGTTGAAATTACTAACAACTAATTATCAATATTACCTAAAAATAAGTAATAAGTATGTAATAAATGAATATAAATGATTAAAATTATAGGTAATACACATGAATAACTTTATGAAATAAATTATTAATTATAATTATTTTTTTATACAAGATTTTAGATCATATCTGACAAAGTGAGAATCAAAGGTAAGGGTTTCTCATCTAATATTTATTTTCATTAATATAAGCATTATATTAAAAAAATGTTTCCTTTTTTATTGTGTATATAATGAAAAAATATGTATTTGTAAAGAATTTCATTAAATTAAATGGATTTAAAATTTCATCAAATTTAATTATCCTTCAATGGCTTTTGATTCAAAAGATTCCAAATCTATAAGGTTTTATTCTCCCAATCTCACATTCAAAATGGATTTTATTTTTCTAAACTCTTATTTAGGGTAAATTTATATATTTTTTAACATAAAATCTATATATTTTACATTTATATGTTTATTCATTGGTTTTACATGTAATCATGCTATTTAATCTCTCTTTTTTTCACAATTCAGCTAGGAGTATGTTTGTATGTGGAGCCGACCATATCTCTTATTTTTTTGCCATGAATTTTTATCTGTTATGTCGCTATTATTTATTGTATTTTATGGAATTCCTTATGTATAATTATATTATTGGTTAAGGTTTTCATAAAAATACATAAATTTAATTAAAAATTTAATCTTTTTTAACATTTTTGGTACATTAATTTTTTCCAGGTTTTACTTTCATTACAGAATTTAGGCAAAAATATGTAATTTAAATATATTTTTCATGAACACATTGACCTTAATCATCAAACATTTTCATTAATAAACTTAATCTATATGTTTTCATGTTTTTCTTAAGTAATTTATATTCCTAATTTTTTTTAAAATTATATTCTTTCTAAATAAAATATATCAAAAGTTGTTGATATCTCTTATTATTTTTCAATGTAATTTTCTAATTTTATTATAGTGTTATTTTCCATCTATGTAAATATCCTTTAATATCTATTATGATTCACTGAGGATACAATATAATGATACCTCAAATATTATTTATTTGGATGTATTATTATAATATATTATATAATTTTTCATGAAACCCATTTATTTTTCATAGGATAGTTATTATGTGATGGAATTATGTGTGCTTTAATATGTATGGTTTATAATTATGTTATTTGTGGGTTCATTATAACCCCCCAACACATTAAGTGTTATATTATTTCTCATGATATGACATGTTTATACTGGGACATGATTGAAGGTATCTTTATTCACAAGTTTGTTCATGGATATAATTTTGGATAAATTTTTTCACAAGTTTGTTTATGAACATGATTTTGTAAAGATTTATTCACAAGTTTTTCCATGAACATGATTTTTGGTTGCTTCGTTAATTTTTTTGGGATGGATATGATTGAGGGTGTCTATGTTCAAGAGTCATTGTATGGACATAGTGTTGGATTAATATTTTTACAATTATTTATTTCACACGATTATTAATATACTATATTCATATGCATATGTTATATTTTCATGATTATTTTTCCACACTCCAATTTCTCATGTATTATCTTATGTCTAAATTTTTATTTCATAACACATGATTTCTGATCTAGGATTTTTGGTTCTGTTTATCTATTATTATGTATATACACCTTGGTTATGTTCTTATACTGGAATTATCATATTATGTTCACTTATGATCTCTGATTATTATCTCTTATGTTGACCCTTTCGAAGCCTCTGAGCTCACCCATATCTTATGTTTCTTTTCCCTAGGATAGGAAGAAGAGTATAAAATTTGACCTCTCTATAGAGGAGTCTAGCGAAGCATGGCTATAGAGAAATGTTCATAGTATATTAAGACGATTTTTTAGGTATCTAATCTCTAAAGAAACTAAAAAATTAGGTTTTGGGATTTGATATATTTTTAATATGTAATATTAAAATTTTGGAAATTGTGAAAAATATATTTGAGTTATTAAATAATATCTATGATTGTTTTTGTTTTATTACTAGATTTAGGAGTATGGGTTGGTGCAACATCATCTATTCACTATAAATATAGTACTGAAAATATTATTTTAAAAGGATAATTTTAGGTGTTTTCGAAACCTCTTTAGTGAATTGGAAACTTTTACAAACTTCACAAAAAAAATTAAAATCCTTTAAAAAATATTGGTTAAAATAATCCAGCCTCTAATGTTTTCCTAACAATGATGAGGTTAAAAATTTCCTCTGCATTAAAGTGTATAAAGAAATTTAAGAACACTTGTAACCTCTACATCGATTTTACACCTCTAAATCCATTTATTACTAACTATTTTCTATAATCATGTATCCTAATAATTATATTATTTTGAATAATATTTTATCTTATAAAACATAATATAAAAAACTAAGGACGATACTTAAGAGGTGACCAACTAGATTACAATCTACACATACCATGGAACTTTAACAATAGTTTTATAAATTTAATCAAAAGCTAAAGAATCATTTATGGTTTTTTGGAGGTAATTTAACCACAAAAAATTATATTAATCTATTTATACGGTCCAAATACATATTATCCCAACCCTTAATATCCTTGATTTCTATGTTGAATTCGTATATAAGAAGAATTCACCATACCAACATTTTTTTTGAATTATTATTTTTCATTAAGTTCCTATGATCATCAAGATTAGAATAAACTATTACTTTACCTCCCAATAGTTGTGATTTTTTTCAAAGAAATAAATATAGATAAATAATTTCTTTGTTTTTGTATAATTTTTTAAATATATATCTACATTTTATGACACATTTTGGGTCATATATGGGAATCCATTAATATTTTTTGGAAACAATGCTTGTACTTATTGATTGGATTCATCAGAAAACACATAAAAGGGTAGATCCTAGGTTGGTTGTCTGGTGATATAGGATGTGATCATAATTTCTTTTATCTTGTCAAAATAATTCCTATGTGATTCATTAAACAAAAAACAATATTCTTTTTTAAGGAGGTTATCATTTGGTATGTTATTTTTTCTAAAATCTCTAATAAAAAATTTATAAAATCTAAAATGTTCTATAAAATAACTAAAATGTTTCACATTATTGGGGTATGTGTAACACCTCAACCTTCCTTAGTACGCATCTCTTTCATTAATACAATATCTTGCAATGTATGCAACTTCAAGTTCTAACACTTCACGACCAATCCAACAAGCCGTTATGAATACTAATACCCAATTTTTGAAATATTATAAATTTTATTTTTCAAAATTGACTTCATCTTTGGATTCTGAGTATTAAAATTAGCTTAGGGGGAATTTTTGGGATTTTCAGAAAAATTTCAATTTTTGATGAATAGTGAAAAACACTACATTATTTTTAAAACCCATATTTATATTTAAATAATTAGTTATTTTATTTAAATTTAAATTATGTAAAAATAGATATATAATACCTATATATGTTCAATTTAATTAATTGAAGTCATTTTATAATAATACTATATATATATAATTTTATTGAACTTTTTTCCGTCTTTTACCCACCTTCTAAGCGCATTTTCAAATTTGCATAAAAGGTAATTTTACCACATATGTGAATTGAAATTAAAAAATATGAGAGACATAGTTGACATAATTAAGTAAAATGAGGTTCAATAAGATGAAAATAATTTTTGTGAATAGTAACTATTGAATTTTATTTACCATGTTTAAAAGTAAATAAGGTAATTAATGGTAAAAATGATATTATAAATACCCTAACACATGTCCTAATTATAATTAATATGTTTATTTCTACCAAAATTGAACTTAGGAATAAAATATGATCTTTTTGGTTCACTAGAATTATATTATGACCTTTATTATTATTTTATTTAAAGAAGAGTTAAAACAGTTAAATTCAATGTTTAATATATAAAAAAAAATTAATATAGGGTTATACATAGAATAAATTCGACTATAATTTTTCATTATCAATATAAAACGATTTCCTACATATTGGTAATTTATTTATAATTTTTAGACATTAAATAATTAAATTTTTTTATGACACAATGATGATGAAGAAATTTCCTTATTATTGAAAGATTAAAATAATTTATATTATAAATATTAAATTAATTTTAAATTGAAATTTTTTTTATTACAAAAAATTTATAGCTTAATATGACATGTTAGGGTTTATTAAATAATTTTTTTTAAATAATAAAGTTTTTATGACATTCACTTAAACCAGATACTAAATAGTGTCAAAATTTACATAAATGAGTTTCTAAAACAAATACAATATTATCAATTGATATAATTTTCCTAAAAATATAATGTCTGGAAAAAGGACATAGATAAGTTTAGATATATCAATAATGAACCACTTGGTGTTTTCTTGGCATTTTAAATTATGTTTATTAACCATTTATTATAATAATACAATAATACATGGTAATAGTTAAAGTATTTAACTAATAGTTAAATAAAAAAGATAAGGTTAATATGTTAACCTAAGCCTATCCAAAAGATATTTTCTGAGATATTTTTTACCCAGTCCCACATTATCATCTAAATAAATCCCTTTTTATCCATTATAAATAGAATATTATTGTATTATAAAATAATATTTCAAGATTTTCCCATAGTGACCATAACCTCTCTAATAAAAAGGTATATCCCCTTCTTTTAATTTCACACCTCCAAATTCATTTGGATCAGCCAAACCCTACTCATATATCCTCCCAACTACCCCCACGTTAACCTAGATGCCTTAATTTGATCATAAGACAACCTAAATATCGATTTTGATCAAATAAAAAATAATCACTTGAAGAATAGGTAATAATTTCATCAACTCTTTCAAAGTTCTTTTCTTCTTCCACGTCCTTTTTATTTGTTGTTTCCATACAAAAAATAATAACTAAAATACCTTATATATATAATGTTATGTTATTATAAATATGGTACAACCATATTCATTATTTTATCCACCATATGAATGACTAGTCACCATAAGTGCGTACGTACGACTTACCGTCTCCACATCGTGGTGCAGTTTATATTAAACACTTAATTATTTGGATGGGTATAATAATGAGTATAAATGATGTAAATAATAAATATAACATGTTAATGATTATTTATATATGATATACCATCCAATTACAGACAATTTCTCCATCAATAGAATGATATTTTCGCTGGTGTGTACGTACAAATTACAGTCTCCACGAACATGATGAGATTCATTCCTCATCATAACCATACTAGAATAATTCACATTTCATCATTTAAAATATTTTTTAATAACATAAATTGTTTTGGGATATAAATAAAATACATCTTATCCATATCAAACATGACTTACATAACAAAGAATATAAAGGAAAACGAATTAGTTAACACCCAAAATAGTGATACTACTGAAATATTATTAACAATGAAGTATTAGGAGATAATAAATAATATCATATTTATGTATATGGTTCTTGTATAATTTAATAAAAATTATTTAACTATTATTCAGGAGTTTAATGTAACCTCGACCATGGAAAATTATAATTTAAGGGTTAATACTACAATCTCATCATTATCTAAGGTTCTTTATACGTGAGTTTCTACTCGGACCTCTTTATCATCCACATCTGTGTTTCATAAAAATGTATTTCATATATTTTTTAACTATTTACAAGATTATGGTTTAAATTCATTTACACCCTTGTCTTAATTTTTCTAAAAATATTTAAAGGAATATTTTCCTCGCTTTCCAAATAAGGTACATTATGACCTTTTTGACAAATTGAGGTAAGAATGTTTTTTTATATTATACAAAAGGTGTGGCTATTTTCAGCCATTATAACACATTCAAAGATTCCCTTACAAGTTTATAAGAATATTTTAAAAATAAATGGTTGCTTTTATAATTACATGAATTTAATATAATTTCAAAATAGAAAGAGATATTTCTCTCAAACAGTTTCAATTTTATCTATGTCAACATCCATTGATGGATTTTACACTTGTTTGAAGTTGATTTATTATGATAAAATATTCCATATTGTATTGACGGTTTTGTGATATTTTTGACTCTAGATGTGTTATTTTTATACCATTCATGGTTTATGATTAAAGTATTAACATTCTGTATGCTTATTTTAATATGAATGTTTATCTTATGTTTCAAAGTTTTCATATGAGGAATGCATTGGACTTAGTAAGTGACCTGTGGAGCCCGTTATATATCAACGATGCATCAGTAGGTCTCATGGGACAAAATAGTGTCTTGAAATAAGGACTTGACAATATTTTATTTGTAGTCTTGGAACGAGGCCTTGATTATGTGGTTATGATGTCCAGCATTATGAATCCATCAATATCATATTAGCATTTGGTATTACATGTGAATATTAGACTAGTATAATATCCATTTTAATAAGTAAATTCCATTATTTGATTTATCTTTCTCATATTATATGTAATAATATGTATAAAAGGATTTTGTTTTAGTCTTATACATTGCCATAAATTTTTATTGTAATTTATGAAAGTTTCTGCTATATTGTTATCCTTGTAGATCAATTGAGCTCACACCTTTCAATGTTTTATTTTTCCTAGGATGTAAAAAAGTATATTATGACAAAGCTACAGGAATCGTCTAAGGGATATTATTGTGTTCAAAGAATACAATTTTTTGTTGTTTTTATTTTTATATTGTAATATAAAATTTATGTATGTATCTAGTACTTACAAGGATACTAAACGTATCATCCTTTCTGGATTTGATCCCTTGTGATCATGCCAATGTTATGTAATACTACACCAAATCTGGGTAACTAGGGTCAGTGTCTTATTGTTGGTATTAGAGAAATATTAGTAAAATATTTAGAAACAATATTTAGAATAACTTTGATTTTAGAACATTACTCTAAGATAGAATTTGACCATTAATATATAAGAACTTACTAGAATTTTATTAATGTAGAGATTTTTTGAGTTTTCCAAGAAATTCATCCCTTTAGGGATACGATCAGGTACAGGTTTCTCTGGAAAAGATGTACCTAGGAGTGAAAACTCAAACAAGGAGTTTCGGGCTTGCCTTGGGGTATATTGGTACACGACAAAGGGCCTTGCTGCACTCTTGGATATGACACTCTTGAGTTAAATGCTTAGGATAATTCACATTTTCATTACTAACCATTATGAAGTCTTTATAAGTATTTACCTCCTCAAAGAAAACATTTTTATGATTATGGATTATATCCATAAACTGTTCAATTTATGTTAAGTGTTTTATAAGTTTGAAATTGTGTAATGTTAATCGTAAACTAATCTATTGTATGCCATTTTTTAGAAATGGAACCTAGTGGAAGGAATGTAAAGCATATCAACACACATAAATCATATTAGGATTTCCCTCATACTCATGATAATTTTAGTAAAGATAGTGATGCATATAGTGCTGATCATATTTTCACTATATAGGGAAAATTCAATTATGTTATGAATAATAACCTTACCCTTATGGAGCACCCTAATCCACAACGTGGAGGGTAAATGATAGACCGCTTCATAAGGAAACAACCACCATCAGTAAATGGGACTAAAAATACATTTGTAGCTAAGCAATGGATATGTTCCCTAGAGAAAATATTTCATTATTTGGGGAGTAGCAAAAACGAAAAAGTCTTCAATGTAGTCTATCACCTCGCGGAAGATGTAGATCAATGGTGGTCATTAATTGAAAACACAAAGGAGGATGAAGAAGTATCAAATATTGAATTGAGAGTATTTAAAGATCATTTCTTTGAAAAATACTTTCCTTGTGACCATCAAGAAGATATAGAATGACAATTTCTGAGTCTGAGGAAAAAGGAGGATGATAATGTCACAATGTATGAGGTTAAATTTACAAGTATGGAAAGGAATGGAATAGATTATATATGTAAGAACCCGAATCTTTGTTTTTAGGCATGTATTTCATTTTTCCTAGAGTTTTGAGAAAAGGGGAGTTTATGGAAATTTTTGAAGTACACACCATGTACTCCATTGCCGCTCAAGGTCGTGTGCTAGCCGTTTCTGGGCCACACATAGGGTGTGTAGGGGTGATGTGGAGGCCGCTTAAAGTAGAGTACAGAAAATAAAAGTACACGTCGTGTACTCAAGAAGTACACGTCGTGTATTTTCTTTTTTTTCATTAAACGGGTCGGGGTCATTCCTGACAGACAGAACTCTCTTCTTCTTCAGGTTCATTGTCTGAGAGAACCCATACGGCCGCGGAACGTCTCCGAGCCCCCGAGCCTCCTTCCGTTCCCTGAATTAACTGTCGTCGATTGCATTGGAACCGCATCGGTGAGTTCTTCATTCTCCTAGAGCTTTGTTTTCCAATTTCTCCTCTTTCTCAAGTTATCGTGGGTTGTAATTTTTGTGTTTTTTCATTGATCTACATCATTATATGGAGAATCATACCCCATGGATCAAGTATATCGTTCTCCTAGGATCGTGGTAGGTGGTTTGTGCCTTACCGTTCAATTTATTTGAGTTTTATGTGCAAATTTCACCAATACCCATGAACGTGGTATTGCGTGTTTACCTTTTTGCCACTATTGTCTTCCTGACATGCTAGTATGCTTGTGTTGAGGTACTTTGATCATATTTGTGGATAATTTTGGTGCTTGGATGTGTTTCCCTTTCCTTTTTCTTGTTAAAACCTTCAGGTATTGTTAGACATTGTCCGTTATACTTGTTTTCCATGCCCTGTGACTATAGGAGGGAGTGATATTTCTTCATATGCTTGTTTTGTTATAGACTGGATAACCAAGTAGTTCTGTAGGTGTAATTTGTCCCTATAGCATTATTATGCACTGAATGGCACGAGACCATGAGAGCCTGGTGAGATGGACTATAAGGGATAGACTAAGTGAGGTTCCCAGAGAGTCTTGGACATTATATACTATATGAGGGTACACCGAGTGAACTTCCTTAGAGAGTCTTGGATATTATAAGCTGTCGGGGATAGAACGAGTGAGATTCTCTAAGAGATTTTAGATATTATAGACTACAAGATGGTAGACCGAGTGAGCTTCATTAGAGAGTCTTTACTTTTTTCAATTTCATTAAAACCTTCCCATGCAAGAAGAGGAATTGACTAAGTGAGATTACTCCGAGAGACTGTTGTATGCCTGAGACTATAGGAGGATTGACCAAGTGATCTTCCTCAGAGAGTCTCTATACCTTTGGGGCAAGAGGGTTAGAGCACGTGATCTTCTTCAGAGAGTACCTGACTACCCTATACTATAAGTGGAATTGATCGAGCGAGCTTTCCCAGATAGTCTTATAAATTTATATGACCAAACCAGAGGGGTTAGGCTGAGTATACTACCCAGAGGGTTGTGGTACTTCTTGGATAGGACCAGAGGGGATGGATGTGAGTACTTGCCAGAGGGTTCTCTGTTGTGGTTAGCTATTTGCTTCACTGTTGCTTGTTGTTCTATGGATTGATCACTATTGTATATCATCCTGCTTTACTACTTACTCGTTTCTGCCTGCTGTTTACTATTTACTGCTACTGCTTACTGCACTATTACCTGCCATATACTCATTGAATGTTAGGCACGGATCTTCAGGTGGTTGCCTACTTGGATTTAGTCTCCCAACCAGTTTGGGTCATGCTTTTGGGCCCAAACAGACTATGTTGTTGCATGTATAGAAAAGGGAAAGAGCCCTTCGACTTCTTGTACTTGATTGCTTGGAGCTAGAGAGAATGGGACCAAGCATAGGCTTGTGATGCTGAGGAGATGTTTACTTTTTATTTGGTACTTGTATGATACTACTTGTATTCCAGTATTGTGACCTGTTTGGTTGTTTTCCTAGATAGGTATCATGCATCATTTTCTTATATACATATGTGCTCCAGTTGTTTGTTGATTTAGTCATCTGATATTTATTATTGTTGGTTGTTCACTACTTCCACTATTGCATGATTATTTACATATGTTGTGTACTCTGCCAATGAGGGCATAGTTTCCCCACTATCACACCCAAGGTCCTCACTACTAGTCGGCAGCCTCTGGTGTTTGGGGAAATGTGCTTGAGGCCATGTGAACAACCAGGTACGGGGAGCCTCTCGGTGGCATCCAGAAATGGGACGTTACAAAGTGGTATCGGAGGATTTATTTCTCTTCATTTACGTTTTGGAGCCTTTGGTCAGGGATAGGACAGATTCGACACTTGGTAATAAGTTGTGCATGATAGTAGCTAACCCATGAATAGGAAAAAGCTATACTACCTCGTTTATTGCAATCTTCTGGTTTTGAGATTTTACGATTGATATGATATCCCCTGGAGTGACACACATGACTTGTGTTGTTATTGTTGTTGCTATTATGGTTCTATTTCTGTCGCAACCCGATGAGATGAGTGTATTCCATCTCATGCATCATATAGGCACTTGTTATAAATCACATGTCATGCATTCGTCCAATGCCATATAGGGTGCATTAGAGATTTCATGTTGTAGTGATAGACATTATGAAGATTATGCATGTTGTTGTGATAGATTCTTTGATATTTTCCTTTCTATTTGATAGAGGAATATTTGTATGTAACCTTGCTTAAATGAACGCCAAATTTTGGTTCTTGAGGTGTTATGCGCCCTCTTGAATCGGAAATTGGTGAATCATTGACCTTTTTTTCTTTTTATATGACTGTACTAGATGCCAATCTTTGATTCGTGGGGAGTATGGGCCCTCACTGATTGGAATTTGGCCCCTTCATTCCTTTTTTCCTATGTTTTATGGGCTTTGGTGCAGTTTCTAAGCTACTACCCGGAAAAATCCAGAATACACGGTGTGTACTTTGTGACTACATGCTGTATAGTTTTAGACCATGTCACTGACTGTGTGAGTAGGAACACGATGTTGTGGAAATGTCATTAGGAACACTCTATGTACGATAGGTGCGCACCGTGTAGTATAGAGCTGTGTAGCCAGTCGTGTCACTAACAACACAAGTCAGAAAAGATCGGGTAGAACACGCCATGTTGGTAAAGAACACGCTATGTAATCTTGTTCCAGGTACCCGGCCATGTCAAGAACAACACGGGTTCATGGTATCTTCTCCTATACACTTCGTGCTTATTCGGAACACACTGTGTAAGATTCAGCCGTGTAGTTAGCCGTGTAACTAACAACACAGGTCGTTGAAACCTTGTCTAGTACACGTTGTGTCCTTAGTGAACACGCCGTGTAGTCTAGGTTTAAGAGGACCGTGTGGGATAGTCATGTAAAGAAACTCAAGAAGTGGAATAGAGTTCAAGTACACGCCGTGTGTGGGCACAAAACGCCATGTAGTTTGGGGTGTTACGCGACCAGAGGTGGTTGGAGTACATGCCCATGTGTATGGTTTAAGTGAACACGTCGTGTTGTTTTTATACCTTCCGTGTAGTCGTGTTTTGTAAATTTGGATGTTTCCTTCTTATGTTCCCGTTTTGTAATCTTGTGTTCTCAGTCTTTGATAATCCTCATCTAAGGTGTGATTTTGATCTTTCAGAGCTATGCCTCTGAGACGTCCTCCGGTTGTACATCATTTTCCAGAAGATGATCAGACACCGGATAGGGCCAACCAGTGACCTCCTGTAGATCCTCCTATTGTGCCAGACTTCGCACCAATAGTTATACCTATCGCCGGCGCCGAGGCACAGTTAATGGAGGACATCCTGAGGTTGATTCACGGATTTTAGGGAGCACCGCCTCCTGCCCCGTCGATGGACGAATTGACGCGGGTCTTTCAACAATAGCATCCTCCTACTTTCTCAGGGGATGGAGGACCCCAGGTTGTAGAGTCGTGGTTAGAGGCCACACTGATAATCTTTGAGAATCTGGAGATACCCCCAGAGAAGAGGGTAAATCTGGCCACCTATATGCTCTAAGACACCACCAAGAGGCAGTGGGAGGCGATCTCATAGTCAAGGCGCCGGCGGAGTATGACTTGGGATGAGTTCAAATGCACCTTCTATGATTACTCTTACCCAGAGACCTTGAGGGCCGACTAAGCCCAGGAGTTTATGAGCTAACAATAGGGTACACATTATGTTATGGAGTAATCATCCTACTTTACCAAGATGCAGCATTTGACACAGATTCCAGCAGGCGATGAGTTGATCCTTGCTAGGATGTTCGAGGCTGGTTTCAGGAAGGAGATCTATTCCCAGGTGAATATCTTCAGTTTGACTTTGATATCCTCTGTCATCAACCAGGTGTTGATCACCGAGCGCAGTCTGAGATAATCTGGAGCAGTGAGCCAACGCGGTTTGACATCTAGAGTTGGTGTTCCTCCTACAGATAGTAAGAAGCATCACTGAGAGTCTTCTCGAGGAGATCAGAGTAGGAGGGATGTATCTTCTGACAGCCAGGTTGTATGCTACCAGTGTGGTAGGAGTAGGCATATTAGGCCTCAGTGTCATAGAGACCAGATGGAGTGTTGATCTTGTGGCATGATGGGCCATCTTCAACATTTTTGTCCAATATTCTTGCCTAAAACGTGGGGTAGGGGATATTCTATGACCCCACGTGTAGGAGATGTATTTCTAGTGTCTCACCAGTTAGGGAACTGGAGTTCTTATGGCCGTTCGGGCCGAGGTGGAGGTCACGACCGTTGTGGTCAATCACCAAGTTACCATCGACAGTAGAGTGGATCAGCTCAGAGTGGTCATCCAGGGGCACAGGGCCATTGGATAGGACAAACATTCACTGTGGAGCAGACCCTTCAAGAGCAGGATCTCAGACCTTCTAAAGTTTGAGGTATGGTCTTAGTAGCCTCAGTTTTATCTTCATCTCTTTTTGATACTAGTGTTTCGCGTAGTTTTATATCTATTGCTATTATGGACAGCCTTGGGCTCTGTATCTTTTCATCTGCCAACATGTTGACTCTTGATACACCATTTGGAACAAGGACATCTAGAATACGTCAATGAAAAGAGTTCCATCTTGAGGTTTCAGTGTATCATTTCTTATGGGACCTCTATGTCCTATAGATGACGGGTTTTGACGTCATTCTCGGGATGGACTAGTTGGTTCCCTTCCAAGTAGTCATCGATTATTATTGTCGTAGGGTGAGTTTCGTATCACCAGAGGGAAGATATTTTCTTCATAGAGGCGAGTGGGATGTCCAGGAGGGTAGAGCTAGACGAGAGCATCATGGGATAGGAGGAGTTAAAACCCAGATTGCCCGTCTTTATCTGGATGACCAGGGACTCCACAGTTAGACTTTCCTTTAGTGGTGGATCGTTTCTGGGATGTCTTTCCAGAGGAATTTTCAATTTTACCTCTAGAGCGTGAGGTATACTTCTTGATTGAGCTCGTTCCAGGAGCGGTACCGGTGTCCATTCCTCTTTATAGGATGGCTACACATGAGTTGCAGGAGCTCAAGAGGCAGTTGGAGGAGTTGCAGGCAAAGAGTTTCATCCGACCCAGTACTTCTCCTTGGGGTTCACCTATCCTGTTTGTGAAGAAGGTAGACAGAACCCTTAGGATTTTCATGGATTATCCGAAGCTGAACTAGTTGATGGTCAAGAACCTATATCCCTTACCGAGGATCAATGACCTCTTTGATCAGCTTTGAGGAACCCGAGTGTTCTTGAAGATCTACTTGAGGTCTGGTTATCATCAGTTGCACATTATACAATCAGATATGCCTCTTACAGCCTTCAAGAGAAGGTATGGTCTATACGAGTATACAGTCATTCCATTCGGACTCACTAATGTGCCTGTAGTTTTTATGGAACTGATGAGCTAAGTGTTCCATCCATACTTGGACTCTTTCATGGTGGTCTTCGTGGATGATATCTTGGTGTACTCTCACACTCAACATTACCAAACTACCCATCTTGAGATCGTTCTGAGTACACTAAGAGAGCATCTGTTATATGTTAAACTCTCGAAATGACACTTTTGGATGGATCATATTCACTTCTTGGGTCATGTCATCTCAGAGACAGGAGTATCAGTGGAACTAGTGAAAGTAAGAGCTGTAGTTTCCTGGGAGAAGCTGAAGAATGTCTTTTAGGTGAGGGGTTTTCTAGGGCTGGCTAGATACTATAGTCATTTCATACAGGATTTTTCATTCCTAGTAGCACCAATGACATGTCTGACAAAGAAGGGGGTGAAGTTTTTATGGTCAGATTATTGTGAGTCAGCCTTTTAGGAGCTGAAGGGGAGGTTTATGTCAGCACCGATACCGGTCTTGGCAGAGCTGGGGAAGGGAAATACTGTATACTGTGATGCTTCAGGTGTCAGTTTGGGAGCTGTTCTTATGAAGGGAGAAGTGGTTGTTTCTTATGGGTCTCAGCAGTTGAGGCCACACGAGAGGAACTACCCGACAAACGATCTGAAGTTGGCAGTTGTTGTTCATGCCTTATGTTTTTTAAGACACTACCTTATGGGAGAGCACTTTGTGGTTTTCACATTCCACAAGAGTCTCAAGTATATCTTCACTCAATGTGATATGAATATGAGACAGCACAGGTGAGCCAAGTATCTTCAGTATTTCAACTTTGAGAACACCTATACGTTGGGAAAGGGAAACACAGTGGTTGATGCGTTGAGCAGGAGAACTCAGATTCAGGCAGTTCAGTAGGCCAGATGTGAGTGGCAGCTTATGGCTCTTTTCTCTGAGATGCACTTGGAGGTTCATGACAGACATAGACAAAATTTTCTTTCTTTTATAGTTGTTACCTCTACTCTTCTTGATCGGGTGCGGATGACGCAGCTATCAGATTCAGAGGGCTTAGTCCTGAGGGAGAGTGTGTCAGGAGAGGACCCTCTTCCTAGATGGAAAGTGTGTGAGGATGAGATCTTACATTTCCAGGGATGCGTATGGGTGACAACAGACATACGCGAGTTGGTGATGAGGTTTTTTCATTCCCCTAGTTGGGCAGTTCATCTGGGCGTCACAAAGATGTATAGTGATCTACACCACCAGTACTGGTGGCCAGGTATGAAGACAGATGTTGCTGGTTTTTTCATGACATGTTCTACTTGCCAGTAGGTGAAATCAGAGCATTAGTGACCAGAAAGGATTTTACTGCAGTTACGCATTCTCAAGTGGAAGTGGTATGATGTCGCGATGGACTTCATGTCTGGGTTGCCGAGGTCACCTCGAGGGAGTGATGCTGTCTGGGTTGTTGTCGACAGGCTTACGAAGGTTGCTCAGTTCTTGCCGATCAAGGAGACCTTCAGTGTGGATGAGCAAGGACAGTTGTACATCCTAGAGATTGTATGTCTACAAGGAGTCCCACACTCCATTATTTCAGACAGGGATACACGCTATACTTCTCAGTTCTGGCAGGGACTTCAGAAGGCTTTGGGTACACAGGTACTTTTGAGTACAACATTCTATCCCCAGATTGATGGCCAGTCCGAGCATACGATCTAGGTGCTTGAGTATATTCTCTTAGCTTTCATTCTAGACTTTGGAGGTTCTTGGGAGAAGAATATACCTCTCGTGGAGTTTGACTATAACAATAGTTTTTAGGCGACTATTCATATGGAACCTTACGAGGCTTTGTATGGTATGCCATGCCGATCACCTTTATGCTGGATAGAGGCTGGAGAGGCAGCATTTATGGGACATCATCTTGTTCAGGAGACCTCTGAGCAGATAGAGTTTATTAAGAAGATGATGGATACAACACAGTCTTGGAAGAAGTCCTATACTGATCAGTGGAGACAACCTCTGGAGTTCGGGGTTGGGGATCAGGTTTTCCTACGTGTCACACAGAGGTTGGGAAACAAGAGGATTCCGAGATAGGGTAAGATTTCACCACAGTATGTCGGGCCATTTGGGGTATTGGAGAATGTTGGTTTAGTTGCCTATCGGTTGTAGTTACCTCAGAGGTATCGGGCTATGCATGATGTCTTCCACGTTTCTCAGCTCCGATGTTACTTTTCAGACTCGTCTCATGTTTTTCAACCCGAGGAGGTTGAGCTCAAAGTGGATGCATCGTTTGAGGAGAATACTATATGGATTTTCGATTGCAGTACGAAGGTTCTCTAAGGCTGGTCTGTTCCTCTAGTATGGGTGTTATGGCAACATGAGCGAGTTCAGGACGATACTTGGGAGAGGGAGGCTGATATACAATCGCAGTGGCCGGAGCTGTTCTGGGTTTCTTCTTCTACGCCTCGCTAGGGAAATTAGGGGACAAATTTCATTAAGGGGGGAAGTTTGTAAGAACCCGGATCTTCATTTTCGGGTATTTCTTTTCTTTTTCCTACTTTTTTGAGAAAAAATTAGTTTCTGGAAATTTTTGAAGTACACACTGTGTACTCCTTTGTCGCTCGAGGTCGTGTGCTGGTTGTGTCTGGGCCACACACATGGTGCGTAGGAGTGATGTGGAGGACACATAAAGTGGAGTACATAAAAGTTGAGTACATGCTGTGTACTCAAGAAGTACACACCGTGTGTTTTCTTTTTCTTTTTCATTAAATGGTTTGGGGTCATGCTAGATGGACAGAACTCTCTTCTTCTTCAGGTTCTTCATCCGAGAGAACCCGTACGGCAACAGAACTTCTCCGAGCCCCCGAGCCTCCGTCTGTTCCCCAAATCAACCACTGTCAATTGCATTAGAACTGCATCGTTCAGTTATTCTTTCTAGTAGATCTCTGTTTTCCAATTCTTCCTATTTCTCAAGTAATTGTGGGTTGAACGTTTTCTACGTTTTCATAGATCTACGCTGTTCTGAGGAGAATCAATCCTCATGGTTCAATTATATCGATCACCTAGGATCGAGGTAGGTGTTTTGTGCCTTTCCATTCAGTGTCTTTGAGTTTTATGTTAAAATTACACCAATACCAATGAATGGGGTATTGCATGTTTATCTTTTTTCCCCTATTTTTTTCCTTCCATGCTAGTATGCTTGTGTAGAGTTAATTTGATCATGTTTGTGGAAAATTGTTGTGCCTGGATGTTTTTCCCATGCCTTGTTCTTGTGACAACCTTCGGGTCTTATTGGCCTTTGGCCATTATACCTGTTTTCCATGCCCTGTGACTGTATGATAGAGTGATATTTATAGATATTCTTGTTTTTTTGTAGACTGGATAGCCAAGTAGCTCTATAGGTGTACTTTGGCCTTATAGATTTATTATGCACTGACTGGCATAGGACCGTGAGAGCCTGGTGTTATGGACTATAATGGATACACTGAGTGAGATTCCCAGAGAGTATTGGAAATTATAGACTATACGAGGGTAGACCGAGTGAGCTTCCTTAGAGAGTCTTGGTCATTATAGGCTATCGGGGATAGACCAAGTGAGCTTCCGTGAGAGATTTTAGATATTATAGACTATAGGAGGGTAGACCGAGTGATCTTCCTCAGAGAGTCTTTACTTGTTTGAATTTATTTAAAACCTTCATAGGCAAGAGGAGTAATTGACCGAGTGAGATTCCTCAGAGAGTCTGTGGTATACCTAAGACTATAGGAGGATTGACCGAGTGAGCTTCCTCAGAGAGTCTCTAGATCTTGCGGCCAAGAGGATTAGACCATGTGATCTTCCTCAGAGATTCCCTAACTACCCTAGACTATAAGGGGAATTGACTAAGCAAGCTTCCACATCGAATTTTATAAATTATTATTACCAAACAAGAGGGGTTAGGCTAAGTGTACGGCCCAGAGGGTTGTGGTACTTCTTGGATAGGACTGGAGGGGAAGGTTGCGAGTACTTCCTAGAGGGTTCCCTGTTCTGGTTAGCTATTTGCTTCAACGTTGCTTATTGTTCTGTGGATTGATAACTTTTGTATATCATCCTACTTTACTACTTACTGGTTATTGCCTACTGTTTATTGTTTAATGCAACTGCTTACTGCACTATTTCCTGCCATATACTCACTGACTTTTAGGCACAGATCTTCAGGTGGTTGCATACTGGGATTTAGTCTCACACCCTATTTTTCTTATGCTTTTGGGCCCAAACAGACTATGTTGTTGCAGGTATAGACAAGGGAAAGCACCCTTCAACTTCTGGTACTTGATTGCTTGGAGCTGGAGGGCATGGGACCAAGATTAGGCTTGTGATTCTGAGGATCTATTTACTTTTTCTTTTGTACTTGTTTGGTACTGCTTGTATTCCAACATTATGACATGTTTGGTTGTTTTCCTAGATATGTATCATGCATCATTTTCTGATATACATATGTTCTCTAATTGTTTTTTGATTTAGTCTTCCACTATTTATTATTGTTGGTTGTTCACTGCTTCCGCTATTGCATGTTTATTTACATCCGCTGTGTACTCTGCCAATGAGGTCATTGTTTCCCGACTATCACACCCAAGGCCCTCGCTGCTAGTTGGCAGACTCTGGCGTTTGGGGAAATGCACTTGAGGCCATGTGACCAACTGGGTACGGGGTGCCTCTGGGTGGCTTCTGGAACTGGGACGTTACAATATACGTAACCCAAGGAGTAATATTGATCGATTCTTTGATGGGTTAAAACTATTTATCCATTGAGAATTAGTTTCACAATCCTTCTCATCATACAAAGATATTGTCGCATGTGCTATTAAGACAGAAAAGGAATTCTCTAATTCTTACGACTTTAAAGAAAAGTATGAGAATACGAGAACTACTGAACACTATGGAAATAGAAATAAGGGGAAGAAGGAAAAGGTTTAATTTCTATCTTGCGGTAAATGTGGGAAGAAACAACATAGTACTTTCCAAAAAGGAATGTGAGTTTGTTATAAGTGTGGTGAAAAAGGCCACTAATCTCGTGATTGTAAGGGAATGGAAGAGGCTGTCAATGTTAAATGCTACAATTATAGAGAACTGGGGAATTATGTAAATTAATTTCCTAAACACCAAGGAAAAATTACTTAGAAAATTCCAAGGGAGAAAGGCCAAGCTTATGTGATCACTACTGTTGAGGTTGAATTTCTGAATGACTTGGTGGAAGGTAATTTAATTGTTTCCTCAAATTTAGCCAATGATTTCTTTGATTCTGGATCTTCACATTGTTTTTTATCTTCTCAGTTTTCTAATAAAATTAGATATTTCCAATTTCATTTAACAAGGGAGTTTTTAGTCAAAACTCCTAAGGGAAGTATCATTGAAATAATGTTTTTTGAATCAGTCCCCATTAGGGTATATAAATGTTTTTTTCTTCAGATCTCATCATCATACTCAATATTGAATTAGATATAATCCTCAGTATGGATTGGATTTTGGACCATGATGCAAAAATTTCTTGTAAGTATAAGGATGTTACAATTTTTGATACTGATAAGGAGTACCATATATTTAGAGCAGAAACATCACCACCTATTTCTTATCTAGATATAACCATAGTATCTCTACTAAATTAAATTATTGGGGAGGAAGATAATGAAATTACTATGTGTGAGGAAAACAATGTTTAAATAGAGGACAGACATATTATACCAGAATATGTTGATATGTTTCCATTGGATTTACATGGAAATCCTCCAAGACAAGAAATTGAGATTGCCATTGATTTAATTCCAGGTTCAAGGACCATATCGAAGACCCCTTATAGAATGGACATTGTGGAATTAGTGGAAATAAAGAAAAAATAGGGGAATTGAGTAATAAAGGATTTATTCACCCAAGTGTTTATCCATGGGGATCCCTTGTTCTTTTTGTGAAGAAGAAAGATAGATATATGAGGTTTTAAATTGACTACAGACAGATCAATGATATAAAAATAAAGAATAAATATCCCCTACCTCGCATTGATGATTTATTAGATCAACTTCATGGAGCCCAACATTTTTCAAATATTGACCTTTGATCTGGATATCATTAGTTGTGTGTGAAGATGGAATACATTCCGAAAATAGAATTTCGAACCAGGTACGGGCATTACGAGTTTACAGTACTGCCTTTTGGACTCACTAATGCACACTCTATTTTCATGGAACTAATGAATAGTGTTTTCAAGGAAATTATTTATGACTTTTTTGTACTATTTATTGATTATATATTGGTAAAATCAATGAGCTACAAAGATCCTAAAAATCACATGCGTACTATTCTGAAAACACTCTAAAGAAATGAATTATATGGGAAGTTTAGAAACTGTGAATTCTTGCTTCAAGAAAATTCTTTTCTTGGTCATATTATCTCTAAGGATGGAATCTCTGTCGATCCTTCAAAGACCAAGGAAATTCATGAATGGGTAGCACTGATAAGTATAACTGAGGTATGAAGTTTTATTGTTTTATCTTGTTATTATCGGTGTTTCTTCCATAATTTCTCCTGATTGGTAAACCCATTAACCAATCTCACACATAAAGGGGTTAAATTTGTTAGAAAAAATGATCATGAAGAATGTTTTGATGAACTGAAGATAAGATTACTCAATTATCCTACCTTGAATCTACCATCAGGGAATGATGTGTTTGTTATTTATATTGATGCTTCAAAGAAAGGAGAGGATTTTGTCCTTATGAAAAATGTTAGAGTTGTTGATTATGCATCATGACAGCTAAAAATTTATGAAAAAACTATCCCACTCAAGATATTAAGTTAGTAGCTATAATAATTTCTTTGAAGATATGGAGACACTAGCTCTATGGTGAAAAATGTCAGATATATACCGATCACAAGAGTTTGAAGTATATTTTCTCACAAAAATAACTCAACATGTGGAAAAGATGATGGCTTCAACTACTCAATTATTATGATTTCACTATACACTACCACCCAGAGAAAGAAAATAAGGTAGAAGATGATTTGAGTAGAAAGGATCATGGAGTTTTGAATAAAATAAGAGTTCAACGAGATCCTATGTTCGTGGATCTAGTAAATATTGATATGTGAATAATCATGGAAGGTGAAAGATCTATACTTTTTCAAATGGTTTCTAACCCAACATTCCTAGAAAGGATTAAATGTTATCAGATTGACGAGGAGGAGTTTCAAATTAATTTAAAGCTATGAATGTTGTGAGATTGATTGACATCGTATATGAAGTTGGAATTTTGAAATTTGGGAATAGAATTTATGTTCCTGATATAGATGATCTAAAAAGGGAATTCTTGAATGATTCTCACAGCTTCAATTTCTATATACACCATGGTAGCAATAAAATTTATAGGTATTTGAAGGAACATTTTTTGGGACAACATGAAGAGGGAGATTGACTATTGTGTGTAAAGATGTATGTTTTTTCAACACGTTAAGGTTGTAATACAACATCCTGGAAGTGTCATGAAACCTCTTCCCATACTTGTGTTGAAATGGGATGATATTATGATGGACTTTTTCATGGGAATACCAAAGTCTCCTAGAAGGAATGATGAACTATGGATCATTATAGATCGTCTTACCAAGTCAACACATTTTCTTGATATAAGAGAATATTTATCACTTGAAAATTTATAAATACTATATGTTAATGAAGTTTTAATACTTAATGGTTTAACCATATTGCTTGTTTCTGATCATGATCCCCATTTTACATAAATATTCATGAAAATTCATCAGAAATCCCAGGATATTGATCTTTGTTTGGGCCCTGCCTGCCACCCTCAAATTGATGGTTTATCATAACAGACTTTTTAAACCATAGAAGACATGTTTAGATCATTATCACTTGACTTTCAAGGTATGTGGGATCAATATTTACCACTGGTATAATTTTCCTATAAAAATTGATTCCATTCAAGAATTCAGATGGCACCATATAAAGCGTTATATGGAAAGAGATGTCACACACTGACTAGTTGGGATGATGATGGTGAATGAAAAATCCTAAGGCCAAAACATGTGAAGGAAACAATAGAAAAGGTGAGGGTTATCCAAACCCACGTCAAAGAATCTCAAAGTAGGCAAAAGTGTTATGTAGATAATTGAAGGAATTATTTTTAATTTCAAGTAGGAGATCATGTTTTCTTGAATTTATCTCCATGGAAGGGTGTTATACGATTCAGTAAGAATAGAAAATTATATCCTTGGTATATCGGACCATTCAAAATTCTATAACTAATTGGAGTTGTAATATATCATTTATAAATGCCGCTAAGTCTCTCCAAAGTTCATGATGTGTTCCACGTATCAATCTTAAAAAAATACATACATAACAGAATGCATCTACTCACATATAAAGAAGTAGAACATGATCCTGATTTGAATTATTGTGAGGATTCTGTCATGATTGTTGATACCAGAGAACAACTGTTAAGAAACCAAATGACTCTTCTGGTGAAAGTTCTATGGAGAAATCATAAGATGGAAGAGGAAATGTGGGAACCCATTAAACTTATGATGAAGAACCACCCGAATCTTTTTATACTCTAATATTAGAGAAATTTCTAGGAAGAAATTATTGGAAGGAGGGAAGAATATAATAGCCCAAGCTTCCGCAATATGCTTCTCTTTGAATAATACACGATCTTGTGATGTGTGTAACTTCGAGTTCTAACACACCATGACCAATCAAACTAGCTATTATGTTTAGTAATACCCTCTTTTTGAAATTTTATAAATTTTATTTTTCAAAATGGACTTCATTTTTGGATTCTGAATATCAAAATTAGATTAGGGTGTATTTTTGGTATTTTTCAAAAAACATTCATTTTTTGATGAATAGTGAAAAACACTGTGTTTTTGCTTAAAACTGACTTTTTATTTAAATATTTAGTTATTTTATTTTAATATATTTTATGTAAAAATAGATAAATACTACCTATATATGTTCAATGTAATTTATTTGATTCATTTTATAAAAATATTACATATATAAAATTTTAATGAACTATTTATCATCTTTTAGCCACCTTCTAGTCGCATTTGAAAATTTTGATAAAATTTAATTTTACCACTTCTGTGAATTAAATTTAAAAAATAAAAGAGAAAATGCTGATATCATTAAGTAAAATGTGGTTCAATAAGATGAAAATAATTTTTGGTGAATGGTATCTTTTGAATTTTATATACCACAGTTAAAAGTAAATATTGTAATTAAAGGTAAAAATTATATTATTATTACCCTAACATGTCTTAATTATATTGGATAAGTTTATTTCAGCAAAAATAAACAGTAGGAATAAAATATGATCCTTTTTGTTCACTTTTATTAGATTAGGAAATTTATTATTATCTTATTTAAATAAGAGTTAAAAGTGTTAAATTCAAATTTTAATAACTAAATAATTTTTAAAAAATGGTTTTATATAAGAAAAATTTGACTATAAATATTCATTATAATTAAAATAATATTTCCTACATATTAGAATTTTATTTATAATTTTTATACATTAAATAATTAAATTTATTTATGACACAATGATGATGCAGTATTTACCTTATTATTGAAAGATTAAAATAATTGGTATTATAGATATTAAAATAAATGTAAATTGAGAATTTTTATGTATTCAAAGAATTTTTTATGTTAATATGAAATTTTAGGGCTGATTAAATAATTTTTTTAAAATAATAATGTTTTTATGACTTTCACAAAAACCAAATACTAAATAGTCACAAAATTGACATAAATACGTTTTTAAAACTAATACTATATTATTAATTGATATAATATTTCTAAATATATATGGTTCATCCAGAGGACATAGATAAGGTTTGATATATAAATTATGAATCTCTTGGGGTTATCTTTTCAGTTTATAGTATGTTTATTAACAATTTACTAAAATAATACAACACTACATGGTAAAGGTTATCTATTTAACTAAGAGTTAAATCTAAAAGATAAGGTAAATATGGTGACCTAAACCGATATAAAACCTATTGGTTTAGAGGTTTTAGACCAAGACCCACCTTATCCTCGAAATAATTTTTTTAGAGCCATTATAAACTGAATATAATTGTATAATAAAATAATATTTCAAACTTTTCCTAAACTGACCCTCACCTCTCTAATAAATGGGTACATCCCCTTATCTTAATTTCACACCTCCAAATTCATTTGCCTCAGACAAAACGTACTCCAATATACTCCCAACTACCCTAAATTCAACCTAGAGGCCTTATGTTTAACATAATCCAACCTAAGGGTCCCTTTTGATCAAATCAAAAGGTAGCACCCGAAGAGGAGGTAATAATTTAACCACCTCATTCAATGTTTTTTCTTATTCCACTACCTCTTTATTTCTTGTTTCCATATCAAAATAAAAAATACATTACCTTATACATACTTTGATGTTATTATAAATACGGTACAACCATATTCATTATTCTATCCATCTTATGAATGAAAAGTCATCATACGTGCGTACGTATAGCTTACCGCCTCCACTTTGTGGTGTAGTTTGTTATTCAACACTTCATTATTTGGATGGGTATAATGATGAATATAAAAGATGTAAATAATAAATATAACATGTAAATTATTCTATATATATGATATAACATCCAATTACATACCATTATCCATCCATAAAATGATATTTTCGCTTGTGAGTACGTGCGGATTACCGTCTCCATGAACGCAAGGAGCTTCATTCCACATCATAACCATTAAAGAATAATTTTTATTTTATGAATAAAAATAATTTTTAAGAACATTATATAATTATGTATATGATTCAAATACACCATATCAATATAAAAAATTACTTATGAAATAAAACATATAAAGAAAAGAAAATCTGTTAACACCTGAAACAATGATACTACTATAATATTATTAACAATGAAAATTAGAAGATCATATATAATATAATATTTATGTACATGGTTATTTTATAATTTAATAAAAATGATTTAACTATTTTAAATATTTTTATCATACACTTTACCAAGTATAAGTACATGGTAAGGGTTAATTCTATAATTTCTCCATTATCAAAGGTTGTTTATACGTGAGTATCTACTAGGACCTCTTTATCGTAAACAGTCACGTTTCTTAAAAATATATTTAAAAACATTTTTTCTATTTCCTAGATTATGGATTAATGACATTTACAACCTTTTTTGAATTTTTATAAAATTTTTTGAAAGTATTCATTCCGTCGCATTCCAAACAAGGTACTTTATGACCTTTTCGACAAATTGAGGTAAGAATATTTTTTAACTTATACGGTGGGAGCATCTATTTTCTAACATTATAGCACCTTTGAATATTACCTTATAATCTTATAATAATATTTTAAAAATAAATTTTTTCTTTTATAATTACATGACTTTAAAGTGATTTCAAAATATAAAGAGATATTTCTCTCATATAGTTTTGATTTATCTTTGTCAACAACCTTCGATGGATTTTACACTTGTTTAAAGTTGATTTATTATGATACAATATCTCATATTGAATTGAATGTTTTGTGATATGTTTTACTGTAGATGTGTTATTTTTGTCGAATTCATGGTTTATGGTTAAAGTATTAACATTCCGTATAATAATTTTATTACGAATGCATATGGTATGTTTCAACCTTTTCATATGAGTAATGCATTGGACATAGTAAGTAACAGGTGGACGGCGTTATAGCTCCTCGATGCATCAGTAGGTCGTATGAGACAAACTAGTGTCTTGGCACAAGGCCTAGACAAAATCTTATTTTTTGTCTTGGCACGAGGCCTTGACTATGTGGTTAGGATGTCCAGTAGTATGCATTCCATCATTTTGGAATTGGCTATTGAAATTACATGTGATAATTTAACTAGTAGAATATCCATGTGAATAAGTAAATGTAATTATTTGATATATCTTTTGTATATTATGATAATGTTTATTTTTAAAAGTCTTGTGTTTTAGTCTTATACATTTCCTTAAAAATACATTCTTATTTATGTAAGATTCCTCTATATTGTTATCCTAAATGTGAACTACAGTACCCCCTTTCTATGTTTTTTGTTTACCAAGATGCAAAGTAGTATATTATGACTGACCTGTAAGGATAGTCTAACAGATATTAATGTGTTTATAGGAGGAATTTTTTTTTCTTTTTTCATTTTATAATGTAATGTAAAACATGAGTATGTATCTAGTACATCCAAGGCTACTAAACTGATTTGTCTTTTGAGATTTGATCCCTTGTGATCATGCCAATGTTATATAATAATGCACCGACTCTAGGTAGCTAGGTTTAGGGAATCATAGTATGGTAGTGTAGAGATGATATTAACCTCGTATTTATAAACTTAAAATAAATTATTTTGAAATGATATAGACAACCAATTTCCCTATTTCCATAATAATGTGGAATTTTTCAAAGTGGAAAATAATTTTTTTGTTCATCATTTTTGAAAAAATAATCAATATTATCATGAAAAAATTCAAAATTAGTTCCATAAACTATAATATCATCAAGAAATACCTCTACGATGCATTCTCCCATATACAGAATTGTACATACCATGAATCACTTTAATGTTCCTAGGGAATTGTATTAATGAAAAAATATATTTTATATATGTATGTACTAAAAGACTAAGTAAATTTCATTTTCATGATCTTCTACTAATATAGGGACACAAAAGTATCCTGAAAATCCATCAACACAATGATAATGACCCTAATTAACCAATATCTCATGTATCAATTCTATAAAATGAATCTTTAAGTGGAATATTTTGGGTCACATGGTTCAATTTTTTATAATATATATATATACCATCCATGTATTTTCAATCATATTGGGAACTAATTAAATATTTTCATTCAAAAAAGTAGAGATCCCTATATTTTTTGGTATAATATAGATGAGGATCACTCATTAGAAATGTGAAATTTGGTATATGATACCACCTTTTAAAATTATTTTGAATTGTATTTTAATTAATAACCTGGATGATTTTTATCATCTTTTTAGGCTTCATCGTAGGTTTTAATTTTCTCTATAACAAAATACAATGAAAACAAATAGTCAGTTTAATCCGAGGAATGTACCCTAGTGACTAACACATGGCCCTGAAATTTTGTTTCAAAATAGATAATAGTTTTAATTCCTGATTAGGTTCCAGATTATTTGAAACCATCATATATAGTTTTCTATCATCAATTACATATTAAAATTTCATGTTCTGTGGTAGAAGCGTTAACTACATATTTAGAGGTTGTGCTAGGAATGGTGTTCACTCAATGTTACTCACATTAGAAACCATAATCTAGATAGAATGGAATTCAGTGATAGACTTAAGTTGACCATAAAAAATATCAATTGAATTATTAATCTAACAAGTCATTACATAACATTGATTAAATATTCAAATTATTTTGAAATAAATTATTATCCAAAATTTTCAGTAATTTTTTATTTTCTTCTAAATTTCATATTTCATCCAAATTTGGGATATCTTCATCTATGTAGAAACGGTCTACTAAATGAGAAGAACTAATATTAGAAAAATATTATTTAAGGAACATCACTGTGTAGAGATTAGTAAAATTAATATTTTAATCACCAAAATCCATAGATTAGGTTCCCTCATGGATATTTATTATGTTTTTTGTGTTTTCAAAAATAATATCCGTAAATCTACTAGGGTGTAAGAAGTACCAAATTTTTCTTCCATGTCAAAAATATAGAAATATTCTAGGAATAATAGGGTAGTTACATGTACTATAATTTCTTCTAAAACTCCCACATGTAATGTTGTTTCTCAGTTGACTATATGATCAACTAATTCTCTCTCACCTATAGTGAATAATAAGTTGAGTAAGGTTTAACATTTTTTATTCACTCAAATCACATAAATCATTATGGAAAGTAACATTTAATATAGTCTAAGTTATGGTAAAAGTACTATATCCGAACATTTTCTAACAAATTGTGGAGCTATAATGGTAGGAATATTCTTACATAGTCTAAATTTTCACCTATATGTTTTTTACCTTATTAGTAAACATTTCCTTGAGAAATTTTTCATACATTGTAATTTTATTGATTGCATCCATTAGTGGTATGTTGATTTAAAAATTTATAAAGGTTTCAATCACATATTTTTATAGATTATAAACACACGTTTCAGTTGTGGTTCATAATTTAAGGTATGGGTGGTTGAACTGGATGTAGATCCTCCATATTAGCATTGCCATTTTCTATCTTCACTAGTTTCACAATACAAGGTTCGTTATTTTGTTTCCATATATATTTTGGATCATTTTACATGTGCTTTTCAGCTCCAGATTTGTCTTAAATGTATGTTTTATTACATCCCAACCACTTTTCAATGAAATAGACCTCACATTACTTAGGGGGTTAGGAACTAATTATTCTTGTATATTACATTAACCTTAATTTACCAAAAACATTTAAGTGGTGAAGATATTTCAATATAGTATTTTTAACTACATAATTTTAAATCTATGAGTTTTGAAAGTGTATTCGGATTCTCTTTATTCTTTATTAGAGATCTTATAAGATCTTTCATTGAAGGCTCTTGGATTAATCCTTGAGGTGATAGCTCAAATAATATTGAGGAATATTCCTCTAAAATTTTGTATTATTATATGATTGTTAATAATTCTTCTAGTACATTGGCCTTAATGTTTTTTGAATAAAAATTCTATATTGAATGGTTTTATAATCCTTGAATTGTTTGGTTGTGGGAATAGCCTTTGGTACATTGAACCATAGCTCTCAGTTTCCTTAAGTCAAGGGAATTTATCTACTAAATTATCCACTAAATGGTATAAGTAGAAGAATCATAGGGTGTGTTGAGAGTTTTTCATTTAATTTTTTTCAACATAACTATATTATAAAAATGGTTAGCTCTTAAATTATAGTATCATGTAAAGGAGATTTATAAATCATTACCTCATATAAACCTCTATAAGTAAATCTTGTATAAAATTTTTTAGAGTTATATGAGATCCTCTCTATCAACTCTCTAGCTTTAGATAAGGGATTTTCTGTTAGGTATCCCCTTGAGGATACATATACCATGTTGTAACCATTTTTTAGAATCCCTTGATTGGCAGTTACCATGAAGTTGAAATCCTTAAAGGGTTGATGTGGGATGAATTCATTTAGATTTATTGACAACATTGAAAATTCATATAAAGTCACTCCACTAGAATTTATAATCCCATATATCTCATTACTTAGCAATTTAATTCTTGAAGCAGTGAGAAAAATCTAGATGAATGAACTTTAGAGATCATATCATCATATAATACCTCTAGATTATATGATTTACAACCATTCCATTGATGATTCTGCTAGGGATACTAGGAAGTACCTCTATCTAATTTTAACTTTTGAAAATAATCTTGGATTGATTGTATTTCACACAACTCTAAACTTCGTAAAGTGAATTTTGTGTCGTCTTATGCTAATCCATAAAACTTGGGTAATTATTTGATTAGTATTTTAATAAGTATAATATAAAATTAGTTGTTTGGTTTTGGCAATAGCTTATTAGAATGCATTAAATTTTTTCAATGTAAATATGAAATATTTTTTTATTTATGGATGATTGTATTCTATTTTTTCATTTTTTAATAATGTTCTAGATGACATAAACGAATCTGATGGAATATATTTCAATATAAATGTGAAAATCACCCTATTCAATTTCCTATAAATTCATATATTCTAGACACTAAAAACCAAGTTCCTCTAAATCTATAGAAAAAAACCATGCAGATGAAAAAAACTATATCTAACCACATATAAAAAACAAATCAAAAAAATGAAAATGAAAAATAAAACACAGAAAGGTTTTTCTCCAAGGAAATAATGTCAGGTTGATGTGATATGGATATCATTGGTTGGACATAAAATAAGTTTGATCCCAAGAAATAAAGTATATTTTTATTTTAGTTTTTATAGTGAGTTGTTACATTTAATTTTATTTGTGTGTTTGATAGGTGGGTTAGAATTGGGTCGGGAAATATAAAATAATTTTAGTGTATTTTTATTTAAGTGGAAATATATTTTTAAAGCATTGGTATCAACTACGATATTCCCACTCCATCCCTAATTAAAAATAATTATACAAAATAAGTATCTCATTCTTTAACACTAACCATCATATACCTCAATAAATTACCCATTCATAGAACTTTTCTTGTTTAATAGGAATGTGAAATGATAATTTCACCACAATACCTTACTTATGAAAGTGATCATAATTTTTGTATCACTCCTGAATATACATAATTCACTCCATAGTATGGAAAATTAATAATATATAGGGGTATTATTTGTGTTAATACAAAGAATAATAGGACGAAGAATTAGAATAAAATGAATAATGGAAACCTCACATTATTTAAAATATATATATCCTCTTAAAAATATTAATCAAGATAAAAATAAACAATTACATTTAGAATTAAATACCATGGGATTTCAATTATCTCAAAAGATAATATAAAACATGACATCTAACAAGTGGATTGAATAGAATCCCACTTTATAGTTGATATAATATAGTCTTCCCTCACAATTTTTTAATTCCTTCTCCTAGAATATTAGCACTGCGATACCTCTATATATATCACTTTTGTGTCACCTTCTATATATATATATCCTTGGGGTAAGAATTTATTTTTTGGTCTCATCTCATGGATATTATCACTTTGAATATCTTCCCCTAATCATTTTCTCCATTCATATATGGATCTGTTCTATATGAAGTTCCAGAGTATTCTTTACCTGATTTTGTCTAACCATGCAAATGAATTTATTTCATGTAAATCCATATGAATTTATAAAAAATTTATTTTCTGTTCCATATAGTTCATAATTATTGGTTATAGTTGGACGAAATTAGGGGGTGAATTTCCCTTTTAAAATATATAAAAAAGAAGAAAAATGAAAATTATAAACGAAAATAATAACAAATAAATATAGAGTATGTGTATCTGAAAAATAATATTAATTAAATATAAAGAGATAAAGGAAATCAATTGATAAATGTGATTAACGATTAATTTATATATTATAATAAAATTGAATTCATGATTATAAATAAAATTTAATTGAAAATATCATGATAATTTTGACATGATTTATAAAATATAATTTTGAAATAAATTACGTGAGAAGAGAATCATGATTAATCATATCAAAATTATGTGATATGAAATTTGAATGAGTATAAAATGTGGAAAGTAAATAAAGGAGTGTTATATAGATATATAATTTATAATGTAGTTGAGAAATTGTGTAGTGTGGGACCCTATATATTCCCCCCTCAGGTTGGGAAGTTTCACTTCTTACACCCTTTATTTTAATGGATATTAAGAAAAACATTACTCCTTAACCTTTTCAAGGTTGTGATAATATACTTTTATCCCTTAGTTCAATGGAATTAAGAAGCTTTAATCCATTCATTTCATTTATTGTATCAAGATATCCATAATTAAAGTTAAATTGGAAGAATAGATACTTTCAAAACTCTAATATGTCATAATGACTCTTTTATATAACTCAAAAAAATTATAATGGAGGGGGGAGATATAGAGGTAATATAGGATGAGGGCCTTAAGATAATGACAATTGGATTTGGATCTTTAAATAATGGGTTTTATATTGTAAGAAAATTTTCATAAAGATATTGTCGATATGATTTCATATATTATTATATTAAACCAGAGGTCGTCAGGCCTATAATTTGTTTTATTTATAGCCTCTACTAATCAAGGATTGTTCGAAAATTCATCATCTTCATTAGGCATATTCAAACAAAATTTAATATCAATGGGACCCACTAAATTTAATAATAATGAATTTATGGGTCAAAGACACCGGATGGATGGATGATACAACCAAAAATATAGTTGACCTATATGGATATATTTTCTTTTCCCACCTCCACTAATTGGTGGGTTATCTTATATGATGTATCTAATGGAATTCTGTTTCCTAAAGGGATCTATCCACACTGCACTGGTTTGTCGGTACAGGGTACCTGTTAGGCCATACTACCTACAAGGTTCCAAGCATAACTATGGACATCCACACCTATTTACATAACTATAATTGATTCTTTAATTTTCCTATTTTAATCCATCATTACCATTAATATTTCAATTCATGTATGAATTTATTTTATGAAATATCCTCTAAACACTTTTAATTCCATCACATGGCCCAATAAAACATGACATTGTTTTCAATCTTTGTAATTGATAATAACAGAAATAAAACCACTAGATACAAATATATGTGTGTGTTATCATTAAAAAAAATTTAGAGGGGGTGGAACAACAATCTCAACATTTTCTATGAAAACAAACACATAATATAAAAAGAGATATCAAGAGTTAATAAAGAGAGAATCATACATTCAAAGTAATTGAGGATAATATTAAAGTCCACGATATTTAAAACACTTAATACAAAAATATATATCAAGATTAAATGAAGAGTAAATCATGCATTAAATGTAATTCAAGATAATTGTTGAGGTAAATATATTCCAAACAAGATATTCAATTTGATCAATAGAAAAATATATGAGTTCTCTCCCATTGAAACTGAACAAACTTATCTCTTACATATTATAAATTTTAATCACCTATGTATAAAATATTTTATCCCCCTTGGTGACTATCAAAATGAAAAATAGAAGAGGAAAATAATTAAAAATTCTTATATAAAATAGATACTTACAAAAAAGAAAAGATATCTTAGCCAAGAAATATTGACTTCCACAAAAGGATTATCATAATATTAAAAAAAATTATATAATAAGGAATTTAAATATATATATATATATAATGTATAAATAATTAATGTTTTTGAGATTTATTAAAGGTATAATATTTTATTTTGAATTACTCATCATCTCAAATTAAATATATATTCGATGAAATTTTTTAAAAACAATTTAAAAAATTAAAAATAATGGGATAAGAGTGATTCACATGATTGTAAAAAGAAAAAAGATAATATTTTAAAAACATAGCTGAGAAAATATTTAAAACATTATAATAAAAAATAAAAATGTTAGAAATATATTCATTTTGAAATCAATAAAAGGAAAATAAAAATGAATAAAAAAATTGAACAACAAACATCTCCTCCTTAATAATATTTTGGAAAAGAAAATGTAATATTTCCTTCTATCCAAATCATGGTGGTAAATCCATGGTAGAGATAGAGAGGGGATATTCCTAGGAAATGAACTTTATGAGGGGATAATTTATAAAAATGAATCATTTGAGCCCCGTAAAGAAATAGATCCATCTTAAAATCATTGGATAATGGTTTCTGTAAATTAAGGCATTTAATAAGTAAATGGAAAATGACTCCAAAAAAGGGTAACATTAGTAATAACATAAATCACTTTTAGAGTTAAAAATAATACATATATATATATATATATCAATTATTCAAATAGAATAATTAAATATAAGCCAATGATTTAAAGATAAAAAATTATATACAATATATATAAAGAGTATTTTTAATTTGATTCATGTTTGAAACTAAAATCCATTATAGTATACAATATTCAATTTAAAACAAACATGATGAAAATGGTGTACTCACTCTTTGAAAATACATTTTTATAAATTATTCCCATATGAATTTGAAATGAAACTTCAAGAAGGTGGGATTTTTTATAACCATTCCCTAACGTATGACATTTAATTACATGTGAAATAATAAAAAATAAAAATTATATTATAATAATAAACATTCTCATTACACATAAAAAATTATAAATAAATGTTAAATAATAAAATAATCCTAGAATGAAATAGAATAACCATAATCATCTCCCCTATATAAAATATAATGTCCCATCAACCAATTGTAAAATATAAAATACAAAGAAACAATTTTGAGATTGATGGACCGTTAAATTGGATTTGGATCACCCTTTTTCATTGAAAATCGAACTTATGAAATGAAAAGTCATCAAGTGGAATATCCCTATAAAATATAAAATATGAATCCTTTTGGTACCCTGATTCTAGGTCCAACAATATTTTCTAGAATATATTTTGGATCCCAAAAATGTTTAGAACAAGAATTTATGTTAGATAAATAGGATGAATGATCCATTGATATAGGTATACAATATCATTAATTATTACAATAATGTTTTTTAATAAGATTCCAATGTTTATGAGGATATTGTCAAAAAATAGGGAATGTCCTTTAAGAAAATTTAATTTTTTTTGAAAAATTATTAGAATTTGATGAAAAATTCAAGAATTACATTTAACAAAATTTTGATAGCCCAAAATAATATATCAGTAGTTATTTCCATGGATGAATTGAGTGAAAGTATTTTCAATCTCATTTATTTGAAATTCTAATTTCTAAATTTTCGATTGTGGTTTTAATTTAAAAAAATATTCATTTTTTATTTAGATGATAGATCTTTATCATTAAGAAGTTGAAGTTACTCATTAATATTTATTAAATACTTTTTATTGAGATATTTATATTTATAAATAAGTTAATTGCATAAATATTCAACACTATTTTTATCATTATTTTGTTCTTAATTGTTAGTATATATAGATAATCAATTACAAGATGAAGGATATTAAGAAAAATTATTAATCCCATCACCTGCCTCTAAGTGAACCATGAGGCATTTAGGACTTCATTCATTATAGGTGTTTTATGATGATGAGTCTATGGAGTCATCACTTAGACTATAGGTTTTTTATTTAAGATAATTATTATCTTTTATATTTTATTTCAACTTCTTTTTGTAGATGGGGAAATCCATTCTAATATGACCCTTATTGTTGAATTCATAACCTGTCACTTCCAGTTGGTAAAATTTATTTTTCTTTTTGGAACTATGTGATGATTTATTATTTGGATTCAACATTTTAAATATATTTATCTGGAATAAAATTCAGGCTCATTATCATATGAATCATAATCATTAATTTATTTTAAATCAATTGTTAATTTTGATTCTTTTAAATAGTTTTATACTTTTGAATCTTTTTTTGATTTATACATCATCATGATTTCGTATGTCATAATAGAGCTGATGAGAACTACAAGAGGTATGTTCTTATTTTCTTTATGTTCTTGTATAACCATTATGTTAGGATCTAAAGAGCTAGGTAAAATATCAAGAATCTTCTTTTCTAATTTTTCAATAGTAAAAGAATCCAAAAGAGACTTATGGCCATTATAAATATCATTTAACCATGTAAACAAATCTAAAATATATTCACTTAGATCCATAGTAATACATTAAAAATATTTTCAATATATGAATATATATATATATATATATATCAATTCTATAATCTCTAGATTTATTGGTTCCTTCATGAGTAATGTATATAAATTTTAATATTTCATGATAATTTTTTATATACTTATATGATGAGATTAATTTTTCTCTAATCCAAAATGGAAGAAATTAAAATCTATTCCTTCCAATTCAAAAGCATAAATATTAGTGGGAGTTAATTTTTAGTATTTTTCCCTTATAAGGGTATAACCATGAATAAAAATTATCTATATTTGATAACCAATAATTATATAAAAAATAGACATGTGTATTTTTTGAAAATTATTGTTGGAGCCATCCAAATTGGCGCATAACCCAAATACTTCCATTTAGAAGAACCATGGGTGTTTAAAAGGATAGATTATTAGAAATATAGAAATTTTAAATTGATTAATATAAAAAAATATTTGAAAACAAGATTAATGAAAAAAATTTAAAATAATTACATAATGAAAAAAATAAAAATATCACATTTGATATCAAATGTTGTTCGAAGTATGATTTAAAGTGCGGGGGTTCATTAACCTTAATAAAATTAAAACAATACTAATTATTCAAAATAAAAACTAAAATAACATAAATAAATATATAGTGCATGACTCAAAAATATAATATTATGTAAGTATAGCGTGATAAGGGAAATCAATTGATAAATATTTTCAATGATTAATTTAGAGATTGTGAAACATTTGAGAACATAAATATAAATAAAATAATTAAAAAATGATCATTAAGATTTTAGTACAATTTATGAGGGATAATTTCAATTTAAGTTAATGGAGAAATTATTTAAAATTAATTATATTGAGTTATTTGATATGAAATTCAATATGAGTATGAAAAATATAACGTAAATAATAGAGAGAAAGAGAGATATTTTACAAAGTAGTTTGAAAATATCTTGGTGTGAGCCTCTACATCCCATCCCCTTGGTTTGAGATATTTTCCTTATTACTCCATTGATTTTAATGGATATATAGAAACTAATCAATCCATTTAATTTAGAATATTGTTATAATAAAACTCATCTAACTTACTTCAATGGAAGTAAGAACCCATATCCTATTAAATTTACCAACCATAGAAACAAATCTATTATAGAAGGTTGGTGAGAAGAAGATATGTTTTCTTAACAGAAACCCATTAAAAAAAATATCTAGTATCTCTAAAAATTATTTTTAAAATTTATAGAATGTATATATATGTAATGTATATTGAGAGTATTAATAGATTGAGAATTGGATTTAGCTCTATGAAATAAGGCTTTATGATTTCTTGCGATTCTCCAGGAAGAAATCATTGATTTTATTGAAAGAATTATTCAATTACATTGTATCTCTTCAAGAATACATGTTTGTATAATTATATACTAAAAAACATCATTAAATGTTATGGAATTATTCAAAGTCATTAATTATATTTAATAACTATTTAAGAGTTCTAGGGACTACTGAATTTAAGAAATTTGACATTCCGTACTGAAATTGTTGTCAAGTTAGATGATCTTACCCTCTATACTATGGGATACATAGAGATATCCTAGTTTTTCTTACTTAATTTTGTTTGATAGTGCTTCCAATATGTTATATGATGGACTCCTACTGCCAGAATTCTTCTTTTAACATGGAACTGACTATCTCGTGCATTGTACTTACCAGCCAATGATTCTGGCCAAGTTCCAAGAATAATAATGAAACTCTATGTTTCATTCAATTCCCTCAATTGATACATGAATCTTTATTTGATGAATCCAAAATATCCATTAATACTTCAATTGAAACATCAATTTCCATAAATAAGTATAGTTCAAAGCCTTTTAATTCTATCACTTGGTCCATTAAAACCCTGACATGGTATTCTCTTTTCATAAATGAGAATCACATAAACAAAACCATTTGATAAAAAGATTATTATTTTTGATCATGAAAAAATCATAATATTGTGAGAGTTATAAAATGAATATCTTAATTGAATTTATTATTATGATATAGTAAATCCATGTAAGATACTTTCACATTTCATCACCTTGATACATCTCCAAGAATTCACTTCAATTAATCTTATAAAATATAAGATGGCTCTTTTGAACAACAATTTTATAAAATTCCAATTTTCACCTCACATGAAAATAATTTGTAATATGAATTCCCTTAAAATTAACTTTAATCTTATAATGTGGCCAAATTACCCATATATTTTTGGATGACCAACCTTATGATATACAGTTTATGACATTTACAAAATATTGGGTTGATCGTACAGTTTTTAGGGAAAACCATTGTGAAATTATTTGTAGAATTTTACACATCCCATAGTTTTAAAAAATTATAATACGTCATAGGTTGTTATGAGTATGGAATTTATGAAATTGGATGATCCCTATTATATAATTCATGGGTGACACTTATGAAATTTTTGAATGAATATTATTAAATACATATTCAATCATATAGTTTAGTGAATTAACCAAATTTTAATGTTTATCTTAAAGATGAACATTAATATATACATGGTGGCATATAAATTTTCTATTTTAACAAATTTAAATATTATAGAAGATGTTGTATGGGATACTTCAGCTTCCAACTTCTTAACATCGAGGATTTTAGAAATTAATCTAAAATTCTCAAACAAATGAATTTAGCAATTTCTTGATTAAATAACAGTTTAAAATGATAAAAAAATAATTTCTATTTTCTATAAAACCAAAATATTAATATAGATTATAAATTGAAACATTTATTTATAAATATTAAAAATTCAAAGTGAAAATTCAATAAAATCCTAAAACAAAATTTCAAATATTATTGCATGATCTATCACACTCTATCCCACATTCCTTATATAAAATTACAACCATTAAACACTTTACCATCATGGATCCATCATTTTCCAAAATTAATGGAGTTATAATTATTCCAGGAGAATATTTTCATCATAATACAACCTTAAGGAGGACACACTCTCACCATTCCCAACCACTGATCACTGTCATAATAATTCCATGAATATAAAAGATAATTAAACACAAATGAGAAATGACCTAGATTCATTACTATTTTCTTCCCAAAGGAGATACATTAGCTTATTTATTCACCATCATAATAATTTGAGAGTATATTTTTTATTTGGAATATAATGATTTAGAGGGAGAGAGAGATAATGCACTTGAATTAAAATTCAAAATGGATTATTACTAAAATTAAACAACAAAGCCTATGTTATTTCAAAAACATTTTCCATGATAAAATGAGTGTCAATCATTTTCAATGAAGATAAAAGTTTTTATTAATTAAAAATAAAAAGATTCTTCAAACTTACTATGTTGAATGGAGATCAGATTCTATACAAGCCTATTTGAGTAGTAAGTTGGTTTGATGTGGGTGATGAATTTGAATTCTTCTCAACCATTAAACACATTGAAATTTTATATAAAATATAAATCTTGAATTCTTCATCCATTTCAGTATCCTTCCTAACCCTATTTTCTTGTTTTAACTTGAATAAATTCATTTTTTCAAACAAATATATGTAAATATCTTCTCATTAATAAAGCGTTTGATGTATTCCACATAATTAAAACTTTGTCCAGAAAATTTCAAAGTATATTTCCTTATGAATCATAATAAATATTATTGTGTTCTCCTATATATTGGTAATATCACCCACATAATAAATTATAGTCTCTTTCATGTAAATGATTTATTTTTTAAAACCATTATATATCTTGTTGTCCATCCCCATGGAAAAGGAAAAATATTTACGTATCCCTATTGTTATGGAACTCATATATATTAATTGTCTCTTATGTGAGGTTTTTAAATTCCGCACAAATGTTTTAAACATCCATAGTTCGAAATATGAAAATAATATGCATCACTCAATTTGTGGTGTAAATAATATAGATCATGCTTGAGGACTCTTGTGTAGGAATATTCCCATATGTAATGTTTTTCACATTTCCAGTTTGGCTAAATTCCACCTCAGTGAAAAGCAAAAACTTTTACATATCACCTATAATCTTTTATAGATGAAAATAAAGCAGGTAACATCACATACAATGAAAAAATAAATGACCTTTAATTATATCCACACCCATAGGGAAAACATTATGTATCCTAAAAATTACATTAACTTATTAGATGGCCTAAACATAAGGTTCCCCCCCATTAGTAAAATACTTTAATCCTAGGAATTTATATTTATACATCATTTATTTCCAACATAAACTGTCTCATTGTTTTCCAAATTTGAACATGCTTCTTGAAATATCTTCTTCTAAAATATTCCTCTTTCATAACATTGAATTTTTAGGATATCCAAATTCTTTCTTTCCGAATTTAATTAACATTCAAAAAATCATCCTTCTAGAGTATTCAACTTCCAAAACTTTTTTTAAAATATATAAAAATTGGAAATTAAGTCTCTCTCAATAAATTAAAATTTTAATGATTAAAAAATTAATTAAAATCACAAATTTATGGTATTAACAAATTATTACCAAAAAATCCATAAACTAAATATGAGATAATTTACCATAAACATGAAATTTCTGGGGATTTAATCATTAATTAACAAAACAAAAATAAGGTAATTTTATTCTCTACCGATTTCCATTTCATCATCAAGTATTTTTCATGTTTCATTTTAAATATATTATATTTTCACCTCATCGGATTATCTCTTTTTGAGATATAATAAAATAGTAAATGTAATGAATATTTGAAAATATACATACCCTCAAATGTTTCTTGTTATACAATATTTTTGACCAATATCAAACACTCTTCATGTTGTTAGATATTCTTGTTTCTTTCTTCAATCTAAGTATTCATGTCTTCCTATAATTTCTTCCCTTTATACCTTTCATCATCCTTTGAATGCAAAAGCACATAAAAATGTTTCTTTTTTCCTTTTTCAGTTGTTCATATGAGTATTAGATACATAAGGTTTAATCTATCTTATTTTATCCTTTTACTCTCATCAACCAGTTCTTGTATTTTGGAAAATAAATCTTCTCTTTTGGACTTCAAATTTTGAACCTCTTTTTAGAAACAACCTTTTTTCCATTGGACCAAATTTGAGTTTAAGAATCATTGATAATATACCATGTAATTATTTTTCTTAGATATAATATTTATATTTTATGTGAGAAGCTACCTCAATCAATATTCTAATCAATATTTTCAACTTTTATATTTCACTCTTTATCCCCAAGACAAGAAATCTGTATGACTCGTATTGTATCACCGTGATATTTTAGAATATATTTCAATTTAAAAATTTTGATCTGTTGAAAGCCTGTAAAGTATGAAATATCAAAAATAAGAGAGTAATTGTTTATTAAAATATAATAATAGAAAACTTTACTATATATTTAATATAAATTGATAAATAAATGACTTTGAAAGAGGGATCAAATTTACATAATAAAATACCATTGATTATTTTTGGCAGAATTATTTTTTTTTGATAGATTTAATAATTTTTAGGAATAATATTAATAAATTTATGAAAAAAATTAAAGTAATAAATTTTAATATCACTTAATAAAATCCATTAAATGGTTAATTATGGATAAAAATATTAGTATAATAATTCTTGTCTAAATTGAAATATTGTGTTTACAAAAATTAATTAATTTAAAAGATTATTTGTCTTTTTTAGTATAAATACTATGTAATAGTAGTATTAATATAATTAGAATAATAAATATCAATATATACACCAATTATCAATTGGTTAAAAAAATATAAAATCATTTCAAGGTAAAACGATATATTTTACAGACAAATGTTTTTTATTGTGTGTAATGTATTTATAAAATGAAGGTAGGTGTAGGTGTTCTCAAAGTCCAAAACCATAAAATAATAAAATGACGAGAAGAAAATAATATTTAGATCTTAATGTAATTATATACACCATCTCTTATATTTGAATCATGTAGATTTTAAAAATGACCAAAAAGTACCCAATACCAAAGAGAGACCCACTCTTCCATGGATTCCTTTGAATGAGAATATAACACCATAACCCCCTCCAAATATATGTGAGTTAATAGATACATTATTAAATATGTTTGATAATAAACTAAATGTGATCCTTATATGAAATACATGACACAAATTTTGTTCTTTCTTATAATATTAACAACCAATAAAGTGTCACATTAAATCTTTATTATATTCCAACCAAAATGATTTTGATGTATGAAGTCATAAATAATAACCTATATATTAGTTTTAAAGGAAATATTGTTACCAAAAAACACCATGAATTCACCCTTAATAAACCCTATAGAATTTATGAAAATACCTCCATGCCCGGAGAATCTAGGTGCACCTATGGCTTCACCATCTACATTTTCTTTGATCCTTGATGTCCAAGGAGGTATCTGACATACCTAATTAGGTTGCCTTATAGATATAACATATTCACTATCTTGTTAATGTTTCTAACCTAAGGTATACATGTAACCCTAATATCCTTTATGATTAAATAAATGATGGTATGTGGATCCTGAACCCAACCATCAAACCTAAAAAATTATAGCATTCTAGATGTGTAATATTCACAAGGAAATAACATGTAAAAAAATTATGCTAATAACATATCTAAAACATAAATAATAAATCAATAAAGTTAAAAAATTCATTTTGGAGCACAATATTGTAATCAAATAATGAATAAAGATTCCTCTAGATTAATTTGACAAAATAAAGACAAAGGAAAATATGATAACAATGTCATAACATTTATAACTCAAACTCAAATTAATGTAATTTGGTGATCAAGAATCATTAATATTTCATTATATGGTAGCCCATTATTCTAGGGCTTCTATGTAATCATATTTCATGAATAAGGGATCTAATTATTCCATAAAAGACACATCTAATTGAGACAGTTTTGTGTAATTTTATTTATGAATCATTAATATACCACAACATTTAAAAAACTCATGTGATCATGGAGCCAAAATCCATTTTCATCTTTTACAAATTCAATGAACCAGACCTATTATAGTATATCATCTGGTATAAAAGACTCTAGTTGAGGCATATAGTCCATTGAATTTTTCATTGAATGACATTAATGGTTATAGGGAAATTAATAGAGTCAAATAATTGTATGCTCAAATATATAGTAGAGAAAAATTTCAATGAGAAATTACTTGAGGTAGTTTAGAGAGTATTATACATGATCTTATCAAATGATTTCCTAATGGATGGCTATAATGATGAACACTGAAGGAGTGGCTATCTATATAAATTTTTTAAATCATAAATTGCATAAGAAAACTGGTTTCCTAATTGGTGGAGTGCTGAATGTTCCAAGTGAATCTTATGATAAAATAATTATTAAAGATATTGAGGATTTTAATACCCATTCAACCCATATCAATATATTTGGTTCTCATTTTATAGGATACTGAAACATGTTTCCATTTAACCCTAGAGAAAATAAATTTTTTTCAAGTTGTAGACTATAACCTTTTAATAAATTGTGTTTTCCATTAATATTTGTGGAAATATTACATAAAAATGGATGATATAATTGAGTTGACTAGAAAAAACTATTATTTTTTTATATGGTTTTTTCCTGACAACTTCATAGCTAAGATGCGCTTTTCAAGAAATTACATTAAGATAGACTACCTTAAACTTCCCAAAAAAGTAAGGAACACCCAAGTATGTAAAGGGGAGATCCCATTACATAAAATTTAAAGATATAATGAGATGGCTCTTCCTTACCACAAAGATACCATTACCAAAGATGTCCACTTATTTATATTAGTGTATAGCCTACCCCAAAATAGTTCCTTTATTCCTGAAGTTATCTCGAATTAGTGAAAAATTAACTCATCAGCCTCAAAATAAATAAATTATAGTTGGCATAAAAATGGTTATTCAAATACTTAAGGTTCTTGTTATCCTTAATGGGACTAATGAGGTCAAATTATATATAATTGAGGATGAAACCACTTAGTTAGTCTTCCAAAATTGCAAAGAGAATAGATGAATATAGGTAACACTATATAAGTCCTCTTGAGAAGCTGAAAAACCCCTTGGTAATGCCATTAATAATGATAGACAGTCTCTAGATTATATGTAGGGATTGAATTAGTCAAAATAATATCTAAAAAATATCCATACTTAGTGTGGCCATGGAGTGTAAATTACTAGTTATGTTTGTCAATGGCCTTTTGGATATCTAGTTTCAGTGCAAAAGATTCCATTCAAAGATTTTTTTAATGAAATTCCACAAACTATAGATTTGAGTAGATTTATAACATTATATTTCCTCTAATAATAAATATATATTGTATGTGGAAATGAAATTATTTTCCATACCTCATAGTGTCCTAGATAATATTTTTATAATAATTTTTAGAAGGTTATTCCTATAAATAGTGGTCTCATAGTCCCTAAAATTTGATATATAGTCTAACATTAGAATAATATTATTGAATTAATAGTTTTCATCAAGGCGAGAATACTCCCTAGAAAAGAATTGTTTAGTAAACATAGAGATATCTTGGTGAATGATATCCAAATATTACATAAATAAACTTATTATAGAAACCTTATATACCACCAGCACTGTCTAAATTCAAGGAAATTATAGAATATTTAATTTCAAAATATAAAAGTGTGGCTATAAAAAAGGAATTTTCTATTTTTTATTTGGAACAATTAATAACATCTTTAATGTAATTTTCATTTCATATTGAGTTATAATTGAAAATATGTGTAAAAAATCAACCAAAGAATTACCAATATCATTTGCTTAGGGATATTTTACTCCATTAATATTGATATTCTAGATATACTTATTAAACATTAATTTTATATAAATCGTGAGAATAATTCATATTTAATGTACCATTATTAAAGAAATTTTAATTTAATTTTCTCCACAAAAATATTCTGATAGATTTTAGACATTTATCCAGATTATATTGTATTTGAATTTTCTCATTAGAGGAAATCCCACGTCAAATTGACATGTTCCAGCAAGCCAAAAGATATATTTTATTCATTTTAATCAAACTATAAAATTTTAAAAAAAAAATTCGTAGTTCTTATGTGATAATTCAGCTTTTTATTATTTCATAGCAACCATCTAGAAGTCATTTCCCTCAACCAATCCTAGACAATTCATTTTAAAAGTTTCCCAATAATCCTTATAGGAAATATAATCATAATTGAATATGAAGGTATAAGGATTGTTCCTATGAGTTTCCATCATGGTATCTATGATAAGTGATTGGTTAGAGTGAAACCATATAGGGGTTCTGGAAGTGGTTTAATGGTTGATATCACTACCCATAGGGGAAATGAAATCTCTATCAATTTATCTAACTTGTATTTTGTTAACAATGAAATGAGATCATATAGATATATCACTACCTAATTTGATTTTGGTATTGTATAAAATATTGAAAAATATGAAAATTCATTTGAGGTCACTCTATGAAACTTATCCCCCATCTTTTCCCTTAGGCACAAAATAGAGTTAAACACACCATTGAGAAGAAAGAAACTATTGGCAGAAGAGGATAACAGACATAACTAATTCCACATTTCTATTCAATTAATATAACAATTGTGACCATAAATGAAATAGATCATGAATCTAGAGATCCAAAATCAATTTTATGAGTAACATGATGTTTCCTAATGTGTGTACTAGAATAAATCAACTCTTTACATTTTATAGACCATAATGTTTCATCAATTTTATTCCGGAAATTATAGGAAACCAAACCAAATCCAACCCAACCTTGTTCAAGTTATAGATTTAGAATATATTAAAATTGAACAATTATCATAGATAATGAAACCAATTAAGGGTTTTACTTCTTGATGAAGTGACTTTGGGACAAAGAATATTAATTTTTATTAATCCCTAGGAAGTTCTAGAAGATAATACTCATTTAGAAGAGGTATTTTCCCTATTCTTGGTTATGTTTTTCTTTTCCACCACCGAGGTAGGAATTTTCCTTTACCTATACCTTTATTTTGAATTATTTGAATCATTTTCTTCTCCACATCATCCATTTTCACATCCCATCTCCTTTCATGGGTGATATATTCAATCAAGGTAGATGATCTAGTTACAATATTAAAGATTGGAGGGGTAGTATTTAAGTACCCTTCTTTTGAAAACACTTCTATGTGGATATTTAATAAAGTATAATTTGGGATACTCATGTTACTCCATAGAAAATGATAAGCCTATAGGTCAATACTTTTTACCATGATGATTAGTGGAAAATTTATCTCCATAAAGTTACATCTTAGATTGGGATTACTCCTTCTGATATACTTACTTAGAGACCAAGAAAATAGAAGAAGTATCCTCTACTTCAGCATACTTCATAGGATTCATAGTCCATTAAGGGTCTTTATCAATTAATGGTTTCATTAGGATAACCATATCCTACAAAAAAGTACCCCCCCCCCCCAAGGAGAATATAGTGGTATCAAACTAGGGGAAATAGATCCAACCTCTTCTACAGTTGGTTTTGTGTTGGCATTCTATTAATTATGTGTGTTGTAAGATCCTAACCATTCCATGCGGTACATATACATTAAATTTATGTCCAAAACTCTTGTCTTATACTAGTAATTTTTTTAATTGGATGAGGATTGGAAGAAGATAATTCAAGTGTCATTCATAGCATAGAGATCAAGATTTTGGAGGGAAATAATAAATCTTATGGTTGGCATATATTAATTGAAAATCATGATACTCAACAATATGAGTGTTGTAGTGAATTGTTGAGAGGTGCGTGGTTAGTTATAACTATTCACCATGAGTTTTACATCTATATAGGGTGTTCCAATGTGATAAAAGGGGCCATGTAGTTATCCCAAGACATGCACCCAAGGTTGTACCCTTAGTTAAAATTTGATAGAATATGTGAATTTTTTTGTGCACGTTTTGGAATACCATGTGGTCAAACCATTTGACCCTTTAAAATTGGGGTAATATAACCCAATTTCATTTAATATTGTAAACCCCTCTTCTTAATTGTTTTTCTATAGTATCCAAAAATTCGAGGTATTATTCCTTATCATTTACTTAGGATTTGAGGCTACTTCTTCATCTAAACTATATTTTCATCATCTTTTATCACGTTGGAATCATAAAGGTAAGTGCTTAAATCAATTACCTTCCATTATTTGTTTATCTAACCATATTCAGACTCATTTTAGTGTAATATGATATTCCTTATCTTCAGGAAATTTTTCTATTTTCATCTATTTCTTCAGTTTTATCTAGAATTAAAGGATGATAATGGATGATGGGAATAATACTAATATAAGGTCTGTTAAATAGTATGTTTTCCTAAAATTTCTGATGTTTTATAACATACACAATCATTATAAACACTTTAATTTTAATTATATACCTTAAAATAATAAATTTACCTAAAATTAAATGGTGGCAATGTTATAATTTCATAATATACTCTTTCTAATAGTCATACGTCTTCCACCTCAACAAGTTCCATACCTTTTGGGTTAACTCATTTAATTCCATTTTCAAATTATGTTTTAACATGTCCAACCAACAATCCAATTTGTGTTGGTTTCCACCCAATTTATTGGATTGTAAATATTAATGAAAATTCACTGCTATGAATACATCACATGACCCTAATAAGATCATTGGTTTTACCCTTGATTAAATTAAATGTTTAGGATTTGAAAATAATACCTTGTCTTGTATTAAGCTATGACCATCAAGTAAAGAATTGTAATACAAGAGAATTATGTCCCCTGTATTTATGTCACTCAGTCTAGGAATCCCATGTACTTGAGATAATTATTAAAATCATCCCATCTACTTATAATACTCTCGAATGGAGACACACATACATGTGATAATTAGGCATTGAGTCACATATTAATGTGATATATGGGCATGGAGTCCCATGTAATTTTGATTATTAGTAATGGAGCTCCATGTACTTGTGATTATCGAGCATGTCATTCCATACATATGTGATACTCGAGTATGGTTTCACATACACAAGTGTTACTCGGTCATGGTGACACATATGATTCATGATATCGGGGCATGGCATCCCCTATCACTACACAACACTCTGAAAAATACACATAGATGTAGGAGATATGCCTTAGGTTCAATCTAGTATTAGTTTATAATTATATATATATATATAAATACATATATAGATTATATATATACATGAATGTATATATATATATAAACATGTGGTCACATATTCATAGATATCACAACACTGACCCTAGAAGGTAGTTCCATCATGGTTTCCTTTTAGAATTACAGTTGACTCATTATTGTTTTTATTTCTATATACATTATTACACAAGTACACCGATTATTTTATATGTACTAGCTATATTATAGTAGACTCCCTTAGTGGTGGAAAACTGAATATATCACACACCCTTTTAGGGTTGTCATTTGGTACCCAAATTGATCTTATGGATATAGGTGGGGACAAATGGGAAGCATCCAACATTGGATTCTTTAATTTTATTCTAGGATGTAGTACGAAAGAAGATGACTGATATTATACTCATGATACTAGTTTAGATATATTTTATCCTTTTTTAAAAGTATTTCTATATGATTGTTCATATGTATCCCATGTTTACCCCCTTTTGATTAGCATCGTGACTTGGTTGTCATTTTATGCATGGTATTGATTCTATTTTTTCCTTTTTTATTTTAACTAGATGTCTATGCATGTAAATTTGATTCATTATATTATTTATGATTATTAATGTAATTTATTATATTATACCACTCTAATAATGAAGGTATATTCTCCCCACCATACCATCTTAGACCCTCATTGCTAGTCATAAGCTTCTTCCCAACAGGGAGACATTCTTGTGGTCATATGGCCAACCGAGTTCTTTTATTATTGAGTAAACAGGGAACAAGATGTAACAAAGAGTTATAAGACGAATTTTCCCTTATTTTACTTCCATTTGGGTTATTATCTAAGATACTAGAAATGTGTTGGGATTTGTTAATGATTTTATGCCTCAGATTAACGAACTCGCACACATGAGAAATCCAAATTACTTGGCTTTTGATATTTCTATTTTGGTTTATTCCTATTATAATTGTATTGATTTCATCTTTGGGAGACCTGCATGATTTTTTTTATTTTATTAATTTTATTTTGTTGTGACTTTCCCATTCCCTTATCCTGGTAGGGTGACAGAGTATTGTTTTTTTCATCGTAATAGGAACCTAGGGATTCATCTGTCATGCATTATTCCATTCCTTGTAAGAGTATCCTGTTTATTTCATTTCCTATATTTTCAAAAAAAATTGTATGTAACTTGAAAATTATAGATATAAATGTGCTAATGGTTTTTCTAATGTTATAATAATTGGGTTAATAAATGTTTATGCATTATCCGAAATGGTGTTTGCACATGTATCTTAATATAAGAACATTAAATAACAAAATATTCCATGTCTGATCCTTGGATCATCAGTCACAACATCTAAAATGTTAGATTATTTTAATTACAATAATTATAATGGTAATATATAAAGAGTTTACTTATATAAATTTTGAATGGAAATTCATTTTATAAAATAATTTTCAGTGACTTGTTACATCATAATAGAAGATATAAGGGTCATTTCACAGTTACATGATATGTCAATTGCAACATATAAATATTATGCCTTTATAACTTGGGAATGGAGACTCACATAAGTGAAACATGATACCTATATTCATATAATGTAGTAAAAATTAAAATGAATTTAAATTAATAAAAAAATGGTTTTAATTAAATGGGGATTAAAATTATCAATGTAAATATTATTTTCCTCTATACGATGAAATTAACAGTCCATATACTACTGAATATGGTATGTGATGTGATACCTTGATGGTGACCTAACCTTAGTAGTCAGATGTATAAATTATCTCTTCGAATATTTATAATGTTTATTATCACCTTGAATTGGCCTTTAAGGTATGTATAAAATTGTGACTCGTATAATAAGGATTTGTACATGTCCTATTTTCTTATTTATGATCCTATTAGTTGCGGAAACTTATCTAAGGTGTGAATTTGAAAATTAAAGATCCATTCTAGCATGAATTCCTCATGTTTTATTCTTAGGAGGTGGAAATGATCATTCCTCAGTGTTGGTGGAATTAAACAACTAAAATTAATACTAGTAATGAATCATTAGAAACCTCCTATTATTCCTAATCTGGGAATAGATGCTCAATTCCATGAGGGCTTCCTATGATTTATACAGTCTATACAAGGAGCCTTATGACCTTACCCTAGAGTGGCATAGTGTATGTTAGAATTCCATAATCAACATCCTCATACCTTCTCAGTAATGGTAGCCTCCAGGATACTGAGTCATGGATGGAGTTTATTCTATCAATATTCAAACATCTAGAGACTCATAAAGAGAGGAGTATTAATCATTAGACCAACATGCTTCCTGATTCTTCCATTATTTGGTGGTACGTGACAACCCTGGTTGGTCATAATTAGGGTATGGTTTTATAATACTTCAAGAAAGATTTATTTAATTAAATATTCCAATAGACACTGAGAGTATAACATGCTAGGAAATTTATGAACCTATAGTAGGGTGTTATGTCTGTAGTGGAATATTTGGTTTCATTCCCAAAACATTAATATTTCACACCAACACTTACTGAGGATGATTTAACATTAGTGAGACATTTTGAGGATTGAATTGTATATTCCATTTGATCATGTCTGATTATATATCAGCTGACCATCATTTCAAAGATAGTGAATCATGCCGATATAATAGATCAAAATATTAGGGAAGCTGATAGTGTGGGATAGGGTGGTTCCATGTTGAGATATTGAAGAAGTTATTTTTGTTAATGGAACTTTCAATTTCAGTATACATGTGGGGAAGAATTAGTTAAATTAAACATACAGATAGTTACATAGTGTTCCACCAATGTGGGAAGACTGGTTATGAGAAACCATAGTATCCCAAACATCCCATTTAAGTCTATGTATGTAAATTTTTTGGGAATTTTCAGTGGTTATATTTTACCTTTACATCTATTCCTAGTGGGAGAGGATCTACATTAGATCATACCTCATGGAAAATACTTGTAGCTTCTTTCAAGGTCAGAAGTTAGATTACTAACAGAAGATTAGGCTGAGGAGGTATCCATGGATGAGGTAGATAGTCTCCAGAAAATCAGTGCTATTAGTGTGGACCTGATCATGGTAGGGAAGTTTTATCTCAATAATGTGGGGTCAGATAAATCTATTAAGTTCATCCTTCCCAAGAAGTGCTGAGTTTTGGGCCTTCTGTAATTATAGGTACTATTCTTGTAGCCTCTATATTAGTATTTTTCTTATTTATTATAGGCATTCCTCACACTTTTCTATCAACTGAAATTATAGGAAGTGTAGTCCTACAAATAGAGTACCTATGGGGCATAATGAATCTTGACACACTTTTGGAGATTAAATCCAAGATCATTCACCGATGTAAGTAATTACCTCTTTTATATGTGATTATCTTTTTTATGGGACCTATCTAAACTCTATATGAGAGGTTTTGAAATTCTACTCAAGATGGACTCATTAGTATATTACCATTCCCATATGGATTACTATAATCAGAGGGTGTCCTTCACATAATGCATGTGGGATACCTATATTCACAAAGAATAATTGGATGTCCAGGAGAGTGTTTATGGACCCCTGTATCATGGGATAGGCTAAGCTGAAACCCAAATAGCTAGTCTCATTGTGAGTGATCATGGAATGAAATATAAATAATTACCTCATATTATGGATCATTTCAGGTATATTTTCCTTCACAAATAATCTCGATTAAATATTATAAGAGTGGTCGATTTCTCTATTGATATAGTTCCAACAGTGGAACCATTGTCCATCCCTCCAAACAGGATGGAACCAACTATTCTCCTAGAGCTCAAGAAGAAAAAAGTGGAATTAGAAACTATGGTTGTTATGTTACCCATTACATAACTATATGACCCACTTGTCTATTTATCCATGAAGGTAGATGACACCCTCATATTTTTTTTGGATTACAGGAGGTTGACTACACTTATAGTAAAAAACTATTTCCACATCTACGCATAGACAACCTATTTGACAAGCATCGGCTAAGGGTTTACTATAAAATTGGTTTTTGGTTGCGATATCACCAAGTTCAGGTATGACCATCATAAATTCCATGTATGTCATATTATAGTAGATATAGCCTTTATGGGTATTTAGTAATGTGGTTTTTTCTTAAAAACATGCCTTTAGTTTTTAAGTATATAATAAATTAGGGATTCTACCTATATTTGTATTTATTTGTGGTGGTCTTCATGGAATATATCTTAGTTTGTTCTCATACTCAATACGACCATGGAAAACAACTTGAGGTCACACTAAATACACTATGATACCACTAGTTGTACATTGTACTCACCAAATTACTTTTTCCATCAACATGGTACACATCCTAGGCCACATCATCTCAGAGGTAGGAGTTTCTGTTGACCCAAAGAAATTGAGTGTTGTAGTTTCCTAGGAATATCCCATGATCGTTATTAAAGTATAGAGTTTCATTAGATAGACTAGAAATTATGGGCATTTAGTTAGTAAATTATCATGCTGAGTGGTGGCTCTTACGGTCTTGACTAAGATGGGTGTCAATATTATAAGGTATAAAGCCATTGAGGAAGCCTTTTATGTGCTAAAAGAGAAAATTTCATCAACTATATACTTGATTCATCCAAAGTTAGGTAGAATATATATATATTTTATTATGATGCGTATATCATCAGGTTATGAGTTGTTATGATACAGAAAGATAAATTCCTTTCATATGGGTCAAATTTGATGATGCAACATGGGAGGAGTTACCTAACACGTGATCTGTAACTGGAAGTTATAATACATGCCTTGAATTATTGGAGGCACTATCTTCTGTGATATAGTCTCTTTGGTGTATAAAACCCATAAAAGTAAAAAGTAAATATTTAACCAGTTCGACATAAAACTCATACAGTGAAAGTGGTTTGATTACATACAGTCCTTCGATATTGAGCTTGAGTATGCGCCTAGGAAGGGAAATTACATTTCTAATTAATTGATCTAGAATAAACAAACAAATGCAGTGATGACCGCCTATAATGAGTGGTAGTTAATGGCCCTATTTATGAGCTAACAATGGAATTTAACAAGACACATAGGAAGCCTATAATTTTTTATTTACCAACAGCCTCTTAAATTATGGAGAGAGTTAGGAGGAGGTTGTTAATAGATCTAGAGTACCTTGTCCAATGGGAGAGAATTTCATGTGAGGAACCACTTCCTAGTTGATTTATTGGTGGGGATAAGGGAATTCACATTTGTGGCTACATATGGGTTCTATGACACATAACATATGATTTAAAGAGATATAGTCATGAATCTATTTTGGAAATACATTTTTTTTACCAAGATGTATCATTAATTACATCGCCAGTATTTTTGGTTGACGATGATGAGTCAAATAGTGCATTTTGTCTCTAATTGTTGCAACTGTCAGTTGGTGGAGGCATAAAAAATGTGGCCATCAGGTATTTCCAAATTATTGACCATTATTGAGTAGAAATGATATGATTTCAAAATTGACCTCATGATAGTTTTACCTATATCACTTTCAAGCAGTGACACTATGTGGTTAATTAATTATTTTATGAACAAGGTTTCCCACTACCTACCTAAAAGATTAAAGATTTCATGAAAGAGAATGGGGGGATTTATATCTGGGATATTTTATGTCATATTGGTGTTCCCCAACTTTCACACTGGATAGGGATGCATAGTTTACATCACATTTCTAATTGGGATTATAGTTCGCACTTGGTACATAGGTTCTTTGGAGGATATCCTTTAACCAACATATCGATGGGAAATTTGAGTGTATGATTCAGATTATGGAGGACTTTCTCTGAGCATGTGTCTATGATTTTATAGGTTCTTGGGAGAAAAACCAACCTCTTTCAAAATGTTCCTATAATAACATATTTTATGAAACTATAAAATTTGATCCAATGGGGCCCTATATTGTAGACCATTCTGTTCGCCTATTCTCATGATAGAGGTAGGTGGGGAAACACTTCAAGGACCTCATCTCATTCATGAGACGTGAAATAATGATTAAATTATCTATAAGCATATGGAAATAGCTCAGTCTTAGAAGGAATATTATTTTGATGTTAGCTACTATCCTCTAGAGTTTTAGGTGAAACATCGAGTCATTATATAAGTTTCCCCTTGATTGATTCATTGATATATTCAGTGGAAGGGAATGTTATCGCATCAATAAATTGATATTTATGATGTCTTGGAGTGAGGTAAGCAATTGGACTATTGATTAGGATAACCATAGAGGCACCAGTCCATGAACAAACTCCCCCATATTTTCTAGATTAATCATTTATTTTCAACCCCATATTGTCCTTCTGATACTGAACATGTTGAATTGGAATATGATGCTTCATTTGAGAAGTTTCCTATAAGGATCATTGATATGTGCACAAAGGGTGTCTGAGGAAGGTCAGCTACTCTAGTATGGGTGATATAGAAGCATAGAAATGTATAGTATGAGACATGGGAGAGAGAGGTATATGTGAATTATAAATTTCCATATCATTTCTTAGACATCACATTACTACCATTGGATGGGGAATTAGGGGATGTGTTGTTTTTATTATGGGAGATTTTAAAATCATGGAATTTCAAAGGCAACAGATTCATTAACTTTTTTTAAACCTCTTATGTTATACTAGTAATAGGATTAAGAGGCTAAGAAGAAGTGTGGGGGTGTTTGGGGCCCTTTTGGAGCCCAGAGCTCAAAATTTTATAGAGGGAGACTGATCCACATAGTTTTCACATGGTTTCAACTAACTGTGAGACTTAGAAATGTTGGTTCTATTGTAAATTTTAGAGGGACACATTGTTATTTATAAACATTCACCTCATGCTGCATGGCCATGTGGGTGTTCCTGTGGGCTGAAGTGGGTTGTGGGGTTTTCTAAAACCATGCACCAAGGGAAGATACAATTGTGCCACTTGGACTATATAGGTGTAAATTTAGAAACATAGTTTAAAAAAACATATGTCCCAACCATAAAACTCATTAAAAACGATTTAAAATGAAAAAAAATTCCCTTTTCGCATTACAAACATAAAAAACCCTCTTCTTATTTATTTTTCTCCACCATCTAACCACATGGGAGATTCATCCATCCCAATCCATAGGATTTCACCCTCTTTCATCACCCATAACCCATTTTTATCATCATATATCATGTTATATGTGTACCAATAATATATTTGATTCATTTAATTACTTAATTTTTATCACCATCTGCATCATTATTTTTGTTGTGAGATAATATGTCCTATATTTATGTAATTTTTCTATTTTCATAGATTTCTCTAATTTGGGCCTAAATTAAAGGAAAATAATATATGAAGGGAATGCTACCAATATATGTTAGATGGTATGGTACTTGTTCCCAAAATTGATGATTTTTATAACATGTAAATACTTTCTGCATGCCAATCATTTTTCACATTACATTAAAACAATAATTTTCTATATACTAAATTTTTAGTTATGTTTTAATTTCCCTAAATAGCCTTTTTATAATCGGATCTCACCCACCTCAACAAGATCCTCCCATTTTGGGTGATCTCATTAAATACCTTTGGCATATTATGTGTTAACATTATTAACCCACCTTATATGTGGTGTTTTTTCACCAAATTAAATTGATTATAGAATTTAAATGAATGTTAGTGGTACCACCACTTCACTGGACCCTTATATGAACATTGGTATTTCCCTTGATTAAAAAAATGTTATTGATTTTTTAGTGATCCCTTGGTTTATATCAAATCATTACTTTCTTATAATATATCTATAATACACTGGAATAAAATTCCATATATTTCTGGTAATCATGAATGGTGTTACATAGACTTGTGATAATCAGTAAAGGTTTCTCATCTATATGTGATATATGGGAATAGCGACCCACAAACATGTAATAATTTGGAGTGACATCCCATATTCATGTTATATATGGTCATGGAGTCTAATGAACTTTTAATTCATGGGAATGGATTCCCCTATACATGTGATGTACGGAATTGAATCCCATTTACATGTGATTCTCACGTATAGAGTCACATACCCATGTGAAACCTGGGAATGGCATCTCATACACTTGTAATATTCAAGGATGGAGATCTATATGACTCATGATACATTGAAATTTAATCCCTTATCACTCTATAAGACTCTCAAAACTATCCATAGATGCATGATTTACTGAACAGGTCCTTGATAGTATTGGTATATATTTATATGGCTATATATTTCAGAACCAATATAGATAAATAAACACATATACATTCATATATATATATATATATAAACATGAGGACACATGATCAGAGATATAGCATATTATGGTGAATTAGGAAGGGTCATCATGGTGTCCTTTACAAACAAGAGTTGACCCATTATAATTTATATTTTTCTAACATTTTTATATATGAACAATATTCATTTTATGTACCAGATAAATTATACCAGACACCATTTGTAGTGGCCTATTGAGAATATATCACACTCTCTAGGCTACTTGTTGTAACCTAAATAGATCTTATGGATATAGGTAGGTACAAAGGGAAGTGTCTAGCTTTGGATGATTTACTTTTGTTCTATGTTGGAGTCTAGGAGTATAGGACCAAGCTTATAATCATGATTATAGTAAATATAGTTTTTGGATTTTTTTTATTTTAAATAGCATGTTGTATATGTATATGCATCTCTAATACTTTTATATCCATTTCTGATAGGCATCATGACCTCATCATCATTTTTTTCATTATATTGATTCTGTTTTTTCTTATTTATTTTATCTGGTTATTTACACTCCCATAGTTCATTAATTATATTTATTCTTCATATTAAAATTATTTATTTTTATTGTTCCAGTTTAATCATTTGGGTTCTGTCTCCACATCATACCATCATATACCCTTCCTGTTAGTTAGTAACATAAAGTGTATGCATAGGTTCACTTGAGGTCTTATGTCCGACTAGGTTTGGTTAATTATGAGTGAATTAGGTCCAATATGTGACATGAGGGATCATTATTAATCCCCTAAACATCACTATTATTATTTATACCCTCATCAAAATCACACTATAGTTATTTTGAGGTATTGGTAACTATATCTTAGTTTCCATAGTCCTTATCAAAAGGAAGACTATTAGATATGGATAGCTCAGAAAACATTTCCTTCCAATTTATCATGTTCCTATAGTAATAAGATTCTTCAAATCCTAAGAGCCTAAATATCTTGTACTATTAGGTCCTCCTATAGACATTTTGACCGTGTTAAATTTTTTTCAATTAGTCCATAATTTATAGATTTTCTCATAGTGTTTCATATGATTCATGATATCTTCCATGGTACTCAAGATAACATCACACAAGATTACAAGCTCATACAATTTCAATCAAAACCATTTCATAGTATAAGTACCAAGATTTATTAGTTTCCCTATCAATTTAAATGGTAATTCCCTCTGTATAGGAAATATCCTAATGAATTTTAGAGTTTAGTAAATCCAATTAATCCCATAAGTCCTCACACATTCCTATAAATGGGTTTTCTTGACATTAAAATGTTGGAAATTTTTATTGTAATCTATAATTCATAGGATTCTAGACTCAAGTGAAAATAAAATGAACCCTCATGTTCTCCTCTTTTTCTCATCTATAGGGAATATTTTTTGATATAAAATCGCCCCAGTTATACTAATGTTAAAACATGTTAACCTATATATATATCTAAAATGTGTTTAGAAAAATAATTAAAATACCATGGATTCTCCCTCATGAAAATATAATTCAATCTAAAATTAATAATTTTCATAAGTTAAACCTCTCATGTACCACATCCTAATTAGCCTCAATTTGGATGAAACTTCCATTCCTAATAATTTATGTTTATAAATTGAATCTCATGTCAAAAAATAATCACTATAACTCCCCCTCAAAAAATCCATGATGGTATTATTTTTCCCATATTTTCTAGAATCCATGTTTCCTAAAGGGTTATAAAACCAACATAGATCTTTATTCCCTATATAATCAAAATATTTCATAGAATTCGTCTCATTAACATTAATATTTCTATTAGAGTCTTGTAACTAATATAATATCTAAGCATCTCTTCCTCATGAAAATATATTCAATAAAATAAAGTTAAAAACCAATAATATATTTTATTTAGATCGTAATAAGAATAAATTCATTACATTCTTTAAAAGTTCCTTTTTTCTAAGAAATATTTTTTTTGTCTTGTGTGTGGATATTGATATTAATTTCTATGATCTATAGGAGTTAAAAATAATTAATTTATTTCCATATTTGGAATCATAATGTAAAAATTTAAGTATATGGCATGTTTTATTTTTAGTCAAAATTAATAGTTACCATAGTAAAATGTTATGTTTATCATGGAAAATATAAAAATGGTTAAAAGGGGTTTAATGAACATATAAGGCTTCAAATATCACAAAAACATTATCATTACTTGATTATTTGAGTTGATTTCAACCACACCTAAAATTATCGATGGAATTTTTATTTTTAGTGACACGTTCCCATGAAAATGAATTTATATTATTTTAATATTAAGGGTATCTACAATGGTTCCACTCACATGCCTTATAAAAGGGCACCTCTTCTCCTCACATCAATACACACATTAAGGACCTTACCTTGATAAATATTTTCTGAAATCACAACCCAACTCTCCTCCACACATCATTGAGGTATTTTTATAATCAAAATATAAATATATTAAGTCTTAAGGAGTAATACAAAGGATGATTCTCCAAGAAGATGAAGTTATAGCATGTATGAAGAAAGTTGAGACATGATGTAAGCATTTTTGTTATAATCAAACTTCTTACCATGATTTTTTATGTTTTAATTTCATTAATTTAAATTGAATGCTTTTATATAATAAAAACATTAATTATATTATCCTATTTTTATTTTTTTCAGTTATTATTTGAATTTTTCCCTCTTTCATAAACTAAAAATCCAGAAAGAGTTATTTTTAGAAAATATGAACTTATTTCTCCTTTTATGATGGAAATATTTTTATGCTATATATGTGTTCATAAAATTGTTTTATGGAATATTTTTACCTATAAATATATTTTTAATTAAATTAATTTATACTACATTTTACATTCATTAAAATTTATTAAAAGGAATCTTTTCAAAAAAAATATGGATCATTGTTTACGTTTTTTACCAAATTATGTAGAATAATTAGGTTCATAGATCGAAAAATAATTCATGTTGTCACGACCATTATTCCTTATCAATATAACTTTATAAGATTCCATATTTTTTTCAAATAAAATCATCTTCCTATTTTTTTCTGAATATTTAGTTTTTATATATTACTAAAATAAAATGTTGATTTCTCTTATTTTTTCAAAGAATGTTTTGTCTATTTTATGTAATTGTTTTCATATATGTAAATATATTTTAAGTAATTTTTTTCTTCACTACATATATTCTCTATTGATACCATATAACTTCTTTTTTTTGGATGTATTAGGTTGTTTTCATGATGAAATTATAATGAATCCCAATTATTTTTAAAGGTTTAATTAATAATCGAAGGGTTAATGGATGCTCTTTGTTTCTTATGGCTTATATATGAATGGTTTATTGTTATGTGATGTGTGGTATTGTTATATGCACTAAAATATTTTGGTAATTATTTATATCTCATTATTATAAATGTTACATGAGATATTTGTTAATGCCTAAGAGGGTACATGATTGGTTATCCCAAGCCTAAGAAGGTATAAGGATGGTTAGCCTAATCCTAATGTAGGATTAATGTCTTAGTGGGTATCCTGGATAAATTATTTTTAAACTTATGTGTATGGAGAACATTTATTCCATGAACTTAATTCTTTTTTATAGGATATTATCTAATAGATGAATATTTAATGTTGATTATTCTACACTCTTATGAATTATGAAATTTGTTATGATAAATCCTAATAAAATGATTCGTGATTTATTGCTCATGACTTTTTGTGTATGTTTTTTGTATGTTATAATAATTTTATCATACCATTATGGTAATCTTCATCTCAATTATGATCATTGATTAATATCTTTCATGTTTACCCTTACAGATTATCTGATATCATCATTTCTAATGTTTCCAATTCCTTTGGTTATGAAGAAATGCATTAAGTAGGATAAGTTTGACAGGGGTACTGTGAGATAATAAATTTATGGGATATATTTATGATTATTTATAAATAAATTGATTACATATACATTCCACAAATACACAAACATTTACATATTTGGATTGTATTTTATTGAGATGTATATATATATATATATTATGAATTAATAAAATAGATAGAATATGAAGGCATGTTATACTTGGGTCATCACATCTAGTATTTGAGTATTGTTTATTTATTTTTTCATATTAGGATTAAAAACATTATTATGAAACCTAAGTATATGTAAAATATACATGAATTTTCATTAATTGTTTGTAAATTATAGTGTGTGATTTCCTAGTAAATAAATATATGTCTAGATAAAATCATGTAGAAGTAGGCTTTGACATTGATGGACATGGGTGTAATGAACTGGAAAATTTGTAGTTATGTTTCGAATCAATCTAAAATTGGTAATTAGAAAAGTGGCCGAAATATGAACCTATTTCAACAATCTCGGTGAATATTATTTTGTTAATTAATATTCATTTTATAAACCATTAACAAGATTTAAATTTATTTATGTCATAGATACTAATAGTAAATGACTATGGGTGACATTGATTGATACATGGAATGTCGTTTTTTGATAAGAAGGTGTCCAAAATTAATACATATCTGAATTTATTTAAATTATTACGTGACTTCTCAATCTTTTTAATTGTGTATAATTCTCAAACTAATATCTTTAGTGTTATTTAAGGGAAAACATGAGGAATCATGTGAATAATTTATGTGATAAACAATTCAATGAATATCCTTAGGAGAAACCTAATGGAATGGGATATGGGATAAAAACCATACTGATATTCTCATAAAACTATATTAAGCTATGATTAGTGTCATGAATAATAATTGACTTCTAAAAAACCACCTAGAAAAATTGAGCATTGAGTATTTTATGTCTAAACATTATCCTTCATTTAGTGGGTCCTCTAATTTACTTATTAATGATAAATATATCAATTATATGGAAATTATTTCTTTTATAAAATTTTCATATCATGATAAGACATTTATCTTTATATATTTTGTAAGTTGAAATCATTCAATAATAAAATATTATCATGAATAATAGAAAATATGAAGAAATATATTCCATTAAATGGGAAGAGTTTAAGATGGTATTTTTAATAAGTATTTCCCTAGATTAATTCAAACTAAAATGAAAAGGGAATTCATGGAATGGAAATATATCGATTATGATTCCATCGGTATCTATGAAGAAAATTTTATTGTACTTGTATGGTGTGCTTCTGTTTTTATCTTCCACCCTAAAAGATAAATTGATAAATTCTTTGGTGGCTTAATACCAATAATCTTAAGGAAATTATCTATAAGATACTTGGTTTTCTATAATGAAATTTTTTGATGTTTTCCTAGGAATAAATAGATATTTCAGTCTCTCATTATTCTTATGGATTTGGGGAAAAGAAGATAAAGATAGAGTATCAAGGAAATTTCTTTAGTAAAACCCATGGATGAAAGGAAATGTAACATCCTTCATTCCAAAAACATAGAAAAATGAATGGGTAAATAGTCTCCAAGGGATAGATAAATGCTTTATGTGTGGAAAATAAAGTCACTAAGAACATAAATTAGGTATATATATGGTTTAAAATAAATAAAAAACAAATAAGCCACCTACAATACAATGAATCAACTATAAAGAGTTTGGGAATTATGCTAAAAACATCCAAAAATAAAGGATTAATGATGAAAATCAACATTAACAACCACTTCCGCCCAGGTAAAATTAGAATGATTATACAATCACAACTACTGAAGTGGGTCATTAGAGTGAACTAATGGAAGTTAAACCTATTTTCCACTCTATAACTACAAATGTGTTATTTTATTTAGGAATTACCCACTCTTTTATTTTTGATGAATTTATAAGAGTATCACATCACCAACCCAATTGTTAGACTTTAAATTATAAGTGAAAATGTAACACCCCGACCCCTCTAGACTAGAGCTGGTTCACTACATGTTATATTTTCATGTTAAAAAATAATGAAAAATAGATAAAGAACGATCATTTTAGTAGTCATGAAGAAACTAGATATATAGATGTAACAAAAATTACATTGAAAAATGTTACAAAATACAATACATAACAAAACTAAAAACAGAAAACACATGAACTCAATAAATGACCTTCTCTTCATCACCTATTAAAGGTAAAAAATTAAAGGGGTGAGATAAAATTCTTAGGAAGGTTTAAAAATTGAGGGAGCATGAATAAAATAATAAGTCAATCATAATCAATCTGACATAATCAACATGGCATGGTGAATAAATGTAAAACTAATGCCATTAATAAAATGAGAATGAAACTGCATCCATAGATTTTTTCATAGTTAAAACCTCATTGATAATAATAAGAATTAATAATGAATAAAAATAATGGTTATTAATTTGACTCCATGTATATGTCACATGTAACCATAATACCGTTAAAACAGTTTAGTTCTGTGGGTAGAAACCTGCCTGATTTTTGGAAACAAACTCGAAGGTTTTTTCACCAACTAATTTTTCTCATGAGACCTACCAATGTATAGAGGGGCTATAGTGGGCCCCACATTCCACTACATTTCCAAATCATTCTTTATACATTGATTCAATAAAAGGGAAATTTTCCTTTTAAATATCCGTATTGATTAGAGTGTACAGGTTCATCAATATTTCTATAATTAAAATATATTTCCGAATAAACATTGTACGTAAAATGGTATAAGGTTTAGAAAAAAAACATATCCATGATATGAAATTAGGGATATTTAATATAATTTCAAATTAAAATTGATCTAAAATGGGCAGCAGGTACACCATATAAGGATTATTAGATGCACAAAACAAATTTAGTCACAACAAAATAGTTGTTGAGACAAAGTCTCTTACCAAAATGTAATCAGTCGAATCAGTGGACCAGAACATAGTAAACCTCAAATAAATCATTGACTAAAATTAATATAAACATAATAATGCTATTATATATAAAATTGAAATAAACATATGCCACATACAAGAAATAAGTGGTGAACAATGAAAATCTCACACAAATGAAAGTGCTATGAGAAACCCCTTACAAACATTTCAGCATGGTAACCAGTGTTATTGTGAGGGATTAATGAGAGGTAAAGGGGTATTAACACATTTATATGTCACAAGGGATGTATGGGGGAGGTGAAAAAACATACCCAATCATAAGGAATTAGAAATAAATTGGTACAACATAGGGGATATTCTTGATCAAAAGTGAGAGAGAGGATCCCTTACCTTATTCTTGAAGGTCTTCTTGACGTGTTATTAAATACCTGAATAAAATAATTAGGCTTATTAAATAATAATTAAAAAACCTTTTATATATGTAAATGATTTATTATAACCCTTTTTAGTTCCTTAAAGGCCTTTTTATAAGTTATAAGGTTCAATTTTATTGTTCAAGCTAGTTTGATCACATTGTTTTAAAAGATCAGTTCACTTATATTAATGTTTCGATAAATATGAATGATGGAAGTGGTTGACCAGAAATGAATTTATATTCTATTATTTAACATCCAATAGATTAAACGATTTTAAATTTAATTTTTTTTACTTAGAGTGCGGTCGAATTATTATATATATAATCTTACTGACAACCGTTTTGGTTAATCTGTGGGTTTGATTACAATTAATTTTTTTATTTATAACTTAATACCATTTGTAAAAAAGTATTACGGAACTAAAATTGGATATATAACATATATAATAATCAGGTTCAACCATAACCGAAGTGGTTTCATGGCCAGAATTAAATATTATAATAGAAATTGATAATCTGTTGTCCTTGAATGTGCTAATTTAGCACATCCCAGATGATGCTTTCATTTCATCCAAATAAATGGGGGGAATGGAGATAAGATAATGAAATATCCCATTTTCATAAAAAAAAATCTATTACATGTATGTTAATGGAGTTATCATACTATTTTCGTGAAGGGAGGTTTGGAAAGAGACAAAAAGAAAATAACTTAAAAGAAATGATGGATTTGAAAAGAGGAATTTACCTCTTGAGACTTATTCCTTTGAGAACCTCTTAAGGGGAGAGGTTTTGGTATATTGAAGAGGCTATGAGATTTTGTACATGGGGGAGGATCTTGGGGAGATATTTGGATAGAATATTGTCAAGGCACAAGGCTTGAGATGAGTGACGAGAAGAGGGAGTGAAGGGGGTTTTATAGTGGAGGATAGAGGGGATTTCTCAATATTAAATTAATTAATTTATTATTTCTCCAATAGACAAGGAATAGTGAGTCTTCCATGACCAGGAATTTTAATTTTATCATGTGAATCCTAATCAAACAGGCTTACATTAGTAGATCATCATCAATGACTCAATTAATCCATTATTTAGCATTTATTAGGAATTATCAAATTTTACTATTTGCCAAAAATTCAAGTATTTCAGAAAATCCCAAAAATTCATCCTAACAATTTTTCAACATGTATAATCCAAAAATGATTTTAATTTTTCAAAAATAATTTTCTATATATGATTAATTAAATATTTAATTAAAATCATTATTTAATCGCAAAGTATAAACACAAAAAATTATCATCTTCATTTTTAAGTTGCCTTAATTCATTTATACACTCAATGGTATGGATATCATTAATAAGAGTCATATTACTATTCATAAGGGTATGTTATTATTCATAAGGGTATGTAACTATTCATAAGTGTAGTTTAATATTCACCTAAAATTGATTTTTCCTTATCTGACTCCATATAACTTACTGATCACAACCATAAATGTAATATTTTAGAAATTCACATCATAGAAGTGACAAAATTTGTTTTAGTTGGATATTTTATGGATATCACATATAAGTAAACATGTTTTCATTCATATAGGCTCATTGATTCATGAAATATAGGCTATAAAAAGAATTTATTTAAGAGAAACATATGTTGAAGTGTCTGGGGTGCTATAATATTCCCTCCTTTGGAAATTTCAACCTCAAAATTTTATGTGTGATGCTCTCCAAAAAGATGTGGGTTATTTTTTTCATAAAATCTTCAGGTTCCCTTGTCTCTTCTTCCATATTATGGGTTTTTCGAGGTTCCTTTACTAGAAGAGTTTTTCGATTTCTCAATACCTTCTCCCTTGTGTCGAAAATCCCGATATTCTTTTCACAGTATAGAAAATAATGTTCCAGTTTTATTTATTAATATGTGAGTTCATGCATTGTGTCTAGCATGTATTTCTTTGACAATGACATGTGGAATACATCATGAACTCTGGAGATACATAGAGGAAATTCCAAATAGTAAGCTATAACTCTGATTATTTCTAGGATTTCAAATGGTCAGATGTACATGGGGGTCAACTTCCCTTTCTTACTGAACCTTATGACACCCTTCCATGGAGATAATTTCATAAAACATGATCTTGAACTTGGAATTCAAAATCCTCTCTCTGGTTGTCAGCATAACTCTTCTACCTACTTTGGGATTCTTTAATATGGGCGTGTATTATCTTCCCCTTTGTTGTGCTCTCTTCAATAAGTTCCGGGCCTGTAAGTTTCGTCTCACCAAATCTGTCCTAACAAGTTGGAGTTCGACATATCTTTCAATATAATGCTTCACATGGAGTCATTTGAATACTATAATGGATACTATTGTGGTAGGAAAATTCCACCAAAGGAAGGTGTTGATCCCACATACCTTGGAAGTCAAGAGACCAAGACCTCAACATTTCTTCTAGAGTTTTAATATTCCTTTTAGACTGTCCATTAGTTTGGGGGTGACATGTAGTACTCATACGAAGCATAGTATTCAATTCCTTATGGATACTTTTCCATAATTTTGATGTAAACCAGGGATCTCGATCGGACGAAATCGATAGAGGTTCACCATTAAGACTTACAACTTCATTAATATAAAGTCCTTCCAAGAACTCAAGTGGAAAGTCTTCTCTTATATGATTAAAATGTGATGATTTTTTAGCCTAACAAAAATTACCCATATTGCATCATTCCTTCAAGGTGTCCTTGGTAGTCCAGTGACTAAATCCATCGTAATTTTATCCCACTTTCACATAGTAATAGGTAGAGGTTTCATCACTCCTTTGGGATGTTGTCTCTCTTCCTTAATATGTTAAAAAACGAGACATCTTGATACGTAATCAGCAATTTCCCACTTCATATTATCACACACAAAATATTCCTTCAGATCTCTATACATCTTTATGTTACCTTAATGTATAGAAAAATTTTAGCTATGATCATTGTCTAATAGTTCTCTTTTTAGGTCAAGTACTGATGGAACACATAACCTCTTCCAAAATTTTAGAACTCCTTCTTTATATATGAAGTCAGCCAATCTCCCATCCTAAACGACATTAATTTTCTTGTTCAGATTCTCATCATCAAATTTAGATCTTTTTATCTTCTCTAATAAAGATTTTTTAGTAATCATTTGAAAGAGGAGCGTTATTTCTCCTTCCTTGATCATTCCCATATCCATCTTCAGTAGATCCATGAATATATGATCTCTTTCAATCCTCGTTTGAGTCAGAAGTCTATGATATTTCTTTCTTAATGCATCTTCTACCTTATCTTCCTTTCTTGGGAGGTAGTGTATTAAACATTCGTAATATTTGAGTAACACGAGCAATATTCTTTGCTTCATGTTGAGTTCTTTTTTGTGAAAATATATTTCAAACTCTTGTGGTCCATATTAATCTCACATCTCTCTCCATAGAGATAATGCATCCATATTTTCAAATAAAAGATTTCAGCTGCTAACTCAAGATCAGGAGTTGGATAATGTTTCTCATCAGTATTCAATTGTCTTGATGCATAAGCAATAACTTTATCATTTTTCATGAGGATGCAACCTAGTCCATTCTTTGATGCATCACTATATATTACAAATCCATCACTTCCAGATGAAAGAGTAAAAATTGGTGCATTAACCAATCTTCATTTCAATTCCTTGAATCATTCTATACATTCTTTTTCCCACACAAACTTAACTCCTTTACATGTGAACTTGGTTAGCGGGATAGCCAGTTAGGCATAATTCTGAACAAAATGTTGATAGTAACTTGCTAATCCAATAAAACTGCGTACCCTAGTTATGTTTGCTGGCATGGGCCAATCATGGATTTCCATTGTCTCACCAGGGTCAACTAGGATTCCAACCTTAGAGACAATATGGCCTTTAAAAGAAACTGATTGAAGACAAAATTCTCATTTTTTAAACTTCCCATATAATTTATTACTTATAAGAGTTTGCAGAATAATCTGTAACTGATTCTCATGGTCTTCATAACTTTTTGAGTAAATAAAGATATCTTCGATGAATACCAAAACAAATTTATCAAGATATTCATTAGAGACACTTTTCATTAAATACTTGAAAACATAGGGTGAATTATTCATTCTGAATGGAATCACTGTAAACTCTTATTGCCCATACCTGGTTCGAAATGCTATCTTAGAAATATCACCCCTCCTCACCCATAGCTGATGATATCCGGATCGAAGGTCGATCTTCAAAAAGCATTGAGCTCCATGAATTTTATCAAATAAATCATCAATCTAGGGAATAGAATACTTATTCATTATTTTAATAGCATTGATTTTCCTGTAACCAATGCATAGCCTGATAGATCCATCTTTCTTCTTGAAAAACAGGACAGGTGCTCCCCATGGAGAAACACTGGGTTGAACAAATACTTTTTCACTCAAGTACTCTTGTTGTTTCTTTATATCTACAAATACCATAGTGGTCATTATATAGTGAGTTTTTGATATAGGTCTTGCACCATGAATCAGATCGATAAAGAACTCACCTTTCTTCTCTGGAGGATTTCCATGTAAATCCTCTGGAAATACATCAATTTAATCTTGCACTATGTGATATTATTTAATTTGAATATCTCTTTCTTCTCCCATAGATATTGGTTTATATTCCTCCCCATGTATTTTATTCAATAGGGCTACTAAGGGTGGCTCTGGATAAGAATTAGGTGGTGAGGTTTCTGCTCTAAATATATGGTTTTCTTCACCATTTTCAAAAAGTGTAACATGATTCTTCTTACAATAAATATTCACATCATAATTTGACAACCAATTCATACGGAGAATTATATCAAAGTCAGTAAATGGTATGATGAAAAGGTTAGAAACTAAAGCACGTTTTTATGTATGGAGGGGGACTAATCGACATTCCTTTATTGCAATGATACATCCCATAGGAGTTTTGACTGACAACTCATTTATTAAATAAAATTAGATATATCTAATTTTCGTGGAAAACTGAGAAGATATAAATGAATGTGATGATCCATAATCAAATAAAGTGTTTGACAAGTTTGAGGAAACAATTAAAGTACCTACCATCACATTATTAGGAACTTTAACCTATGTGGTTGTAATCGTATAAGCTCTCCCTTTCTCTCATGGACTTTTCTAAGTCAAGTTTCCTCGGTGCTTCAGACACTCATTTGGATAGTGTCCCAAATCTCTACAACTGTAGTATTGATTACCATTGAATTTTTTCTTCACTATGCATTCATCATATAGATGACCCTTTTCTTTTCACATATAGAATACTTTCATGCCCTTCATGCATTTCCTAAGATGATTCTTTCCAAAGTTCTCACATAATGGGAAATGTTTTGTTCCCTTGATCTTTTATGGTGAATCTCCGTTTCCTTGGTTATTAGAGTACCGCTTCTTATCTTGGGTTCCCTTGAACAAATTTGATCTGGAAAATTCCTTCTCTATTTTTATGGCACTTGATACAATTTCATCATATGATGAAAATTATTGAGAAGTTAGTTCCCTTCAAAGAAATGGCTTAAGTCCTTCAAAGAAATGATCATTCTTTTCTGCTGAGTCACGTACGTAATCTACAACATACCTAGCTATCCTTGTGTAGGTAGCCTCATACACTACAACAATGTCTTATTCCCTTTTCGTTAAGCCAATGAATTTCCTCTTCATGTTGGTTCTTTTCTCATGAGGGAAATATTTTTTGGAAGAATAATTCCATAAAAGTCCTCTATTTCATATCTTCTATTTCTTATTCCTCCGTGGTATTCTTGATAAAATACCACCAAAGATCGGTGTCACCCTTGAGACAATATAATGCAAACACGCCCTTCTAATTTTCATTGCATCTTAATGCCATGAATATCTTTTCAAGTGACTTGATTCACTACTCAGCTACCATAGGAATAGTAGTCCCACTAAAATATGTGGGATTCTGCCGCATGAAATGATCCAACACAGGTTTGTCATGGTTATTCATCACAACCTGAGTATGTTCTCCCAATATGGTCATAATCTGATCTGCTCCGACATTGAATGTGTTGACTTGCTCAGTGGGGAAATCCCTATAATACCCATGAGTATTGATTCCCCTTCTTCCATTAGGTACTATTTCTAAATAATGGAAAACACTATATTAGAAAATATGATGAAATTTATTAAATAAAATGGAAAAGGTTTAGGAAGGTATTTTTTATTATGTATTTTCCTAGAATTATTCACTCTAAAACGAAAAGGGAATTAATGGAATGGAAAGATATGGATTATGATTACATTGTTATCTATGAAGAAAATTTTATAGTACTTGTAAGGTGTGATTCTGTTTTATCATCCACCCTAAAAGAATAATTGATTAATTATTTTGTGGCTTAATACCAAGAATCTTAAGGGAATTTTCTATAAGATACTTGGTTATATATAATGAAATTATTTTATGTTTTTCAATGTATAAATGGATATTTTAGGCTCTCATTATTCTTATGGTTTTGGGGAAAAGAAGACAAAGATAAAGTATCAAGGAAATTACTTCAGTAAAACACATAGAGGAGAGGAAATATAACTTCCTTCATTCCAAAAACATAGAAAAAAGAGTGGGGAAAATAGTCTCCAAGGGATAGATAAATGATTCATGTGTAGAAAATAAAGTCATTAAGAACATAAATTAAGAACATATATGTTTGAAAATAAATAAAAAACAAATAAACCACCTACAATCCAATGAATAAAATATAAGGAGTTTGGGAATTATGCTAACAAAAAACCAAAATAAAGGATTAATGATGAAAAGCAACATCATCAACCTCTTAAGCCTAGGTAAAATGAGAAAGATTATACAATCACAACTAATCAAGTGGGTCATTAGAGTGAACTAGTGAAATGTATACCTATTTTACACTCTATAACTACAAATTTGTTATTTTATTTGACACATACCCACTATTTTATTTTTAATGAATTTATAAGAGTATCACATCACCAACCCAATTGTTAGACTTTAAATTATAAGTGAAAATATAACACCCTGACCACTCTATAATGGAGCTGGTGCACTACATGTTATATTTTCATGGTTAAAAGGAATAAAAAAACAGAAGGAACAATCAGTTTAGTTGTCTTGAAGAAACTAGATACATATATGTAACAAAAATTACTTTGAAAAATGTTAAAAAATACAATACATAACAAAACTAAAAAATACAACCACATGAACCCAATAAATGACCTTCTCTTCATCAACTATTGAAGGTAAAAAATGAAAGGGGTGAGCTAAAATTCTTAGTAAGGGTTAAAAATAGTGGAAGGATGAATACAATAATATGTTAATCAAAGTCAATCTGACATAATCAATATGGCATGGTGAATACATGAAAAACTAATTCCATTAATAAACTGAGAATGAAACTTCATCCATAGATTTTGTCATAGTGAAAACCTCATAGAAAATAATAATAACTAATAATGAATAAAGAGAATGATTATTAATTGGACATCATGTATCTGTCACATGATACCATAATACCGTTAAAATGGTTTTGTTATGTGGGTAGAAACTTGTTTGATTTTTAGGAACAAACTCAAAGGGTTTGTCGCAAACTGATTTGTCTCATGAGACCTACCGATGAATCAAAAGGCTATAGTGGGCCCCACCCACCACTTCATGTCCAAAGAATTATTTATAAATTGATTCAATACAAGAGAAATATTCCTTATTAATATCTGTATAGAGTAGAGTATACAGATTCATCAAAATTTCAGTAATTAAAATAAATTTCCAAATGAACACTGTTTGTAAAACAGTATACTGTTTAGAAAACAAACATATCCATGATATGAGATTATGGATATTTAATATAATTTCAAATGAAAATTTATCTCAAATGGGAAGTAGGTACACCACATTAGAATTATTAGGTGCACAATACAATGTTATTAATAACAAAAGAGTAGTTGAGACAAAGTCTCTTACCACAATGCATTCAGTTAAATCATATGACCAGAACTTAATAAACCTCAAATGAGTCATTGAATATTATGAATATAATGATAATAAATTTATTATATATCAAATGGAAATAAACATATACCACGTACATGAACTATGTGTCAAACAATTAAAATCTCACATAAATGAAAGCGAGATGAGAGACCCCTTACAAACATTTTGACATGGTAACGAGTGTTATTGCGTGGGATTAATGAGAGGTAAAGGGGTATTAAATTATTTATATGACACAAGGGATGTATGGGGGAGGTGAAAAAACATACCCCATTATTAGGAATTAGAAATAAAAGGCACAACATTGGGGAGATTCTTGATAAAAATTGAGAGAGATGATCCCTTACCTTATGCTTGAAGGGGTTCTTAGCTTATTATAAATGACATGAATAAAAAAATTAGGCTTATTAATTATTAATTAAAAAACCTATTTTATATTTAAATTATTTATTATAACATTTTTTAGTTCATTCAAGGTATTTTTGATTAGTTATATCATTCAATTTAATTGATCACGCTCGTTTGATCACATGGTTTTAAAATATCAGTTCACTTATATTCAAGTTCTGATAAATATGAAAGATGGAAGTGGTTGTCCAAAAATGAAGAAATAATCTATTAGTGAAAATAAAAATGATTAAATTGTTTTAAATTTAATTTTGTTACTTATAGTGATGTAAAATTATTATATATATAACCTTAGAGACAACCATTTTGGTTAATCGGTGGGTTTGATTACAATGAACATGTTTTCCTTTATAACTTAATATCATTTATAAAAAAGGATTACAAAAGTAAAATAGGATATATTGCATATATAATAATCTGGTTCAACCTTAACACAAATGGTTTCATCACCAGATTTAATGATTATAATAAAAATTGATAAATTGGTGTCCTTGAATGTGCTAAATTAGCACATCGAAAACGGTACTTTCATTTCATCCAAATAAACGGTGGGGAATGGAGAGAAGATAATTAAATATCCCATTATAATAAAAACATTCCATTAAATTTATGTTACTGGAGTTGTCATACTATTTGGGTAAAGGGAGGTGAGGAAAAAAACAAAAAGAAAAGAACTTAAAAGAAATGAACGAATTGAAAAGTGGAATTTACCTCTTGAGACTTTCTCATTTGAGGACCTCATAAGGGGATAGGTTTTGGTTTAATGAAAAGTCTAGAAGATTTTGGGCATGGGGTAGGATCTTGTGGACTTATTAGGGTAGAATATATTCAAGGAATAAGGGTTGAGAGGAGTGAAGAGAAGAGGGCGTGAAGGGGGGTTTTATAGTGGAGGAGAGAGGGGATTTCTCAAAATAAAATTCAATAATTTATTATTTCTCCACAAGACAATGAATAATGAGTCTTAAATGTCCAAGAATAGTAATTTTATCATGTGAATCTGATTCAATTTGGCTTACATCAGAATATCATCATCTATTACTCTATTAATCTGTTATTTAGCTTTTATTTTGAATGATCAGATTCTACTATTCATCAAAAATTCAAGTATTTCAAAAAAATCCCAAAAATTCATCCTAACCATTTTTTGACGTGTAGAATCCAAAAAGGAATTCCATTTTCCAAAAATAATTTTCTAAAAATGATTAATTAAATATTTAATTTAAATCATTATTTAATCGAAAAATATAAACACTTAAAATTTTCATCTTCGTTTTTAAGGTTCCATAATTCATTTATTCACTTAATGGTATGATTACCATTCATAAGAGTCATATTACTATTAATAAGGGTAAGTTACTATTCATAAGGGTAGGTTACTATTCATAGGGGTAGGTTACTATTCACCGAAAATTGATTTTTCCTTATCAGACTCCAAATAACTTACTGATCGCAACAATGTATGTTAGATTTTCGAAATTCACATCATAGAAGTTACAAAATTAGGTTTACTTGGATGGGTTATGGATATCTCATATAATTAACCATGTTTTGTTCCATATAGGCTCAGTGATTCAAGAAATATAGGCTATAACTAGAATATATTTAAGAGAAACATACCATGATGTGTTTAGGGTGCTACAGAAAACTCGAACTAGTATAATTATTTCAACTTAAGTATATAACTCTTGTCTAACTGTTGTGTGTGGGAATTTATTTCCTACAAATGAGTTTATTCATTATATAATCAAATATGTTGTGATTTTGGGCATTGTTTGGATCTCTCTATCTATAGAGATCATATATATTAGTAAGGATGGAAAGTCCCATTTGATATTCAGACTCACCCTATGATCATCTATTGGTTTGAGGATGGGCATTAAATTATATTGGAAATTTCATCCATTAAATGGGTCATACTAAATATTCATGTAGGTTATTTATCAGAAATGTTTGGGGATAAACAAAATATTAAATACAATCATATTATTAGATATTATATTGACATATTTTTTGAATAGTTTCCTAGTCTTCACCTGAATGGTGAAGTTTATTTTTCAATAAAACTAATATCTAATGATATAGTTATTTAATATTTTTTTTATATAATGACACTAATTATGTTGTAGGAATTGGAAAAAAACCCTTTGAGAATATATATTAAGTAGTCATTATCCTATTGTATCTACATAGGGTGAAATTATTTTTTTAAGATGAAATATGGGTTAATTTTTCTTTTCATTGATTGTTGGATAATTATCAAGATCACTATCAACAAAAATTATCTAATTCCACACATTCATTACTTGTTTGAAAAATAATGCAGAGCTAAGTACATATAAATTATTTTTCTTTGATATGGATATCATAAATTATGGTCCAAATGGTTGAATATATAAATATATATATATAATACATCCTTCCATATGAGTTAATAATATTATTATTTTACAATTATTCTAATTGTAATTACCAATTCCCTAACTATCTTTATGGATCTAATGTGTAGAGTATCTATAGATTTCCTTGATCAATTTTCTATGCACATGATAAAAGATATTCTCATATATTCCAAAATTAAGTAAGATCAAGAAGATCATTTCCACATTGTTATTAATACCTTGATAAAGGATAAGTTACATGAAAATATATCAAGAGTTAATTCTGGATATAGGATGTATCATTCCGAGCTTTTGTAATTATAATAAAGGGTATATCAATGGATCATTCAAAGAGGGAAGTTATTTACAAAATGGACCAAACCAAACCCAGTGACTAATAGTTGTAGTTTCCTTGGACTTAATGGATACCACTAATGCATTGGGAGAATTTTATCATTCATATAGCATCTAATAACCATGTGACACAAAAGGGGTCCACTTTACTTTAGACATATGAATGAGAGTAAAATTTAAAGGAGTTGAAAAGAAGATTGGTCATTTCACTTGATATCATACTAACCTACAATGTGAAAGGGATTATGATATATTATGATTTATTAATTATAGTACTCAATTTAATATTATGAAATATGATGTGGAAGAAACGTATTTCTTATAGAGATTTATGTTTCATGAGAAAATTTACCCAACTAATGATTTGGAGATGGTAGTGGTAATTTTTTGTTGAAAATATAGAGGACTTGTCTTTATATTGAACGTTTCGATATATATACATCGATCATGAAATATTTTCAATCATTTTTACAAACCAATAATTGAATATGTGATGATGGAGATGATTTTAATTGACTAAATATTAAGAATGCTCAATACATACCACCCTCAGAAGGCAAACAAGGTGGTTGATGCTTTGAGTAAGAAGAATCATGCTAGCTTTTCCATGATAAGTAAGGTTACCCAAACTCAAAATTTAAGGCCATGTTCTAAAAAAAATTATTTAAACACTATATTTGATATAAAGTGAGATTAACTAATATGAAAATCTATTTTTACATTATTTCTATGAGTTAAAAATTATATCTCATAATTAAATGCACAGTAATAATAATGGAAATTTTAGTGTCTTTGATGATAATATACACAATAATATAATTTTATAATACTTGTGAATATTTATCCATAATTGATTCACACTAAACATACTTTTTGATATCTAAAGAGTTATGCTCATCTTCATAACCAGGGGAACTAAAACAAAAGAAATGGCTGATATCAAACACTCAGTAAGGAAAAAATCATTAACATATCATCATGAATTAGATCATAATTATAATAGAGAACATGTTTATGGAGAAATATATTACTAAAAATAAAAATAAAAATAATTTTTTTCCATATTTCATGATTAAAGGGAATGAAATCTCAAATGAATAAAAATGTACCATGACATTCGAGCATGAGATAATACTTGTGATACTTTTAACATAATTATAAGAATATCGATGAAGTTGATATTTTAATATATTTTATTCTATAATTAAATTTTTATAAAACCTCCATTGTATTATTTTGTGGGAAATTTTCATATTATTATGATTTAGTGGAATTTTGTGCTTAAGTGTAAAAATGGCCTAACTTTGGAATTCAACAATTTTATTTTTATTCCGTATTTTATCCATAAATTTTTATTGATTGAATAAAATTGTGAAATTAATTTTTATAGGATTAAATAATACTTGGGAATTATTTTTTCCTTCCTTTATCAAATACAAATTAATCTTTTGGACACCCAAAACTAGCTCACAATCTAGGCATTCAAAACTGTTCAGAGATCTAAAATGTTTTAAGATGAGATTATATATCAGATTTGGCCATACCAAAGAATATTACATTCAAAAAAGAGATTTGGAATAAATTAATGAACATGTTTCATTTATTATTCCATTCATGAATCTCTCAGATAAAAGGATATAATGGAATTTGAAGTTGAATCTTAGTAATACGTACAATCAACAATGGTAGAATAAATTACTGGAGTTAATTTGACATATCTCGCTCGAACCTAGTCTAATAAATCTCTAATTATGTTACCCAAAAAATTATACATTATCCAAAAACATTAGAGAATAAAACATTGTCTTATTCTATCATTAAATAGGCCATCCACGTGCATACTTTATGAGGTCGAATTATAGAGAGAAAACTTCCCACTTTTCCCCTGTAAATATGTGCCTCACCTCCCCTACCAAGGGATAGCCATTTTCTGGAGGCAATGTGGAGTTTTATTTCTTAATTATTGCATATTATATTAAATGTATATTATTTTAGATATTAATCTGTCTATTTTTATCTTTTTCTTACAATTTTATGTTTCTTCCACTATGATTCATTTATAATTATGATTATGGAGAGCCAACCCTTGCTATTGTTTGAGGGGGGGGGGCAGTGGTGATATTTGAGTTTATTTTCATTTAATGTTTTCTTTTTGTTGTTACAATAATTAAATATTGGTTAAAATGGTTAGGGTGAATGGTCACCCCTCTTTATTTACAATTATCTTCTTCATCCCCATTTACTCATTTCCAATATCATTAATATATAATTCATTCAAATGATGGAGTTTGGATTGGGTATGAATGTGGGAGAGATTACTCCTATATGAATTGGACTCAATGTAAGGTAATATAATTCGAATGATATGGTGTGGACTGACATTTATTTATCTCCACATTTAATAACACATAGATGGATATCTTGAATAACAATTATAGTACCACTATAAACCGCAAGAGCAATGGTTTTATTCTACTGTATTCTTTTTCAAATTTATTCATTTTCATTATATTTTTTATTTTAATACATATATATATATATATATATCATATTTATATTTCATGTATTTTAAAACCCCCATTAATATTAGTTAGTCTAAAATAGTGAAAATAGAATTTCAATATGTTGTAAGCAGACTCATTGAGATCGACTATATGGTGTGAAACTATGGTGAATTATTAGGTATAAGGAAATAAATTGATTGGTGGTTCATGATAAAAACTCTATCATCAGTTTGGAACTATTGACAGGGAATACAAGATCTTACATAGACTATTTTTCTTACAAAACCAAAAAAAATCAAAAATTTAATAAACTAAATAAAAATATCTCTACTATAAATTTTTTATTTCATATGTCAAGATGGATTATTTTAGTGATTTTTATTATACTAGGGATATTATGTAATTTTCTTGTATAGAAGATAAATTTATGTTTTAGATGGAATAAGATGTGGCGATGATTCAAAATCATCTGAAAATCCTTGAACCATAAGACAACATGGTAGAATTGCTGGCCTCCAAAGTTGATGAAGTAAAATTTCCTTGGATGGAATAGGAACAAACAAATTATAAGGATAATGAAAATAATATTCCACATTCATTTTATGCTTAATAACCCAAGTAAGACTTGATGATTCCATTTTAATATCGAATCATCTCTCTTTGGAAATTCCTTGAAGAGGTCTATAATGGAGACATTACTACAAATAAAAATATGGGAAAACAATATTATTTCAATGAAAATTGGATATATTTTTTTAAATAACAAGAGTTAACTGATCCTAGAATATTTTAAAATGATGAATTATTAGCTATCTACCACTAACATGCTTAGGAAGATGGTGATGAAAATGAACCTACTAAGTGTGAGTCTTTAATGGTCCAGCCAAATAGATCGATTTATAAGATAACATGATTTAATGAGATGATTTTTAAATTGATTCTTTATTTTTTAATCTTAATTGATATCAATTATTTTTTTACTTCTCCTTTTCTGAAATATCTGATATATCAAAAATGGACCAGGCCGTAAATATTAAGGAAGAGACCACACTAGTGGGACTGATTGTAGAATAAGATCTACAAAATAATTTGGATTTGAAACTACCTCCCAGACATAAATATTTATAACATATGGAGTGGGAAACAATATAATTAAATAAGTAGTATCCCTTTATTCTTTTCCTTACCCTCTAAATATCATATTCTATATGTTTTCTCTTTTGGGGGTTGGGATTATTTTTATTTTCTTCGTGGGTTCTCACTCTGATCATAGACTTATGGGTGTTTGGAGAAATAATATGTGGTTATTTATAAACAAGAAACACAATCCACCGCCAGATTAGGGTTATACCACTACAATTTCCTTACTAGGGTTAGCAAAATCCTAACACCCTCATGGGGGTCTAAACCATATTATATTATCTTTTCCATTTCACTTTCTTTTTAATTATTTTTTATATGAACTTATTTATTTCATGATTTCTTGGATTAGTAGTAGTATATTTGATATTAACTAAAATATTAAATTGGAAAATAAGGTCAGGTTATATCTTTATATATCTTTATATTTTATTCCATTATTTTTATTTTATTGTAATGAAATGAAGGGTAGTAAATTTTAAGTGTGGGGTACTGTCGAACTTCTTAGATGTTTTTGTGGGCGTTTTCTTTCTTATTTTTAATGTTTTTTTTGAAAATTGAGCTTAAATGAATTTTCATAGAATTTTTAATTCTTGAATTGATTTTAATAAAATTAAAATTATTTTTGAAAAAATTAGATTTTAAATTATTGTTAATATGGAAACATTTTCATTGAATTGGATTTTCAATATTTTTTATATGTTTAAACAATTTTTGAAATCCATTCCAATGAAACACTGAATCAAAATATTTTTTCCTATATTATTATATATTTAAAAAAAACCTTTTCATATTATTTATAATACCCACACTTTCTTGAGAGAAACGATGATATTGTGTGAGATCCAAAACATGTGATTTTTCTATTTTAATTATTTAGATTTCATTGAATGACATTAACATGATTAAGGATTTTATTTGTCCGTACATATTTTTTAATGATACCCACCCTTACAAATAACCTTTTATCCCTTCTATTACATGAATATTCTTATTGTTTTAAGCCACATAAAAATCATGTTTTTCCTTACTAACCCACACTCTTAGTATTTTGGCATTGATATTTCATGTTCGACTGTGGGGGAATGAAATTTAATGTGTTTTATTTTTGATATTTTTCATTTATGGGTGATTTAAGGTTGGTTAATCACTTTGGTTAGTGGATAAATATATAATTTTTCTTTATTCATCATTTTATTGGGAATTATTTCATTCATCTTGTTCTCCTTAAAAAAAGGAAAAGAAAAAAATAAAAAATAAAAAATCGAGATGAGACTGAATTTGTCATTGTAATTTATTTAAAGACAAATGTACATATATAAAATCAAGGTAATTATGTTCATTAATTCGTTTTATTCAATTTAAAACTCATTCTCCCTGAAAAAGAAATGAAAAAATTGTAAGGTTATACTTTTCTAGAGTACTACAAATAATGTGAAAAAAGTGGGAGAACATAGGTGATATAATTAATTTTATTCATTGCTTGACTCATGTACCTTGTCATAAAAAATATGTTGGTTTTGTGTTTCACACATTCAAGTGGATTTTATTGAGGATTATCTTGTTTCTTCACATGATTATTTTTGAATTGTAAGTACTAATCAGACCTCCCCTTTCTAGCATTGAATTATTTCAATCATTTTCCCAACAAACCTAGTCCATAGAATTCACCTGTAAAAGGACCACATGATTGAAAATATTTTCATGTATAAAACAATGGAGAAATAAATTTTTTTTGGAGACTATGGTGATACATAGAATTTCCCAGTATGAGTATAACTCAAGATTCAATTTATCTTGAGTATAGAGGGATATAAAAATCCATTTGTGGTAGGTTTTGATTGGTCCTTGGATGAATTTATGTGGTTTAAAAAATATAAATTTTATGAATTAAATCGAGAGGGAATTATTTTTAATATAGGTGACATGATATAAATCTTTTTTGGATAATATTTTGGTTGTTTTCTAATTTTTTATTGATGTCTGGATTTTGATTTGGATATAAGATGATTTCCTGAGAATACAATGGTTAATTGTGGGAGAGTGAAAAAGAAAAAACTTTCACATACTTTATCATATAATTAAATGTTTATAAACGCAAAAATGTATTATTTTATGGTAAATTTTCATATTTTTAGGTTTTAGAGTAATTTTCTCCTTAATTTTAAAAATGGAATAATTTTGGAAATTACCTATTTTATATTTATTTATTATTTCAGAAATAACATTTTTTCACTAAATAATGTTGTGAAATTAATCATGTTTTTGTTTCCTTATATATTCATACTTTTAGATCCAATGATCAACCCATATTTTGGAAGCCCAAAACTAGCTCCCAATCTGAGCCTCAAAACCTATATAGAGATCTGGACTATTTTAAATATGATATAGTATCTCAGATTTCCCCATCCAAAGAAGCTTACATTTTACATGTCTCTCTCCAAACATGTCAAAAAAATATAAAATTTTTTTCTTTGAAATAAAATAAATTTTCCATGAACTTTATATAAGAAACTATTTCTAAATTCTGTCATTAAATGGGACATCCATGTGTATACGTTCATTGGTAGAACTGTGGAGAGAAAATTTATCACAATTTTTTGTATAAATATGTTTCTCACATACCATACTAAGGGATAACCATTTTTAGGGGGAAAGGTGGAGATTTATTTCTTTATATATTAAACTTATATTATTTTGGATCTTCTTATTCTTCTATCTATTTATTATTTTGTTTTATTTTTTCTATTTCTCCCACGGAGCTTCTTTTATCTCTGTTATTGTGGATAGCTAAACCACACTCTTTTTCATGGTGGAAGTGATGGTATTTCAGTTTATTATTATATCTTATTTTACCATGTTTTTTTCAGATAACTAAGCAGTGGATAAAATGATTATGGTGAGCCATCTCCTCTGTTTCTCTAATATTGTCTTCTTCCTCCTTATTCACTCATTTAACTTATCATTGATATCTAATTCATTTAAATGGAGGAGTTTGGATTGGATATTAGCGTGGAAGAGATTAATTCAATATGAAAATGTCTTGGCGTAGGGTAATACCACTCAAACAAGAGGGTGTTTAGTGATAGGTCTTGATACCCAAAATTATTAATACATTGATAGATACTTTGAATAACATTTATAATAACCCCGTGAACCCTAAGAGAAATTCTTTTCTAATACTAACTTAATTTCAAAAAAAATTCTTTTATTTTTTCATTGTATTTTCATATGTAGATATAATTTATTTTTCATGCATTTCCACCCCACCCCACCCATTCATATTAGTTTCATAGTTTTATATTACGGTTGATCATCCTCTTTTGTCAATCATTTTTTCAATTTTGTGTTACTCCCACCGTGATTCATTTATCTCCATAATTCTGGAGAACTAACCCTCATTGTTTTTCAAGGCGGGATGTTCTAGTATTTTAGTTTATTGTGGTTTCATGTTTTAAAATATGTTATTATAAGAATTTATTAATGATTAAAATGATTTTGGTGAGCAGATTCCACACTTTCTCTGATATTTTATTCCTCCTCCTCACTCGGTCAATTTTCTTCTCATTGATATCTAATTCTTTAAAAGGTTGAGTTTGGATTAGTTATTAATGTGTACTATATGACTCCTACATTCATATGTCTTGGTATCAGGTAATACCATTCAAAATATTCAGTGTTGAGTGATGGGACTTGATCTACAAATTGAATAATATATTAATAAATTTTTTAAATAAAAATGATAATATCACTATGAACACTAAGAGAAATGTTTTCTTATGCTGACTTATTTTTCATTTTTCATCATTGTCTTTATGTTATGTATTTTAATATATATTTATATACGTTTTTTTATAAATCATGTACTCAAAAATTACCCCCATTCATTTTATATTTATAGTTTTATTTTAGTCAGTTTAAAATAGTTAAAATAGAACTTCAGTGTGTTTTATACAGCCTCCTTGAGATCAACCCTTGTCTATGCCACTATGATGCATTATTAAGAAAATAAGAAATTAATTGTTTAGTGGTTTGTGAAAAAATAACTATTATCAAATATTAGTCATAAATGTATCTTGTCATTGAAATATATCATAATAAGGAACTATGCTGCAAACATAATCATAAGGAAATACATCAACATCAATATAGCATATTCAAAATTATATCAACGTGTATAATTTTGAGTATATATTTACCAAAATTTCACTAATTAACAATATTATGATTATATACTAAATACAATTACTCTAAAAAAATATTGTAAGAATATATTTACCAAAATCACACCCACACAAAAAACATGGCAGTATTGCTTAATTGGATTGACACCCACGAATAATCTTGTGAGCATAAATATCTACAATACACCCACTCAAAAAGAAATTATCTTTCGAGATAATAAATGTTAACAAGTTAATTGGAGGTAAATATAGGATCCCATCAATAAATCATCCCTACCTATGTGTTTCATTTCAAATTAATCATTTAACACATTATAATAAACTCAATGAAAGAGAAATGGTTTTTTTACATTTCCATTTGGTATCCCCAAAATTTACTTATAAAATATAATATATTGATACCCAAAATTTAATCATACCAAAAAAAATTATTAAACTAATTTCAAGGTATATTCATAAAAAATAAATTCCAGGGAAAATAAATCATTTAGAGATAAAGAGGAAAATATTATAAAAACATTATGATTTTTTTAGAAAACACCTCTAATATTTTTTTTAAATATTATATGGATCAAATTTCAAATTTATTTTTAAAAAATTGAACCAAAAAAATTTTAAAATTTTAATTTAAAAAATTCAATAATATATCCTTGAAATAATTTAGAGTTTGTCAAAATGAATGCATAATGGAATAGTCAACATTTCATTATAAAAGGTTGGAAAATATTTTCTAATATTTTAAAATACCTATTTCAAAATCAATAATAAGAAATCTAGAAAAAAAATATTTTGTAAATAGTATATGATAAATAATTATATCACATGAGACTAAACATTTTTTAATTGAAAAATCGAAATGATAACATTGCAAGGAATAGAAATTAAAAACATATATCTAATTTGGAGAGGATGATTTTTTTGGCACCATAATATTTTTTAAATAGATTAATAAATTGATGATATTCCAAAGATAAGAGGGAGGGAATAAATTATAATACCATAATAGAAAATAATTAAATAATCATGTGAAAACATAAAAAAAAGTCAATCATTATGACTCAAGAAGAAAATTGGAGTCAAGAAAAACCCCTTAGTGATTATGAAACATTTTAATTTAGATTCCATGAAAAAGATATTTTGAAATTGAACATTAAATAATATTAATTAAATATAATTAATGAAATTATATATCCAATAGTATGTGTACAATCCATTTAAATGAAATTAGGTTCCTAAATTAGAACATTCCTCAATGAAAGGAAGTTGATAGGAAACACACTAACCTTTATTCATTCCTTATTGAACATTTTATAGTATATTGTATAATAAAAATAAATATATTAATAAAATATTATAGAAAAATATTAATACCAATAACATTTAAAAATATTAATTTATAATAATTTATTATATATATATATATATTAGTTAGATCTATTTTCTTTTCATCATCAAATGTTATTAGTTTTAATTGTTTTTTATACTTATTTCATATTGGAGGTGTCATTTATTTTTTATATATTAAATGATCATCATTTCAAGATAAGTATAGGTACAAAAATATATGTTTTACAATTATTTTTATTGTTCAAATTTGTTTAAAAATTATATCAGATATGATTCAAAATATTGAAATTATTGACGAGCTTGATTTAGTAATTTTAATGAACAAGGGGTGGTATCTTAATAATTTGTTAGATTTTTTAATTTCAATGATATAATAAAAATAAAAATTATTTAATTATTATTATCCAATATTATCATTATTTTTTGTCCTCACATATCTATGATGGAAAATTATTTCATTTTTCTTGTATGTGGTAAAATCGAGCCAGACAATAACAATCTATAATATATGGATGGGTATGGTTAAGAAAGTAATTGATTATGAATAATATTATTATTTCATGAGGGTAATGATATTATTTATATGATTTTATGGTTTTTAATTTGGTTTCAGTATATTTAGATATACAATAAAAGGCTAGAGTTAAAATTAAATACATCACTTTCGTGGAGGTTGTAGTTTATACATATGTACAAGTGACATGTACATTTACATAGAAAAAAAATGTGGGAATTGGTTTATATTTGAAAAATTATTAGTAATGTTGTTTATAAAATATTTATTCATTAAATTTCACCTTTGAACCATCCTTGATAATTTTTTATCAAAATCGATTATGTCACTTATGGAGGTTGGAGTCTTCACGTAAAAAAAAGTGACATTTTTATTTTTCATGTGGTTTGGATGAGTGTAAATAATGGATATTAAATTACTATATTATAATTTAAGAATATATTGAAAAACATTTAATTATAAATTCATTTATATAATAGGTATTAATACGTATAAGATTAGAATAATAAAAAGAGATCGGATGAGAATATTACCTCTCCCTTTGGATGTTCTCCCTTAGGTAATAGCTTCAGGCTCTATAGATTGGTATTTTAGAAATAAAAATGATTCTAGGAGGAAGGAAGTGAGTTTAGGATAGACTAGTTCATTTTTCTGAAATAATTATTTTATTGGGTAGAGAAATTGGTGTAAATCATATCCTTTTATAAGTGAAAAAATGAAATTTTCATAATTACCCCATACTTTTTCAATGATTGAATGATGAAATTCAATAGTAAATGGCTTATAAAGTGGAAAATAATTAATTTTAAGGTGATACTATGTTTATTAATCATATACCACTCATTTGAACACATTATTTAAATATGATTCAAGTATTTTACCTCTATATTTTTATATTTTACCATTTTCGTTTTTAACTTATAACAAGTTTTTACCAACGTAATGTATACTTTTTAAAAAATATAAACTTACCCTTATTACAATTTTTTGTAATGAAACCTAATTTAAACTCCATACAATTTAATTTAATTTTTAAATATTATAATTTTTTCTTATTAATTAAAACATTTTCTAAATAGAAAAAAAAACTAGAAAAAATGCCATTTTCACCAGTATGTTTTCCTAATATTATTTAACATTAATTACCAATTGAATAAGGGATAATGTATTTTTATACTTGTTTAAAAATAATATCAAAATTAATATATATAATATATAAATTTAATTTATTAGATAAAAATTGTACCACATTGATAAAATAATTCTTTGAAAATAACCCTTTCACCATTATCACGGTTGTTAAACTTAATCTTAGGAATTGTACTTTTAGGCATAAAATGAAGTAGAACTTATCAAATAATATCAAAATTATGATCTAAAATATGAAATCAAATTTTTTATTTTTTATTTCATCATTTCATGAAAACTAAATTTTAATATAAGTGAAGAATGATAGTTTTTAGAATAAATTATTAATTTTGTTTTGAAAACATTAAACATGAGTGTTATAAAATAATGTTTTTTAAAATTATTCAATTTACATTATAAATAATTTTTTTTAAAAGCTGTTTTAATAAACATTAAGACATTCTTGTTTAAAATAAAATGTTATAAATGTGACGGTACTAACAAAATTGATATTTTTCACTATTCACCTACAAATCAATTATTCAAAATGATATTGAAAAATTCACAGTAAAATAATTTTGATATGATAACTAAATTTTTTTTGTTAATTTTTATTAGTTAGGATTCTTGAGTTTATAAATTTATATTTTAAATTAATATACACTATATATTGAAAAACTAATTTTATTGAAAAATGATATTCTTAAACATTAATTGTTATTAATATTTTTTCATATAAATTTATAATTTAAAGAGTATTAATAAAATATTTAAATTTGTCACCTAAAATTTATTTGGATAAAATATAAAATACTTAAAAAATTGTTATTTCATAATGAAGAATCTATTTTATTATTAAAACATTTTAATTAATTATTATCTAAATGTAAGTAGTTTAAGTTGAGTAACAATTGTTCATTAAATGGATGATTTATTATTCGTATAATTTTTTAAATAATATTCATCTAATATAGTGACACTCATTTTATGTTTGTGTTTCTATTGAGATAATCTATCAAACACATTATATTTACTTAAATGAAAGATATGTAGAAAAATAAGGGGCATTACATTCTACCCCTACATAAATTGTGTTCCCAAAATATTAATTAAAACTCCCTAATGAAATAGTTAAGGGTGTACATAAGATATAAATGACTCATTATTTAATATATAATGAGATTTATCCCAAATAATATTATATGAAATAATAAAAATTTTATCCAAAGCATGATTCTTAAGGAGTTTCTATAGATATACCATTCATAGATTCATTTCCACGATCTTATTACCCAAAAAAATAAATACGAAATGGTTATGGTAATTTACAATCAAATAAAAATAAATGATATTATGAAAAATAGATCCTAATATGTATTCTCTAATTAAACCTTCATTTCAACCTATGATACTTTTGTGTTATCTATGATATAATTGGATGAACCTCTCCCTTCTTTAGTTTAACCTCTGTTGTCAAGGGTCATATTCTTATTTGGTTTTCTAACATAACTCTTCTAAGAATTCAAATTTATTTAAATCCAATATAATGGTAAATTAAAAAAAAATATCCCCTAGGAGTTTCAATCTAGGTGTGATTTATTATTCCCACTCATCAGGCACTGTGTGAAAATTGATATGAAACAGAACCAACATTTTTAATGTGATTACACTTTGGTGTATCTGTGCCGCACCCACATCCACATTATAGTATCCAGACATGTATGTAATTTCAAGTGAAACCACAAAATAAAAACTTCTCAAAAAATTTGGGATGTAATACTATACATAGACTCATATCAATAGTCTTTAATAGTATTCCTAAATACTATAACCCCCCAAATAACTATGTAAATTTTAAAAAAATAACTACACCTTCCACTAATACCAACTTATGAATCCTAGAACCATATTCCTATGTCCAGAGTAAAAAAAAATATTTAAACATTGTATTGGATATAAAATGAGATGAACTAACCTACTCATATATTTTTGACATCATTTATGTAATTTAAACATTACATCTCACAAATAATCACAAAACCAAAAGAATAAAAGGTTCAGTGTTATTGAGGATCAGTTATATAAGTATTTGCTTTTATGATACTTGTGAACAAATATCCATAATTTAACGACATTACTCTCCCTTATACACATATAATAACTTATAGTCATCTTCATAACCTGGTGAATGGAAACATAAGAAAGGGGTGTTCTCAAATGATCAATAAGGTAAAGACTCAATATCATGTTAGTAAGGGTTAAATCATATTCATTTGAGAAAACATGAACATGGAAGAAATATATTCTTAAAAATAACACAAAACAATATGAGTTTTTTATATGTCAAGATATAAGGACATGTAATTTAAAATTAACCTACATGTAATAAGGGAAAAGAGTGTGAGAAAATAAAAATGGTACATGGAACATAAAAAGAGCATCATGGATTATAATGTGTCATTTCATTGAAACATAACATAAAATGGAACTATGAAACAAACATAATCATGTGAATACATATCAATGTCAACATATATATATATATATGTAATTTGGTCTTCACAAAGACATGTGAGCATATATTATCCAAAATTAAAACCACATAAATATTGTGAGCATACCATAACTATAATTACACCCACCAAAAATCTTGTTATAATTTATTAATCCCAATTACATCCACATTTAATCTTCTAAAAATATATTATTCACAATTATACTTGGTTAGAAATTCATTATATCTAGATACAAAAAATCATAATCACTTCATTGGTAGATTAAATAGGACCTCACACACTAATCATCCATACATATATAAACCACATGAAATCTATCTTTCATCGCACTATAAAGATCCCACAGAAAGAAGAATGGGTTTCAAAATATTTTTTGACCGTATCACCAAAATTGACTTCACTAATATAGTTGATCACTATCCAAAATTTAATAAACCAAAATGAGTATATAATAAGATCATTTACCTCATTGTTTATGATGAAAATTTAAAAGGAAAATAAATATATTACTGATAAATTGTAAAATGGGAGAGAACACATAAAATATTTTTTTTTAATTTTTTTTTAACATTTTCACAAAATAAGATGTTTTTTATCACATTAAAAGGTAATTTTCCAAAAGGTAAAGTGGTGTATTTTGAAAAAAAATACATTAAATAGAATCATTAATAACAATTCCTTGAATATTTATAAATTTTATCCAAATGAATTTAAAAAAATTACTTTAAAAAAAATCTTTAATAATAAATCCTTTAAAATACAAAAAGTTTGTCAAAAACAATGCGGACTAGAAGATAAAACATTTCTCTATGAAATGATAAAAAATATTTTTTTCTATAATTTAACATAACTTTTTTGAAACCCGAAATACTGAAAACTGAGAAAATAAAACTTCATTTAAAAATAAATAATTTAAATATGAATATAACATAAGATAACAGATATTTGGCTCATAAAATATAAATTATAACAATAGAGGGAATATAAAATCTAGAATTAGAAGGAAAAGATCTTATTTTGGGAGAATGAGAATTATCCTCAAAATCAAAAAAATTAGGAAGAAATAAAGAAATAAATATAATTATCTTGAAATGTAAGAAATTAATTATAATATCATTATAGAAAATAATAAAACCATCATATGAAACCATAGTAAAAAAAAGTAATCACTGTGAATTATAATAATAAGTTGATTCAATAAAAATCCCTTATAGTTTATTAAATGATTGAATAAAAAACCCATGAAAGACATATAATAAAATTTAAATTTAAATTCCTTGAATAAAATATAATTAATGATAATATATATCTAAAAGGTAGTATATAACCCATTTAACTGATCTTTTATGTATAAAAAAACATTGTCTCAATGCAATGACATTAAGATTAAACACTTTTACATTTAATCAGGCATGGTCGAACATTCTCTAACCGTATGAATAAAAAAAATTAATATATTAATAACCTTTTTTGAAACTTATTCATACCTATAAAATTTTCTAAACATAATTTATATTAATTTATTATTAATATTTTAGTTTTTTATATTTTATTTTCATCATCATATGTTTTTAATTTTGATTGTTTATTTAGTTCTTGTTTTTTAATGGAAGTAAACATTCTTGTTTATCGATTAAAAATTCATAATTATTAGGTAGTTATAGGTACTCTAATACATGTTTTATAATGATTTATATTTTTTAAATTTTATTTCAATAAAATATTAGTAATGATTCATGATGATGAAGTTTGTTATGAGGTTATTTCAGTAATTTTAATGAATGATAAGTGGTATCTTTATATTATGTTAGATATTTATGTTACCATTATATGATATTTATTTATTATTTTCCAATATAATTAGTTTTTACCTCAATTATACATGAGATAAATGTATAATTTTTTTCATGTAGGTGGTTAAGTCGACAAAAACAAGAACATGTTATAATCTATTGTGTAGTACCGTTAAGGAAGATATTCCTTTTTCATAATATAATTATTACAGAAGTATACTGATATTATTTAGATTTTTTTAATTTTATGGAATTATTTTAGAGTATACATAGGTAAATAATTTAATAATATAGTGAAAAAACAAAATACATCACTTTTATGGAGGTGGCAGTCGATACATACGCACAGGTTACACACTTGTCTACATATAACGTAAAGAATGTAATAATTGGTTAATATATTTAGAAATATAATAATATTTTGAATATAATATTTATTCATTATATAAAACCTTTGAAAAAAACTATTATGGTGGTTATCAAAAATATTTTATAAGGTATTTGGAGGTGGAAGACTGTTGGTTGCACAAATTAAATATTCATTTTTCTGATGGTTTACATGAGACTAGGAAATGAATATTCCATTAGTATTGTAAAATTTCAACATATTAGTATTACTTATGTTATCATAATCTCATGGATATAGTAGGTAGGTTATTTTTAGAGAAGATAATAATTTACCAATATAGATTGAGAACATTACTACTCCCTTTGGATATTATCCTTTGGTAACACCTTGAGGATCATTAGATTGGTATTTTGATAAGGAAAAGGATTTGAGGATGGGGGTTGAGTGTTTAATATATAAATTCATAGTGTTTTAGGTGACATAGTGATTTGTAATGGGAGGAGAAAACTATTTAATGTGATTTTATTTTCTATATAAAGAAGATGTAATTTTCATAAATACTTAATAATTTTCTAATGATGTCTTGACACTATTCAAGGGTTAATGGAACCTCAAGTGGGAAATAATGAATTTTTTGGATATATAATTTTTATAATTCCACTCAAATTCATTTTAATATATGTCTTAAAAAATTTCCATTATTTTACAACTATATTTCTTTATTTTGCTGTTTTGGTTTTTACCTTGGTAACTAGTTATTTTCAAAGTAATTTATTTTTTGTATAAAATAAAATAAAACACTTATTACCACGTTTATATTTTATGAAACAAAGTTTATGATACATATAATAAAATTAAATTTCAAAATTATATAAAATTAACTTTTAAATTGAATCATTCAATGTATAGGAAATCAATTTTGCCGAAAAAGAATGTTCTTTGGACAGTTAAGATTTACTAATCTTATATAAAATTAATTAAAAATTAAATTATTGATATTATATTTTTATAAATGATTAAAAATAACATCATTATAATTATATAAAATAGATAATTTTATGATATTCGAAAAAAATTACAGAAGTGTAATAAAAACAATTCTTGAAAATTATCCCTTGGCACATTATCCTAGTCATAAACATTAACATCAATAATAAAAATTTTATTCCAATAATTGAAATATACCTTACTAAAAAATAAAAACAAGGTAATATATATAGGAAACCAAGTTTTTTAGTTTTAATTTTTACATATGATTAATATTAGTTGTGAATATAGGTGAATAAAAAATGTTTTTAGAGTAAAATACTTCTTAAACTTCCAAAATGTTAAATGTTAGTTTTATAAATCCAAAATAGTATTTTTAATTGATTTATATTACAATATATATATATATATTATGTAAAAACTATTTCATAAAATTTTAATCCATTATTGTATTATAGAAATTTCATAAAAGTGACGGTATTATCAAAATCCATATTTTTCCCTATTCCAAAAAAATAAATTATTTAAGAACTATAAAAATAATTCACACTAATTTAATTTTGAAAATATGAATTTAAATATGAAGTTAGTTTTTAAAAATTATAATTAAAAAAATATTAAATATTTCTTTTAAATGAAAATGAATTATATAATGAAAAAATGATTTTGTTGAAAAATGTTATTTTTAAAAATTAATTGTTCTGTATATTGTTCTACATAAAATTTTAATTTAATGAATTATAATATAATACATTAAAATTTGAAAATTTATTTCATTAGTAAAAAATATCCATCATCTATGAAAATATTATTTGAGAACAAATAATCAATTTTAATCTTAAACCATATTAATTATTTATACTAAAAACACAAGTAATATTAGTTGAGTAGTATATTTATATTTTCAAGTGGTTTTGTTGTTATTGTAATTTTATATATAATATTTTAATAATTTTTCAAATATATTTTAGTTTGAAATTTATCGTATAATAAGATTTCTTATTTAAAGTAAATATATATTTTAAAATTTTAGATTGATACAAAAAGGGTTAATAATGATACAATACTTATGGATTTGTAGAGGATAATGATTAAAATCATAATGATGGGGTGAAATCATATCGTTCTCATATGAATGTTAATTCATCCATCCATGTGAATATTAAATATGCACCTATGGAATTTATGGAGATAAAAAAGACGTTAAGTATTGTTGTGAAGTTTAACCTTGACCAAGTTGGGAAGATATAATTCATGAATTTGATATATGTCCCTTCAATAAAATAATTGAAGGTGATATTGGATGAGGTACAAAAATCACCCTTCATTATCTATTGTAGAATTAAAAATATGAATAATTAACTCAATTATCATTTATTATGGGATAACATGATGATATATATTATATCGTATATATCTCAATCCATTATTAGTCAGCAAGTTAAGGCTGAACAACCTATGTCTATGGTAATTATGCTACAATTACCCATACTAAGATGGATATGGGAAAAAATAACGGTGTCTATATTTTTATGTCTCCCGAAGACATCTAATAGATATAACTCCATTTGGATTGTATTCAATATCCTTACAAAGTCATCATATTTCATTTCTGTTAGAGAATATTTCTCCCTTAACCAATTTTTCAAGACATACATTATGAAAGTTGTAAGATTTCATAATTTACTACTCTTAATTCTATGTAATTTATATCTAAGAGGACCATTTAAACCCTATAAAATAACCTGAGAGACACCTCTATATATTTCAAAGGTTTCTTGGATCAAAAAATTCATATAGTAAAATATTCATAAAATAATATCTTTCAATTGAGTATTTGGATGGATATTTATGAATATATCTATGGAATTATGTGAATAACTCCAACATGATAGGATAAATTTGTGGAATGTCTCCTATTGGGACATATGCTAATAAAAAAATGGTATAGAAGGTTATAGCCATTCGTCAGCACCTCAGGGAATCTACGATTTGATAGAAATATTATACTGGAAATTGTTAAAGTGTTTAATAGATCAAATTTGGTGATAATTTATTCCTTTGAATGTGTTCTTGGATGATCATTATGAGGTTTGGAAGAAATAAGATGTTGTGACCTAGATATAATGGACCCTATGAGATTCTTGATCGTACCTTGAGGATATACTATCATTTATTGCTTCCACCGAACCACTCCAAAGTTCATTATATTATCCATATATCAATTTTGATGATATAAATACATGATACATCACATAAACTAAAAATATATGTTTTACAGTTGGAGCATAATCTTTTTTATGAGAAATAACTTGTGGAGATTATGGATCGAAGAGATAGGGTGATATGGAACAATACCACTAACCTAGTTTATTATTTATGGTGAAACCCGAAATTTTTTAAAGCTAAATGGGAATATAAGGAAGTAATGAAATAGAGGAATCCTCATCTAAATAAATTAGAATAATAAATATTTTATTTTGAAATTTATATAATGGGGATTGAATGTTACACCCCATGATTTTAGAATAAATTTCACTTTTATTAATTCGATGTGTTTGAAAGAATTCAATAACACACAACACCAAAAATAAGTGAATAATTATTTACTAACATATGAAATTTAAAGACATTAAAATATATTTAATTTAAATTGATAAATAAGTGAATTTTTAAAGGGTTTAAATTCACTAAAGAAAAATATCATTGATTCAATTTTCTTGAATTATGTATTTTGGATAGATGTAATAATTTCAAGGAATTATAAAAATAAAATTTATTGATTAAACTAAATTAATTAATAATAAGATCGCTTAATTGTATAAATGAAATGGTTATGTAATTATATGAAGCATTAATCAAATAATTCACGACTAAATGGAATTGATTTGTTTATAAACATTGTTTTATTTTTATTTATTTTAATTTTAAATATAATTTATCTTATTTTAATTATTAAACAGAAGGAATAATATAGATTTTGAAAACTTTGAAATATTAATGATCATTCATAAATTGATTATAATTTGTTTATAAATAAATATTAAATAATTTGAAGATCTAATGAGATATTATTTAGAAAACAATTTTTATTATGCAAAATTTATTTTATCATAATAAATTAAATTACTCACTGTTGATGAATGATTTTAAGGAAATTTATATATAATATTTTTAATAAAATAAATTAATATTCATTTAATAATTATTACTAGTTAAAGAATAGTAATAAATTTATTTTCTTATTAAAAAATCATTTTTTAGAAACATTTTTTACGTGTGTTCTATATGAATATTCAAATTAATTTCATCCACCTTTATAAATATAATTTGATAAAATGGATTCAAAATTTTTTGTATAAATATAAATAATTTTTTAATATGTCAATTTTTATTAGTGGTAGGGAACAGTTAGATTGGTAAGACATTATTTTATCGTGATAATGGTTAAAATGGTTAAAATATGATAAAATAGGGGATAAGGTTTCAAATATCATAAAAATAGTATCTTTATTTGATTGGTTATTTGTATTTCAACTCCCCTCAAGATATCTCCGAAAATTGGGATTTTTTTCTACTTTACAATAAAAATGACATTATATTATTTTAAATTGTAGGTTTTTAACAAGTGTAACACTCTCTACACTTATGAAAGTGAACATCCTCTCTTCACTACGCCATGCACTTTTGTCAATTTAGTTTGACCATGATCTCAATAAATCATATCCAAACACCCTTCCCCATATACAAGAGATTATGTTATCCCTAAAAAGCCAATGTAATTTGGATTAAGGAGAGTCTAAAGGAGGATACCTAAAGAATATTATGAAATAGAATGTGCAATGAATGTCTGGACTTTATGTAAGGGTTTATGTTCCATTCTCATTTTTTATCAAAACATATAAGGTTTAAATTTACATTGTGGAAAGTTATATGTTATTTTCACCTAAGATGCCACTATTTTCTTCTCGGGTAGTTATTTATAGAGTTCTATGTATTATATCTATTTTTTCCTCTTTGAAACTAAAAAATACTAAAAGAATGGTTTTACAAAAAACTAACACTATTTTTACTTTGAGGTTGGTAGCCTTTCTCCTCCATGTCCAAGATATTTATTTTATTTATTGTATTTTTATTACAAATAAATAATTGTTTAATAAAGTAATTTTATACTAAATTTTATTTATATATAATTTATTAAGTTAATCTATCTTATGGTTTCCCATAAAAATATCATTTGTATTTTATAAAAATATAAGAAAATTAGTTTTTTTATGTATATAGATCAACCGTATTTCCACAGTGGCAAACCATTATTCATTATCCGTATTAATTTTAAATTTTCTATATTTTTTCAAAGAAAATACTTCCTATTTGTTTAGTGTGATTTATGTTTTTAAAACATACCAATATAAAATGATATTTTCTCTTGATTTTTATAATCATACTTCTATTAATTTTATAAAAGGATTTTCCATCATTGGCATGATACTCTAAGTGTTATTATTCTTCACTAGGGATATTAACTAATGATACCATCCTAATTTTTTATATGGATTTATTAAAATGATTTTTTAAGTGAATTTTCATCAAACCTATTTCTTTTCTATAAGTTTATTAATCTTTGTTGGAATAATTAATTCCCTTATGTTCTTTTCATTTAAATGTGAATGGTTTATTGTTATCTGATGAGATAGTCTTTAATACCTATAATAAAGTTTTTAATATTTTATATCTCATTATCTCAAATGGTATATAAGAGATCAACCCAAGCCCACATTAGTACATGGGTGTTTTTTCATGACCCCCTCCACCCAAAGGTACCCCTCTTGGGCCAATAATGGGATAAGGGATATAATTATGATTAATTAACAAATCCAATAAGCCATGGGTTTATGATAATAATAATGGGTATATCATACAAAACAATTTGAGGAATTTCTATGTAAAAATATCATGAGAAATAAGGGATAATATAAAACCACCAAACAACTCTCAATGTTAACATACTGAAAAATGATAACAAAAATATTAGACTAAAAAAAATCCTTAACAAGGACCATGAATCCAAAATATCCCCTATAAAAACCCATGAACTAGTAATATCTGACCTAGTCTCCAAATATCTCATGTGGATCAGAATAATGTTTTATATATATGATGGGTGATCATAATTGGTAAAATTAGTAGGCAACTCCTCGAATCATATTGTGTAAAAGATAAATAAATCACACTAAACCCTAGTGAATAAATAAATTAAGATAACGCATACTCTAATTAGGTATTAAAATTTCCCAGTCTTCCCAAGGATGTCTTAGAATTTATCACATACAAGTAAAAATATAATATCCAACACAATATCAAATAAAGGTACCCCGCTACAATATCCCCACAAATTTACTACTCTATAGCAACGCAACACACCCTGATCCATATCTCTCTAATAAAAACAATACCTAAAAACACTATGTAAACTATTACATAGAATAAACCCCATGAATCACACTATCTCATCATCAGCATCCCCTTATAAAGATAGTAACCTAATAGTTTCTTATACCCCCATAGACTATGTGTCATATATTACACCTCAAGCCAGAAAATCTCTTGAAAAATATGCCTATAATAATCCTTAGGATACTATATCCTATGATACATATGTGTGAAATAACTTTAATCTATTAAAAACTCTAAACATGTATATGGTAAAGTTATCCATCGCAGAAACTAACACATAATACATCCAATTGAATAGTGTGGGGAAAACGGGTGTCCTCAGCCATATATTCCTCGCCAACATGGATATTGGGGAAATACCCCCACAGAGTAAAATGGGAATCGATCATCCTACCATCATATTTGGGGTATCATTTGAAATCACATTACATAAATAATATATATAGATCAAAACCAAACTATGGGTAACTACCTACCCTTAACATCTACTATAGTTATCGTCTCTCGGACACTTGACTACCACTACTAAGGACTGAATATTTTATAAGAACACAAACATTTCAAGATAATTTTATTTAATTATTTCATTTACAAATTACATATTACAATAATTATCGACCTAGTTCCTTCTCTTATATTCATAATCTATCCTCTTTCAAGGATTATTATGAAATATTATCATTCTTTATTCCATTAATGCATTAACATTGTGGGTTAAATTATTTTACATAAACATAATTACAGTGACTCTTGGACTCCTCCTAATCTACCAAAAAATATTTATAAACCAAGAACTACACGTTATATTAAAAATAAATGAAAGTAATACTGAAACAAGAAACCCTACCATCTAGCCAATAATGAATATTTGTAACATCTTGAATCAGGATCCACAAAACACATGCCTCGAGCCCATGGGTCACATGGCCTCAAGCATACCTCCCTATACACGAAAGGCTACCAACTAGTAGTGAGGGTCTAAAGGTGGTACAATGGGGAGACTATACCCTCATATCAATGTGTAAAAGAGTATATAATAAAAAAATAAAGGATGAAAAATATATAAAGGAACAATAATGACTGGACCAGTTACCCCCTATAGTGGAATGAAGATAGAACATATATACTTAATAAATAAAAGTAGCATAAATACCTGATAAACTGAATAATAATGTCGAAATACACTAAGAGGATTCATATAAATGGATTCATGGAATGATAATATACGAAAAGGTTAATAGGAGATAGCCATATACAATCAAACTTTACAAAAACAACCAAAGTATAAAAGTCCACTCCACTAATATCTCGATAACATGCTTAGTCCTATACTTTTATTTACTATATATAAGTATAGTATATCAAATATCTTGAGAAGGTCACTTTCCTTTATGCATAATTATAGTCATGTAATCTAATCGGGTACCAAAGGCGGCGGGAATAGGGTGTGAGAAAAAAATCCAAATAGGCCACCACAAATCATGTATAGAAGTATTCCAAGTAGTGATTCTAGATAAATATTGTGTAGGTATAAATAAATAAATAACAATTTTGAATATATATGTACTAGCCGACTCAGGTTCATAAAGGACACTTATAGGCTCTACCTACTTCTACTCATGGTAGAAAAGAATGTCTGAGAAGTAACTATATATTTAGTAATATTGTGTATATATATTATAGTCATATATTTCATCCACCCATATATTCTAAGTATGTGTGTAGGTATGTATCCACAATCCTAGAATACTAGGTGCTTGATGCATTGGGGAATAACTCAGACATACATAAGAAATCTAAACGATACTATAATTTCCAGTAGAGGGTTTAATCTCTACATCTCATAATGAGTGGGAGACATCATGATCATCACTCCATATGGTGGGTGCTTCTTCATTTCAACACCCAAAAAACTAACATTGTGTTTCATGAAAATCGTTCAAATAGCGTCATTTCTGTGAGATGTCATGCTCAATAGCCAATGTAAGGGAGTGTGAATCATCATTCCCAACAGAACCTTCATGATCATTCCAAAAACTATTCCAAATGAACAATATTGTTTATATTAATTTCCATGAGGCATTACCTCTAAGTCATTTTATTATTCAATACCAAAAAATAAGAAAGGAAAAAAATTCATATAAATCATTTAATAAAGCTTACTTACAACTGCTGTTGTGGCCTTTCCACCCATTATAAGTCAGTTCAATAAAATAATTTATTTTATTTATGGATGGTAAAACGCTATTAACAATCCATTAAATTTAATACATTTCATTTAATATATCAAAACATGGAAATTCGTTTTGCAATGCTCACAGAGGCACTTTGGAGGTTCTATTAACAATTGAGAAATTACCTACATTGGAAATTCTATTTATATGTTTAGAAAAGCACTTAGGTGGTGCCTTGAGTTTAATTAAAATTTTATATATCATTGTAAAATTCATATAAAATATAAAAAGAATTGTTAGAAAGAATTTTCTGTAATTAATCATTTAATTATAAAGGAGATTTTTAAATTGGTACATCTAAGGGGTGACCCGATTCAGATTTTTAATCTCTAATTAAAAAAATCAATCCTAGGGAGTTTAAAATGGTTTGTATATCAATTTTGAACAATGAAATTAATTTTTATGTAATGCACAAAAAAGGCCTTAATCCCTCACAATAATGATGCTATGAAAATATCAGGACATTTAGGTAAAACATTGAGACCACTAACTGTAGTATTATTGATGAATCCTCATCCAATAGTGGCCTCAAATTCGAAGTAGATTTGGAGAAATCGAAGAAATGGTCCAATGCCATGAAAATAGGGGAAATGGGAATATACCTAAATACTGAATTATATCTGAATATAAGCATATAATTAAAGTGAGAGGACTCGAGATAATACCTCCAAATACTTAAAAAAACTTGATGGATCTTGATTCAAACATTGGATTAAATACATATCAAAATAATTGAATGAGTCCCGAGGGAGTGCTACGAGAGAAGAAACCACGACCTTTCATTTGATAAATTGGAGAAGAAATGTGGGTTTTAGATATTAATTCATTGAGTAAGAAATGGAAAATTACCCCTAAAAGGGTGTACAATTTGGACACATGGTTTATCCAAACCGTGTACAAACATTAATAATCATACTATTCAAGGAGAAACTACACACAGTTTTCCTAACCATCCACAACCCATGTAAAATAACTTGTTACAAATATATATATGGAATGCATGGGCTTTTTACTTAATTCACATAGTTCTAGAAAAATGATGTGGAACCTACTACTCAAAATATTTCCCATATAGTTACCCCACAAAATTAGTAGTAGCTATGAGGTTATCATGTAGCCTGCAACTTTATCCCGTTTTCTAGAACTTCAGGCTCCAAACAAGACCCAATTATTCATGTGACCTTTTTTAGATTGTAGTGAAAAATTACCAAGATTAAACAAAGTATTTTCATTGATTGGTCAATGGTTTATATCTTTGAGAAAATATAGGTCATTACAACCTCACCTAATTAAAGAAACTCATCCCCAAGTTGACCTTCTAAGGGTAAGGAGGTATCATCTAAAAAGAGTTCCAGCCACTATGTTTATATAATAGATTCTCATTCCTAGGTATTTTCCTTCACTCAATAAAGCTTCCATAGAACCTATACCAAAAGGAACTGACTTGACTCAAATATTATAAATGCTTCAATCCACAATACAAATAACATAGTCCATGAAGGAAGCATCCATATCATGATCAACCTCTTCAGTCTGAAATAAAAGTGAAGGGTATGGAAAATATTGGAAAATCTAAGATACATGAAAAACATCATTCATAGACTATTTTCTCTAAGTAAGTATTTTCTAGTAATCCACTCATCTAATCCATTTCAAAGCCTTTATGTGTCCCATTATCCTAGGTGATAGCATACCCTACCTTCGAATATAACTATGCACCAAATATGGGATAGATTCATAAGAAAACCTAATCCCGGACCTCAAACTCAAGAGGTCATATATGTTTATTGGAATATGAATTATGTATTGGTTGAGCTGTCATCATGTTCTTTCTAATCAACCGTACTTTCTCTAATATCTCTTTAACAAAATGAAGTCTATGAAAAGCTGCCTCCCCTACCTCTAGTTAACATTTAGGTGAACGAAAATGCCTACCATATAAGTCTTTATAAGGATCCAACTGAACTTTATCCTACCTGATATTTTTATAAGAGAACTAAAATAGGGGTATGTGTTTCTCCCAAGAACCAAAAATTAAATGAACATGCATAGATCATGTCCTATAGAACCTGAATTGCACGTTCTATCTATCCAAAAGTCATAGTATTACATTACATTCTCAGAATGACTTTTGTACCCAATGCATTAAACAACCCCTAATTGAACCGTTACATAAGGAGAGAATATCCATCAGAAAAAAAATAAATCATGGATATACATGAAGACATACAGCCTCCTTGATGTATATCCTCCCTACTTAGTCTACTGAGAATATCTCTTGCATTGGTAAGAAGTCTGTGAACTTCATTAAACGATGAATGAAAACACACACTGTATCATTTCCATTAGGTGATCTGGGTATACCAGTGAAAAAATCCATCAAAACATCACCTCATTTCCACTTTGGAAGGGATAATGGTTATAAAAGTCTTATCGGTCACTAATGTTATGCTCACAGCAGATGATAGTTGTAACACCATCTGATGAAGTTAAAAATATAAAGTTTCAAACCAGGCCACCAATACCAATGTCATAGGCCCCAAAACATCATAGTGACACCATAATGAACTACACTTTATAAGGGCTCATATTCCTGCATCATCTTTCTTTGGTGTCTGATGGGACCTAAACACACCCATGGAAGCATTGATTATCATCCCCATCCATGGTCCTACCTGATGATGTATCATTATTTGAGGGACCTTCTCTTAAGACAAGGCCCTCAGGATCTGATAACTATTTCAAACTCACCCACTATAGATGTGTATAGTTCACTACTATGGTTTCCAGGATGGTCTAACCATGTTCCTATGGAACCTCAATGTGTATCAAAATGAATAAGACCATGATATTTCATTCACCACAAGCCTCAAGAACTACCTATGTCTGGGTCTTATTTCCAAAATCATCAGATACTACGTTACCTTTATTAGGTATGTAAGAAACCTAAAAATCAAACTATTGTTGGTTATCAACCCACCTACACTTCTTGAGAATGATATCACATTGTTTAAAGATGTTCCTGGAGATTTTTTTTAACACTAAATACCACAAAACTATCTCTATGTAAATAATTTCTACAATAGAGTAAAGCATGAACTATCACAACTATCTTATGGTCATGTGTCAGGTAATTCCACTCATGAGGCCCCAACTGATAAGACCCGTACACAAGGAATTTCTCATTCAACATCAGAACAACTCCTAACTTGATACCTAATGTATCACAGTAAACAATATGGATTCTTAATATATCTGGAGGAATCAGTATCAATACATAATTCAATATTCCCTTTACCTCCTTAAAGGGTAGTTCATAATATTCCTACCATGTGATTCTCACACCCTTTTTTTCAGCATGTATATTGTGTTGAAAGGCGTGATAAATCCTATATGAAGTGTTTGTAATATCCAGAAAGTACAAAGAAACATCATATATCAAAAAATATATTTGGATTATCCTAAGAAACAACATTAATTAGTTTCTCAAGATCTAGTGAAACTCTTGACTCTGATATAATTTGACACAAGAAGTGGAATGTTATGGTCCCAAAGTGGCATTTACTGAGCATAACATAGTTTTTATGCTCTCTTAGTTTATTCAATTTGATCTCAAGATGGTTTTCATGGAAATGTTGATAATGAGGATACACTAAGATATCATGAAAAAATACTAAAAAATGTGAAGTTCCTGGTGGATCATGAATGTACACTGATGGGGTGAATAAGTGTACACAATTTTTTACCAATTTTATTTTCCTTACTCTTTCCCCTTTTTAATTTGAACCTATGAACTTGTTAGAGTGAATGAATCTTCCTTTTTAATAAGAAAAAGTTTACAACCTGTAATATAGAAATTAAATGAAGCACAACACACCGTGTTCTTAACAAGGTTCACCCACGATGTGGGTGACTAAGTCATTGCTGTGTTTAGGATAATCTGAAACATAGATTCTCCTCCATGAAACAATCAACAATTACAAGTGGGTTGGTCATGTATCACCCTAAAACTATGGTGGATATGTATGAACCTTTTACCAAATTATATTGGCATCCAACCGGTGTTATTTATACAGGTTTCCACTAGTGTTTCACAAACACAAAAAAAAACATACTGAGAAAGATTGCAATATATTCAAGCTACCACGGCAGCACAAAACTAATATTCCTCATCGATCCATTAAAATAAGCAGATTATGCACTTTCTCACCTCAACTAAAGCTCAACTAATACCACTAAATATAATCAATAACATTGCATGTTGTTTAGTTCAATATACTCTTTTGAATGATTGAAATATATTACATTAAATTCAACTCACAAAGTTAATATAATGAAAAACTGAAATATTCTTCAATAACTAAAACATTCTTATTTTATTATTTTAAATTTAATTATTACACACAAAAACACCTTGTCTTATTCATTCATAAAATTATCCTTATCACTTGAAAAATTAGTAATTCATATAATTATCCCCATGATTTTATATCTTCTTTGTGCATTAAAAAATTCAAAGTACATATAACTTTTCTCTGTAAATGTTATGTCTTATTCATGTAAATAATGAATTACTCAAAAATACATGTATTGTTTTTTATTTTCTCTTCTTTTAGCTTAGAGCGGGTTGAAACTCATACTCATGCATGTACAGACTCATATTCATACACACACTAAACTTTTTGAGTGTAGTGCATGAGTATTCAGATGTTTCATTTCTTCTTGGGTACAAAACCAAAATGACTAATGGTTTTTTATGCATAAAACTAAATAGGATTTCTTGCACAATTCAAATCTCCATATTGTCTAATATTTTTTCTTAATTCATTTGAATTCACATATGAATCAAATCATACATGTAATTCACACTAAACTCATGCGTGAAATGGTAAATATGAAAACTCAATCCTTATGCCTTGTACATGATATTATTTCATGAGAAATAGTGAAACCGACACTGTATTTTATGAAAAAACACACAGTATGTCCAGTGTATTTCCAAACTCTACTTTGATCATTTAATAATTAATTTTTTGTAAACAAATATCATAGTTCACACAAGAACAAGTAGATGGACACAGAGAGTATTGTGATTCCAAAATGGTTTAATGGAACATTGTTCTTTTCAAAACAAGTGAGTTTTATATGAACAATCCATCTACATATAGTATATCTTCTCATTCATGTAGGAAAAAACAACACTGAGCCTTTTTCCTTTCACGGACCAGACATTCTCAACTGCTCTATTTTCATCAAAAACTAGATAAGTTTACAAAATGATTGGAAGATTAAAATGAACACACCCTCAGATATTTATAAACAGCTTTCCAACAACCTTATTTTTATAAACTGACTTTCTTCAACTACACTATTTCAGTTTTGCAACATCGATTATCACCATTTTCAAATATTAATTTTATGAACATCATAAAACCATAGTTTTCATATCTAAATATAATGAAAATGAAAATGAAAATGAAAATGAATTATTATTTTTATCATATAATGATCATCAGATCATTCTAATGATGCTCAAAATCTTGGAAAGATGACTTGATGATGTCTATCATGGATATTACGATAAATAATGATCTCTAGGTGGCTTGCTGGAGAAGACAATACCGATGGGTGGATCAAATGGTCCTAGTTGATCAGATCAATAGTGATAGTTTTGACTATATTTTTAAATAGCAGATCATGTCTATGATCATCGGTCAACTCAGATGATAAATGGATAGATCACATGACTAGGGTTCAATCTAGGGATATAGTAATCGTTCACACATCAAAATGGCATAAAAATCATTCATCCCTTATAATACTCATACTAAAATTCATTTTCTATAATTGGATAATTAATGAACCTAGTCATAGTGGAATAGCCATATGTTGTTGCTCCTCTTCCAACATGACTCTCCACATGATGGTTTATCTACATATACATGTGCCCTTGTGGGCGCGCTCCATGCTAAAGATTTCCCCCAGCCACGACCTTCCCATGATGGCTGGCATAGGGTCATAGGATTATATAACCATGGTGGTGCTACTCCCTTATTCTGGAAAGTTGTTTGAAGACCATTTTTTAATAGTCTTATATATAAAAAAATATTCCCATAATAAATTCAAGCCATACTAAAGTTCTCAAAATATACCTCATGAAAAACATTAAATTTATTTTTTCAGGGTCATGGTAAACTCCCCCTTCTTCGACCATCTTATGATCAAACAAAAAAACCTGAAAAATCATCTCCACTTTCTAACATTTACTCAATTTATTGATTTATAATCAATATAAAATGGACTTCATCATATGTGGTAAACAGTTTGCATTCTACTAATGCAGTTGGCACATGTCTTTTGAACTTAATAACAATTCTGCAATCATCACATTTTATGTTTCTTCATTAAAATAAGCATATTAAAATTAGAAAAAACTTCCCATACTTTGAATAATTATCTATAACAATTAATTAAAATAACTCCAACATTTAATTATTGTAACATTGAATTTTATCAACTTTATTGAAAAAAATTACAACACAAAATATTAATTTCAATTAAATTGTGTTCTCCAATCCCCCTCTTTGGATATGATGTCAATGAAAATTCCACATTCATATTCAATGTATTCTTCAACCTCTTACTTGATAATGAATCAAAATATGATAGTATTGTAAAGAATTTAACTCATCTCGTTCTGTAGCTAATTAATTGTTCTTCTTCTCTCATTCACTCTTATAATTCTCTAATAGTTTCTACTTATTAGAAATAATAATTCATTTATTGAGAGATGGAATGCATCATATTTATTAATGAAATGTGTAATAAATTAATAATCTCAAAGTTTATGTGGGATAACCCTTTATATAAAACAAAAATATCCAATATAGACATCGAAGATAATATTTTAAAAAAATTATTCAAACACTTGAAACTTCTTTCTGGGGTTTTTCAAAATCAGTTCATCTAATCTCTGACATTTATCATAATAAATAGATTAAAATCATTCTTTTTCACGATTTTACTTACCCTATAATAGATTAATTTTACCTTTGTAATAAAATATCCAGTTTCTAACCTTATGATTCATAATCGTCATTCATAACGTTATAGGATAACATACCTTTTTAATGAAAATTTTCAACATCCATTATTTTAAATGATTAGATAAATCCCTTTCCAAAACACCCAATATTGATTTAATACTAGTTGTGATATTCAAATATGGTTATTGTTTATATTTAATCCCCCTATATGGATGAGATTCATCCATGTTCTTTATCATTAATTTCATTATTCAAGAATGATATTCAAGATAAGTTTTAATAGAAGATGATTTAAATAACTCCAGTATGGTTAACCTCAGGAATATTGTATAAAATTTTACAAACACCCATATCTTCATAACTCCTCCAAAATATATACCTCACCTTATATTTCATATATAAAATAAAGAAACACAATATATATTTTGGAATAAGTTGGTTCATAAATGACTTTTCCATTAGAGAAATAGGGATGCGATTTATTTATCAACCCATAAAATCCTTTCAATTCTACTCCAGTGTTATGAAAATTACTCATGCTTGCTCCTTCATTGACTTTAAAAATTTTAAACTAGAAATTATTGATTTCTTAATATTTAATCATAGATGTAATATTTTTTCACATTAATATGTAGTGAACTTTCATTCTTCTTTTCATTCTCCAACTTTTTATCGAATTCTAGCTGCTCTAGCCATATGACTATACATTCTTTTGGAACATGCTCAAAATTATTCTCGTGTGTAGAATCCTTATTCACAGTAGCATTGTTAATGTATGAATCCATAGTTTCTTCTACTTTGTTCTTTACTAATTCTATTTTTTTAGGAAACTGTGTCATCCATTTGTCAGCAATATGTCCCAGAATTTTTCACCTTCTACAAAAATCTCTTATAATCATAGGATTATCCTTTCTAGAAAAAATCTCATGAAATTCACGTTTTTTATCATGATTTTCATGCACAAAATAAAATATTTCATTTGTTTCTAAGTTTAATTTCTTTTTCTACGTCAACTTTCTTCCATTATCATTGGTGTTTTTTAATTGTTTTCAAAGGTCCATTATATGGCCTCTTCTTCCATAGAAGAATAACCTTTTCTTCAGTGTGACATATATTTCATCATTATTTTTGTATATATCTTTCTTGATAGTTTTCTTAAAAATCTTCTCCTATTTATCTCCCAGGGAAAACTTTTCTACGTTTGTTCATTACTTCTTTATTTATTGTGATCTTGTCTTCATATCAGCATATGGATAGTTTAGGGTTGGTACATACCAACAGTCATTATAAATATGAATTTTTTTTTGGAGAAATCATAGAATTATTTAATATAGTCAAATATATTCGTGATAGATAGATTCATCATCATATGTAGATTATGATTCAAGTTTGCAGGATTTCTCTTCACATAAAATCATCTTCCTCTACAAGCTATCTCGTGGTGATTATGATGCATTGATAAATTATTCCTTGAATATATGGCCCGATAACCAAATTTCTAGTTGCACCAAAAATATCCAACGAAGATTTATTTCTTCTTATGTGTTATAACATGGTTAGTTTTTATATTTGGTTCCATTTTGATATCATGATTTTTGAATTGAGATTTTGGTGGGTAACAAGGATTAACACTTTTCTTCATATATACATTTTATTATATGGTATATTTTCATAATTCTAATTCATCCATGTGTGACAAAAATTATTGTTGGGACCTATACATATAGATGAAATAGTGTTACTACAAATAGAATCTTCTAGGACAAGGGTTACCTATTTTAATAAGAATGAAATAGATTTATCTTTAGATAATCAGAAGATCATATTACCACATGAATGAGTCTTGTCAAAATAAGACTCTTTTTCCAATTACAGTCCTATCATTATCTGATTTCATAATTTTGGTAAGATTCACCATGAATATTATCAAGAATTATTAACTTGACCACCAACTCGAGATATTTTATATTTTGAGAAGTCTTATAATATTCAATTTATTTCACCATATCTTCACATTCTTTCTAGGATGCCTTTATGTTTTTTTCCTTTATATTTTTCAAAATTTATTTGTTTTCAAGACTCTTAATGTTTAGGAGAATTTTAAAATCTTGAACAGATTACAGTTTTTCTTCCTACTGACTCATCAATTTCTAAACATGATCATCCTAACTTTTACTCACATCCAATAAAGAATTATTCAGTTCATTAATTCTATTGATCTTACCCTCAATCTATGATTCTTTAAAATTTATAGAGATTTTTTTGTAGTTTTTCCAATGCAAAAATCACTTATTTATAAGCTTCTCTAGTCACAACCTTCTCAAAAAATATCCTTTATAATTAATCATTAATAAAAGTAAGTCTTCAAATTATAGTGAAATATTGAATGTTCATTTGATTCACCAGCCATGAAGAATGTCTAATCCTTTTACTCTATTTCCAACAAATAATCCTTAATATTCATGGTATCTTTATGAGATTCTACATGTGTAAGAATTATCTCTATAAGGAAAATATTGAAAACATATTTATCACACACATTTCTTTGAAAGTTTCCTTCAACATAATAGAATTTTTCATTTTTAAGTGATATAGTTTCTTCTTTAAAATCTATAATTTGTGACAAAATATTACATATTTGAATCTTTTCTATCCAAATAATGATCTATATCCTCATTTTCCTTTTCATGATATGAATTTTCATCATATATTACCTTGATAAAAGAAAATATATAAGTGACAACATCAGTAGAAACATTCATCAGATAACTTTTTCTTTCTAAATAATAGTCATTGAGTAATTCTAAAAAATCTTCTTCTTCCCCACATGAACAATAATAATCTAAAGTATCTCCATCAACTGATTTAACAGATACTACCAATAGACTACCATAAAAACTAAATCCATTTTTTGATGTATTCTTTTTATTATTTCTATTATTCATGGTTTTTGATGAAGTATACTTATTGGAACTCAAAGAGATATGAAATGAATTATACACCTGAGACAAGTATGTTACTTCTTCAAATTAAAATATGCACTTTTTATAAGTCAAATACAAAAAACTGAAAAATATGATTGACCTAATCAAAGCTGTAACCAAATCTCTAATTCCAATTGAATTTCATAGTGGGTCATGTATGTACACTAGAAGGTGTTGAATTCATGTATATAATTTTTTACCAATATTCTTTTCTTTTCTCTTACCCCTTCTTAATTTTAACCTCTTTACATATTATAATGAATGGATCTTACTTGTTAAAAATAAAAAGTATACAACATGCAAGATATAAAATAAATGTATCATAACACATATTATTTTCTTCAAGGTTTTCCCCTAATGTGGGTGACTATATCCTTATTATGTTCGTGATGATTTGAGACATATATTTTTCACTATGAATCAATCATCATGTAAAAGTTTGTTTTTTAGTTATCACCTTGAATCTATGGGGGTATGTATTTACATTTTCTAAAATTATAGTGGCATCCCACAAGTTTTATTTATACTGGAATCCCACCAGTGTTTTAAAAACACATCACAAACGCAATGATAAATATAACTGGATATTTAAGCTTCCATTGCAATAGAAAATTGATCTTCCTCTTTGAGCCAATAAAATTTACTAATTCTATAATTAATCACGTTAAGTGAAACTCAACAACTATAAGTGAATATAATCAATAACATTAAATGTATTTTGGTTCAATATACTCTTCTAAATGAGTGAATAAAATTACATTCACTTTGTCTTATAATAGTAATAGAATGAACAAATGAAACATTTATCAACAAACTTAAATTTATTTTCTTCTTTGATTCACTAAAAAAATATTTTTTCTATTCAAATTAATTACCAAACAAATAAAAATTGTGTATTATTCATGCATGTATTTATCCTTATCACATGAAAAATGTTTAATGCATGTAAATATCACCAATATTTATGTCTTCATTGTGAAATAAATAATAAAAAATACTTCTCAATTTTCTTTATATGTGCTATTTCATGTGGACTTAAACAATGAATTACTCATGTACACACACAAGGTTTCATCATTATCTCTATGTGTAACTAAGCACATGTTGAGACTCTTATACATTCAATTACATACTTACATTCATGAACACACTAATCATTATGAGTGTAATGCAAGAGTATTCATATTTTCCTTTTCTTTTTTTACAGGAAGTCTGAATGACTATTGGTTGTTGACGTGTGGAACAAAACAAGATTCCTTGAAAATGTCAAAACACTATATAGTCTACTATTGTTTCTTAATGCATTTTTTTAAGGAAAAGGAAATGAACTTTTTATTAAAAAACAACAGAAAATGCTAAAAGAAGATGGACGGGGTCAAAAAAGTGATTATTCCCTCATGCCAAGTGAACATAAAAATCATAATCAAACTGATAAGAATAATCATAATCATCAAACTAATATGATTCATAATATATGTTACCATGAGATCTAGTGACCATGGTTGGCTTCATGTATGTGTAGTCTTTCCTACGTCTTGATTTACTAGGTGGGACTCCTTGGAAACCATTATTATCTACAAGAACCTTTTTTACCTTTATAAAAATCTTGAATAAAGGAGATATTTTTTGGAGAATCCTCCTCTATATCATCTGATTTCCACAGATGTCCTGGTTTCCCTTAATTTATTGATTTCTTCTTATATTTTTGAGAAATTTTCACCATTACCTGAATTTGAATAACCTTCATATGTAAGGTCGGTGTCCTATAAACAGTAATCCTTAGGCTTCAGGGTTTTTTCCTCCACTTGGAGTTTTTCATGATTTTGTACATTATCATGATTTTCCAGATTCACCTGTGTGAACTTCTAAGTGAACTCCTTAGCCATTTGTGATGCATCAGAACTAACAAACTCAATGCCCTTATGAGGGGTGATTTTTCTATCCCTAACTGAGGCCATATTATTTTTTAGTGGGTTTTTCCTAAATTTATTCCTACAAGAAATCTCATGATTCCCATTAAATGAAAAAATATATCAAACAATATTCTTGAGATAGTTGTCCTTAACATGACCAACAGTTTGACAATGTATAGAGAAATCAGGAATTCATTCATATTCTACTTTCAATGAGATATCATCATCTAGTGCTGACAGAACTACATTATAAATCATGAAAGAGCTTAGATATACCACCACCAGGACCCTAACATAATGACTAAATTTGGCAACCTCTATATTCCGGTCCTTTTTGATATGAATTCCAACAATAGAGGCAAATTGAAATAAAATATTAGGGTACCATAATATCTAATTAAATCCAATAATTTTGATCCAAATATGAGCCTTAGTGTTTTTAATAGCCCATGCATTATGCCGAAAATATCATTCCTAAAAACATACCATACCTGGCTTTAAAGCGATTGATCCAATCCCCTAATCTCTACGCTTCATTTTTTATGTGAAAATAATGTGAAAAAAGCCTCTAAATATGGGTATGAATCTCCAATCAGAATAATTCCACACAAAATATATGTTTTTGACCAAATTATAAAGTTTTCAAAGCTTGATGCTATTGGACAGAACCATCTAGGAAGTAATGGAAAACATGTAGATCTTGAATCAATCAAAGATGGATTCTTTAGTGATGATCACCTGAGTAGTGTCACTCTTCTTCAAAATGGGATCTAGAATTGTATCATTGATAATTGTAATGTTTTCTCTGCCACTCTCTACATCCAGAAGACCAAAAAAAATCATAGAATTCATATGAACAAATTTACCAATAGGGGATGGAACCACCCATCCTGCTACCAAAACACAATATCCATGGTTAGAACCATGATCAACTGCTAGAGGAAACACTACAATGTGATAAGAATTCACTACCACCAGCTTCAACATAGTGATCTTAGACAACTTTTCAATCATGATCATGGGTCAACCTAGATCAATTCCCCCTATCATCAACACCGGAGGTTGACTCTCGCCCCTCGCCATCATCAACCCTTTGCTTTACCGGTCATCACTTGCTCCAGCCACCAAGGAATGGTAAGATCCAGAAATCTCAGATACACGTGTCATCATAACCGAAGGATGAAGTTTAATGATTGCCTTTTCCATCCCCATTTCCACCAGCCATCGCTTGTTCCAACCGTCATTGGATGATGTGATTCATAAGTAGATCCGCCCACCACTGAATATAATATATCTACAATTCCTGGTCAAGGAACGTCATTCCTGATCACATCCCCATTGAGAAGAGAAGGACCAAGAAAGTGAGGCAACACCATTCCAGAAGTCAGATCTATACTACAAGGAATCCAAAGATTCCATTGACCTAGAGAACTAGAACCCCCTTCCACACCATCTCCCCCACATACTGTTGAATGGTACCAACTACCATATGTAGCGACTTGAAATGAAGGATCTTCTTTTTTTCAAGAGAATGCATCTTCCAGTGTTTTGTACCCAGAAGTCAGAGAGGATGTCAGACGAATAATGGGAATTCGAGCATGATATGGTGTGTGGATTCATTCGCCAATGGGTCGAAGACAGCGTGATGAACCACATTGTCAACATATCTCATGCCAGAACTTTGTGGGAGAATCTTGAGACGACCTATCCTTCCAAGGCTGGAAACAACAAACTATTTCTTCTCAAAAAAATTATGAACTTGAGGTATAAAAAAGATATGTCTATTTCTGATTATTTAATTGAATATCAAGGATGTTTTGATCAGTTGTATGTCATGGGTATCAATTTTTAAGATGAGATTTTAGCTCTTTTCCTGCTTAACACTTTACTCGAGTCATGTGAGAATTTACGTGTTACTCTAACCAATTCTGCTCCTAATGGTGTTGTGACATTTATTTTTGTCAAGTCTATTATTTTAAATGAAGAGTCCAGGAGATGCACATAGGAGAAATCTTATTCATAGATTTTGGTCACAGAAAACAGGGGGAGAATCCAGGACCGGGGGTAGAGCCGTCAAGGTAAGAGCAGAGGCAGAAGAAAATCCGGATCGATGTAGAGAGATTTAAAATGTCATCATTATTGTAAGAAGGTGATTGTTAATAAGTTTTGTTATCAACTGAAAAGAGAGAACATATTGAAGGATAATCCACATAAAAAATGGTGATGGAGATGATCATGTCACCTCTACTACAGGGGGTGATCTTTTTATTGTTTATGATTCCATTAACATTGCTTCTGATGATTTTTGTTGGGTTGTTGAAAATGGTGCATGTTTTCACATGACATCAAAGAAGTAGTTCTTTACATAATACAACCCAAGTAATTTTGGGATTTTGAAGATGGACAATGATAGTCATGATGGTGTTGTAGGCATTGTGACTTTTTTTTAGAGATCAGTACAGTAAGTAAGATGATTTTGAAGAATGTTCAACATGCACTCGAGGTTCTTTTGAAACATATTTCTACCATCATTCTTGATGATGAAGTGTTTATCAGTACTTTTGGTGATTTACAATGGAAGCCTTCCAAGGTCTCTTTGATTGTGGCTCAAGGGAAGAAACAATCAGGTTTGTACTGGTCTAGAGCTACTATTACATATGACTTTACTTGTGTTGTTGAGTGCAGTGTTTCAACCAAGTTGTGGAATAAGAGGCTCAATCACATCACTGAGAAAGGGCTCGGTTGTTGGGCCAAGAAAAATCTTCTTCCATATTTTATGAGTGACAAATTGGACTCATGTGATCATTTCATGGCTGGGAATCAGAGTAGAGTGAGTTTCAACAGTCATCCTACACACAAGAAGTCACAGGTACTTGAATTGGTACATTATGATGTTTTTGGTCCTTTAAAATCTAATTCCTTTAGTGTTGGTATTTATTTTGTTACATTTATTGATGACTACTCACAAAAGATATGGGTTTATGTTTTTAATACCAAAAGTCAGGTGAAAGTTTTTTTAAGCAATTTCATGTTTCTGCTGAGAGGGAATCATGCAAGAAATTGAAATGTATTTGTACTGACAATAGAGGAGAGTATTTTGGTCTTTTTGATTAGTATTGCAGGATAGAAGGTATTCGGCATCAGAAGATTCTACCCAAGACACCTCAGCTGAATGGTGTATCTAAGAGGATGAACATGACTTAGCTGGAAAGAGTTCGTTGTTTGCTTTCAGAAGCAAAGTTTCGTGGACATTTTTGGGTTGAGACTTTACTTACTGTGGATTATATTATCAATTTACAACCTTTGGTTGCTTTGTATATAGACACTCCTGAAAAATTTTGGTATGGCAAAGAGATCAGGTATGATCACTTGCGTGTTTTTGGTTTCAACGCTTTTGTTCATGTGCCTAGAGATGAGATATCCAAGCTGGAAGGTAAGACACGCCAGTGTATTTTTATTGGCTATAGAAATGATGAGTTTGGGAACATGTTCTATGATCTGGTTTTGAAGAAACTTTTCAGATGTTTGGTTGTAGTGTTTAAGGAGGATTAGACTATTGCAGACATTGATAAGGGAAAAAAGCTACTTCTCTAACTTCTGATGGTTTTTTCAGTCTTCAGCCAGGTTCTAATTCACATTTACCTCATATTTTTTATTCTAATGAACATGTTGATGTACAGAATGATGATCATGGTGAACCAGTTGGATTTTATGTTTCCAACGCACCTTTTGTTTTTGATGATCAGGTTCTATGGGTCATTAATCAACTCATAGTTCCACTCCAGAGTTCATCTGGGCATCACACCATTTCTACTCTATATTCACCTGATGAGTATGTGATCCTTGGTGAAGGGGGAGAACCAGAATCGTTTCATTAGGAAATTGAAAGTGAAAAGAGGGACAAATGGGTTACGATAATGGATGACTAGATGACATCATTGCATGACAACCACACTTTTGATCTGGTGAAGTTACCGACAGGGAAGAGATATGTTCAAAATTAGTGGATTTATCGTATTAAAATGAAGAATTTAGTTTCTTTCTATGATACAAGGAAAGGTTAGTTGTCAAATGCTTCCATTAGAAGAAATGTATTGATTTTGATGATATTTTCTCAAATGTTGTCAAAATTTATTTCTTTAGGGTTGTCCATCATTTGGCTACTTGTTTAGATCTGCAGATTGAGTAGATGGATGTGAAGACTTATTTCCTCCATGGAGATTTAGAGGAGGATATTTATATGGAGCATCCAGAGGGTTTTGTTAAAACAGGTAGAGAAAATTATGTCTACAGGTTGAAGAAGAGTTTGTATGGTTTGAAGCAAGATTTGAGGAATTGGTATAAGAAGTTTTAATCTGTTATTTCTCATCAAAGTTTTTTGTAAGACATCTTCTGATCATTGCATTTTTGTTCAGAGATTTACTGATGGTGATTTTATTATATTGTTTCTTCATGTTTATGATATACTCATTGTTGGCCATGATACATCTAGAATTGACATATTTAAGAAGTATCATTTTCAGTCTTTTGCGATGAAAGACTTGGGGCCAGCGTGACAGATTCTTGGCATGATGATCTCCCATGATAGGAAGGACAAGAAATTGTGGTTATCTAAAGAGAGATACATTGAGAAGGTTCTTCGGAAATTTTCTATTAATAGAGCTAATGTGGTTAGTACTCCTATTGCCTAACATTTTAAGCTCAACACCAGTCTGTCACCTTCTATAGATAAAGAGAGAGAGGAGATGCTACACATACATTATTCATCTGTCATTGGTTGTTTGATGTATGAAATGGTATGTACTAGACGTGATATTTCTCAAGTAGTTGGTGTGATCAGTAGTTTTCTATCAAATCTAGGTAGAGATCATTGGAGAAAAGTGAAGTGAATTTTTCATTATCATCATGGTAATTATGATATGATATTGTATTTTGGAAAAGGGGAACCTATGATTTTTGTCTTTACAGATTCAGATATGGTAGGATATATCGATTAGAGTAAATCTACTTCATGTTATTCGATCACTTTTTTAGGGGAGCTGTATCTTGGTATTCTAGATTATTGAGATGTGTAGATTTATCTACTACAGAGTCAGAGTTTATTGAAACTACAGAGTCATTCAAGGAATTTTTGTGGATGAAAACATTTATTCGAGAGCTCAGTTTAAATCAGGACATGTATGTTTTATTTTGTGATAGTCGGGGTTCTATTTGTTTGGGAAAGAAGTCCACTTTTCATGTCAAGTCGAAACATGTTGATGTTCAATATCATTGGATCCACAACATCCTTGATTAAATATAGTTAGAGCATGAGAAGATCCACACAGATGAAAATGGGTCAGACATGTTGACCAAGAGTTTACCTAGAGGAAAATCTGAGACTTGCTGATAGATTTCAGGGTTGGCGGTGATACCCACTTGAGTCGGTGGTGGAGTTTGTTGGGAGCCTTCCTGGTTGGGACACCGCATAATGCCTCCTCAAATGGTACCCATGTTGTTTCTATTTAAATGAGGTTATTTTAATGCGGGCCAAGACCTCGTGAATTAATTCATGTGGTGGCACTCTTTTGAGGCAACAACATTGTTTGATGCTGATTCTTTTTCCTATATAAGGATGCAGAGGCAAGGCATTTCAACATCACCCGCAACAACAACACTGAAATAAAATCCCATTTGGTGATCTCCTTTCTTCGACGATCATCTTTCTTTCTCTCTACCTTTTGATCCATGATTTTATTCTTGAGTATTACTTTTGAGATCCCTTCCATTTTTGGGAGTCTCTACCATATACCTCTAGATTTTAGTGGATCCCTATTTCTGGAATAGGTCCCGTGGTTTTTCCCTTTCAGGTTCACCACATAAAAATTTCCGGTTTCAACATTATTTTCTGCACATTTAATTTCGGGTTGTTGTGCATCCATTTTATTTGGGGGGGGGGGAAGATTTTATTTTCGTTGCGCATTCTCTTTTCAATTTTTTGCACGTTCGTCACTTTCCTTAATTTTCCAACACGCCCCCATACTAAATCTTCCCCTTGATGACCTCTTTTTTATTCTGGCTAGCTTAGGGTCTTGATACTGGCTACCCATGGTTTTGTTACTACCCTATTTGGGATGGCTTGGTGGAGTATATTTTTTTATTAGTATTGCATAAAAAAATATTCCATGAATAAATCCAAGCCATACCAAGGTAATAAATATATTCCACATGAAAACCTTAAATTCATTTTTTTCATGGTAATTAGAAACTCCTAGTTCATGAAACGTTCAATGATCATACAAGAAAACCAGAAAATCATCTTCCCTTTTTAACATTTCCACAATTTACTTAATGATAATCAGTATCATATGATATTCAACAAATGTGGTAAATAATGTGCATTCTCCTAATTTAATTGGAATATGTATTTATAACTTAATAATAGTTTTGCAATCACTAATGTTTATGTTTCTTCATTAGAAGATATTCATTCAAAAAATAACAACCTTTCCATCTAATAAATATTTCTCCAAAACAATTCAATAACATAACACCGACCTTCAATTATTGTAACTTTGACTTTTTATGAGTTTTATTGATAAAAATTACATCTAATAATATTATGTTCAATAAAATTGTGTTCTTCAAAATGAATCCATGTGTGAGTGGAAACCCTGATTCATCATATCCATGAAAACTAGAGGTGTGTTCATAAGAACAAACGACATGACCATGTATTTAGAAAGACCATACCCGCTTTTAAAAGTTGTGCAAGTTTTTTGATTATTTGTCATGAGATTGTTTAAATTATGGTAATCCATGAAAAGGATGAGGTTATTGTCTTCCATATTTTAAAAAGGTATTATTGAACCCCTACTATAAGTGATGGGGTGTATAAATATGATAATTTTAATTTGAGTAAGTGTGGATTATCGCCCCCACACAGAGATATGATTCTTTCACACACTACATGAAATGTATTAATGATGGATTAATTGAACTTTTATGATATATATAAAATTATTATTGTAATTTAATTATATTATATACATATATACATGTATTTCATTTTCTTTGTTTATTTCAATACTACAAAAAACATGAATAACATTCATTCATACATACGACTTCCATCTCCATGAACGATGTATTCCATTTTGTACTTCTATATCATATATATTATTATAATACAAATAAAAAATATATACATGATATTTATATCATGATTTAAATTCTTCAATCAAGATGTAAGTATATGGACCAAAGATATAAAAAATCAAGGACTATATAAAGAACAAAGAAAATAATATTTGAAGTGAAACGTTCAAATATGATGGTTAACATGTGAGTAATATAAGATCGTAATCAAACCATATATGGTATTATATATAATAATATGGTTTTTTAAAATATTTATAATAAATTTATATTTATTATAATTTTGGATTGAATGATTATAATGAGATTCAAGACACAAGGTAAGGGGATTTCATCTCACTTTTTATTTATGTGAGATACATGTTATGTTAGCGACTCTATCCTTTTGCTTGGTGTACGTACTACCCATGATTATATTCTATGTATGCCATACATAAATATATAGTAATTATCATATCCATTTTATGAACTTTATTTCATGGGGACTAAGTTTCAAAAGTTTCCAAATCAGTGAAATAGGTTTGTCTTAGTTTTTCTTCTTTGAGACTCTTGTTTTTTTATGCACCTAAATTATCTTTCAGCATGTATATACATCCATTTTACATTTATATCATGAATTAATTTATTTTAATTTTATTTTATGTTTCATGTCATTTCATTTTCTTTCATGGAGAGTATGATCCCAAGTTACCAAGTTATAAAGTTCATTGAGACAATCTCATCGCTTTTCAAGATTATTTATTTTTATGCTTCCTTTAATGAAATCTTGGGATCCATCTCTCATGTAAATTAATAACTTTTCTTATCCTATATTTATTAATGATTTATTCATATATTGGAACGATTTTTTACACTCTATTATACATAATATAGTTAAGTTAATTTTTTTATGAAATCCCGGCATTACCCTCTCTTCGGTCGAAAACCTATGTTAATTCAAAACCATGTTTTCTAAAAAAAACAGCTTCCAAGAATTTTCTACTAATATCATATGAACAGTAAAAGTAATTTTACCCTTTTTTCTTTTACCATTTTAAAAAAAAATATTCCCACTTCTTCCTAAATGATGTATTTTTCTAAACTTGGTACCATGTCAAAGGAATGTTCTTTTTACCTCGTACAACGTATTCAGATTTACAAATTGTCATTTCATTGAAGATTCTTTTTTTCATTTTTAAAAGGATAACTTTTAAGAAATTTTTTTTAAATATAATTTTCAAGGTAAATTATTTTCAATATATTTTCAGGGTTCTTTTATATGTTTTCAAGGAAAATTGTTTTCAAAATTCATTCAATCCTTATTTATATGTATCGAAAGTATTTTTAATGAAATGGTTTTAAAAAAATCAAGATTTCTTTATTTGATTTAAAATTGTTTTCAAAGAATTCGGTTTATAAAATTTTTGAAGCATATTTTATAAGTATTCAATGAAATATATTTTCAAAATTATTTCACATCTTCTTTATAATATTTCAAGGAATTTTTTATTAAAATGATTTACAAATGCATTGACGTATTAAAAATAATTTTTCAATGAAGAAATGGTATTTCCCTCAAGAAACATTTTTGAAAGATATTTCAAAAAAAATCCTTCAAATATGACATCAATTGATGTTACTCATACCATTCTCGGAAATTATCTAAATATTCCATTCATTCTCTCTCCATGAATATGTTATTCTTAATTCATTGATCTTTATGAAACTCATTTCCCTTTCATGGGTTATATATTTATGAAAGATGTTTCTCTTTCATGGGATATTTGTTTATGAAATTATTTTCTCTTTCATGGGTTATTCTATTGATGAAATGATTATGAAACATATCTATTTCCATAGGTTATCATATTATTACATGTTTATAATTCCCATTTCATTTCATTGGTTAGGTTATTATTTTTTATGATCTTGTGGCACATGTATGTATGATTTCATTACGAGATGGGTGAGACTTATATCTCCATCCAATGAATTAGTTAAAGATTTATATTTCATTAGATAGACTAATATGGTCTTGTGAGTGAACCTTGATTACTTCGATGGCCATGGAGTGAACCATGACAACCAAGATGGTATGAGGAGTGAACTCATTCTACTAAGATGGCCTTGGGAGTTAAAAATGACTACCAAGATGGTATGGAGAGTGAACCAATACTAAAAATATGGTCTTGGCAGTGATTATTTGGATCTATGGAAATCATATTATAAGCCTAAGTATATACCAAAATTCAATGTTTTATTCCTTTGTGGTGATTTCATGACTTATTATATTAATTATTTTATGGTATCTATCTTATAAATTTACAATCATTATTATGATCTATAATATATAGGGTATGTTCTTCAAATGTTATGATCTTATTCTGTACCCTTTGTTCATGTTATGCTTAAACTTTTCCTTTATTAACCATTACTGAGCATCTGAGCTCACCTCTTTTTATGATTCATTTCCCCATGTTATGAAGAAATTTTATCGATAGACGTAATAAGTGTGGATATATTTATGGGAGTAGTTGAAGATATTCCACCATGATAAAAGATTCTGTTTCCAATTTTCTAATTAAACGAAACTATTATGGTCCTCAGGCATGTATTATTGTAATGTAATGAATATACATCTAAAATGGTGTAATATCCATGTATATTAAGCCTAGTTCGCTTTAGAAACTAGTATGACAAAATTTTAGTAGGATCCATAGTTATATTTCTAATGGTATGTCTAGTAATGTCTCTAAGGATGAGTATATGGATGAGTCAATGGTTAGGAAATTTTCTTGGAATTTTGTTAAAGTATTGAGTGAGTGGATTCCAAAAAATAAATCCCTATCTAGAGACTATATGTGGATATGGTATATAATAGATGTAACTTGTTGTAACAACAATGAAATTTTGTTCTGGGCCTTACATGGGGTAATCTGGTACATGAAAATGGGCCTTACTACACACATGGTTTGACCCTCTCAGGGGATATTCTTTGGGAATTCACAAACTATTCACAAACTATAAAAAAATATTTAAATATAATTTGGATATGAATAAACTTGGATGAACCTATGGTCTCATATATTAAAGAATGTGTCATGATTTAGACATCCTTTAAGTAACTATTTTCCGGAGAGTGTGGTTTTCTTCTGTGATAAGTAATGTAAAAACTATGATTATAGTTTTAGACAATGGTGGGGACAGGAAGGAATTGGATTAACATGGAATGTCAGGGATTATTTTCTAATGCAATTTCAAGTGGGATGATCACTTGAGTGAAAGATGTTGTGACTATGCGTAATAATATTCCATGAAACATGATTAATAACGTGTACCTTATCCAACTCTTTGACTTACCAAGGATGAGAAAGGAGTTCACTAAGAGTTAGGGTAATATAAAACATGGAGGAAAGAATATTTGGTTTCATTTGTGTAATGAATGTAGAATGAATCACCTATGTGAATATCCTAGAGGAAAAAAGAAGATGTTCTGATTGTGGTGAACAAGGACACAAAGCAAGAGACTTCAGGTAAAATGAATGGTTATGTTAATGGATTGAATAAAATTATTGGAACCCCAAAGGCATCATTAAAGTTTTGGTGTTTTAAGTGGGGAATATATTGTCATTGGGTAATTCAATGTCACAAAAGGAAATCTCCTTAAAAGGATCAAAAGGTTGTATGAGTAAAGGTTACAATGTTGATGATGAAGATACAATAGATGAAATATGAAATGAAATAGGTATTGTGTAATATGATGAGGTATAAAAGATAATGGAATAAGGATGAAGTGGAATAATAAACGATTTTATGTATTTGGATTCAAGAAGTATGTTTTATGAAAGGTGAAATATTGAAGGATTGTTCAGCTTATGTTTTTTACTAAAACTTTACAAGAACAGGTTGAATGGCTCTAATGGAATAGAAAATTGATATAATGTAAAGATAACCTCCATGGAAAAACCTGATTTAGGGAACGATAACCCTTAATATTTTCATTATTATAATGTTTTTGGAAAATCATATGTTGGATATGAATAAGTAAACAGTACGATACTTATTACCTTGGAACTAATTAAGGTCTTGTTGACAAGTAGTTTTTGAAATCATGAATGAAGTTTACAATTTCTTGGATTCATCTAATATACTAGTAATATGTGTAATAAAGAAGAATACTTGTTTTGTAGAAGTATTTATGTTAATTCAGTTTGTTACCATTTTCTAAGAGAATTTACCACAAGGGTATTCACATGTTAGGAATGTGGCAACCAAGAGCTGCTTTGTGATATACGAGGGATCAATGTTACGATGGTTTCATGACCCTCTTACTAATATTTTCTATTTTTATCTTTGATAACTGTTATAATGTTACACATTCATGAAAAAAAAATTCTACTCTTTGGAAAGAGTATTAAACCACTGAGTTTGTATTGAAAACCTTTGTTAAAATGATATTTAGTGATTAACCTTATTTCAAGGATATCAAAAATATTTTTTTAAATTATATTAGAGTTGTTTTAGAAAATGGAAATAATTTATGATGGATGAAAACTAATCAAGTGTGGATAGGTCATGGGTCTTGATCCCTTTACCAAAAGATGATAAGTGTTCCACACCTATCACTGGCATGCATGATGTCCCGGTTAATGTGTAATTATTTTTGATGAATAACCATTTATGTTGAAACAATGGTGTTACTTTTAAGTGCATATATTAACGTATTAAACATACTGATATTTTTAAGAATATTTGAATATAAATAGTTATAATTATCATTCTTTTATGGGCCTTAAGATCTCCTAAAAGTGTATTTTAGCACTTAAGACATCAAAGATAATTTTTGTATGTCCATTACATGAATTAATGGATGAATTATAAATAGAAAAAATCACAACTAAAAAATGGATTTTTTATAGGAATATATCAAGTTAGAGTATTTCTTTATATTATTGGTCAAAAAAGAATTATTTAGTGTTAGGATAATGATCAAAAGAAAATGTGTTATCCTAATACCTTAATTTTGATGAACTGATAACATTTTAAATCGTCAATGATTTAGGAATTTTAGGCCCTAAACTTTTATTTTATCATTAACATTGTTTGTTATTTATGACCTCAATCACTACCAATAAATATTTATTATTTTCCTACATGTCCTATCTTCACTCCCAACCTATGTTCTCCTTAGTGGAAACCCAATTATATGTTACTTTGGGTAACATTATGGTTCCAACTTTCCCATTTTTTGGGATGTTTAGTAATTATTTTTATAATGTTGGTTTCCATGAATGAAACATTCATGTATTAAACCATACATTACCGAGCCGATTTTTTAGGTTGAAATTCACTATAATGGGTGTAGAACGTAACACCCTGAGATTTTGTGATTTCTTTTCGAATTAATTTAAAAATTGAGATATATTTATTTTCACGTAACATTGAAAATAGTTTGTTCTATATTAAATCACTATGTGTGACTTGTGCTATATGCAGGAATGAATTCTTGGATAGCTTACATAACTCGAATGACCTAGATTTACCAAAAAATAATAATTTATTAAAAAAATTATTTAAAATTATAAGATATAACCTCGAAGATAATTAGATGTTATGACCAGTATTAACTAATTTTGGAAAATATGTGGTTTCAAAAATATAAGATGAATTCATTTGTTATCAATTAATTATAAAATTAATATGAAAAATGATTGAATATAAAGGAAAATATTTTTTTTATGATCCCAAATCTCTTTTACCCGAATAAATTAAATTAATTAAAATTAGTGAGTGATATTAATGTAATATATATTTTTTATATTCAATTTGTTTTTCTTAATCCAATAAAATGGATAGACATAAGATAATAAATGACCTAATTTTAGGCATAAAACCTATAGTTTTTATAAAGATAGTCTAAATTCCTTTTAAAAAATAACCCATTCTAAATCCAATTTTTTTTAACTTTTATATATTTAATAAGGGAAAAACATCTTTATATTTGGAATTGAAACATAAATATTAGGTTAGGATAATTTTTTTCTATTTTTCTGTATGGTTTAAATTTTTAAATGAATAGATAAAAATACTAGATTTTAATTAAAAACAACTAATTCATATATTTTATTTATAAAAATAAATTAAATTTTAAATTTTTTTAAAATTTTAATTAGATAATATTTTTTAAATTAATCCAATTTAGGGCATTGGATAAACATTCACGTTGAAATTTGATATAAAAATTTAGCAAACTTTTGATCATTTTTTATCATTAAAAACCCACAGTATCGTCCTGTCATCAGGATTAATTTTAAATTACATTCTACCACTCCTATAATTGGAGTTCAAACAAATGGATTGCATATTTTTAATCAAAATAATTTATAATTTATAATAAGGTTAACATATTGTTTTTTACCAGAATTATTATTGAAAGTAATTAGATATAATTACATTGGTTATGGTAAAATTAAGTTTAACTAAGGACTAACCCTTAAATTAAAGACCCAAATCAACCTAGAAACTTTTCCAAAACCCAGTGGATGGACCTTATTTTTCTAAGAACCTACAATTATTGGGTATTGTTTATTTTTTATGAATTTTTTAGGTAAAAACATGGGAACACCTCACTCGTTTTCAAAAATGTCATGTGTGTCCTTTCCCTTCCTAATAAAAGTCCACCACCTCTTCCTCTTCTTCAATCCACTCAAGACACTTATTCTCATAGAATATCTACCCAATACACTTCCAAATATCCCCCCCATACTCCTTGAATCCTCCCGTTGGGTCTAAATTCTTCCAAGGAATCAATTTGGCACAAACCAAAAGGTCACTACTGGAATTTGAGGTATTTGCAACGGGATCCCATCGCAAATGAGCTTTTTGTGATGGGGTCGTATCAAAAATAGCCTGTTGTATTAACTGGCATCGAATATTGTATTTTTTGTGATGGGATGATTTCCCATCACAAATAATTCTCCATTTATATATGAAAACACTATTGTGATGGGCCCGTCACAAAACAGAATTTGTGACGGGCTGCTTTTCCAATCGTAAATAGTTATTTAAAAAATATATAAACTATTTTCGATGGGAAACCATCACAAACGGTCCCATTGAAAATAATTAATAAAATAATATAAAATGTATTAAATAAAATTGTGATAAATTAATATTAAGAAAATAAGGAAATTATTAATACTATTAATATAAATAATATAATATTATATAATAATAATATTAATATAAATAATATAAAAAGATAATATTATTATAATAATTTTAATATAATAATTTTTTTATTATTATTAATATTTGGGAAAAATAATTTTAATATTTTTAAAATAGAAAATTTATAAAATATTAAAATTCTAAATATTTTCATTAAATATAAAAAAAAAATAAAATATTATTATTATAATAAGTAAAATAAACAAACATTAAAAAAATAATACTAATAATAAATAATAAAATTTTAAAATTTTAAAAATTAAAAAAATTAAAAAAAATTAAATTATGCAATATTCACACCAATATAATAGACAGAAACTAAGAATAGTTAATATTAAAACAAAAAAATTGAATTCAAATGTTTTTAACATGATAAAAAATTACCAGGGGTGGTCTTCTAGAGGAGGTGGAGGAGCTGAAGGAGATGGTGGAGGAAACTTCATCCCTAAACTACGAGTCAAACGACGCATGTGCTCCATCTTCTCATGTCCGTAATGCTACCATTGACACATATACTCCTCGTACTGCTGATGTTGTCATTGGGGATCCTCCCCATACTACTGCTTCTGCTTATGCGTCTCTTCCTACTCCTTATGCAAACTCACTATAAGCTCACTCTGAACTCGCAGCTGCTCCTGATACTGTGAGCCAGAAGATGATGATGCTCCATGAGATCCTCTTGAGATGGACGCTGACATCACAATAGTACCATAATAGGTTGAAAGAGTCAATCGACAGTCGATACCAACTAATTGACCCTTCTTGAGGCCACACTAGGTCGCCTACATCCTTGCTACCTCATCAAAATGGTTTTCACAAGTGTGATCATCTCTCTCATCCTGGGTCTCAGCCTGTGTCTGAGAGGTCACAACCACATATGACTCCTTCAATACCAATTTGAAATTAAAATAGATAAAATCTTATATGTTGTTAATTTTAAAACTGAAAAAATAATACTGACCACAATATGATGTTGGCGATCACCTCTAATCTCTCTAGTGGCTGGATCACTGTAAATCCTCCAATAAAAATCATAATCTGTAATATTGGGCTGCTCAACTGCCTATATGAATATAAAATAAACTATTTATATTTAAAGTTATATAAAATATTTAAAAAAACACTTTCGAGATGCTCTTTATGAATTCTGAATGTATGGTTACCGGCTCAAGGGGTCACCTATGGTCTCTCTCGATTCTATCGGCCCAATAAATATATCCTTTGAAATCCACCACCCAACCAGTATGAATATAATCCTTAATAAATGTAAGATGAAAATAACTCTTGTTTGTGGGCTCTATATGACTTATCAAATACTATCACTCATTCATTCTTCATGGTCGTCCTTCTAAAATTGTGCAAAAACTGATGGAAATGGTCATGTATAGACACCCACATGCTGTGTGGATGGTGTCATGCATTCTATAATCGATGGGATACCATGTACCCTAAAAATAATTTATAATATCATGTTATTAATGAAATAAGTTTCAAAATAAATATTATTTATTTACAAACGATCCAATGATCAAACATGTTGGCTACACATCAACAGGAATCTATTCCCATGTGATCCATGGATGAGAAAAATAGTTTTACATGATAACGCTCCCATGCCCAATAACTATATGTGAAAAACTGTGAAAAAAGAAAAAATAATAAATTAATTAGCATATAAATAAATTAATGAAATCTAACTAAAATACACGGGTTACCATACCTACGTGTGCATGGATGAAAGCCAAGACATGGATGTCACCCGGGGATAGGGTCCGGATTCATATGTCGCACAAGCCCCCCCCCCCCCCCCGTACCCCCTGAACTACCAGTAGTCTAAGGGTCAGATGATCCCAAATCCTCCATATCCAAAGGTAGCTCACCCTCATAGAACTGATGAAATAGATCATCATCCATCTGAAACACAAAATGACTATTGTTAGCATATAGTTGAAAATTACTATTATATATAGATATATATTAGTTATAATTATAACCAGTATTTAACTATGTCAATGTTCACCTTTATCATTATATTCGTATATGATGATTTAAATGTCTTCATATTCCTCCACATCATCATCAATATCCATATGAGTTTCAGTTTCATCATCTCTTGCCATTTCAAATTAATTTCAAGCATTATTAACAAAACCCTCACCATCAACCCTTAATTGTGTGGTTTCCTCAACGATATTCATATATCTTTGTGAAAGGAGAGATTTTGAGTAGTCTCTTGAAAAATTTCAATTCATTGCACATTAGTGAAACCAAATTCTCTTTGAGTAAAATGATTTTCCTGATATTTTATTTTTAATATGCTACACCAATCACTCATGTCTCTTTATGTTGCACAATACTTTTCATAATAAATTTGATGTGCATGTTGACCTCGTAAAAATGTTTCATTTACTACAATAAGATATTTATATTTAATATCAATGATTCCATGTTTCAGATGAACACACAAGCCTCCCTAAGTATCAAACCACCGAAATTTAAACATCATTATGTAATTTTGTCCTAGATAACACAGTTTAATAATTTCACCCATCATTCCATAAAAGTCATATTTAGTTTCTCTATGATGAGATCCTCTCAAGAAAACGTAACTATTCATTGTTTTTTTATTCCACATATGCATGAGTATCAAATAAAATACCATTCACCACATATGGATTATAATATTTAACCATTTCTGGTGGTGGGTTACTCTATATACACATTCACTTATCAATTTTATCAGTATTTTGAGACACCTGGATTTTTTTAAAACAATTATCAATGTAATAAATAATAAATTTAATTGATATTTTAAACCATTAATAATTTATGTTACCAGTTTTTTAAAACCATTGAGATTTTTTTTGTTAGCGTTCTTCAAGAGAATCTTCTATAATTAGAGAAATATATTTCTTGGTATGATTATCATATAACCTACAAATAAAATAATTTTTCTTAATCTATCATAAATTATAGAATACGGGATAAAAGAATTCACATTACAAATGATTTCATTTTTTCAATGATAAGGGGAATATATATATGGGCTACATGATGTTCATCATCTGAATTCCATTGTTCATGAACTCCACCGAAGCCAAGATCTGGATGATTAAAAATAATAATTGATTTCACATTTCATCATCAACATTTTCTTCATTCTATACCATGTTGATGTGTTTTGAGGGATATTTAGATTCAAAATAGTGAGAGTAGAAAAAAGGAAATTTCCTCTTGCAAATAAGCTTCATCATTTAAGCCTTTAACTAATGATTTGTTACGTACTTTTGTCTTCAATTTCTGTATTCATCTCTCGAATGGGTACATCAATTGAAACTGTACCAGACCTCCAAATTTTTCGTCATGTGGAAAATGTAATATCAAATGTCCCATTGAGTCAAAGAAATATAGAGGAAATATTTTTTCCAGTTTATACATAATTACAACAACATTTTCTTTCATTTTTCTTAGTGCATCGTAGTCTGTTCTCACCGCACAAATGTCTCGGAAAAAATGTGTTTTTTTAATCAAATCCAAAATCATATAATTAAATAAACCTTTTAATAAATTCGGCAAAAGTTTTTTCCTTATAACATGAAAATCATGTCTTTTTAATTCAGTAATATGATTATTCTTAACACAGCTGCCCAAATTGGATGCATAGACATCAGGAAGTCTCAAAATTTCAATCCACTAACAAAATATTAAGTGACTACCTTTAGATACTATATAAGATGATTTTGGTTCATTATCCTTTGTTATTTAACATTTTCAAATAGTTCAAGTTCTAGTCGCCTAGAAATTTAGGCACGAAACTATCATTCCTTTACATTATCTTTCATCATACCTGGTGTATCCAAAGCTGTATGAAATAAATTATCAAAATATTTATTCTCAATATGCATGACATCCAACATGATGCAGACCAACAAATCAAACCAATATGGAAGATACCAAAAAATTCTCTATTTTATCCAGTTATGTTCTTTCCCCAATCTATGAATTTTCAATTTGTTTATTGTTGGTCAAAATGTGATGAGAGGTAATGAAAATACAACTGATTTTAACTTTATACCTAAGATCTTTTTTGGAGGTCCATCCCTTTCAATTGTGTCATTTCTGCAATGAGATTTTTTCCTCTTAAAAGTATGATCATTTGGAAAAAATCTACAATGCTAGTCAAAATAGCCATTTTTTCCCATTGATGAGCATAAATGATTTCTTGTCACTCATACAATAAGGACAAGATTTTGGACCATGTTTACTACTGCCAGATAACATGCCATATGATGGAAAGTCATTAATTGTCCACATCAATGAATATTTCAGAAAGAAATTTTGTTTTTCAGCAACATTATATGTATTAATACCATTACACCACAATGAATTTAACTCATCAATCAATGGATTCAAATAAACTTGAATATTCTTTTTCAGATGTCTTGGTATTAATAAGGTCAAAAATATATAAGGATACTTTATCAATATCCATAGAGGTATAATGTACAGAGTTATAAAGATAGAAAATAATTATTATTGACTACCATTAGAACCAAATGGAGAGAAAACAATAGTATAAATACCCAATCACACGTTTTGGGCTTCAAAAGAAAAAAATGGATGCACTCAGTCAAAATGTTTCCATAAATAACCCTCTGATGGAGGATTCAATATTTTACCCGTTGAAATCTTGGTTTTGTTCCATGACATCATTGTCGCTGTGTTTTGAGATATAAATAAATGCAATAACCTAGGTGTAAGTGGGAAATATCTCAACTATTTTATAGGAATCAATCCAGACATCCCCGACTGAGATTCTTTATACCACGATTGTCCACATGTGGGACAACTATTCAATGAATCATTTTCACCAGAAAATAAAATGCAATCTTTTGAACATGCAAAAATATTTGGATAACTAAGGCCCAGATTACAAACCAACCTCTTTCTCTCATTTTAATTTTTAGGCAGCACATTTAATTTAGGAAATAGTGTTTTAACCAAAGAATATATCTAATCAAAACAGTTGTGAGAAATTCCATTATCTGATTTAAAAACCATAAATTTTGTAACCAATTTTAATTTTATTATCTTTCTACCAAGATATAATGCAACCACAACAATCCACAATAACTCATAAAATTCATATGGTGCCAACTTAGAAGTTAAATCTATATCATCTTGAGTTTTAGTTTGTTGAACAGATGGACCTGCGACATCGTGTGCTATATTTTAAAACTGTGATGGATCTAAAATCATAATATTTGTATCTTCTATGGAACTACATTTACTATGTTGATACCCAAAAATAAAGTATGGTTGAAAACCAAAATACAAGAGATGTCCCATAACATTATCAAATGTGTCAAATGATTCAAATATTATCATAGAAGATTTTTTACAAGGATAGTTAATTTTCCCTTCTGAAAAAAAAAATCTAGTTTTGATGTTACAAATGATAATAAAGATTCAACACCCCCAATATAAACAAGATTTAAACTGGAACTTTTTGTATTTCTGCGCTTATTTATCCAAGAACAATCATCTAATAATGATTGTTGTAATCTTGTTTGTTCCATATTTTTCTACAAAATATAAAATCATTAATGTTTTTGAATAATTTGATATAATAAAATCACTATCCAAAAAAGTGAAGAAAAATAATTACAGATACTTCTTACCATTTACCACCAATTAAGAGAAACAAAATTTCCAGTGGATTAGCGACTTCTCTTTTGTCAGATGGCTCATTTACATGAAACTTTATCACACTGAAATCACAATGAAGATTCTACTTAAAGGTGTGCATAACCATTCCCTTGCATGCGAGAATGAATAATCATACCTCTAACCAGATTCTTCATTTTGATTTTAGTGTGAGAAAGATACAAGTAAATGAGTCGTCAGATAAAAGTGCCCCCTTTTCATCGATGAAGCATCTTCTTACAATAATCACCTCCTGAAAACATTATAAAAATTTGGTCCTATGAATGGATATCCAATCCTGAGCACACAAGATTGGATATGCGTAAGTAGGAGCACATTTTTCATAATATTTTTAGTCAGGGAGAGTTGAAAGGTGAAGAGTAATCGAGCAAATGGATAGCTGCCAATCCACTGGAAATTGTTCCATGTTCTTACAATTTATTACAATTATACTTATTTATTACTAATTATTTCAATTTATTACTAAATTGTTAAATTTATTACTAATTATTATTGCTTATTACTAATTATTACTAGTTATTACAAATTAATTACTAATTATTCCAAATAATTCGCACCTATTAGTAGTTATTCCTAATTATTACTACTTACCACTAATTATCACTAATTAATACTAATTATTACTGATTATTACTAATTATCACTAATTATTACTAATTATTTGTATTTATTTGTAATTATTAGTATCTATTAACATTTATTAGAATTTATTCATCACTTTTAATTATCATAAATTAGTTTTTTCAGTGACCTATTTATTTTCACTTTTTTAGTAATTTATAATAATTAAAATTATTTCATACTAATTAATAAGAAATACTAATTTCTTTATTACAAATTATTAGAAATTATTACTAATTATTTCTAATTTTTACTAATTTTTACTAATTTTTACTAATTATTACTAATTATTACTAATTATAACTAATTATTTCTAATTATTAGTAATTATTACTATTTGTTACTATTTATTACTATTTATTACTATTTATAAGTATTTATTATTATCTATTACTAATTATTACTAATTATTACTAATTATTACTATTTATTACTAATTATTACTAATTATTACTAATTATTCTTAATTATTACTAATTATTAAAAATTAGTACTAATTATTACTAATTATTGCTAATTATTACAATGTATTGCTAAATATTACTTATTATTTCTAATTATTACTAATTAGTGGTAATTATTACTAATTATTGCTAATTATTAAAAATTACTACTAATTATTACTAATTATTGCGAATTATTAGTAATTATTTCTAATTATTAGTAATTATTGCTAATTATTAGTAATTATTGCTAATTAATAGTAATTATTCTTAATTACTACTATTTATTCATAATTGTTACTAATTATTACTAATTATTGCTAATTATTACTAATTATTACTAATTATTACTAATTATTACAAATTATTACAAATTATTCATATTTATTACTAATTATTAATATTTATTGCTAATTATTAGTATTTATCACTCATTGTTATTATTTATTACTATTTAATACTATTTATTACTAATTATTACTATTTATTGCTAATTTTTACTATTAATTGCTAATTATTAAAATTTATTGCTAATTATTACTACTTATTGCTAATTATTAATATTTATTGCTAATTATAACTATTTATTGTTAATTATTAGTATTTCTTTCTAATTATTAGTAATTATTTTTAATTATTACTAATTATTCCTATTTTTTTCTAATTATTAGTATTTATTACTAATTATTACTAATTGCTAGTATTTATTACTAATTATTAGTATTTATTACTAATTATTAGTAATTATTACTATTTTTTACTAATTATAACTACTTATTGCTAATTATTACAATTTATTACAAAATATTAGTATTTATTACTATTTATTACTAATTATTAGTTTTTATTGCTAATTATTTGTATTTATTACTAATTATTTGTATTTATTACTAATAATTAGTAATTATTACTATTTTTTCTAATTATTACTATTAATTACTAATTATTAGTAATTATTACTAATTATTAGAAATTATTACAATTTTTATTACTTATTACTATTTATTACTAATTATTTGTATTTATTACTATTTATTACTAATTATTTGTATTTACTACTAATTATTTGTATTTATTACTGATTATTAGTATTTATTACTAATTATTAGTATTTATTACTATTTATCCGTATTTATTACTATTTATTAGTAATTATTACTATTTTTTACTAATTGTAACTTTTTATTACAAATTATTAATATTTATTACTATTTATCACTAATTAAAAGAAATTAATACTAATTATTTATTTTTATTGCTAATTAATTCTATTTATTGGTCATTAATAATATTTATTTCTAATTATACTGTTTATTGCTAATTATTACTATTTATTGATAATTATTACTAATGATTGCTAATTATCACAAATGATTGCTAATTACTCCTAATTATTGCTAATTATTAATAATTTTTGCTAATTATTAATAATTTTTGCTATTTATTACTAATTATTTCTAATTATTGCTAATTATTTATAATTATTACTATTTATTAGTATTTATAAATAATTATTGGTAATTATTACTAATTAACAGTAATTATTACTAATTATTAATAATTACAGCTAATTATTTCAAATTAGAATTAATTACTTGTAATTGCTGCTAATTACTGCTACTAATTTCTAATTACTGTTAATTATTTATATTCATTGCTAATTATCATTAATAATTCCTAATTACCACTATTTATTAATAATCAGCACCAATAATTTCAATTTGTTACTACGAATAAATACATAAAACAAAACAATCTATATCTAACTTAATTACAATATTAAAAATAAAAAAAATAAAAAAAAACATAAATACATTTAAACATGATCTCTTGTAGGTGTAGACGACTTCAAAATACGTTCGTAAAAAAATTACTTAGATAAATTTTAACTCTAGAATTATAGTTTAGAGAGAGATAGAAAGTAAGAATAGATAGTAAGAAGGGAAAACAGTTGTGAGATATATATAGGATAGATTATTTGTAATGGGACTCCCATTACTAATACTGCCGACCACATTAATTACTGTCGGCGGTTAAAATGGTATTTGTGATGGGTCTCATTGCAAATAGTGACCTACCAACACACTTTTTGCGATAGGGGCATATCCTGTCGCAAATAGTACTTAACACCGTCGGGTATTTGTGATGGGGGGGCACCCCCATCACAAATACCTTTCTTGTAGTTTGGCGTGCAAATCGCGCCAACCTTTTTGTGACGGGATCCCTTATCCCGTCGCAAATAACTAATTATTTGCGACGGGTTGATGTCCCCATCACAAAAGGCCATTTTCTTATAGTGGGAGTTATCTGATTAAGAGGTAACACCTTCTCTCAAACCCCTTTCATTTATTTTCCTCATCCACCCCATCCACTCTCTTTATTATATTACTGTAAAACAAAAATATTATCAAAAAAATACTATGATGTTTTTATGTTAATGGTTTGACCAACATTTACCCACACCTCAATCTAATGGGTAATGAACATATTCTTTATGTGTACAGTGGACTTCCGCCTCACAAAATTATGATTGATCAATTTTCCTTACCTCCTCCCATGGTGTAAATTTGGATGGACAATATATATATATATATATATTATGTTTCTAAGATACTTTATTCCTTTTACAGCCTATATCTTTTTACTTTCCACTTGGTGTAAATATAAGAATTTCGTTTAAGGAAGTGTGGACTACCACCCCCTCAAACTGATGTGATTTGTTCACAAATAATATGGAATGTAATAAGGATAGTTTTAGTGTAATTTTATTATATTTATAACATTACAATGATAATTTAATGATATTATATAGATATATACATATATATCAATTTCTTTCTTTCTTTAAATACGATAATAAAAATTGAAACAATGTTCATGCGTACCTACGACATACAGTCTCCTTGACTTGTGTATTCTGTTTCATTATTATATATTCTATAGATTATTATAATAAAAATATAATGGATATAAATTATATTTATATTATGTCTTATAATCTATAATTTTCATATATGTTTAAGGACCAATGATATTACAAATTAAGACACATGCTAAGAACAAATTGAATATTATCTGAAGTGAACCCTTAATCTAGGATAGTTAACTAGTGTGTAATATAAGGTCTTATTCAAACCATATATGTATTTAAATATAAGAATATGGTTCTATAAATTTTTTATAATAACATTATATTTATTATACAAGTGGTCTCAATGAGTATGACAAGGGTGAGACCCAATGTAAGGGGATTTCATCACACTTTTTATTTTTTTGAGATACTTTCTATGTTCACCACTCCCTCCTTTTGTTTAGTGTATGTCTTTACCATGATTATAATATATTTATATTATACTTAAATTTATTTTTAATCACATATCCATTTTATGGACTTTTTTTCATGGGGATCATGTTTCAAATGTTACCAAATCGGTGTAATAGTTTTGTCTTAGTTTTCCTTTTATGAAACTCATCTTTTATTATAGACCTAAATTATGTTTCGAGATTTATATACTTAAATTTTACATGTTATATCATAAATTTTCACATTTTCATGATATTTTAGGTTTCATATAATTTCATTTTATTAAATGGATTGTATTATTCCATGTTACCAAGTTATAAAAGTTCACTGAGACAATCTCATCGATTTTCATGACTGTTTATGTCTATGATTCCTTTGATGAAATATTGAAATCCATATCTAATAAACATTCATGAATTTTATTTTCCTATGGTTTTTAGTGATTTATTTATATATTGGTTCCATTTATTCCACTCATTAGAACATAATATAGTAAATAAAGTTTTTTATGAAATCTAAACCTTACCCTCTATTCGGTGAGAAATCTGTATTCCTTCAAAAACTTATTTTCAATAAAGGGTCTCCAATAATATTCTACTAATATCCTATGATCATTAAATGAAATTTTTACCCATTTTTCTTTTAACAATGTTTTCAAAGGACATTCATTCCGCTTTTCAAATTGGGAATTTTTTTAACCTTTTCACCATGGAAAAGGAATGATCTTTTTACCACATACATCATGTATGGATTCACTCGTCATCATCTATTTGATGCATCATTTTCATTTTTAAATGGATTATTTTTTAGATTTTTTTTAAAAATTAATATTCAAGAAAAAAAAAATTTTAAAATTTTTTCACGATTCATTAATATTTTTTGAAGGAAAATATTAAACGAAATGTATTGAAGCATTATTTATATGTTTTAAATGTATTTTCAAAGAACTGTTTTTCTAAACATTTTCATCATTTTTATATGTTTTCAAAGTGTTTTCCATCAAAATGGTTTTTAAAATTTTTATAATCTTATTTTATAAGGTTTAAAGTAAAAAAATTTTAAAATTGTTTCCATATCTTCATTATATGTTTTCGAGATATTTTTTTAAGAAAATTATTTTCAAATATTTTTATGTAATAAAAAAATTCAATGAAGAAAGTATATTTTCCTCAAGAAACATTTTTGAACGAAATTAAAAATTTATTTTCCCATCTATGATGAAATCTATTTATGCTACTGATTCCCTTATAGGAAGTGATCTAAAGGTTTCATACATATTCATTATATGAATGTGTTATGTTTAATATCACAGTCTTTATGAAACTCATTTCTATTTCACAGTTTATTTTTTTATGAAACCCAATTATCATTCACAGGTTATATTTGTATAAATTCTGTTTCTATTTCATAGGTTATACTTTTGATGAAATTATTATGAAACCTATCTCTTTCCACTTGTCATGATATGATTACATGTTTATAATACCGATTTCATTTCATGGGTTATGATATGATTATTTGTGATCTTGTGACATATGTATGTATGATTTAATTATGAGACGGGTGAGACCAATATCTCTCTCCAATTCATTGGATAAAGATTTATATGTCATGTGATATACTAATATGGTCTTGGGAATGAAACTTGACTACTAATATTTCCATGAAAGAAAACCATGATTATCAAGATGGTATGAAGAGTGAACTCATGATACTAAGATAGCAATGGGAGTGAACTATGACTACCAAGATGGTATGATGAGTGAACCCATACAACCAAGATGGTATAGGATGTGATTCCTTGGATTCCATAGAAATAATATTATATGCTTATGTGTCTTCCATAATTCCATTTGTTATTTCTATGTTGTGATTTTATGACTTTTTTCCTATATTATATTATGAAATGTGTCTTATGGATTTCCAAAATTTATTATAATCTCTAATATACAGGGTCTGATCCGTAAATGTTATGTGCATGTTATGAACTCTTTTTTCTTGTTATGCTTACACATTTCCTTTATTTACCATTAATTGTCATATAATCTCACCCCTTCTAATGTTTCCTTTCCCCATGTTGTGAAGAAAGGTTTTAGGAATAAGTATAGAAGGTGGAGATATTTATGGGAGATATTGATGATCAACCACAAGGATATAAGATTTTGTTTCCAAGTTTCCAAGGGAACTAAACTAAAATAGTCCACCGAAATATATTATTATATTGTATTGAATATTCATCTAAAATGGTGTAATATCAACGTATTTTAATCATGGGTCACTAAAATCAAGGCCCTAGAACCATGAAATCGATCCTTTATAAGAAATATTGATTGGTCAACCTTAAAAAATTATATTTAACAAAAAAATGATTAATGTTTTGAATTAATTGATTCATTTATTATTGGTTATAAACATATTCTAAATAAGACATTATCTATGAAAAATTATAAATTATATAAGCATGCTTCAATCACAACAACCATTTTTCATAATTTACAACAAGAATGGGTAAAAATTTAACAAGCCTATTTATTATATAGTTCAAGATTTATTACCAGATTTATATTTCTATCCAATTTCCAAAAATAAAAACCATGCTCTCCCATATCATAAAAAATGTATAGCACTCTATCATGAAAATAAGGTTCTAAATAATTAACATGACATAAATACTTGTGACCACTAAAACCCAAAACTAAATATTTATTTTATCCAATTTACTCTTCATTACTGATAATTCATCTAGTACTCAATGAGATAATGAATAATAAAGTTATGATTATAATTAAGAACATGGATAAGATAAACATCCCCTACCTCAAGCCCTCAATATTATTTGAAGAGTAATGGAACAAAAGGCACGCATCTTTGATCCCTACTCACACAAGGAAACTACACACCTTTAAGGATGTAACATCATGAATACATTGAAAAAATTTAATGTAGATTCATGAGAAATCAAAATAAAAAATACCAAATCATGGTAAGGTAAAGTAGGAGGAAATGAAACTTATTCGAGGAGAAACCATAATAAAAAAACATTAAACTCACCAAGAATAACCATGGGTAAAACACAATACATTTTTGATCAATACAATTCAAAATGGATTTGAAACACATTGAAAAAATACCTCTAGCCACCTAGGGTTTGGGTTCAATAAGATATTTATGGGAGACACTGAGGGTGTTACAGGATTTATAGGAACAAAATCAAATGAAATATAGGAATAACACACCCATGAAAATCCTTATCTATAAATTCCTAGATCTCCATAGGAATATCCTTAAAGGTTTCGGAATAAACAACATCTATATCAACACAATTAATGATGTGAGATTATTCCTAAAGAGAATAGTGAAGGTATGAAACATGAAGGACATTATGAATTTGGATCATATATTGGGGAAGTTATATCTAGTACATGATGAGTCCAACACAATCCAACACCTCAAAAGGTCAATCAAATTTAGGGGAATGATTAATCTTATAAAACATGGTTTTCCATGATGATGAGTTAAATTCTAGAACACGTGATTTCAAAATTAGTACTCCAAAGGTCTTATCCTATGTTTGGAATAGGAATTCAAGAGATCTTATGATATCTTTATCCTCTAATGAATCATCTAAACCATCTCTATCATGCATTGCATCATTTGTTTCTTATAAATTGCTAACTCTATAACCTCAATCTAGTTTAATATAGAATGAAAATTTCATTCATACAAATAATCAAAAAAATTCATACAGATGTTGGATTGGAAGATATTTTTGTATGAAATATAATCTAAAGTTAGGTGTCTTGCCCACATACTGCCAAAATATAGGACATAAGTTTGAATCATGTCTTCAAGAGTTTGTCTAGTGAAATCTGTTTGACTATCCATATATGAATAAAAAAGAATCTATAAGACAAAACTGAGATAAAAAATTATACTTATGACCAATACCCACACTAGAGGTGAACTAAGGCTCATGATAATTGACAATAATCATTGGGACTCTATTAATCTTCACAACCTCCTCTAAATACTTCCTCGCCAAAACCTCCTCTGATCTCAAATCCTTAATCGCTAAGAAGTGTGTTGATTTTATCAAATTGTCCATTATCACCCATATTTAATCTTTAGTTACCTAGTCTAATGGTAAAATAGTGATGAATTATATTTAAATGTCCTCTCACACCCATCATGGAATATATAATTATTAGAGTAACTCATTGTGAGCATAGTGTTGAACCTTTACCTTCTGGAAGAAAAAACATCAAAACCTGAACATTGTAACTGAATTCCTTAATGCAAGACACCAAAATTGACCTCTTATAGCTTGAAACAAAATTTTAACACCATTTGGTACTACTAAGCATGTGTTGTGGAACTCAAGGATAACCACCTCGCATATAACTAATGGAATAGATATTCTCTCTTGGAATACAACCTAACGAAAATCATCCTCATAACCTCTATTACACGTATCACCATAGTCAACTCAATCCCACCATAATTACACCATGAAATTCCACATCAACGAATCGTATACCTTCTTCAATAAATAAGACCTGACAGTCATCTAAAAAAGTCATCCTCTATGTAAAACCTATCTCATATCAAGTTTCATCATAGAGATATCTTCTAATACTCTCAATTAATACCTATATTCTTGCACAACACCACTCTAAAAATTCCATCATATCCCATCAACAATAATATGTACATTTCCTAATATATAAAAAATCTCAAATTTGTAGTCCATAAATAATTACATCCACATTCATTATTTTGAGTTTAGGTAATGTTGAGATAAGGTATAGCTTTGGATCTCTTGAAATTTGGAAACACCATATCAGTTTCAGATGAGACAGTGTCTTCACAACATCAAGGAAAACATTTTCCAGTTGAACATAATATAATGTGTGGAATATTTGTCGTCATGGGGTCATAACTTCTGAGAACAATAATAAAAACATTCATATACTACAACAAGAAACATACCAAGTAATGACAAGAAGTACCATAGAAAACCTCAAACTAAATTACCTCTTCAAGAAAACAAACATCTAGGGAACTGAGTAACATCTCCTTCAATTAATGAAAGGAAACCTGAAGCTGGAAAGTCATCAAAGTCACCCGATTCTTTCAAGTCAAGGATTTCATATGAGTTTCAATGTGATATATACTGGGAATGATCCTCCTAGAATATCTGGGAATTAAAAAGAAACTGCAAACCTCTATAGAATTCATGGGGGGGTTCCCAATATATTACCACCTAGATATTTGAAGTACCCATCACCACTACACATTAAGAAATAAAATTCCCTAAAAAATCACAATCCTAGAACCCAAACATTAATAGATTCCCAAATAGATGATGAATAAGAAGAAATCCAAAAATAGAATGCAGATACTCTGAGTGGTCCTCCTTATATACAAAGCACATATAGATGTCATTAATGAAAACCACCATGAAATTTTCCATAAAATACTAAAACAGTTCATTCATAAAACCATGAATATTTCTATAGATTGTTTCACACCTAAAAATATTACCATGAACCAATAATTCCAATAGTGAATTAAGAATGAAGTCTTAAAAATATCTTCATTTGTTACTTGTGTATGATGATATCATGACCGCATATCGATTTTGAAGAACCAACTAGACCCCTTAGACTAATTAAATATATCATAAATCCATGTAAGAGGGTATAAATTCTTCATTGTCTCCAATTTCATGCAATAATAATTGATTCACATGAATATAATTTCATCAACCTTCTTCATCAATATAACCTATTCACCCCAAGTTAACTTGATAGACTGGAAAATACCACACTACAAGAGATTATATATCTATATAGGAATATTGTTCAACATATAAGGTTCCATAATATATAGAGACAAAAACATTGGAGAATCACATGACTATATCTCAATTCCAAACTTGATGTCTCATGGGGGGTGTAGTGCCACAACCACTTCTGGAAAGGAATTACGATATTCTTCGACAACCTTGAGAAACACTTTCAAGTGAACCTCTGAAGAAAACAACATTAACTCTAACATTAAGGAAGAAAATGAATGAACATGACTCTAACATATATATAGTTATCTATATCTAATGAAGATGAATTACTCTTCATTAGAATCATAGAGTGAAATTTACCTCTTGAAGAAATCCATGATAGCTCGAAATGAATATAACAATTCCATGATAAGGATGATGTTATATGGTTATATCTGAAAAAAATAGTAAGTCTCCCCAAGACTGGTGTTACCCCAATACTAGATTAAAAGTATCTACATAATTCACAAAAACTAGATCGAACTCAAACTAGAATCATCAATATTAAGTGAATTTTATGTCTCTCTACCTCAAGTCCCAATGTTTGGTGTAGGGTAGGTTAAATGAATGGGTTTGTTGATACTGAATCAAAAATGAAATGTACCAAAGTTGAAAACAAGGAATTAGTTCCATGAATTTCATTAGACTCAACTATTTCTTCCAGCACTAGAGCATACAACTAACCATGACCTGCTCAACAGCCTCTCTAACCCATATAGTGAATAATTACATGATTGTGCTCTTTTATACAAGGGTTATGATCATCCCAAAACTACCATATTCCTTCATAGTGTACTATATTATTAATAAAGGATGGATCTAACTACTACTTATACCTTTGATGAAACTATTAAAATGAAAAAACAAGAATTTGAATACTATATCCACACTGCATACTCTGAACAGTCACAAAATCTTATGACTGATGACCATTGACTCCACAAGAAGTAAATAAATGGACTATTGGTAGGGTCTTGAGAGCTTCCACCCCTTGAGAATTTATATTTTTAGGGTTGGGACCATCCCCTAACAATATAAAAACCCATCATTCTAGGAAACTATGAAACCCCAAAAAAATTACTATGTGAAGAATCCTAACAACTCCACTATCAGGACGATCTAGTTTTGTCCCTCATCCTCTAAAAACCCAATTCTCATTCTAGTATCTCATGTTTTTTTTAAAAAAATTATGTGTTAACCTATAACTCGATCTCTATATGTAATTCCTCCTTGAAATGCCTCACCCTAGCCTCCTTATCCAGAAGTATGTACCAATCATATTAGAGAAGGTTCCTTAAGAGGATCCCAAATTCCTCGCATGTTGGAGGTCCCCTTTCGAAGGGTAAGAAACTCTCAGAGCCTAGCCACCTTTGAGATCTATGAAAATAAAATAACTCAGACTTTTCTGGAAAACATTTCCCTAGAAATAGGTGACTCTGCACGACCCTAGAAGAATAATTTCCACCACTCCATTTCTTCCCCATGCAGTATCATACCCACTAATGAAACCTCGTGATCCTTATGATCACATATCGAATAAAGGATATCTAAACATCATCTAGTTATCCTCTATCACTAAGTTTTAAATAGAGCCTTCATGCATCTATATACTTTGGCATTTAAACTCTCATAGTTTCCCCCAGAAATTTTCATTGTCATTGATCTCAATCATATGATGATCTTCTGGAATATCCTAATGAACATATTTAGGACAAACCATATGGGGACATCAACATGGATCAATTATTAAAAAATAGTTAGGGACTCCTAAGTCATTATTATGGAGTATTTATTATTAGTTAATTAATTAAGTTCCAACCTAAACCCTTATTCATCATATTTCAAGAATATGTGAAAAGGTAATGATGCATTATCCTTCCTTAGGATTTACCCAAAAAATACTATCACTTCAATTATTAGGTGTAGTAAACTTAATGTTCTCCATATAAAATCACATGGGAGCCTAAATAATAGTGTTATGGCCATTCTCATTGTTTTACAATAGGAAAAATGATTAGCTGAAACTTTTACCCTACTAACACATGAAATCCCTACTAGTTCATAAGTCCAAACTCCATCATATTTTCAACCTAGGATTTGATACCACTCTTCTATGACCCAATACCCCCAAATGTACCCCTCCTAACCCTATAATGAGATAATTAAGATAATGTTTCTCAAATCCCACCTCAAATTATCCATAGGATGGTTAAATACACTAAGGGTATATCATGCACTCAAATGGTAGGTGTTTCCCTCTAATAAGAACAAGATGAAAAATATATGATATAACATCACCAATTTACTCTTTCTAATAATAAACATAAACATGCTAAGAAACAATATATACAAAAATAATATCCTCAAAAAAAACCAAAAATGCATAGGATACTCTTAATCATCCCCATGAGCTTGTAATGTATAGCTTATTCAACAAAATTTTCCTTCATACCTAAAAAATAGTTTATATACACATATGGTGAGCATTACACTTATACTCATTAGGATACTCCTTTGATCCTCTCATGAAAAATATAAATAAATCATAATAAATCCTAGTTAATGATTAATTAAATATAAATCCTCACCTAATCAGGCATGTTATGTTTCCATCTTCCAAATGGCTCTCTCACAATGTATTGCATACATGTAAAAATATAATATCTATCATTATATTAAATGAAGGTACCCTGCTACCACATCACTAATAGTTTTCTATTATTCCCCAATATTTCACATCATAATACATCTCTATCCAATAAATGATCTAACCTAAAATAATATTGGAAACTGTAATATATCATGTACCTCATATATCATGTCATCTCATAATCATGATGATCATCTCTAGGTAGTAATTGAGTTGTTTTTAGGATCCACTATATAAGAAACCTACTCTTTATTACAAACTTAAACATGATTTATCACATTAAATTACACTTAAGACAACTCTAAATATTGAGAGGTCTAGTGTTTTGGAAAATTAGGAACATTACATACAACTTAGAACATAAAACACAACATCTTTACTAAAATGTTCTTTTACATGACCACAACATTCCTTCGTACATAGCATTGTATTGGATAACCTAAAGAAATGCAAAAAAAAGGGAGAGCTATAAATCCCAGTAAGGGAGTAAAAAATTAATAAAATGAAGAATATAATACAATTTAGGCATTAGGAATATCAATGGAACACAAGAGAAACATGAACATAAAGGCATGAAATTGCATGATTATCATAACATGGAAATGTGGAAACAACATTTAACATTATAGAACCTTGAGGGAGTTAGTACTCCCTCGTTGGAAAAAATATTTTCCTTATCCCTCTGTTCCCCCAACTCAGTCTTCGCTTCGTGTTGGGTTTCCTCAAAAAACCATTCGTCATGGGTTCGGCGGAGCCTCTGCGCTTCGTTGTTCTTCCTTTTCCCCTCATCCTCATGTCTTCACCCTGTTCCATCATGATTCTTTGGTTTTCTTTCCCATTATGTTCCATGATTGCGTGGTGATGATTTCCGATGGAATGGAATTCACTTTCCACCACCCCTCATTCTGCCTTACCCTACGCATCAGGCCTCCACTTTGGATATCTGTGCGGGAGCTTCAGATGTTTTGGGTCGGCGATGATGGTGGGGCATGGTGCTCCTCTTCTCCACTGCTCTTGATGTTCAACCCATCCAGCATGACCCCATCTTAGTCAGGCACGATGAGGGGTTTCGAAAAACAGGGGATGGTGCTGGAGGTGGGCTGGCGGCGGTCTTAGTGTCTTCTCTCACCAATAGTTGTTTCTCTTATATTTCAGGTTCAATTTCATCCTCGCCTTCTTCAGTGGTTTTCTCTGACATTGTATTTATGCTTTCTTTTGGTTTCCATTATTTTTTATGACGTTTTTAAAATGTATTTTGGTGTAATTTTTTATTCTGTTTTCCGCAGTATGCTGGTTGGATTGGTATTTGGGCAATGGGGACAATGTTCTGTTAATGATGGCATCACTATGACATTGTTTTGCGAGATTCAAAGAACATGGCGATGGATCTGTTTTGTTATCGTTTTCTAGAATGTTTTTATTGAATTGTGTTGATTTAGAAAATGGAGTTGAATGGATTTCATTTTGATTTGAAGGTGATTCATCAATGGAATGGTTGCTGGTGTCTTTGGTGGTCGATGTCTAAATTGTTAGTGGTTCCTAGCACCGATCACGGTGACAATGAAGGGGTCTTCTGTGGAGATCCGATCTGTTGGACGAGTCTTCAGGGTCAGGGTGTTCATCTTGAGGTGATGGTGAAAGGAAGAAATTTTGACTGTTTTTTGATTTTCAAAGTTTGAAATGGTTATTTATTTTGTTTATCTTATCTTGTTGGATATTTTTTAGGGTTCATACTTACACTTTAAACGTGTTGTTAGAAAATAAAAAATATGGATTGTGGTTAACATTTAACATGATATTAGTATGATCCAAGTACCATTTCACATAGAGAACCAAATTTTATTTTAATTATCATAATTAAACCCTCATTTCACTTAATTTATCATGAAACTACTCTTTATATAATGCATTTTAGTGCTATAAGGGTGCACCCTTCTTAATCATTTCATTTCATGCACCAGTGTGCCACAAGGATCATACAACATGGAATAAGTCAACATCAGAATTTATTCCATGATAAATGAATGTGGAATAATATACAATAAATATGTAATTTTGTGTAAAGGTGAATTCCATTAATAGGGAAATAATCATGGTATTCACTATACAATGACTTTGTCTTGGAAAATCGCGGTGCAATTTCAGCAGCATAACGGTGTGACATAAGAATTAATAAAAATAGTTGATGAGAGATAAAGAGTTATCTCATCATATTTAAATGAAATGGACATTAAGTGAGTCATATATATATATGTCCCAGTATATCTAATGAAATTTAGATGCATGACATAAAATAATTTCATGAATGTAAATGAGGAGAGAGAAATCCCTTACGGAATTTCGGCATGGTTACAGGTGTACATGGGAGACATTAATGATAGATAAATGGGTCTCCATTCATTCAAAAATAAATAGGTAAGTATATGGGAGGTTTAAAATCATAACCATAAATTTTTAATTGAAAATAAAATGGCATAACCACATAAATAAATTTTCACAATAATGAGAAAGGAAGAAATCTCTTACTTGGAATTGTGATCCCAAATGCTTGAGAGAGGATTGATAGACACTTATTGGGAGCCTGGGGTTCCTTTGGAGGATTCTAGATAGCGAAGGTCAGTGTTTGGTCGAAGTCCAAATTTTTTTAGTGAAGAGAAGTTGGAGCTTGGGTAGGTTTATATAGGAAAAGGGAGAGAATTCCTGATTATTTAGGTTTTGGACTCCACACATTAACCTAATCAAAACCATAAACCAACACATGGTTTTTGCAAATTATTTTTTCCAAAGTGGGGTGGAAAATGTTATTTTATAATTCCAATGGCCTAATATATTAAAATATTAGTCTTGATTATGTGGAGGTGAGTCACACTCTCATGAAAATCATTTTAAAATGTTAAATTATTTTATAAGTATGGGAGAGTCCACTAAAGCTTTGTAAAATAAATCAAAAAAACATAAAATCACATTATTTTAAAGTTGAAACATATATTTTCCGATCATCCCATTTATATTATTATATTACATCACTATTAGGTCATTATGATGTCATAAAACACATTACATATTTAAATAGTATTTAATTTTTACCCAAAAACTTCACTGTCTCAGAAAATTATGAAAAACTCACCATTAGATAATTTTGATCTCCTGAATCCAAAAATAATATTAATTTTATCAAAATAATTTTATAAAAATGTGAATTATATCTTTTAAAATAAAAATTGACATTTATCCAAAATTCGTTGGTTTTGACAAAAACAACATTAAAAAAATAATAAAAATTAAAATTGTATCAATAAAAATTATATGATAATTTATATTTAAAAATTTATTTAGTAATAATATTTTATTAAAATATTATTTAATTCAAAAATCTATTAATTCATCAAAATATATTTCTTAATGAAATTTTAACTAAAAATATTATTTGTGCTTTAAAACCATTTAAAAAGTAATAATATTAAAATGAATGTATATTCTTTATTATATAAAAATAATAATGCACATAATAATTATGATAGGTTATTGTTACATAACCCCTTATAACAATCACATGAGATCTAAGGTTATGGTTTTTTATGGGGACAGACTCTTAGGGTGACCAAGATAACATCGCTCGAATGGTAATCTATATCAACCTCCACTTCTCCCACAAGTGGTTTGATTAAAGATTAATGTGTTGAAGTTAATATTGGGCATGGTCAAAAGAGAATCCCAATGACGCTATATCCTTTCCATGCTCTGAAAAATGGGATTTGTTTGGAGAAATTCTATTTCATGACCCATCACATAATTTATCTAAGTAAATTGGATTTGTTAAAACCCTATATATATACTAATCATGTGATCAATGTTCAAAAGATATATTACTAACAGTAAGAATTCTTAATTTTATTTAAAAATACAAAACCTTAAAACCATGGAAGTTCATGTGATTTATATATCTATTTTAAATAATAACACATTTAATTAGATTAAGAGTAATTTTCATTAATCAATGGTTTGGTCGTTACAATATTCCCCCTTTAATAAATGGTTCCCTCAAAATTTAATTTTCGTACACTAAAATAGATGAGGGTTACTCTACTTCATCACTTCCTCAGATTCCCACATCAATTCATCAAATTTTTGGTTTTTCAACAACAATTTGTCTAGGGACATTGTCTTATTTGGTAGAGCTTTTTCCTTATGATCTAAGACCTTCACCATCTTGTCTTCATAGAATATTTCATTATCCAATGGTATGACCTCTGGATTGAGTACATGCGATGGGCCACATATGTACTTCTTCAAGAGTAATACATGGAATACATCATGTACTTGAGATAGGTTCGGTGGGAGTGCTAGTTGATAGGCCACTACTCCAATGTGATCAAGGATCTCAAACGAGACAATGTACCTTGGACTAAGCTTCCCCTTCTTCCCAAATCTCATAACTCTCTTCCACGGTGATATGCGAAGGAATACCATGTCTTCAACATCAAACTCTAGTTCTTGTTGATGATTGTTATCATAGCTCTTTTTCCAACAATGAGAAACTTTAATGTGCTACAGGATGGTCATAACCTTCTCCACCATCTCTTTGACCATTTCTGTACCTAAGAGTTTTCTCTCCCCATCTTCATCCAAATATGTTGGTGTTCTGAACCTCTTCCTATAAAATGTTTCATAAGGATCCATTTGGTTGATTGAGTGGAAACGAGTATTTTAAGAGAACTCAACCAAAGGAATATGTTTATCCCATCCTCCTTTGAAGTCCATTGATAATTCTCTCAACATGTCCTCAAATGTTAGGGTAGTCTACTCAGATTGGTCATCATTTTGATTATTATAAGCCATACTAACTTTTGGATTAGTATCTAGAGCATGTGAGATACTCTTTCTGAACATAGTAGTGAATCTAGGATCTTGATTGGATAAAATAGATAGTGGTACTCCATGAAGCCTTGCCACTTATCTGATATATATATTATATGTGCTAGTTGATCCAATGATAAATTATCTCAGATTGATAAGAAGGGTGTGGTCTTTGTAAGATGATCAATAACATCCCCGATAACGTTGTATCCTTTCTATATCTTTGTAATTTTGGTGACAAAGTCCATGGTGATGTTCTCCCATTTCCATGTTGGTTGGGAAATGGTTTCATCATCCCCTTATAATTATGCCTCTCAGCCTTCACTTTCGGACATACCAATCACTTTGATGTATACTCTGCGATCTTCTTATTCATGTTATCCCACCTATATTTCTCTCAGAGAACTCGATACATATTTGTGTTCCCTGGGTGAATGGATAAATTTGAACTATGTGCATCATCCAAAAGTTAATTATTTAACTCCAGATTTTATGGAACACATAGTCTTGAATCGAATATCACTATTCATTCTTCGTTAAAATTGTACTCCAAGGATTTCCCTTTTTTTACAGTTTTTACTTTCTTTAGAATTCTCACATCATCCTTTTGAGAATCCTTTAAACATTCCAAAAGAGGTTGTTGAGAAATAATTTGTGAATGGATTTATGTTGTTCCCTTATGATTCCCATGTCCATATTCATCAAATCATAGAAGAATGTATCCTTTTAAATTCACATTAATGAAAGAATAGATGGGTCCTTTATTCTTAGAGAATCTTCCACCTTGTACGCATTCCAAGGGTGGTAATGGATTGATAATCCATAGTCTATGATCAGTTATATCCATATTTGTTGGCGCATGTTCAATTCTTTCTATGTGAATATTCAATTGAGGTTTTTGTGATCCGAGTATATATCATACTTCTCTCAAAAGAGGAAATTCCCCCAAATTTTCAAAGAGAATATTACTGCATCCAACTCCAGATCTTATGTTAGATATTTTTTCTCATGAAATTTTAATTTCCTTAAAACATTGGCATTGACTTTGTCATCATACATCAACAGATATCCCAGGTTCTTCTTTGAACGATCACTAAATACCACAAACAGTTTTCCACCTGTGGGTAGTGTGAGCACCGATGTAGTGACGAGCCTCCTCTTTAACAACTTGAAGATCTATTCTCATTCATCACTATATGAAAACATGACTCCCTTCCGATTTATCTTTGTAAGAGGGTTTTACAATTAGGAGATATTTCTCAAAAATCGACAATAATATCCAGCCAACCCTAGGAAGCTATGGATATCAATCATAGCTATTGGCCTAGACCATCCCTCAATAGCAGCTATCTTGGAGGGATCCACAGATACCCCATTTCTTGTAATGATATGTCCCTGGAATGATACTTCCTTAAACCAAAACTCACACTTGATGTACTTTTCATTGAGGTTCTTCTTTCTCAAGGTCTCTATTATAGTTATTAGATTCTCTTAATGCTCCTCCTTGGTTTTTCATTATATTAGAATATCGTCTATAAAGACTACCAAATTTTTTTTGAGAAAATCTCTAAAGTCTTTATTCATTATGTCCATGAAGATTACTAGAGCATTAATGAGTCTGAAAGGCATTACAAGGAATTCATAGTGCCTATACCTTATACGAAAAGTAGTCTTGGGGATATCCTCTTTATTCACCCTTACTTTGTAATATCCTGACCACATATCCACCTTGGAGAAGTATTGTGCTCCACGTAGCTAATCGAAAAAGTCATTTATTCGGGGAAGAGGATACTTGTTCATCATCGTAATTTTTTTCAGCTCATGATAATCAATGAAACGGTTAATTAACCCATCCTAATTTTTGACGAAGAGGTCTAGTGAACCCCATGGCGAAGCCTTTGGGAATATAAACCCTTTATCCAGATTCTCCTACAATTATTTCTTCAGCTACTCAAGTTCTACAATAGCTATTCTATATAGAGTCTTGGTTATTGGAAACACCCTAGGTAAAATATCAATTTATAATTTAACATATCTTCTAAGAGGAAGACAAAGAAATTTTTCAAGAAACACTTCAAAAATTTCCATCACCATAGGAATGTATTCAAGGATGGATGCTTCCTTAGACTCAATCATCTGAGCAAGATATGTGTGATTTTAGGGAATTAATATCCAAGATTGATATGATGAAGCTAAAGAAAATTCATCCTCCTCCTTTCACTTGTATAAAATTGAGCATTGATTCACCATATGGAGAGTTATTTCCCACTCTCGGAAATTTCTATTGGATCTATATGGGGAAAATACAATCCATGCTAAGAATTGAATCAAATTCCACCAGAGTGATTATGATGAGGTTTGATAGAAAGTTAAATCCATAGATTGTGATAGGGGAGTAGTTTTATTCATGGTAAAATATGATTTTCCCATTTTACATAATCACCGACATCTCTACATCCATGATTTTTGGTGGTGTTGGGATTGTTCTACTAAACTTTTATGATATAAAAGAATACGTAGAACCCGAATCAAAAAGTAAGTTCACTGTTCTCGAATGAATAACTAGAATACCTATCACCATTTTATTTTCAGGGTCTTCTTCGACATTACTGATGGAAAAATATTTCCTTTGATACCTTAGAGGTTGTTAGTTTCCTCCGAAAACATTTGGATTAGGCTACTGGTCTTCAAAGTGCTCTAGTTCTTTGTAGTTGAAGCAATGAAAAATGTGTCGAGGGTCGAATAGAACATTCCTATACTCTATTGTAGTAGCAGGTTTTTCTTAATGACTGCTAATAGCTAGGTTCCCATCTCTTCCCTACATAAATAATTTCCTCACCCCCTTCAGGAAATTTCTGGGTGGCTTCTTTCTGCACAATTAGAAAGTGGGGTGCTGTATTTTTTTAGCACTATTGGATTTATCCATTAGAACTCCACAATTAAATTCCACCTTATGCTTCGTATCCCCATGATACTTCTGAGATTTTCTGATATCCATTTGTACTTTGAGGGAACATCGAGCAATTTCTTCATAGCTCTCAAAGTCGCGGATCACTTGGGTTTTCTGTAGGCCAGGTTTTAAGCCCACCCAAGAAGCTTTCAACCTTGCATTCGGGGGAAATGATAATGTCAGAGGCATATAATGCATGCCCCGTGAAGTTTTCCTTATATGATCTAATGGATTCATTGTCTCTTTCATTGACGGAAATGAGGAACCTTTCCATCTTATTATAAAGGGTGAAAGGAATATATTTATCTAAAAACATTTTCCAAAAATCCATTTATTCCAATGACTCAATCTCCTCCTTAGGCTTCATATTTTTGGTCAATGTCCATCATTGATCAGCTTCACCCTCTATATTATAACCATATAGAAGAACATTCTCTTGTTTGGAACATTGAAGGATGGATAATATCATTACAATGGAGTTGATCCGTTTTTCGAAAATTGAGGGATCGTATTATCCATTAAAAGTAGGATTCCCCTTCTCATAAAGATCTCTATTTTGACTTTTTATTTATTGGTGGGAGGGGGGTTGACCGTTCCTCTTGACCAATGTTTCTATTCCAAACTTGTGTTAATTGAGAGTGTATTGTTTCAATGTTTATGATTCTTGCTCCCATAGGATTGGCATCTCATTAGAAATGTCATCACATTGATCTTCACATCGTTTGTTAGCCTGAGTAATCCTATTAACGGCTATTTTATGGAATAAAATGAACGTTAGGGGTAACACATAATGGGGAGTCCAAAGAGAAAAAGGGATAACTTATAAATCACATTTATTACCTTAACTTATGAATTTATTGGCTTCAATATATGTTCCCTTGATCTAATTCCCCACAGATATTCTTAGTAGTATTTTTTATTCCCTTAGTAATGGTTCATAAAAAGATCATGAATTTACAAAATCATATCCCCCAGGTTTATCAAAACCAAGAGTGCAACAATCCTTGTTTTCATGCACTAGTTCCCATTTGAGTCTAGCTCAAAGAAGTGTTTTCAGGTTTTACCCCTAGATACATGTGTTCCATTTCCACCTCTACCCACTCATATCCAGAAATGGATTTATTTTCTTGATTAACCACTTACTCAATAATCAACAAAATTTAGGGGTGTTTTTATTATACTTACACTTATCCCAAATAATTTCACTATGGTTTTCTAATCATAATCCCAAAATAACTAAATCTAGCTCTGATACAAACTATAACAACCATGTTCTTTATTAAACACTTAAACATGATTTATTGCATAAATATTCAATTATTCTAACTACAAGGATTGATAGGTATAGTGTCTTCATAAATTAAGAACATTATATAACAACATAGAAAATAAAACATAATATCTTTATTAAAATATTCTTTTAAATGACCACAAAATTCATTCGTACATAGAATTGGATGGGATAACCTGAGGACATTTATAAGAAAAGAGTGAGATATGAATCCCAATAAGGGAGTAAACAAGGAATAAAATGAATAATATAATATTTGTTATGAATTAGTCATATCATTGGAGCACAATAGAAACATGAACATAAAGGAATGATATAACATTATTATCATAACATGGAAATGTTGTAACAACATTTAACTGGAAATTAGCATGAACCAATGGTCATTTCACATGGATAATTAGTAAACCCACATTTCACTTGAATTAAAATGATTCAAATCTCATTGTACTTGACATATCATGACACTACTCTTTACCTAATGCATTGGGGTGCTATCAGGGAACACCCTTATTAATCATTTCATTTAATGGAAAAGTGTGCCACATGGATCATACAATAGGGAATCATTCAACATCATCATGTATTCTATGATAAAGGAATGTGGAATAATATATAATCAATAATTAAATTTTCATAAAGGTGAATACCCTAGATAGAGAAATGGGCATGGTATTTACTATACAGTGACTTTGGCTTAGAAAATCACGGTGCAATTTCTATAGCATAATGGCGTGACATAAGAATTCATAGAAATGGTTGAAGAGAGAGAAACATGTATCTCATAATATGTTTATGAAACAGACAGTAATGGGCTCATGTAGATACATGTCCCAATATTTGTAATTTAATTTAGATGTGTTAGGTCCACAAGGATGAATACCCTGAGAGGGGGGTGAATCAGGGTATGGATAGTTAAAAATTAATGCTCGTTCTGATCTTGTTTCGCTAATTAGAAAAACAATATTCTCTCTCTTTCCCATTGCACAATATAAATAGAATTTAAAGCATGCACAGGACAAAGAAATATTTACTTGGTTCACCCTTACTGGGCTACATCCAAGGAACATACACTGGCAATGTGCCGATGTACCAAGTCCATTATAAGAACACTACGGTTTACAGGGTTCGAGATAGATCACTTCTATTCCAAGCATCACTGCATTTACAATGTTTAGGGTCAAATCACTTTATTCGAAAGGCTCACTCCCTGTTTCTCTCTCTCTGGCTCACTGCTGGTGGAGAGGATCACCTTCTTCCTATTCCTTTTCTCACTGATCTGGAAAGGATCCACCCATATTCTATAGACCTATAGGTCTCTTCATTATCACTAATTAATACAACCTCTGTTTTATGTGGATGATCTGTTCAAGTTCAAATTTCACCCGTAGATGAATCTCTCTTTGCACCGAGGGTATCATTCAATCTTCCAGCTTCCACATAGCCCTGAACCACTGCTGTGAAACAACCTTACTTGGCACCCTTCTCTAAGCCGGTGCGCAAGTATCTGCATGCAAGTTATAACTGGCATGTAAGTCCACATCAACCACTTGTGCGACACAATCTTCTGCAACTACAAACTTGCGAGACTCACACCCTTTTATGCCCAAACCAATATTGGCGCACAAACAACAACTTTTGCGCTTCTTCAAAAATGGCACACAAGGTCACCTCAAAAAGTTGCATGACACCCCCTTATCCAACTCAAGACTTGGGCGACACACTTACATCCTCACCCAAACCACCTTAGGCGTGCTACTATCACTTGGAATGCAACTTCTACTTGTGTGACCACACACCACTTGCGCGACCACCACACCTGCGTGACGGGAGATCTGATTTTTCTAAGTGTTAAACTCTTCAACGAATGAGGAGGGGTCGTCCTCTATTTATATGAATTTGGACACCCTGCGCGACAGCACGTAAGTCTCCCCTTGGCACGTAAATTTCGGCGCGCAAGTCTCTGTCGTGCAAGTCACCAGCGTGGCCAACCCAAAAACATGGGTGTGCCTTATCCCTTTTCCATATTTTGATGCTCTGATTTTGAAAAACATAGTGCACGCAAGTTTCCTCTCCTTCAAGTCAATGGCATGCAAGTCCCTTTTCCAAAACCACTGTTCTCTATTTGTCGATTTTCAGGCCCAAAATTTTTTCAAACACTGGAAAATGGCGCCACCTTGTATCTTCACTTTTTGTACCACCTCTAGATCATCCATTCCTTTGTTGATGTTCTTGAATAAAACATGAATCGTTACCCACAGCCCTTGAACTCGACATGCCACCATGAAATCCCCTTTTTCAACAAATTTGTATGTAAGGGTTTTCTTTGTCAACAATCACAACACAGATGTCCACTTTTTCAAAAAACACAGTCACCTCAAAAATGATATAATGATACCTTGATGGATTTTTTCCCAACAAGATGCATGATATAAAACAATTTCTTGAATGTAAATGAGGAGAGAGAAATCTCATATTGAATTTCATCATGGTAATAGGTGTACATGGAAGGAATTAATGGGAGAGAAAGGGGTATATAGTCATTAAAACATATGTTGGGAAGTATAGGGGAGGTGATAAATTATATCCCAACAATTTATTTTAATATAAAAGGACATAACAACATAATGAAATTTCGAAAAAAAATGAGAAAAAGATGGAATCCCTTACTTGGAAGTGTGACCCCAAAGGCTTGGAAGAGGTTTCAAAGAGACTTATTGGGACATTAAGGCAACTCTGGAGGTTTATAGAGATATGGGGGTAGGGTTTGTTTGAGATGAAAATTTTTTGAGTGAAGAGAAGAGGGAGCTTGGGTGAGTTTATATAGGAAAAGGGAGGGAAATCTTTTTTTTATGTTTTGGACACCCCACATTAAAATAATCAAAACCAAAAACTAATCCACGGATTTTCCCATGTTTTTTTCCAAAGGGAGTAAAAAAATTATTTTATAAGGAAAATTTCCTAACTTTTAAAAAATATTAGACTTTCATTAGTTGAGGTGAGTCACACTGTCAAGGAAATCTTTTTAAAATGTTAAAATGTTTAATAAGCCTTGAAGGGTCCACTAAATCAGTGTAAAATAAATAAAAAAACATAAAATTACATTATTTTAAAGGTAAAACATATATTGGCCGAAAATCCAATTTATAGTATTATATTACATCACTATTGGGTCATTATGATGTCAAAAAACACATTATATATTTAAACAGTATTTAATTGTTACCCAAACATTCGAAGGTCTCAGAAAATTATGAAAAATCCACCATTAGATAATTTTAACATCCTAAATCCAAAAATAGTATTCATTTTATATAAATAATTTTCTAAATATTTGAATTATCACTTTTAAAATAAAAATCGACATTTATTGAAAATTAATGGGTTATGACAAAAACAGCTTTCAAATCTTAATTAAAATTACAATTATATCCCTAAAAAATTTATGATCATTTATATTTAGAAAGTAATTTAGTAATAATATTTTATTAAAATATTATTTAATTAAAAAATCTATAAATTATTCAAAATATATTTCTTAATTGAATATTAACTAAAAATATTATTTTTTCTTTAAAAAAATAAAAATTAACGATATTAAAATTAATGTTTAATATTTATTCTTTAAAAATTCATGAACATTATCATATTTCTAGGGTCTTGTTACAAAACCATGTGTAATGGTGGAAGACTCTTGGGGTGCCTCAGATAACATCACTCAGGTGGTAATCTCTATCAAATTCCACTTCCCCCAGAGGCAATTCCATTCAAGATTAATGTGTTGAAGTTAGGCTTGGTCTTGGTCAAGAACGAATACCAATGACGTTACCTCCTTTCCGTGCTTTGAAAAATGGGATTTTATGGAGAAATTCTACTATATGAGGCCATCAGTACCTTTTTTGAGTAAAATGGATTTTTTAAAGCCCTATATTTATGTTAATCATGTAATTATTGTTCAACAACTATATTAGTAACGATAACAATTAATAATGTTATTCCAAAATACAAAAACATAAAACCATGGAAGTTCAAATGATTTATATATCCATTTTACATAATAATACATTTATTTAGATCAGGGTGAATTTTCATTAATGAATTTTTGGGTCAGTATACACCAAATCTCATATGTCATGTATTATACCTAAATTCATCATAACTCATACCCAACATATGTATAATAATCCTTTGGAAACTATATCTAGATATAGATGTGTGTGAAGTAAAAATAAACCTTTATATCTATCTAAAAATATATATTGGAAAGGTAACCATCATGAATTCCAACAAGTAGTACTAAAAGGAGAAGAGAGTGGGGAAAGCGGGGGTATCTATCCATCTATTCCTTATCAACTCGGATATTCAGGAACAAATCCTACCAAATTCAATTGGGTTTTGGTCACCCTACTAACATTGGTAGGGTAGAATATACAATCATATAACATAAATAATATATATATATATAACAACAAAACTATGTTAAAATACATGAAATTATCCAAAACTATAGCTATCTTCTTTCAGACCCTTGATCGCCACTACTGAGGATTTGATGTCTTATAAGCGCCCAAAAATTTAAAGATATTTTCATTAAAGTCTTTCAGTTATACAATCCTTATTACATTCATTATCAATCAAATTCCATACCCACCAAGAATAATCCAAAATATTTCAATGTCTCTCAATAATTATAATAATTCAGAATTCCATTGATCCATTAGAACCATAACATAAAACATTTATCATTATCATAATTTAGGTATTCTAGGACTCCTCATATGTTACCATATAAAATTAATAAAACAACAATAACCAACTAAGTTGGGTAGTGGGGAAATGAATGAAAACAATAAGATACCTACACATCAAAGAATTAAATTATATTCATTAACATGAAATAATCCAAACCTTTATCACAAAAAATGGGAAATCATGGCTTCAAACAACATCATGAGTCCCGATTTCATCTCTAACACTACATGGAATATCACTATCCATCCCTCCATCATAGGTTCCTACTACATCAGTGACCTAGGAAATTATTCCCATATCTTATCAAACAATAAGAAATTATATAATGAAATCATGTTCCATAATTAGAATCCTCATCCAAAGTAATCACAAAAGAATTAAAGACACACAAAATTAGTTAAAAGGTTATCTAGTCCCCAAAATCAAGGCAGCATGCATTTAAAAGAAAACAAACTTTATGGGACCCAAATAATTATCATTAAAAAACAATTATCAACCATATTGAACTAAATGATTCATTTATCAGAAGTTACGACCACGCACAACTGAAGTCATCATATATAAATAGAAATGAATTATTTAATTCTGATTGAATCATAACTTCCATTTTCAATCATTTACAAGAATAATGATAACAATTTAACATTAAAATTTATTATTTAGTTCATAAAAAAATACCTTATTTTCATTATTTATCAAACTTCTCAACATAAATAACATGATCAACTATAGAATAAATAATAGATAACCCATTATCATAAAAATAAATAGGGAAAAGGTTAAAACAACACAAAATCATGTGATAACTATTCGAGAGCTCTCGAATAAGGCCAATGCGTGCATAGAAGATCTAGAGGTTGGGGCCGTGGGCGTGGAAGATTAGAGCATGAAGCAATTAGAGATGAAGAACAAAGGGTAACTGAGTTACTGTTGAAAAAGTTTGGAATATAGTTTATTTTACTATGGGTTTTCCATGTTCCCCTTCCCCCTCTTTGGTTACTCTTTTTTCGTATTTTCAATAAAGAGGCATCGCCTCAATCTTTAAAAAAATGTGATAACTATTTCCCGAACCAATTATTTCATTAATCCAATTTACTCTTAATTTTGTTGAATTTCACCATTACCCAATGAGAAAAATAATGATAAAATTATTATTTAAAATTCAAAAATGATATAAAATGGATCTTCTTACTCAAGGCCTTATTGTTCATTAAATGATAATGGAAAAAAGTGGAGATCTCTGATCACCTCTCCCATAAGGAAAGTACACCCCTTTATATAATTCATTCAGTGAATGCATTGAAAAACATACAGATAGCTCTGAGAGAATGAATGAGACAAACAAAAATATCATGTTATAGTATAATATGATGGAAATAAACTTATTAGATAATAAACTATAAGATGAAGATGGAAAATTGACCTTGTATCCTCATAGATAAAACCACGGAAGATGAATATAAATCCTAATTGAAAAATATTTGAGACACCTTGAAATAGAACCTATGGTCACGTAGAGTAAAGGAGAAATCAATTTTTTGGGAGAAATAGAGGGTGCGATATGATTTATTGGCACACTTCCAAATTCAATTTCATGAAATAAATGTATCATTCACATCATGAATAGCTCACATTTTATGACTCACCAAAAAATATGTCTCCTATAGTTAATTAACCTAGATCCATTTAAATATTGAACCTATGTTAACATAATGAGATTTTGGGGTTAGATTCATCAAATATGATCCTTCACCCTTTCACATTTTGAATGGATTGTTCATGTCCTGAATCACATCATGAAAACTACCCTCATTCAGGTGAAAAAAACTACACAGACCATGAAATGATAACTTGAGTAGTCTACTAAAATTCATGATGTCAGCTCCTACTAAATCTAGAATTTTCCCCAAAAAATCCACTAAACATAACCCATGACTTCTCTAGGAAAAATAGGATTTAGAAACATGCAAAGGAATCAGTAGATAGATTTAGGCCCTTACCCAATTTTCCCAATCCTAAGAAAGTACAATGCTTGTTATCCTAAAATGACTATTTGATGAATGTGTTAGTGGAATGAATAGAAATATGATTTCTCTGATTATATTTATGAAAAAAAAATTATTTCTTATACTTATGATGTTATATCATGATCAAGATTGATTATTAATGATTCTATACTCTTTTGACCTTTTAATTGTTTTATGAAAAAAACATTATTCCATTACTCATGATTTATGGTATATGAATTGTTATGTATGTTTTTTGTAATGTATGATCATGTTGTAATAACCGTTTTCTTATAATATGCTAACTTATGATTTTTTATTGATATCTCCCATGTTTACTGTCAATGTGAATTTTCAGTCAACCTTTCTTATGTTTAAATTTCCATTGGTCATGAAGAAAGGTTTTAAGTAAGATATGTCTTAGAAGGGTACTATGAGAGAATTACCTTATGGTATATGTTGATGACTATTCATATATAAGTGTATTATGTATATTGTCTCCATGGACAATAAACCTTTTAATTCCTTGGGTTTGTATTATTGATTAATGTTTTAATATTTCTTATATAATGATGGAATATATATATCTATATATATATATTTTTTCTTGGGTCTCCACAAGTACTCCCATCTCAAATTTATGATTTATTCAGGATCCAACACCTTTAATTAGATTAAATATTACAACTTTATATTTTATGATATATCTTCAACATCAATCAATTCATATTCACATAAGATATTAATCTATTTATTTAATCCTACAACATAATTTAATAAATTAATAAATTCACAATGAGAATCATTTAAATAATAATCTCAAGAGTTTCTACAATCCTTAATAAAAATAAAAATTTCACTAAAAATATTTACACTTTATAGAATTTCCTTAGATATTTGACACTTATTTATATTTTTCCCACTATAATTCAATAAATATATTTAAAATATTGAATATAAAAAAAACTTATATCCCAGATATATTCACAGTAATTAACTATTATGTAAATCCAATAAAACAGAAAAATGCTCAGATACAACTTTTCTAGTCCACAAGGATCATTCATTAGAGATGGATTGGGAGGGGTGAATCAGCGTATGGAAACTATTCTAAATGATAAAATTAATATTTAACCACACATTACTATAAATTATATTGACCTCATGATTTAGAGGGTCGGTATTAATTTTTATATTATACGTTAATCAAATTATTATTTCATTAATATTTACCTTTAAACCACAATGATCAAAGATTACATAAAACCTAAATGAATTTATTTATTGTTGTAAATTTCGAAATCATTCACACAAGGCACAATAATTTTAAACGGTTCACCTACACTATGCTACGTCTAAGTATTATACAATAAAAATTTGATTATAGACAAAAAAATTGCTAAAAAAACTTATCAGTTTGTGTGGGGGTTAGGTACGTTTAATCCAAACCATGGTTCATTCCCTTTTCAATGACCTGGGGATGGTTCGATACCTCCCAATGGCCACTCCCTCACTTATCTCTCTATCGTCACTAATTGAATAAGGAATAAACTTTGGTATAAATTCTAAAATAAGAGAAACAACATTTTTATTGTTGAAACACCAAATATATAATGGTGTTTCTAGATATTCTATTGTCGCTCCTTCTCTAGCAAGTTATGAATATCACCATAAACATAGATTTACCTGCCATGAGAATCTATTATAAATTAGTCTATTTTTACAACAGAAATTTCCATTATTTATATTGATATATATCTCCATAATTCCAAATTTATAGAATATTATTTTTTCTCATAGAAAAGTAAATCTACATATTTTCTTTATTTAATATCTTATCATTTACATGAGTATAATTGTAAACATTAATACATAAAAATATGTCAAAAATGTTAAAATTCAAAAAATAAGAGCCATAAAATATATCCTAAAAGATAATAAACTAAAAAATAATAATTTTTCAGCATGAAATTTCATAGAATAGATTGGGTAAAACACATGTTTTGGGATACACAACAAAAAAGACCATAAAATCTTCAAAATTTCATTCTTTATCCTTTTTGTAAATCACTTCATTTCCATAAATAATTTTATTTTTTATGACTTATAATATGGAATAGATATCCTTATAGATATCATTTTAAAGCTTAGATATCATAAAAATAGAACAAAACCCTTCTAATAATGGTATTATGCATCGCTAAGTGAAAGGAATTATGCTTAGACAATCTCTATCTATATATTACCCATTATACTTCTAACTAAAAAACCCAATCTTCATTTTTTTCAGAAAATCCTATATATCACCTTTCACCCATTTCTTCTAAACTCCAAAAAAATATCAATAACTAAAATGACATCATATATGATTTATTATATCTATTCTCACTTTTTTAAATCATACATATGAACCAATATGACACCCAAGATGACTATTTCAAGATTCCTTAGTTTAAAACTGTATTTTAAAAAAAAAACATTGACATCATTATGATCATTTTTTAAATTAATATCCCACTTAATTTCTAGATGACCGACCATAATATCCATCTCTAATACTAAAATGGGCTAGTTTTTCATTTTTCATTATAAATTCAATGTAAATGTCATCTTTCATAACATAAAATAACTGAACATTTCCCCCTAAGAAAATTCTTCTATTAAAATATTTTTAGATCCAAAATGGTTCACATGGTATGCATGCTTCATGATTAAATGCATGAAGCATGATAACTTGGTTAAAGTTATCCATATCACATAGTCATTTCTCTACTCTATCCATTTTTAAATAATAACATCAACCATTTTGACCTACGCAATAAAATTTATTCATCATTGCTTCCCCATTTAAATATATTATGAGAAACTAAATAAATATTATTATTAAATATAGTTTTTACATATGTAATGTACCTCACTCTAGCTATTTTTCATACCTCTCCATGGAATAAACTATTTGTCCTTGGAATAGAAAATTTCACAAGGGAAACCAGAAGCTTTATTCATTCAATGCTTCCTCCAAATAATCCATGAACCATGTAATGATTCCCCATTACTATTATAATAATTTTAGTGTATATCTATTAAAATTTGATATAATTTTAAACCATTATAAAATTAAATTACTCTTCAATAATAAATAACTCCTCATGTGGAAAATATAATCATACTCCGATCTTTTTCCAATTATAAATCCATTAAAAACTCTAGATTCACTGTGTAAAATAGATCACAATATTTATCATATGAATTATCATGGGGATGACCACCATCCTCAAATCCATTATTTCCAACAACTATAACACAACTCATCAATTCTAAATTTCATTCTAAGTATCTTTATAAACGAAAAATCTTCCATAGGATGTTGTCAATAAGAGATCCAAAAACATGTGGAATCAATTTATAATTCAATGCTAATATAATATTTAAATTAAATGAGTGTGTATTAATTATTTAATAAGTTTAATTTAATGGATTATGAATTCATAACATGAGTGATTTGATGGTTTTTTCTGATGAATAAATTTTAAACATTCAAATTTAATTTTAATTAATATGATAATTTCTTAGAGTAAAATGTTGAATTGAACAAAATATTTTTATGCTTTAAAATATGATTACTGAAATGGTGTGATAAGGTTTTATATTTAATAAAATATAAAAATAGAAAGAAAACAATGTGTATAAAAATCCAAGTACAATAATGAAAAACTATATGATATTCAACTATCCCTTATTTATCCATGCCTTGTATATCCCAAATAGTCTTGAGAGGTTTAGATTATTGAAATTACATAGATCAATATCTACTAAACATATTATTTTATAAAAATATTCCAAATATCCAAATATACAACATTTTTTCAACAACTTAGTTAATATACATATCCTAGAGGGGATTATCATAGATTAGAATGGTTTAGTTCCATATATTCTTAATTCGTGTTAAAATAAGTACATTAATAAGATTTGTATGGAAAAAAATCACAATAAACTATGTTTCGTGAGTATTTCAATCATATGGGATAATTGAGGATTAAGATATGAATTTCTCATATGAATCAATTGATTCTCAAAATTGTTTTAACAATTAATTATAATGTTTAGAGTTAAGTAACTTGAATTTTGTTTTAATAATTTTAATTGATGATGTGATAGAAAAAAAAAATTTATTTTACTAGTATAAAAAAATCATACAAATCCATGATTTTGCATGTCAAAATAATATAATTACTCATCTTGTCATAGGCTAAATTAATTTGTGATAATGTTGGGGATGATGATTAGGAAAAGTGGGGTTTACGTGTGGGGGTCATTGATTAGTAAGAAAATACAATTTTATGTATTTTTTAGTAGATATTGATTTTTTAATTAAAAAAGTCCTTATATTTAATTGAATTTGTCATTTTTAGGATTTTAACATATCCTATGAGTCCAAATTTTTAATATTAAATAACTTTACGAATATAATGGTAAGTAACAATGATTTCTATGATTCCAACATAAGAATATCTATATAATTTCCCCACTTGTTCCACCAAGGATGCCAAGGACACATTATGTGGTCTTTTAAGGGAATAAAAATCTATAAATATTCCATTCCATCCTTTTCCCTTGAAGTTAGAATCATTATAGAGTTTTTGGAATAAGTAATAAAGGTTAAGAAAGATATAGGAGAACTATTTCTTCCATATAATGTTCATGTAGAGGTAACACAAAAAGTGATTCATTCCAAGAAATAATTATTTCAAAAAATAAATAAGGGTACAACTACACATTCCATGTGTCATTATTTTGAGCGAAAGATCATGTGGTGGTATAATTCTGTTATCATAATCTTGATGGAATGGTTTAAGGTACACTAAATACAAGTAATCCATGATAATATATTACATGATTAATGATCCCAAAATAGTCTTGAAGGAGAATTTATAGATTCTGTATTAGAAGGTTCCAAGTAAAAAAATGGAAGGATGGTCATTCGGGGAACTAGAGAAGAATATTGGACTAAATAAGGAAGTTATGAGAAATAAAAAAGAGATTTCTAGGGGTGAACATGAACTACAGATGCACATTCATACTTAGAAGGATAAATGGATCCCTATATAGGTCTATATAAACTCATATCATTCATGTTTTCATGGTTTTCTTTGATTGAGTTATTTATTAGATAGTGTTTATGTTTTTCAAATAGGTTTATTTTTTTGTATAAATTCATTATTATTACTTCTTATAACTAACATTTTAATGTTAAGAATAATTATTTGTAATGTTTTTTTCTAATTTTGATAATATGTTATTGATTTGAGCTTGTGAGTGATTGAGTAAGAGTGGAATAAAACACCAAATACTAGAATAGAGAACTAAAAATAAAATGAATTTAGAGTACTGGAGTGACACCATAATTCTATGTGTCTTAAAACCCATTCCGCTAAGCCGAATTATTGGGATACTGTCACGACTCTCATAATTGAGTGTATTCATTTCATTAACCTAAATTAAGCCTGAAATTTAAACTTATGAGGACATGAAATCTGATTGGTAATTCCTTTGGGTTTCTTGGGAGAGTATCCATTAGTATATAGTGGTGGTTATTCAAAGCTCATGTTTCATTGGGAGGTTAGTTTGGGAGGTTCTATTTATTTCATCTTCCCCTATAATGTTCCAATGCTGTATTAGGTGAGTTTATTACTTTCTAAATATATGATATATGAACTTTATACTAACTAATAATCCATAATACACAAATTTAACTTTAATGTTTTTATTTTTCAATTATTAAGAAACCATAAAAACTACTCATCTAACTGATTTCCCTATAGATAAATGACATGGTACACAAATGGTATTGTGTTTCACTAACCTTGTTCACTTATAGAGTGTCTGTAATGTGAAAGAAACATTTATATAAATTAGGTATATTCAAGGATGAATTTTTTAAGGCGTATCTATTGTCAATTCCCAATAATTTAGGTTTCAATGTATGTGAATTATCAATGATATTATGGTAATTTAGAACTACTGTTGGGTAAATGGAAATTTAAAAAAATTAAATGACCTCATAGAATATTTTTTATAGTCCCTCAAATATTAGAATGTGGTTTTTACCATAGGGTGGAAGTTTGGTACAGATTTTATGAGTTTAAATTGTTTTCCTTTTAACACATAAATTATTTAAAGAATTAGAATCACTCATAAAAATTTAAAATTTTAGAGGAAAATTATGCTATATTTCTTATAATACATTACATTGATAAACTATTAGTGTAGTGTTTATTAATATTAAATATTTCATTTAACATTGAAAAGGTTTGATATCAGGCTTTGGGAATGAAATGGGACCTATTTTTAAAAAATTGTCATCTCTAATACAGAAAATACTATTAAAAAAAAGAAATGATAGAAAAATGATAAGAATGAGAGGAATGATATGGTGGCCCCCCTTCAAAATTCGGATAACAGAAACACTTCTGAATTTTGTTCAAGAATCATCATATTTGACATATTATTTATTTATTAGAAAGAATTATTTTTTAATAATTAAACCTCGTAAAAAATTATCATAATCATTAACTAAATAAAAATTTGAATTTTAATGTTTAGAAAATCTAATACTATCATGACAATTAGTGTGGTGATCATAGTTCATTTTATTGGTAATATGAAAGATTAAATATTGAGATTTATTACAATATATATATCTTCTAGTAATTACACTATAATTTAATAATGAATCAATTAACCATTACTTAGACAACCAAATTTTTACCTCTTATTTTTATAAAATCAACTGTGATTGAATACAATGTGGTGGAGGTTCGAATGGGTGGTCTCTAACTGAGGGTTTTGAGTGGTGTTGCAAGGAGCCACAATATAAGTATGATAACAATGAGAGGCGGAAACACCAGCTACAATCTAAAGAGATGGATGGATGGTGAGGATATGAAAATTGAAATATATTGTGATCATGGTCATAGAATTAATTTGAATGAGACTTCATATAGTGTGGAATTAGTTGATTTAGTTATAGGGAATGATGGGATCTCCGGGAAAGGGATTGTAGTGCCAGAAAATTAAGAAGTTTTGGTGTCTATTGATCTTGTCTATTGAGAATGAGGATGGTGGATTTCTAGGTGGTTGTGAGGGTGCAAGATTACCATGATGTGGTGGACATGAAGGAGGAGGCTAAATCAGTGAAAATTTCATCAATATTGATCTCCATATGCTTTGTAAAAATACCTAGGGGAAAATAATGTGGATAGGTTCAGTTCAGAAAAATTGTGTGTGCTGAAAATGGGGGTATAGATTGACTTTTTAGGATTGAATTGACCTAATGTTTAATATTTGTTAGAATTACATGATGATTTGATTCCACCATAGTATTCACTAAATTCTGACACTTTAATTTACAAAAAATATACATAATATTTTTTTGATTAAATTATAAATTTGTTAAGTAACATATAAAATAACTACAAATAATAAATTAATTAATAAATGGGTGAATGAATAAAAGTGTGCATGAACAAGTTGAGTAGAATAGTGGTATTGGGAATGTATTAAATTTTAATAATAATAGTAATTTTTCTACTATAATTATTTTTATTATCCTTAAATACAAACACATAAAAACACACACTCACACACAAAAATAGATATATATATATATATATATATATCAATGTGTTCATGAGTAAATGGAATAAAATAAAAAATTATTCTTTAGTATCATAATTAAATAAATATATGGTCATCCTTTCTACTTTTCTCGGTAGACCATAGTGGATATATTTTTAAGGAAATTTGAATTTTTTAATTGGTATTTTGACATTTTAAATTATTAGACATCATGTATCATGCAGACCCAGTTAAAAAAGTTGAAAATAAAAATGTGACTCATTTTCAAATGTATATCACAATAGTGGCCACTGTTTAATTATTTTACGCTCCTAAGAAGAATGAATCACTAAAATATGTTTTTAAAACATGTACAAAATGGTGGCCAAATGACTTATGTGATGATCATGATATGAAAAGAGATTATGGTGGAGACAAAAATCATGAGTATACTTAATATAACCCATATCATTCACTGATTTAGCATGAAATGATCATTTGATGATGTAATACTTATGCCAACAGGTCTTGTAAGGGTTCCCCCTCACCCCTTCAATGGTCGATTATATAAAATCAATAAAAAAAGAAGGCCTTCAGGCCATTGGAGGATGTGATGGTTAATGATGTTATACTTATATTTTTCTCATGTCGAGAATGCGTAATTCCTTTCAATATGACTAGTTGATGATATAGTGATGTACTTTAATTTTATATATTAATAGTTTTCAATTGAAATATTATATAGTTTTGGAAACATTTTTTTCATGGGAGTTATTTTATGATGCAATAACACATGTTACAATATTTTTATATAATCATTTTATATTATATAAGGTTACTATATTCATTGTTTGGTTCCTTTATAGGTGGTAAATTATCCAAAACATTGTTATGTAATTATGAAAATATAATATATTATGTATGTTACTAGATCAATGTGTCATGGACCATATTTTTTTAGTATATATGATGGGGTTGGAGAATTATATAATACTATATGAAAATTAATGATGATATGGACTGCTTATGACAATAAAAAGTATAATTCTTTCAATAAGGAGTTTTATCATAAGTATATGGCATCTTCAGGATTACAGGAATGGGTTCCATAAAATTATAATAGTTATGATACAATAGGTGATAATGATATGGATACCATAATTATGATATTTGTAGAGGGTACATTGTAATTATGGTTATATTGATTTTACTACAATGTCAAATGATTTTTAATCAATCATGGATATATGATTATGTGATATCTTTTTATTATATTTATGATGTTATTTTAGTGGTGGGAGTTCCATTTACAAAATTACCACCACCCAAGAGAAAGTTTCTTTTGGTACAACTTAACATTGAGATTGTTGAGTGGACTAAATGGATTACATTACTAGTATTACCTATATCAACCCACTAAGCTATAAATATTGGATATAGAATAGATAAGGATTGATTATATTTTTTTAACATTAGAATGGATGTGGATATGGAATAATTATTATAGTGGGTGGGTGATAAGTCGATAACTACAATAGATGTAGATTTTGAATGATGAGAGTTGATTTCTATGAACCCTTTTATATATTGAATGTTTTTATTGTATTATATATACCTTTTTATTTTGTGAGGTATTATTATGTTGGGAATGGTTGTACTATATTTCAATAAACTAGACAACTAAAAATAACCTGTAAACATATGGAATAAAAAATACTTGTAGAAATTATCTTATAAGTCTTGGAGGAGGAGTTATATCACTAGTTTTTATTGACCTAGTTTAACATGGGAGGTTCTTTATTGGTGAGTATAAAACTATGTATAGTGTTTTTAAAACTTTAATTTTTAAGCATGAAAGATATAGACTTAGTTTTTCATACATAGGGTATGTCCTACTATATAAATACATATACTCACCCCTACTATTATATATAGTTTTTCAGGTCCATCTAGTGGAGTTATCAAGATGTGTTAGCTCATTGAACAAGGTAGATAGTAGGGTCATGCTGTTTATAGATTGTTTCATACACCAAAATGGTATATAGGTGGTTTGGGTCTAATTTAATTATAAATATTCAAATTTTATTTTTCTATATTTTCTATTATTTATCATTTTGTTCATGTATTGTTGAATTGGTGAATTGTATATTTTATTATGTCAGTTAATATAGGATTACTTTTTTCTTATAAATTGATAGTTTTCATCTTATTTTATTTTCTTTATATGTGTTTCTCATAGTAAATTATTATAATTTTTTAGATTTATACCCTTGGTGCCTATCATTGACCCATTTCCTATTGGAATTTATCATCAAGGGTCATTCTTGGTTTTGATGTTAACATATGTGGGGATTCGGTGGAATAGAGTCTTTAAAGAGTGGAACAATAGTATTTAATTGATATATAGGTTATATTTATGAGTTAAGAAGATTTTATGATTTAATTGGTCAATTAAAATAGGGGACTGAATTTTAAAGGTATTAATGCTCAATAAAACTAACTAGAGAACTCCACCTGGGCATGATAACTCACACATTTATATTTATTGTATCTAATTGTCTGTTGAAAGAATTTAATACTTATATAATTTATTGTAGAATATATTTAGGTTGGAAAATGAATTATATATTCTCTAGAATAATATTTTTCTGTGTTTTGAGTTCTTAGAGTGCATTGTTCACTAATATTATGGAACTATAATGGGATGCACAGTCAGAAAATTCTAATGATATTACCTAATATTTTCTGTTTTTAAATTCACTATAAAACTATTATTATTTTTAGTTTATTTTGAATATTTTATCATGATATTTTTAAACCTCTATTTGTTTTAATGATCCATGGGTGATCATATCTACACCTATTAAAGTACCAACCATTTGTTTATCATGAATAAGATGAGAAATTTGTCATGTGAATCTATTTTCAGGGATATAAACCTATTATCTTTCTTGGGATTGTGTTATCTATGGAAGTTAATTAAAATAATATTGTAGAGATATCATAAGAGATAATTTGATTTCTAATATCCACATGATGTGGTGATCCTAATACCAAAATTTGGAACCTGGGAAGTTTGCGATTTTTAGTGTTTTTTTACTCATTAAGATAAATGTATTTATAGGAATTATATTTCACTATGATTTTTTATCAGTTGATGATTCGGTGGTTTGAATATCCCTTAGGATAAATATATGTGATAAGTAAGAGGGAGAGGGGTGATTCATATTCACTTTTTTATTTACCATAATGTTTCTGAACTTCTTATAGAAACATTATTAACTTCCTAAAACATTTTTGAGATATGATCCTCTAATGTATAAATCAAAACCCCACCATTCTTATGAACCAAATATGAAGAGAGGTCATCACATTATATTTTAAGGATAATTACAATTCCTTACTCATTGAAATTTTTGATATCCCTAGAAATAAGGATTCATTTACTAATATACATTCAATAATACAAGGTACAAGTAGTGAATGATTATAAACCCCTATAGTCAACATTCCTAATGTTGTTGGTTATACCACCTAACTATCTATTGCATATCCTCTTCCTTCATTGTTGTTTATAGATCCCCAAAAATAATATCTTTCATCAACTGATAATACCGCAAAAATATATGATTTTTTGTTTCTTATTTTATAGACACGCGTTAGAATGTTACTTAATGTCTCCATAAGAAACACAGATTGACTATACCTATGAAAAATCATCAAGATATTAAAAATATCTATTATGATCATGTTGGTGTCAAAACTTCCTCATGATATTCGATAGACCTAAATATGCACAATCTGAGTTTTTCCAAACATTAGTAAAAAATCACTCAAGAAATGTTCATCTGTTCAGCCTCCATCAAGTAACATCTATCTGGTGATCTCTATCTTATTGATCTTCATGAGAAGCATAACAGAAAATAAATGTTAGGTATGCTTTGTTCATTGTATCTCCATCTGATACCTTCAACTAATAGAACTCTATTCAGAAGAACTCCATATGTTAGAAGAAGTATGGCCTTGTTCACTTCCTGCATTGATTGAGTAGAAACTAAATCGATTACTCACATCTTCTTCTATGTTTTATTGAACTCAATTTGATGGAACTCTGATCAAATTTCCTTCATATGATAGATCAATATCTGATATTATCAAATTCAACATGATTTTATTGAAACAAATTATATCAAAAACACTTAAGAGTGTCATCTTTTCATAAATCTTAATATTTTCTACTACATGAGTAAATTCAACCATTAATATAGTAACTCTCAAATTATAGTTGGTGGGAACTTGATTTCACTTTCCACTCTAGAAATGTACATATCTGAATTTTTTTACACATTTTAATTATACAGGATACTTATCAAATCTTCTAGATTTTTTTAGAATAATCCTGAAGATTCATAAAAATCATTCATCTTATATATCATTAAAATTTCCTTGAAATTATTTTTAAATAACTTCTAAAGTATTCCACAGCCTCATCAAGATATAAAATAGTGAATTATATTATCTAATATTGAAATATTTAGTGACTTTATGTAAAAATACTTAGAGTTTCATTATCTAATCTTTTTCTGATTGTACATTCCCAACATCCTTCATCTGATGAACTCAAAAACATTGATAATACATTGAAACTCCATATATTTTCTGTTTTTTAAGAAACCTCCATCTATTATGACCATAAACCCTTCATCTACATAATATTTATAATAAAACGTGTTCAAATTATATGTCATCTGATCACAAAAAACTTGATATCAGACATAATAAAACCATTTCTAGTTAGAGAGCCATAAAAATTATCCATTCAATTTATATGGAAAATAACTATTAACTGGATAATTAAAGTGTCCTATTCATTTTATTTAAACCATTTTAACAAGATACATACTCATTATTTGTACACATAATTTTTTTAATCTCCCCCAAAATGTTTCTCTGGGGACATCATGACAGTTCTCCCAATATATGTTTATTCAATAGATCTATGGGTATTTAGATAACACTTTATATCCCCACTTGGATTAAACTTCTCCTAATTGAAAATTTTCTCAAATAATTCTCCCCCATATTTCCTATTTATAATTTGTACAACATTGTATGAAAAAAATTGGTTTTCACAAATCTCTTTTAAAGAAGTTCACTCGATGATCTTTGTTTTATACATCTGATGATAATGTTCAAAATTTCTTATGTAAAGTTTAAATGGTTTCCTAAAAATAAATTCACCTCATAAACTTTTTCAAAATTCTTCACAAATGATTGTTCAGCCAACTTCATCTAGAAAACACAAATTTATTATTGTGATCGAAAATTTATCACTTCATGTAAATGATTGAACATTTTCCTTATCAAAAAATGTTATTTCAAATATTCTATTCGGAATTTTTTTTCACTAAAGATCATCAATATTGTATGTTTCACTTCTTCTATTATATACTTCTATCACATTGAACATTAGTGTACAAATTCATCTACTCAAACCGTAGGCAGAGTATTTTTTCTAAAAAAACACAAATTATTCCTTCATCTGGGATCATTTTAAACTCTATGATGTTAGGATCTTTTAGAACACCATTAAATCCTCTGATATTGTTAATGGAATTTATTAAACTCCTATATAAGTAATGTTCCTACAACTTCATTTTGTATAATTGTTATATAAAAATTGTCTTCTACAAGACACTTTCTTATCCTGATTTCTTAATAAACCTTCTATTCTCACAAACATTATCAACATTTCTACACCAAGATTAGAAACTAATTTTTATAGATATTTTTACAATAAATACATCAAAAATCAAATTGGGAATCAAAATATCTCACATTGTATTTGTTGTTAATACCCACATAAAAAATGAAACATACTTATCATTAATATGTGTACTCGATAATTTCACCCTAAATGATATGGGGAAACACTTACCCCCATATATTTATTATATACACCTTATCTAAAATAAAATTAAAAGGATCCATTTTACCTCATCCTTATTTCCCTTAAAATCATGAAAACAATCTCTAAGATAAAATTAGTATCTAATTTGTTTCCTAAAAAAGATACTTTAAATAAACAACTTTATGTATCAACAGGAGAACCTGGTGAAGAAACCAATAGTGAAAAATAAAGGTTATATATTTTGTGTATGAAAAATATTCCATGTAATGCATTGCCTATTATTATTAAAACATATTGTATTAGCGTTAAACTAAAAAATATTTTCTAAGGAAAATCCATCACATATCTTGAAAAACATTTCCAAATATTTAAACTGTTTAAACCCAATTTACCTAAAAACATATCCTTCTTGTCAACCTATTTTATAAGAAATGTGTGATACACATACCACAACTTTATTTTTTTCCTCTCAAGGGTAGAACAACATTTTTTACCATATTATAAAAAAGTTACATGATGAAAGAAAATTCAATAAAACTTCTATATCACACAACTATCTTTCTTTATTTTTACCAATTAATTCCCTATATGTTTTTTAAAAATAAGATTGTATATTTTTAGTAATGAGGAAACTATGTTTTTGTGGTGACCTGACCCCAAAAGGCCTAGAGAAGTTATCTACTATAAATTACATTCGCATGATTACAAGGAATGAAATATCAAAATGAATGAGAGTTTAGTAGTCTTGGTGAACCAGGATATATCTATGGGTCGTCTATTAAAAATTAAAACACTAATTAAAAAATAATTATTTCAAAATAACTTTGATGATAACTTTATTCCATCTATTATATCCTTGATTATATTTCATAGTATGATTATTGGATTCTGGGGGAAAGAACACACAATACGGAAGAGTTCAAATGCTCAGTAAAGTTAAAGTATAGTGGATTTAATAATGAGTCTGTAGAAATAAATCATCATGGAAAGATAAATAACTAAAAATACATTCCATGCAATCAGTAGGATGAAAAATAAGTGAATAAGAAATAAGGAATGGAAAATCAAAACATGTTTCATTCAAATAACTAGATATGGTAAAATAAATATGGTATGGTGGGAAGAAAAAACACATGCTATGAAATCAAGGAACTAAAAATGAAATACATTTACAGATATGTTGATGAAAAATACATAGGAAAAATAATAAATGAATCAATATAAGGGAAAATAATATTAATTGGTTTTCATGCTTAAGGAAAAAAAGAAAACCTATACCATCAAGACCCTTCACAAGATGGTTTAAAACTACAGACAGGAAACTATTTAATCTACGCAAACTTATTTCTCACATGAGAACCTATCGATTCATCAGGGAGATGTATAAATTGCGGGCTCTACCCACTATTACCATTCCAAATAATTTCTCATATTGAATAACCTAAATAAATAATAATACTGAACAAATATTCAAACTAAATAAATAATATAAAATTAACATTATTTTTTCAAATAATCAAATAAATTTCAAAGTAAAAAACCATATGTAAAATTTTATATAGTCTCCTTCGATGTTGTGGTCAACATTAATTATTATGATGGTCGACATTGGTATTCTGGTATGGTTCTTCGAGCAACGATGGTGCTGATGAAAGAAGGTGTTGAGTGGTGATGACAATGCAGACAATGTTGTTAGTGTTGTTGCGGTGAAGGATGGAGTTGGTGATGTCGATGTTTATCAAGGGTTCTTTCAGCTACAGGATAACTGGTGTGAAGGTTGTGATTCTTGAGATAGGCACGTGTATGTTGGATGGTTTTTGAATTTTTAATGATGCGTTTTTTTGGAAGGCGGTAATGGTGGTACAGATCGGGTTGGCTTCAGTATTTGTTTGAAATTTGAATGTTGTATGCTGAAATTTTGTTATAGATTGAATCTGGTGGTTTTGTGAGTTTCCACACTTACCCTTTAAAAGTTTTATTAGAAAATAAAAACAATATGGATTGCAATCCTGTATATGGTCTAGGAAATAGTAATATCAAGGATAAATGAAATAGGTAATTTAGATGAAGTTCAATTTTCCATGATCATAGAAGATTGAATATTTTGTGGGGACTAACAAATTGATATAACAGGTGAATTTGAATACTCTAAAAGGAAAAATCAATCCAAAACCAACTAGTGGAAGAATAAGGATTTTATCAATACAATATAACCCAATTGGAGGGAAATTAAGGGTTTTTTTAATTGATGAATATAAATAAAAATATCATTTAAGAAAATATTTAAGAAAACATCCATTATTTTGAAAAACCATTTGAATAACCATTCAAAAAAATGTCGGTTTTATAAGAAAATAAGTTCGCTGAAGAAAAATTGAAATGAAGAAATGTTTTCTTAAAAACTATTTCTAAAACAAATTATGTTCCAAAGAGTTATAAAATGGGCCTACTACTTAATAATGGTCATGAATAACCATATGAGAATAAAATTAAAGGGTTTATTAAATATCGATCAAATAATTTCCTCTTCTAGAAATTTATGTACTAACATTCCCAAACAAAATTTAACTATAAACTAAACCCTTGAAAAGATTATAATGTTGGAGTGAGAATCAATTAATGAGTAGATCATGCGTATCGACTATAAATACGCATATAAAAGATAAAATACTTCAATATACTATGAAATTTAGTATAAAAATTTTCATAGAATATTAATAGTAGTGAGCAAGTAATATACCCCCAATGAAATGAAATTGGGTTATGAAATTATTTTCAACTTGGTAACATTAAACTCAAATCCCCTTAGATGAAATAATTCAAATTGAAACAAAACATATAATGAAGAATGGTTGAATAATGATATTAAATGGATAAGTGGGAGTATGTGAACCATATATAAGAAATTAAGTGCACAAAAATGAATATATTGTCTCAATAGAAAGTCAAAAATCACAAAATAAGTTAGATTTACATGACAATCATTTAAAACATTCTTGAGGAGAATAATATTTAGATATTATAATGAGTCTCATACCACATTGAAACATTTGAATCATAATATCAATGATGGAATAAAATTATATGAAACATATAATATAATTATAATAAAGATTTTCATTATATAATTTTTCAAATGGCATTATTTACAATATATAAAATAAACTACATGCATAACAACTGACAAGTATCAATAGAATGTAAATTGAGACAAAATCACTTATACTGAATTTCCTTTCAGGTGAATGTCCTTTAAATTCCTATATAACAAACATATGAAAACTATATATATTATTGATAACAAATTTATGATTATTATTATATTTACTTCCCTTATTAACATGTTATATACAACTTCATAATCAATTAAGTTTACATTGGGTGTTTTCTAAAAATATGGTTTATGTGTCAAAAACATCTTTGTTAGGTAAAATATGGTAAAAGGGGATAGTGTGTAAACATATCTAGAATAATAATCATGAAATAGTTATATTATTTAAATAATATAATTTTAAAAACAATAAAATAATATTATTATGAAAAATTAATCAACGTCGCAATCATGGAGACGGTAGGTCGTACGTACGCATGAGTATCGTTATCATTTTTCAACAATCATTATAGAAAGATGGTAAGTAGCAATATATCCTTCCCTAATGATAATTATATTTTAAATACCATATTATTTAATCATATATATATATATAATTATGACTATTTATATTCAATCACACCATGTCGAGGGGGCGGGAGCCCACACATCCATGAATGACGTTATCACTTTTTATGTGTGTGAAATGGTAATAAAGAAAATGATATATAAATATATATTAGAATTAAATTAATATAAAAATGTAATTAATATAATATATATGTCTTATAAGGAATATTTTTTTAATTAAAATCATTCATTTATACATTCAATATATCATGTTTACTAATCACATCACTTTTAGGAATTAGTAGTCCACACTTCCACAAACACTGTTATTGTCTTCCAAAAACACAGTGTTCATAAATATATCTTTATAAAATAATATAATAAGTATAAATACATTGTAAATATAATATTTAACAAATATAAGAGCAGTTTCCATCATAATTATGACCATGGGAGGTGATCAAGTATGAATAAACAATCTTCGTTTCGTGGGGTTGTAGTTCGCCGTTCACATAAATAGTGTCTTTGTTACCCATTAGATGGGAGTATGTGTAACTTTACGAAGAAACATCATAATAAAATTTTCTAGTATATATAGGATACTATTATTTTATATAATCATGGAATAATAATATTGTATAGGGTGTATAATGGAAACAAAACTAAAAATATTTTGGGAGTTTGGTACCTCTTATTCAGGCAACTCCTTTTGGATTGGATGAAAGGGATTACTTGCATTGATTTAATACCAAGATTATTATTATAGAGTTATGTGAGGGGTTTTTAGGATCTATTTGGGAAGATCTTTATTGATTAAAAGTTACTTGAGATGCTTGAGGAATTATGGTGAGGGGATACCTGTTTATAGTGGAGGAGGAGTGACACTGTTGTAATATTTTGACCAATGAATTATATACACATTTTTCACATTGAAATTGGATCCCATAGTGGTCAAATTTCAAGAAAATTTGTGATAAGGTAAAACTATACCCCAAAAATGGCTTTGGTACATTTTTATAGTTCATTTGGTCCCTTAAGATTAAGTTTTAGTCCCCTATTATGTTTATTTTTACCTTAATTGTTGTAATTAATTTTAATTGTATTCATTAATATTTCTGTTAAAAAAATAAGTTGAAATTATTAGACAGTAAAAATTATTCTTATTCAAAATATTTAATCCATTTTTTCAAGTTAAAATCACAGAAGTTGATGACATTAATTTAAATTTAATCCCATAGACGAGATGACAATATGGGTTTTAAAGTAAAAACTATCAGAAGTTTTGTATTTTTAATGGTAAATTTCAAATTTAAATTCATTAAAATAAAGTGAATTGGATTAATTTATGAAATTATTATATATTTAAACATTAAACACAATTTAAAATCTAATTTAACTTTATAATAAAGTAGATGAAAAATATTTTTTGAACAAAAATTTAGTATTTCAACTATTCATTAAAAACTAAACTTTACAAAAAATTACCAAATATTTAACAGTGACCTAATTTTTATGATTCACTTTAAAATATGAAGTTTATTTGGAAATATTTAATCTATAAAGGTTCCAAAAATTGTATTTAAAATATGTTCATCATTAAAGGGCAGTAATTATGCCTTAATAAAAATATAATATTTAATGTGTAAAATTGGGATTGTACTTATCTTATGCTTATAAAATCAATTGGGTGAATATATAAAATATAATATTGAATATAATATTATAATTATATATATTAATATCACTCAATAATTTTAATTAATTTAATTTATTCAGTTAAAACTACTTTTTGAGCATAAAAATAGTTTTCCATAAAATATTCCCATTATTGTCAATTTACTCTTATTTTAATTTATAATTAATTTCTAACTAATGAATTCATTATATATTTGTTTAGGCCATATATTTTCTTAAGATAGTTATTATTATTTATAACTACTAATTTAAAGGCTATTTTATATCTTATTATATAAAATAATAATATTTTAATAATATATTAATTTTTGGTAAAACATGGTCCTGCATGAAATGAAAGATTTTGAAGAAATTAACTATGGTGTATGTACCACACTAACACTATATCTTGTGTATTGAAAGATATCTAATATTTTCAATTAATTTAGAATAGTAAAAATATTATAAATTCTTGGGATATTATATTCCCATACGTGTTCGGTGTTGCATGTAATACATGCTATCAAATACAATGTTCCAACTTTAGATTTTCAGGGGATTAAATTCTACCTACCTTAATTAAATTTAATCTTCCCATTTTAAACAATATCTTGGTAATATACAATTTTATATTTCCTATGTTTTAAATCCCTCATCATGAAAAGATTTTGCAAAACATTATCTAGAAAATAGAGAATGGGAAGTACAAAGGCCACATGGAATAACATATTACTATGTCTCTAAGTATGAGAACATTAGTGAAACTTTTATATAATTACATGGTGTAAAAGCATAAATATTTATAGGGAGTGATTGATCTCATCAATCACAGACAAGTGAATGATCAGTGGGATGTTGAGGGCCTCAAATAACTAAATCTATGAATATTTATAAGACCATTAATTCAAAAAAAATTATGGTATTTGGAAAATTTTCATTTATTTGAAATTTTCCTAATGTTGGGTAATTCTTTTACTACATATGAATATAATAAATTTAACTTATATGACACCTTTTAATATCATCTGAATGATTACTTCTTTTTTTTATTCTTCTATCAAATTATAATTCATCCCTTACTTCAATAAATGGATATAAAAAATTAAATTTGATGCTTGAAGAAAAAAAAATTAACTTTTAACAGATCATAAGTCCCATCATAGACTGAAAAATCTAATTATTTGTCTCAAAATATTTTCCAAATTAAATATGGTTAATAAATTAATCCCTAACCCTAAAAATTTATATTACTGTTTCTTCACTAATATTTATTAATAATGTTTTACAACTAAAACAATGAACTATTAAACATGACATTATATAATTCAACGGTTGGCATGAAACCCTTATCATCCTCCAGTCATGGGATCAAGTCCCACAGCCTACCTAGATTTAATTGGTTGTCACACCGCATACAAGTTGTTATTTTCTAAAACCATATTAATATAATTTCATAAATATATATGATGGACATCCTTGAAATAAGGGTAACATCCCATGTTTTGAACCAGATGAAAAAGTGAAGGAAATTAAATTTTTCTGTTAACTGGGCATGTCAGTTTTAAAACTGAGCATCCAAACATTTTATCATTGATAGTTGACAATGCGATGTGTCTTATAAATAAGCCTATTAAATAAATTTGATTAAAAATTAAAATTAAAATAAATTAAATGATGGGTAAAAACCTTCATTAGAACTTTGACATATTTTATGAAATATTTATAAATTTAGACGTTGAGTTTGCATGAGAATATAAGACTTGTAGACCCTCAAAATTGATAGAATAAAAATATTAAATATATTTTCTCTATAGGCGTGTGTGTTTTTTTTCAAAAAAAAATAACTCTCAAATAGTGCATCATATGAGAAATATGATACCATCGTTCGGTCTAAAATGCTAGTTTTTACCTAAGAAGGGTATAACTTTGATGCGCATTGGTTTTTGGTAACCTTGCATGTGATAATACCCTATTTATTTTTATAATTAATTTATTATTCTAATTTTATATAATAAATAATTTTTTTCTCGCAAATTTTTTGACATATGTGAAATCTGAGACCACTAATAGTGCTAGGACGTGGGTTTTATCCTTGGTAGGGTATAACTTTTATGAGCATCTGATGTTTTGTCAGATCGTATCCAAAGATAATTTAATTGGGTTATAAATATTTTTGTTGGGAAGTTATAAATAATAATAATAATTTTATTTTTAACATTATTATTTTCAATGAAGAAAAAAAATGAAAATGTACTTTCACAATTAATAAGTTGTGTCGTAGTGTAAATAATAACTGGTTAACGTAATAAATGTGATGTTATTAATTGTTCCAATGAAATAAAAATGTGCAATCTATATTATTTTAATAACCATTATCCATTTTTTTGTGGTTGTAGTTTTTAAATTGTTAAATGGTGTCATAGATGAGTTTTATTAAATAATTTTCATGACCTGTCCCTCAGGGCCCGTGTCGTGACTACCCCAAACTCGCCTTCTATAGGCTAGGGGCTGGCAACTAGAACCGAAGGCCTATTCCCTAAAACTGGGAAGGAATTTCCATTATAACCTATAAACACACGCAACCAAGCACACAACAAGATACGAACTTAAGTAAACTAAATAGTAAATAGAGTGAGTATAATAAGTTAAATGGGACAGAATATAAGCCAAACTATAAAGTACAAGAAAATGAAAGTACAAGTAAACTGGAACAACACCTGTGATCACCCACCATGGATCCTACCTGAAGGGTAGGTACAGCTCTCGAACGGTCATCTATGTGGTACACCTCGTCTATGGTCCACCTCCGAGCTACCTCTAGTCCTAGTACTCTTGTCCTCCATCATCATTGTCCGTCATCTGCACAAAACACAACGAGGTGCAGGCATAGCCCATGCAGGGGTGAGTATAACGATACTCACTAGGGACCCTGAGACCCACAAGGTCTCACAAAGTCCACCAAAGATAAACCACAAAGCATGAAATGAACCGACAACCCAACTTAGGTATATTCCCATACATATACCTAAGTAATCAAGTATACCCATCTCTATGATGAGGAAAACACAAATCCCAACACCAAATCCCCAAGATAAATTGTTCCACGAAGGAAGGAATACCACATAGGCAAGTACCACACATGCATGCCACACCAAATAATACCACCAAGGTATTACCATGAAGATAAGTACCACACAGGTACTAACTCATCTCACAACAGCTATAAATTCATTAAAATAGTAGAGATTATTAGATGTAACTACTAAATCATCTTACTCTGTAAAGAGGGATACCCACAAAGGATCACTCGGTGCTGACCCACATAGGATTACTAGGTGCTGAACCACACAGGGTCGCTCAGTGCTGACCCACACAAAATCTCTAGTTACTGACCCTCACAGGGTCGCTAGGTTTTTACCCACACAGGATCACTTGGTGCTGACCCACATAGGGTCGCTAGGTGCTGACCCACATAGGATCTCTTGAGCAGTCCATCATGGAATCCTAGAGAGGTTCCATGTGGGACCTCAATCTCAAACCCACGAAGGATCTCTTCCTTAAGTCGCAGCCAGCTACTGGGTTCCTGCACTATGCTCACTTGTCTCTAAGAGGGTCTGCTGCACAAGCCAATGGTCATTACTCCAACTTCCATGAAGTCCCATGAAGAAGTTTCTCAAATGACTGCCACGTCATAGTGGTCTAAACGCAACAGTCGGTGCGTCAATCGGACGTCTGGTCTTTGAGTTATTAGCCTTTTGTCCCGACGGCCTGGTTGGATTCGTGCTCAATCCAACCTGACCATTTCCCAACATTATCAAAATCTCCAGTGGGGTATACCAAAGGGACCTTCTCTCTCCAAGGTATCCATCACCACTGGCAGTTCATCAATCAGACATCTGGTGCCAAAGTAATGACCAAATGAGCATAAATGGGTCGTAGTGGGTCCGAGTCCGGTCCGACCACGCTAGGCGTCCCGGCCCGGTAGGTCCGGCCTGGATCACTAGGTGTCCTGGACCGCTGGGTCTAGCCCGACCTGTGCTGGGAGGTATGGTTTTCCGTGAGGGGCCGCGGAGTGGCTCGGCCACGGGGCGGCTCATGGCCATGTGATGACTCGGCCGCGGACTCTGCCGCAAGGGCGCGAGATGGCTTGACCATGAGCTATGCGAGTTCGCGAGCTAGCTCAACAATAGAGGGTACCGTGAGGGCGTCTCAGCAGTGGGGGTGACGTGAGGGCATGGGGAAGCTTAGCCGCAGAGGTTCCGAGAGGGCGCGGGGTGGCTCGGCCACGGTGGTTCCATGAGGGAATAGGGAGGTTCGGATGTGGATAGCGTGGGGCAGCGCAATGGGTCGTGTGTGGTAGAGTGCCGTAGGGCGCGAAGTCTACGAGCAGTAGAGCATTGTGGGGCCGGAGGCCATCGGTGTCAATGGATGTGGGATGGTGTCGTTTCCTTCATCGCCTTCATCTCGGTTGAGAGCTGTCCTCCTCCATCGCGAAGAACACAAGAATTATCCCAATAAATTCGGAGAGGATGGGACATGTTTGTTTGGCCCGCACTCTCTTCATTAGAACGGTAGCAAGTGGCTATAATACTTTAATCACAATAATATCAAGAACGGGTAGGGGAAATAATTCAAACACCCTCCCTACCTCGTTTGATTCAACGACAAAGGTTGCAAGGAAGGAGACAATGTTGTTGGGGATAGATAGATGTCGGTTACATTGGCATTCCCTTGATTGCCAGTTCGTTGATGTTGAATACATTCCTCGTAACCCATTTTCCCAAGGAAGAAGTCAAAGTCAAAGTTTTCATTCTCCATTGGCGTTCTTCGTTGGAGAACGTTCTCCCAATTCTCCAAGTTTCTCACTTTTGGCAAGCATTTCCCCACCAATTCCACCAAAAATGAATTAGCCAACATTATAGAATATTTTGGGATAATTTCAAATTGTAATAATTAATTAATAGAGGTGGTGTTTTAATTAAATGCGGGGTGGAATAATTCATCAAGGCGAAGTTCAAGAGGCATCCCCGCATTTAAGAGGGAGGATCAAAGGGGTTTAATCTCGGGTGGTCCCCACCCCCAAACCTCTCATTGGAGGTTTTAGGTTCAGTGGTCACCTCTTCCATAACCTCAAGGGGAGGTTTAATTCTGGTGGTACCCACCTCTCAATATTCACATGGAGTTACAAAATAAAATAAAAATAAAATGTCACACCATTTTATTTTATTTTATTCTCTCACGAAAATGAGAAAAACTAACTCCCACCATCAACCTACTATGGTCGAGGTGAATGACTCCTTAAGCGAATAATGGCTATGTGAGTTCAACGGTGTCCTCAGATTTCAATTCTGAGCACCGGTTCAAAAGTTAGAAAATCACATTTTCATGTTTAATGAACGTAGTCAAAATAAAGTTCAAAAATTAATTTCGGGCACTTCGGGCCTCGGAATCACGTGCCGTCGATTTTCTCCTACTTGTTAAATTCCCATGTATTAAAAAAAATACCTGGAATTTCTAGTTCTTTACATTCTCCACACCATAGGGCTTTACATTCCCAAAAGCCACAACACAAACTAGGAAAACAAGTGGGGGTACTGAGCACGTATCTGAGCCTCTCACTCCCATGTGCTCTCCTGGAGGTTCTCGTGCTTCCAGTGAACACCTACCAGAGGTATCGACCGCCCATGAAGGACCCACTCCTTTCGATCCTCAATCTCTACTGGAACCTCTGTAAAATCTGCCTCATCATCGACATCTAGTTCACCATGGTCGATGAAGTGATAAGGGTCATACACGTATCTCCTCAATTAGGATACGTGGAAGAAGTCACGCACCTGGTGCAACTAAGGTGGAAGAGCTAAGCGGTAAGCCACCACGCCAACCCTGGTGAGGACCCTAAAGGGTCCAATGAACCTCGGAGATAACTTGTCACCTCGGACAAATCTCTATAAACCTCATTGACGTGAGACCCATAAAAAGACATGGTCGCCATCCTCAAACTCTAGAGGTCTCCTTCTACTATCGGCATAAGACTTTTACCTGCTCTGTGCAGTCTTCATCCACTTCTGAATGATCTTCACCTTCTCCGTTGTATCCTGTACCATCTCTAGTCCTACTAGTGTTGACCCCCCTGGGTCTGTCCACCACAAAGGTGATCTTCAAGGTATCCCATACAATGCCTCAAAAGGTTTCATCCCAATGGTGGAGTGATAGTTGTTGTTTTATGAAAACCAAACCAAAGGAAAGTCATCCTCACATCTATGATCGAAGTCGATGATGCAAGGACGTAGCATGTCCTCGACGGTCTGAATGGTCCACTTAGTCTGACCATCCGTCTGAGGATGGAAGGTGGTGCTCCAACGAAGTTGCATCCCCAAAGCATCCTACAACCCCTTCCATATCCAGTAAATAAAATGTACATCATGACTGGAGACAATCGTCAAGGGTACTCCATGTAGACTCACAATCTCCTGCACATAGAGTTGTCCCAAGCTATCTACTGAAACCTGCTCTCTGATTGGTAGGAAGTGGTCCGACTTGGTGAGTCGGTCGACGATCACCCAGATCGAGTCATGACCTATGGACATACATGGAAGTCCTATCACACAGTCCATGAATATACCATCCCAATTCCACTCTGGGACCTCTAAAGGTTGAACCAAGCATGCTGGTACCTGATGCTCCGCCTTCACTTTCTGACAAGTGAGGAATTGAGAGACAAACTCTACTACCAATTTCTTCATTCCCAGCCTCCATTGTTGTCATCAGAGATCCTAGTATATCTTCACCACCCTTGGATGTACCACTATAGGGGATGTGTAGAACTCACTCGACACTTCCTCCCGAAGAGACACTAGTACCACGGTACATCTTCTGAAGAGGATGACGTCCTCCCCACCTTCAGAAAATCCATCAGGTGTCTGTCATGTGGATATCTTAGCACATCATGTCTCACAGTCAGCGTACCCATGTTGTGCCTCCCTGACTCGCTGAAGAAGTGGGGTAGTGACTGTAAGAGTCTGAATAAAAGCTTATCCATCTCAATCCACAAAGGATATATGAAAATCATCCAACTTCTCTATCGCCTCCCCTAGCAGCTATATACTAGACCTCATGTTGAGTGCATCTTCTAAAACGTTCCCCTTTCCATGAGTATAGACTATCTCAAAGACATAGTCCTGGAGGAACTCAAACCATTGTCATTATCTCGGGTTCATGTCCTTATGATTGAAGATATACCTGTGACACTTTTGATCTAAGTAGTCTGTAAAATGGTCGTCCATCAATTAGTGTCGCCACATCATCAAGGTGAAGACCACTGCTACTAACTCCATGTCATGGGTAGCATAGTTTTGTTCGTTATGTCTCAGCTATAAAGAACCATATGAGATAACTGCTCTCTCCTGCATCAGGACACATCCGATTCTGGTCTCTAATGCATCACAGTAGACTACATACCCTACGCCCTCATCTGGTAGCCTCAATATGGGGGCACTAGTCAGCCTATGCCTCAGCTCCTGAAAACTCCATTTGCATCTCTTCGACCACACAAAGGTTTGCCTCTTCTTCATTGAAACTGATAGAGGTGCTACAACTTTGGAGAATTCTGGCACAAATCTCTGGTAGTATCTAGCCAAACCCAAGAAACTTCGCACCTCCATCACACTCCTGGGTGGATCCCAAGCAAGTTCCACCTCAATCTTTGTTGGATCCACTGCAACTCTAGCCCATGATATGACATGTCCTAGAAACTGAACCTATTAGATCCAAAACTGGCACTCCGAGAGTATACCATGAAGCTAGTGCCCTCAGAGTGTGTCCAGTACTACCTGCAAATAATACGCATTCTCCTCCTCAGTAGTCGAGTATATCAGAGTTTTGTCGATGAAAGCTACTACAAAGTGATCAAGGTATGGCTGAAAGACCCTATTCATGACTCCTGTGAACACTGATAGAGTCTTGGTTGAACCAAATGGAATAACCAAGAAATCGTAATGGTCGTACCGAAATCTGAAAGCCATCTTCTACACATCCTCATCTCGTACTCCAAGCTGGTGATAGTCTGATATGAGGCCTGTCTTTGAGAACCATTAAGCTCCCTTTAGCTGATCAAAGAGGTCATCAAACCTCGAGAGTGGGTACTTTTTCTTCACGGTCACATGGTTCAGGCACCGATAGTCGACACAAAGTCTCAAGCTCCCATATGACTTCTTGGAGAACAAAATCAGGGCTGCCAAAGGTGAAACATTGGGCCGAATGAATCCCTTCCCCTGAAAATCCTCTAGAAGTACCCGCAACTCTCCATGCTCCACGAGAGCTATTCGATATGCTGATGTAGATATTGGTGCCCTCCTAGGGTACAAGTCAATTTAAAAGTCCACCTCTCTGCGAGTAGTTTGACCCGTAACATCATCAGGGAAGACATATGCATACGGGTCTACCACTACAGGATAACTCAGACTCTCTACATCAACTGATCCTAGGGTAAGGCTAGCCAACTGATCGGTAATTAGCTGCACCCTCCACCAGGTAAGTCTGTCATGTGCTGCAAAGGCTCTCTTCTCACCAATGAAGGTAAAACTGGTCCCATCCATGCAGACACACTGCACCTTGCGCCTAATACAGTCCATCTAAGTATGGATAGTAGATAACCAATCTATACCAAAGATGACGTCGTAATGCCTCGATTTGTCTACTAGGATATCCCAACCGAAGCTCTCACCTCCTAGAGTAATCTCACACTGTCGGCACCAGTGGGTAATCATCGAATCTGCTCCTGTTGGAGTATCTAGCTGTAAGGATCGAGCCAATGGATCCATTGAAATATCCGACCTCTGAATAAGGGTAGTGGAAATAAAATAATGACTGAAAACTATGTCTATAAGTACTGCAGATATGGTGGAGTAGACACATATCATACCTTGTATCATCTCTAAAGTTTCATGGTCATAGGCCTCAGCTTCCTGGAGCTGAGCTCGCCCCTATACTCCTGCTTCCTGTGGTTGGGGTGGACTACCTTTTGGTGGTGGCGGTAACATCTCGAATCGTTGCGCACTGCCAGTTACACGGCCAGCTACTCTGCCACGTCTGCCTGCTCCCTGAGGACCTCCTCGGTCAAACCTTTGTCTCTGCCTGGGCGGTCATTCAACCGTATGATGATCATCCATATGGCGAGTCAGAATTTCATGAGCCATGTGACCCTTCCTTCCGCATGCGTAACCCTGCACGCTCTTGGAATGACTGGCTCTTCCTCGTGTGCCCCACACAACTGACTCAAAATCCTATAGTCGTTCACCAGAAGGTCTTGTCCTTTTGATCCTTTGTGTCATCTGTTTGCTTCCAGCTACAGAGGACTCAACTATGTGATGAATGGTAGTGGGTCTCACTGGTGGTGACCGCTCAGCAAGGAAACTCTAGACTAGGAGGCCTCTCTATGACAACCCCTCATACATTGGGATGCTGAGTGATATCATCAAAGTCCTGATATCCCACCTGAGTCCCTACTAGAAGGTCTGGGCCCTGAAGAATGGGTCTCACACCATATTTATGGAGTAGCATGAGAGGTCAGTGAACCTCGCTGAGTACTGAGCCACAGTTATGCTGCCCAGATACAGATGAAGTAACTCCCAAATGCGCACTGCTTGAAGAGCTTCTGGGACATTCTCTGCCTAAAACAGGCTCTCGATGTCTGCCCAAAAAAGTTTCACCTCATCGTGACCCTGGAGCATCAAACTCCACCATCTTCCTACTGCTGCCTGTAGAAGACTGGGGGAAAGGATCACCATGGGATCATCTGGTGTCCCTAATAGTCATAAGACTCTCACTACAGCCTCCAACCACTCCTCAGCTTCTTGTGGGTCCATCTATCCCCCTGAAACTAGGTGGCCTCTAGTGCTAGAACTCAAGCAATACGCTCAAGCGGCGTGCACTCTCTGCTGCTGGGGCTGGTGGAATCAGTGGCCCAACAGGAAATGGAACCGCTGGTGCCTTTGCTAGTGCCTCTACTAGAAAAGGGCCCGACACCGAGGCCTCATCGCTCGGTGGGCTATCAGTGCATACTATACCGGGAACCCTAGCTGGCTGTCTGTGTGTAGGCATCCTGAAAAGAAACAGGTGCTCCATGGTCAAAAAGTTATACCTGGTGAGATGACTCAAGGGATCACAAAGAAAACTCTTGGAAAAACACATTCATTCATTGTTTTCGTGCACTGAGTCAGAAATCAGAAGTCAGGGTCCTGGTGTATGGATACGCCAGTCGTCACACTAACACTGGATTCCGAAAACAGATAACCACACCCAATACACATAACAATATTGTTGTTAAAATATCTAAGTCATATGTTCTACGTTAGAACTGACTCCTCTAATACCAATTTTTCATGACCCATCTCCCGGGGCCTATGCCGTGGCTACCCCAAGCCTGCCTTATATAGGCTAGGGGCTGGCGACTAGCACCGAAGGTGTATTCCCTAAAACAGGGAAGGCATTTCTTTATAACCTGTAACCACACGCAACCAAGAACACAAAAATACACGAACACAAGTAAACTATATAGTAAACAGACTAAGTAGAGTAAGTAAAAGGGGCCAGAATACAGGCCCAACTAGAAAGTTCAAGAAACTGAAAGTACAAGAAAACTGGAACAGCTCCTACGATCACCCTCCAAGGATTCTACCTGAAGGGTAGGTACATATGTCGAATGGTTGTCTCTATGGTATGCCTCATCTAAGGTCCACCTCCGAGCTACCTCCTGTCCTAGTACTCTCATCCTCCGTCAGTGCTATCTGTCATCTGCACCAAACACAATGAGGTGTGAGCATAGCCCATGCAGGGGGGAGTATAACGATACTCAGTTGGGACCTTGAGACCCCCAAGGTCTCACAAAATCAAAAAAGTATAAACCACAAATCATGAAATCAACTGACAACCCAACTTAGGTATATGCCCATACATATACCTATGTTATCAAGTATACCCATCCCAATCATGAGGAAAACACAGAGTCCAACTCCAAATCCCCAAGCTCAATTGTACCACAAATGAAGGAATACCACATAGGCTAGTACCACACATGCATTCCGCACTGAAGAACACCACCAAGCTATTACCACGAAGAAAATTACAACACAGGTACGGACTTAGATCACACTAGGTATAACATAAGTACAATAGTAGAGATGATTAGATGTAACTACTGAATCATATTACACTGTTAAGAGGAAGACCCACATAGGATTTCTCTATGCTGACCCACACAGGATCGCAAGGTGATAGTCCACATAGGATCGCTCGGTGTTGACCGAAACAAGATCGCTAGGTGCTGACCCATACTGGATAGATATGTGCTGACCCACACAAGATCGATAGGTGCTGACCCACACAGGATCACTCAGTGTTGACCCACACAGGATTGCTCGAGTAGTCCCACATGGAAATCTAGAGTAGTTCCATGTGGGACCCTCAATCTGAGACCCACGAAGGATATCTTCCTTAAGTCACAGCCAGCTACTGGGTTCCCACACTATACTCACTTGTCTCTGGAAGGGCCCACTCCACAAGCCACTGGTCATTACTCAAACTACCAAGAAGTCCCATGAAGAAGTATCCCAATGGACTTCCACGACATAGGAGTCTCAATGCAATAGGCGGTGCATCAATCAAACTCCCAGTCTATGAGTTATTAGACTTTTAGTCCCGAGGGCTCGGTTGTATTTGTGCTCAATCCAACCATACCATTTTCCAACGTTATCCAAATCTTCAGTGGGGTATACCAAAGGGACGTTCTCCCTCTAAGGTTTCCATCACCACAGGCGGTTCTTCAATCAGTCTTCCAATTCCAAAGTTATCTCCAAATGAGCATAAATGGGTCGAAGTGGGTTCGGGTCTGGTCCGACCCAGTCGGACTGACCTGGCATGACCCAGCCTTGGCTGACCCGAACCGAACCGCTGGGTCTACCCTATTAGGTTCATCCCGACCCACTAGGACCGGCCCATGCTTGGCGGTCTGGCAGGTCGTGAGGGCCGCGAGGGGCCACGAGGCGGTGTGTGGCCATGGGGATTCTCGGCCACGGAGGGTGCCGTAAAGGAGCGGGGCAGATCGTCTGTGAGCGGCGCAAGGCTTGGGGGGGGGGGGGGGCTCAGCCGCGGAGGGTGATGTAAGGGTGGATCGGCTGATCCCCCCCGTGGCCTCACGCCGATCACGACCGATATGTCCAGCTCCTTTACGGAACCCCCCGTGGACGAGCCACCCCGCGGTCACGCACCGCCCTATGGCCCCTCGTGGGTGCAGGGAAGAGCCACGCGGGTGCGGGGCAGCGGGTGACGGTGGCTGCGGGTAGCGGAGTGCTGTGGGGCACGGAGGTCATGGGTGGTGGAGTCGTGGGCGGTGGGGGCAGCGGGCGACGGTGTCCACGGGGCAGCGTCGGGGCCTTTGTCACCTTCGTCGCGGTTTCCAGTAGTCCTCCTCCATCGCAAAGAACACTAGAATTATCCCAAGAAATTCATAGAGGACAATCCACTTTTGTTTGGCCCACGCTCTCCTCTTAGAGTGGTTGCAATCGGCTATAATACTTGAATCACAATAATATCAAGAACGAGTAAGGGAAATAATTCAAACACCCTCCCTACCTCATTTGATTCGTCGATGGAGGTTGTGAGGAAGGAGACGATGTTGTTGGTGATAGAAGAAATTTGGTGACATCGGCGTTCCCTCAATCGTCGGTTCGTTGACGTTGAGGATGTTTCTCATCAATGATTGTCCCGACGAAGAAGTGGAAGTCGAAGTTTGCATTCTTTGTTGGAGTTCTTTATTGGAGAGCTTTCACCCAATTCTCTTAGTTTCTCCCTTTTTCCAAGAGTTCCTCCCCCAATTCCAACAAAAATGAATTAGCCAACATTATATAATATGTTGGCATATTTTCAAATTGGAATAATTAATTATTTGTGTTGGGGTATTAATTAAAGGGGGTGGAATAATTAATCATGGGGATGTTCAATAGAAATCCCCTCATTTAAGTGGTAGGTTCGAAGGGGTTTAATCTCAGGTGGTCCCCACCACCATAGCCTATCATGGGAGGTTTTAGGTTCTGTGGTCCCCACCTCCATAACCACAATAAGAGTTTTAATTCTTGTGGTCCCCACCTCTCAACATCCACAAGGAGTTTCAAAAGAAAATAAAATTAAAATGTTACACCAATTTATTTTATTTTATTCTCTTAGGAAAAAGAGAAAAACAAACTTCCACCCTCAAACTACTGCGATTGGGGTGAAGGTCTCCTAAAGTGAATACAGGTGCTGTGAGTTCAACAGTGTCCTCATATTTCAATTCTGATCACCATTTCAAAAGTTAGAAAATCTCAATCGCACATTTACTGAACGTACCTGAAATTAAGTTCAGAAATTCATTCCGGGCACTCTGAGCCTCGGAATCACATGCCGTCCATTTTTCCGGACTCGTAAAATTCCCATATATTAAAAAATATATATATAATATTTGGGACTTTATAATAATAATAATTTTAATTATATTTATTATAATTAGATAGGGAAAAAAACATTGATATATATATATATATGAGGTATATCTATTTATACTAGGATTCAATATATATGTAGTTATATATATGCGTGTGTGGGTCTATATATATAAATGAATATAAATATGTGTATAAAAATATCACATATATATAGGTGGATATTTATTTTTGGTTTAGACAAAACATTAATAATTACCTACATAAGTGTATGTAACGTCTTGACTTAAACTAAGGAGCATAACTTTTATGATTTTAGTCAAAATCCTAATAGAGACCCAATTCATGCGCCTCCACACCCAATTATGGATCCTAGATAGATGTTAAAATTAATTAAATAATTGCATGGGATTTTTATTTTATTTTTTACGTCACGCCCTCACACTGCATTCAGGCTAAAAAAATTTAAAAGAGTTAAAAGAGAATAAAAAGAATTAAATGGAAATCAATATAATTTAAAGAGGTATAATAATGAATTATTAAATAGATATGGTTGGTGAGAAATTAAAAATAATTAAAATGGGGTAAACACATTTTCATTATTTATTTCATTTATTCCACAGTTTTATTTTTATTATTTTATTTATTTATCTCCTTTTTATTTATTTTTCCTTTTTATGTTTTTCCTTTAATGTTCTTTCTTTATTTAGTTTTTTTCTCTCCTCCCTCTCCCTGTGCATCACCCCTGTAGCCCCCCCCCCATGGTGGCACACCTCCTCTTCTCCTCTTCTCCATCAGAAGTCTGTTGTGACTCCATTTCTCATCTGTTTTCATCATCGTCTAGGGTGCTGTGAAGCTCTCGGTAATTATAACCTCATGCACCAAGAACTGTTTGATCTCTTTCTCAAAATGTCATATGATCTTCTGTGGAAGTATTATATCCAAAATTGGGTTTTTTCTAAAATTTTTGGGTTTCTTCCATTTTATGTCAAATCCATGATCGTCGTAGAGTGTAGGATCCTATACGAGTATAAGGTAGGGAATCTTCTCTCTTTCCCTTCATTTTGTTGTGTTATTGAAATCACACGTTGTACCACTCGTCAGTGCCTACCAACGATGTCAATTTTTTACACTTTCAAAATTAAATAAATTGTTTTCCATAATATTATGTCATTTTTGTGAGGCAATCTAACCTATTTAAATTGTTTCAACATCTTGGATATCCCTTTGTGTGTGACAAAGTTCTTGGCATTTTTTCAATTATCCATTAATTAACTAAATTAATTAACTGTACACGTTGTCTGGTCTATTTTTATGTGTTTTAATTAAATAAATTATTTTAGGTAATTATTAACAATGAAACTTTGGTTGTGTTGGTTAATTTTTGGCTAATGATATTTTTTTTGAATAATTATCACGTTGTGCCATTATAAATTAATATATGAATTTTTATTTCTTTTGCTGATAAATTGATTTGTCTATAGTTGCTCAGTTTAAATGATCATTTTTTGTGGCTGAGTTACCTTCACTATGTTGTTGCAATTATTAATTCATACCCTATGATATCTTCTTCCTTGAAAACTAATTAAATTCATAGAGGTGAGACAACATGGGATCTGTATTAAGAACAACACAAGGACTCTTTGTTCCTAATTGGTTAAACATTTCATCAGCGAGACAATGTATTTGGATTTTCCAGACAAGCGTTTCCCTAGGTTTCTAAAATACTCAAGAGTGATACTAGTTCCCAAAGGGAAATTCAGGGAAGGACCCATTTTCAAAGTGGAAACACCATACCTCAGGTGATACATGACCCCTTCCATGTGATACTAGGACAAAATAATGATAAATACATGTCTCGAGTGATACATGGTCTATTGAAAGATTTATTTGTATGAGCTTAGGGGTATTGGATTAATTGAAGGATGTACTATAGCGATACATTTGGGATGGGATTAGACTCTAACTCTAAAACTTGAGCATAATAATAATAATAATGGGTGGAAAGTGTTTATTTATATATACATTATTTTCTTTGGGTATTGTGATACTTTTCTAGTGTTTGAAGCACCCCTTTTTGACACATAAATTAGACCCCAAGTAAAAGCCCAAACATGGGTGTGTTCTCTTTCTGTATGTCTTCTATTTTATATTCTATGATATATATATATATATATTTATCCTGCTTCTTATAGGTAGTCATTTTAGATTTCCGGCTTAGGCTAAAGCAGAATTTATGGGAAGGGTTCCTGTTTAGGACCTCAAACCACATTGCTATTTTACATTTTTTTTCACTCACTATTTAATTCATATGGTGAAATTATTAATTTACCTTGCATTATCTGTATTGGGTTAGACACAGGTGTTCCCAACCTTCTGAGATTTTTATCTCACTCCCTACATGGGTCTCCATTGCACTGGGGTTCCTAAGTAGACCTTTCTTGTTCACAAGACTGTGGACTATGATTTATTGCTTATGCTATGAAATTTGTATCCAGGAGTTAGGAGAAAGGGACCAAGCTGGATCTTGGGATGTTCATAGAGATCTCCTATGGGTATTTTTTGTCCTACATTATTATTGCACAATGTCATCAATCATGTTGTATTATTTACTTATTTATGTATCATCACCATGTCATGCATTCATCTATTATATAATTTGGTGTTGGCCACTTCCATAAAATTGTTAAAAATTGTCTTCCACTATTTTTTCAATTATTTATTTACTGCTTCCACTTTTGTATTTTATTTATACTATGTTATACCATTGTAAACCTCTGATAATATGGTATAGTTTCCCCCAATATCACCTCCTGAGACCCTCACTACTTATGGGTAGCCTCTAGCATACTGGGAGATGCAGCTGAGGTCTTGTGACCCACTGGTCTGGCCATTGTCTTAGAGGTGATATGGGCTGGGATGTTACAAAGTGGTATCAAAGGGAATTTTTTTCTTTTAACATACTATTTTGGGAAGGTAGACATGAGGCTAGTAATGTGTTAGTGATTGGTTAATATCCATGATTGGTACTGATCACCCCACAATGGGAAATGACGAAGTGGATAGGTTTGGGAATTGATGTTAATGCTTTTCAATATTACAGTTGATTTTATTTACTCGTCAAGTGATTGGTGTAATTTCTATTACTTGTGGATTTATGGAGTTTATGTTATTTTACCCTTGGCTGGATAAGGCAAGGATGAAGGATTAAATGCATCACAATAAACACATTTGGATTCACATGTCATGCATATAACATTCCATGTAGATTCTTCCAAAGTATTTCTTCTAATATGATTGATTTCATTGAATTTCATACCATGTTTTGTATTTATTTAACAATAATGTTTACATACTGTGTTTCACTGATATATTTAGCATGATATCTTGTTTCCAAGATGCATGTTTACAAGAATATTTTCCTTGTATCATGATTCTATTCTTATTACAATGTCTCTATGATTAAATTATCATTATTTTCTGATTAAAAAAATGTTGTCTCTGTTAGATTTTTGTTGTGACATGCCCTATTGTTTGATATTTAATTGGTTTCTTTTGCGAAAATTTATTAGTTTCAATTAATAGGGTTCATAGTGAAATTTTTATTGCTGTGACCTAGAGATAGGTTTGGTTCTTTTTCTTTTGTGAGGGACTAGACTGTAGTATGTATCACCCTCATAAATTAAAATCCTTGATAATGTCGTGAGTTTTATGCCTTTTGGTGTCATTATCGTACCATTGGCCCTAGTCAGAACACCTTTCTTTCTAAATGACCCCCTTTTTTGGAACATCTGGTCCGGGTATCCTTGAATTTTGTTTCAGTCTTGACCATTAGGTAATGATTGTTTTCCTCATGTTAGACATGCATCATGAACTTCCAACCGCTTTGTAGGTCATTCAACCCTCTCTTCTCCACAATTATAGATGACTTGGAACATCTTTCTCTTTGTTAAAATACGGCTTGCTCCTATATAACCTTAGGGTAGTATGTGTTCATGTTAACATTGCCATCAAGTGCTTAATGTTTGTTGGAATCCCCCTATTTGATCATGTATTAATGCTCACAAATCATGAAAATCATGAATATTATGCTAATCTTGGTTAAATCATGTTTTGTGTTTGTTGGTCTCCTTCTTATTCCATGATTACTGGTTTTAATTTAGAATATCAAAAATTATGCTTAATTATTTTCTATTATGTTTTATTATACCAATAAATAAGTTTAATCCATTCTGTGAATATTACTGCTTAATATTGTCTAATGGGTTTTGGCTATGTCTGTGAGGCAGTAAGTCTGCTTTCGGTTCCATATTTTGGAACTGTCTTTGACATGGTAGTGCTGACATTGTAACCTTAATACCATGACCCTGACACCGTAATGCTGATATTGTGACCCTGACACAGTAACCCTAATAGCATGACTCAAACACCATTCAATGTTTTAACTGGGGGCTAGACACCGGTATGAGAGACATCTTCATCTTAACACCGCAACTGTTCTACCAGTTCCAGATGTTAACACAGTTGTGGCACCGTGATTGTCTCCCCACTCAAAGGAGAAGGAAAAGACACCATTTATAAGTTTCACCATTTCCTAGTGACACTGTTTCCATGTTTCATGTTTCAATACAAACTATGACACCATTCCTTAATATTTTTTTGTTGTTGTCAATTTAATTTCTAATTTTCATATTCAAGTTATTAAATGGAATTGACATTATTAATGTTTCATTATAGACATGTCTCCAGACAGTATGAGATACGAGGTGTGGAATAGATGAATTTTGTTGGCTCCAACATGTGAACCCTTAATTAAAAAGAAGATAAGCATGGACCAATAAGAAGAGTGGATTTTATTTTGAAAAGCTAACTCATGCCTAAAATAATATACTAATGGAGAACCCATGAAGAACTATCAATACCAAAAGGATGAGCTAATGTAGATCAGAGCCTCAAATAGATTCATTGTATCAACTCAAAAAAGAACATAAGCTACGTAGCTCACTTCATCTAACTGGAAACCAGAGAACTAGACATGTGAAACTCTGTTTTCACAATAGAACTCATAAATCACATATGTGACATCCTACAAGTCCAGAGCTACATAGAATAACAATCATAGCACTTCTCACCCTTTCTCATCATATTTCTTCGGTTGTGTACCACGTTTAATACATTTTATGCAGTGTGTGAATCTGTATTAAAACACACACTATTTCCTACATTAAACTAGAGGATACAAGATACCATCTCTCCAATATTTTTCTACACCTTGATTCACCAACTCATAACTTTGGAAGATGTCCTTCATGAACTGGTTGTTTATTTTTCCCATGTAGAACTATGGTAGAGGTAGTGTGACCTGGATAGTCTGTGTATTATTGATGAACTCTGATCTAGAGTGTGGATCAATATTTTATATATATGGACTGTTTTGTGGTTGGTGATCACCATGTGGAGTGGATTTAGTATTGTCTTGTTACTAAACAACTTCTTTTATCTGTTGTGTCTTTTAATTTGGTTTCTCTATACTTTACTCTATATTTTACATAACTAGATTTAACTTTTATAGTTATTCTTGGATAGAAGTTATAATTATTTTTCCAAATTATTGTATCTTCAAAAGTTGTATAAATTACTCACATTGATATTACTGAGAATTAATCAATATTATGAGAATTTATTTGAACAGTCAAACTATTATAATAATATTACCATGATTAACTAGCTTGTATTCATTTTTATTGGGGAATATTTTTAATTTCACCTTTTAATAGAAATTTTTTAGATACTCAGTTCACCCCACTCTTGAGTACTCTTCCCCGCCAATATTAAGAATCAGTGTACTTTATTCTTGTTAATTATCTATTCTAAAATCTTTTCTATTGGAATTTTAGTTGTACTTTAATTATCTATAAATTTCTGTTAGTTCTAAACATCTATCTCTTTAAAAGTATATCTTTATTATTGAAAATAGAGTAGAAGGTGTTGCAATAAACAGACCTCCATTTTTCTGTGGAACTAATTATTCCCAAAGGAAAATTATGATGAAAATGAATTTAGAAAGTATAGGTTTTGAAATTTGGTCTTCAATTATTGATGAGTATAAGATTCCTTAAACTGCTATAACTACTGGGGATGACCCCAATAAAACTTCTTATAATAATAATTTCAAATCCATGAATTCCTTATACTTGTCTTTAGGAGATGTGGAATTTAAGAGAATTTCTTTATATAAAATAGCCCATGAAATTTGGGATACTTTGTCTATTTCGCATGAGGAAACAACAAATGTGATAGAAATGAGACTTAATTCATATACTATTAATTATTATAGCTTTAAAATGAACCATGGTGAGCCTACTTATGATATGTATCTCAGGTTCAATGATATTTTAAACACAATGATCTTTCTCTAAAGAGAATTCAATTCCAATGAAAAATTTATGAGGATTCTCAGATGCTTACCTGATAGATAGAGTGGAACTTATGTCTCTATTAGAGAATCATGTGATATCAGAAAATTACCAGTCAAAGAACACACTTGGAAAATAATGATGTGTGAAGAAGATTTTAAATTCAACAAGGAAGAGGAGGATGAACCAAAAGGAAAATTTGTGGCATTTAAGACAACTAACTTTGAACACAATGAAAATGAGAAACTACATGCCTCTGTGGAAGGTTATTGTAGTGAACAATCATCACCCGACAAAGATGAAAAGATGTATCAATTAGTTATAATGTTTAAGAAATTTTATAAAAGGATGAAAATTTTCAAAAATATTAACTTCAAAGGAAGATATGATGAAAAGGGAAGCTTGAAGATGGATTGAAAAAGAAATTACAAGTATGATGAGATAGTATGTAATAAATTTAAGTTAAATGGACTTGTAATGTCTGATTGTCCCAATCTAATTTATAAAAGGAAATATAAAGACCAAGATAGAAAATATAAAAGGGCAATGAAAGAAACCTGGAGTGTTTCTGAGGATAGTTCTAGTGACTCAGTCATTACTGTAAAATAACATTATACACACGGTTTTGCTTAGAACTGTGGGCATAGGTGTGCCCTATACCGACAGTTTTGGAAATCTGTGGGTATAGGTGTAGTATACAGACCTATACCCATGGTTTTGGGCCAAACTGTGGGTATATTTTTTTTTATGACCTATCCCCACTGTTTTAAAAACCCTTGGGTATGGATGTTTTTTGAAGCCCTATACTGAAGGTTTTATGAAAATAGTTATTATAGGGTTTTTTTCGAAGACCTATACCCACGGTTTTACAAAACCTTTGGTATAGATTTGGCGGGGAAAAAAATTTACAGAAAATAAAAATATTTTTGCGGGAAAACCTATACCCATGTTTTTTCATCCTATACTCACGATTTTAATAAATATATTTAAAGAGATAAAAATATTTAGACAGATAAACTCTGTAGGACGGTTGGTGATGCCTTCTTTGTAACTTAGAGTGGTCTGGGGATCGAATCCCATGGGATTTTATTTTCTGATACAGTGAGATATAAAAATATATAAAAATAAATTTATATTTATAATAATCAAAGAGGCGTCAATCAGTTGGTTAGCTGTGGAAAATTTTGGGAAAAAGGTCATGGTTTGAAACCCGCATCCATCTTTTTTCCTAATATGGATATATAATAATATATTTAGGAAAATATTGATATAAATACTCCAAAGTTCCATATCATAGTGTTGAGATTTGTCGGATGAAAAGAGATGTTGATGGAGGTCCTGGGTTCAACACCTCAAAGATCCTTTTTTGCACAATTAGTAGCCACAGTTTTGAAACTGTGGGTAAAGCCTTTGATAGTGTGGAAATTTCCTTGAGGAGTTGACAGCATGGGAAAATAAGTTATTCCCACTTTTTGTAAAACTGTGTTTATAGGCTCGGGACCTATCCCGATGCCTCGATTGCCCACAGTTCCAAAAACTGTGGGTATAGCTTATACCCACGGTTTTGGGGGCTATACCCACAGTTTTAAATGATGGGTATAAGTCATTTTTCCAATTGTGAGAGTCTTCACATGATGAACAAGATAACAAATCCAATATTTGTTTCATGAAAACACCTCCAAGGTAATCCTGTAATCTCATGTGCAAAATTCTTATTATTCTTAAGATGATAGTGATTCAAAAAATATTTATAAATAAGAAATGTTTGAGTATTGTAATATTCTTGAAGATAATTGTAATGAACTAAAAGATAAATACAAGTCTTTAAATATACATTATGCTCTTTCCTCAACTGTTAAATATGAACTTGTTGTAGAAAAAGAGAAAAATGTTCAGTTAATCCAATAAAACAATTAATTAAAGCAATCTAATGGGAAATTATAAAATTACATTGAATGATTTATTAATTGTAATAATATATTGGTAAAAATTCTAGGTAATAAATTTCCACTAAATACACAACTAGTATTGTCTATCAACCTGGTATAATAAATTTTTTGAAAACCAATTTGGTTTCTAAATATAGAACATAAAGCTTTATTCTTAGTTTAGGAAAACATTCTACTAGTTCAAACAATGATACATCCTCTACTATTTCAATTTTTTTAGACCAAATAAATTTTATTTCTCAAATACTTTACATAAATCTTATATGAAACCTATGATATAGATGTCGGTTTCTAAATCACAAGTTACTAATATTACTAGACCTAAAGAAATATGGGTACCAAGGTCTATTTTTATTCGACTATTTTCTTTGAAAATTGTATGAAGAGATCCTGTAAAAGCTTATGGTACTTGTAAAATGGGTGTTCAAGACACGTGATAGGATACTATTCATGTTTCATGACCCTAATAATGATTTATGGTGGACATGAAACTTTTGGTGACAATTCTAGAAGAAAAATCATTGGCCTTGGCCAAACCAGTAAATCTAACACAGTTTTAATTTCAAAAGTACTTTTTTTTGACTGATTGAAATATAATATCTTAGTATTTCAAAACAATGTAATGATGGATTTCATGTTAAATTTTAAAATGATTATTACAACGTTTTTAATCCTAAAAATGAATGATTATTTTGTACATTAATAAATGAAAATGCATATTCTATTAACATATATTCTTTAGTTTCTCAAAATGCTTCATGATTAAGTGTATTTCACAATAACTCTTGTATTTGGCATAGAAGACTATGAACCTGCAATATTCCCTCCCTTAGAAATCTAACTAGAGAATTTTTAGTTAAGGATCTACCCAAACTAGAGTTTCCAAATGCTAAATTGTTCAATCCTTTTTAAAAGTAAAGCAACACAAAATTTCCTTCAAACCAAATAATTAAGTCTCAACTTATAAACCTCTCAAGATGATTCACATGGATTTGTTTGAACCTTATATATTTTCTAGTTTACGTGGGAAGCACTAAGTTTTTGTTCTTATTTATGAGTTTTCTAGGAATACTTGGACAGTATTCTTGGTTCACAAAAGTGAATCCAACTCCCATTTCACCATGTATGCTAAAACAGTAGAAAATATTAGTGTAATTAGAAATAAATCTCTAAGAAGTGACCATGGATGTAAATTTGAAAATAAAGATTTTGAATCCTTTTTCTCACAATATAGCTATAGTCATAATTTATTTACCCCTAGAACACCTAAAAATGGAGTTATAGAAAGAAGAAATAGGACCTTGGAAGTAATTGCAAGAACAATGCTTAGTGAATATTACATACCTATTTATTTTTGGGATGAAGTAGTAAATACATCATGCTATATTATTAAGAGAGTGTTTATTATACCTATTCATAAAATAACTCTTTATGAGTTGTGGAACAATAGAAAACTGAAAGTGAACTACTTTCAAGTTATTGGTAGAAAATTATATATCCTTAATACCAAGGAAAATCATTACAAATTTTCATCCATGTGTGATGAAGGAATATTTATAGGATATTCAATCTCTAGTAAATCAAATATAGTTTTTATAAAATTAAATAAATGTTTGGAAGAATCTATCCATGTCATGTTTAATGAGATAGGTCCACATGATCCTAAGACCCCTCTAGAGAATCTGGAGTATGATATATCAAATCTCTACATTAATTGATAAACGGTCTATCAATCCTATAAAGGAATATGTAAAACCTTCTAGTTCTGAATATTCTATATATTCAAGCTATAATGAACTAGAACCAAGTTATGAACCTGAAATAACTATACCTACCTTTCCTAGACCAACTAAAACCCTTAATAACCATCCTTTAGAAGTTGTACCGAGAGATTTAGATAGAGGAACACAAACAAGAGATTATTTGTGAAATTAGGTTGAACATCAAGATTTCTTATCACAAACTAAACATAAAAACAACAATGATTCTATCAATGATGAATTTTGGGTGATGGATACGTGAGAAGTACATAATCTGTTGGGAAGGAAACAATTTTGAGAAATTGTTGATAGACCCAAATACATTTTTAACATAGGAACTAAGTGGGTGTTTATAAATAATGTAGATGAATCTGGTAACATAGTTAGAAATAAATCTATATTGGTTACACAATACTATAATCAGGAAGAATTAATTGACAATGAGGAGACCTTTGCACCAGTTGCTAGAATTGAAGCCATTAGAATCTATCTTGCTAGTTCAGTACATCTAAATTTCAAACTATATCAAATGTATGTCACGAGTGAATTACTAACTGGGTATATAAGTGAGGATTTTTTTTAATCAACCCCCTGGATTCAGAAATCCTCACTTTCCAAATCATGTTTCTAAATTATCAAAATCTTTGTATCATTTAAAACAAGCTCCAAGAGCATGGTATGATAGATTAAGTACTTTTCTTATTTAAAATGGTTTTAAAAAAGGTATAGCTAATCCACATATTTTTATAAAATGAATTTCCAATTATTTTCTTGTAGGTCAAATTTATACAGATGATATTATTTTTGGATCATCAAAAAATTATTTTTGTATTGAGTTTTCTAAAATAATGAAAAATCAATATCAAATGATTTTTATGGGTGAACTAAAATTCAATCTTGGATTTCAAATCTTTCAAAATAAAGATTGTATTATTTTAAATCAAATGAAATATAGAAAAGATCTTCTAAAATATTATGGCTTGGAAAATACTAACAGTAGTGATACTCTAATGAGTACTACTAGTAAGTTGGATCTTGATGAAGATGGAAAATATATTAATCAAATCGCTTACAGAGGAATTATTGGAAGCTTCCTCTACTTAACTTCTAGCTGACCTAATATTATTTCTAGTGTACATATGTGTGCTCTCTTTCAAGAAAACCTTAAATAGTATCATTTAAATGATGTTAAATGGATTTTTAAATACCTCAAACATACACCTAATCTTGGATTGTTCTATCTGAGAGGAAAATCATTTGGGTTAGTTAGCTATTTTGATGCTGATTGTGGTGGTTGTATGTTAGATAGAAAAAACACCTCTGGAACATGTCACATTTTAGACAAGTCACTAATGATTGGGTGTAGTAAGAAAAAAAATGTTGTTGTATTATCTACTACTAAAGAAGAATACATAGATTATGGTAGTTGTTGTGCACAAATTTTTTTGATGAAACACACATTACTAGTTTATGTATATCAATTTAGATATTTACCTATAAATTGTGATAATAAAAGTTCTATTAACATTTCAAAGAATCATGGATCACGCTTGAGGACAAAACATATTGATGTAAGGCATCAATTTTTGAAAGACCATTATCAAAAAGGTGATATCACTTTGGAATTCATTGGATCTGAGCTCCAGCATGTTGATATATTCAATAAACCATTAAATTATGAAAGGATAAAATATATCATACAAGAATTGGGGATGATAACTCTTAAGTGAAAGGCTTACGGTATTTAACTTACAATTTCATGAATTACTGTTTCACTTTTACAGTTTCACAAGTTACTATCTCAGACATTCTGTTCCACTTTTATGGTCTCACATGTTACAGTTTTGGAATTACTGTTTCACTTTTACAGTCACACGGCACTGTCTTACACTTGTTGTCTTAACATTATGGTCGCACCATTTGTTGTCACACCATAATAATGACACCGTGATGACCTATTCTGATCTAACGAAAATTCCAATATATTAATTTATTTAAGAATTTTTTGTATCACTGTATCTAATATTTTACTTTACCGTTCCTTTTTTTATGATTTTTGGACTTCCTAAATGATAAAAAACCCTATATTTTTTCCAACACTTTTCACTCGATCTTTCCTCTCATGAAACTAAAGCCCTTTCCTTACCAAATCAATTAATCTCTTTTAACTCTTTATCATTCTTGAATCTAAAATTTTATTCCCAGAAAGAATTAACCCTCTTAATTGACTCCTGATAACCAATGGTCTCACAAGCAAGAAAGGTACTATGAATAGAACCTAAAGGACCACTGAATCCTAGTCTTGTTAATAGAATTGTCATGCCAAAAAAGGAATTTTGTCCTAAGTTGCTAATATCAAGTAAGTCACTACTGTTGAATATTCTAACTGAAAAAGTCTTGTTGGATTGGTTTACTAAGGAAAAGTGATCCATCTATGTGATTCTTGTCTCCTAAGTTTATCAGTATCTTCAGTACTCCACTGAGTCAGAAGATAAGTTGGTTTTTGAGAACTTTGGTAAAGGGTAAAAAGTTCACATTTTCATCTAGTATGTGGGATTCCTTTCTTTGAATACCATGTGAAGGAATATATGGTGATCATCAGTGAGGACCTCCTCCTGAAAGTGATCTTTTCATCCTAGAAGAAACCTTGGGAAAAAAACCAGTAATAGGAAGAGAAAAAGGAAAATTGTAGCAGGGATAGATGGAGAAACAAGGATATTGTTCGAATTAATTCATAACCTTATCTTCTCCCGGAAGGGACATTTATTAGCCATGAAGAATCAAGATATTTATCTAATACATCTCATGAATAATGGCCACAAAATCATCATATGTATGTACATTATTCAACGCATTAGTAATTTGATCCAGACTACTTCAAAATAAACCTCTCTGATTTATGCAAGATTTATTTCTTCTATAATAATTTCCAAAGGAGTAGTTGGGCTATATGATAATGTAATTGAGGACTATAAGTTCTGTATCTCTAGACATACAGTCAGAATAATGAAAATAAATTGGAATCCTTGGAAATAGTCTTGGGTGGAAGGTAATGAAATGATTTATGAAAAGTTCAATCCCATTAAAAATCCCTCAAGACCTATATAAAAGCATGAATCAGGACTAGAATTTGATGAGTTGGTGGAATAATCATGTCAATAAGAATAGGATATATCGGATGCATATGTGGACATAATTTTCCCAGAAGAAGAGGAAAATGAGTTACCTGAACAACAAGTTGATGAACAAAGAGTTGGTGAACAAATAGTTGAAGAATTATTTGTTGATAAAGAAATACCTTCTTCTAGTCTAGAAGAGATATATGTTCCTAAAAACATCTAGAAAAACCTGTTGTGGATTAAGGTCCTACAGTTGTGGAAAGGTCTGATGAAAAATTTAAGACAGAATTAATCCAATCAGTAGAAGAAATAATTGACCAAACATTTTTGTAATCTAGAATAGATATGGGTGAGCCTGACATTGATCAGTGTCTAGAAATAGAGTAAGAGACTGGGTCTCTCACTCTTAGTGGTGAATCACAAATTTATGGGGAGAAAATCCCCATTCTGGAAAGTACTCAAGTAAAACATTCTATTGAAATAAGTTCTATGTACAATGTGTATAAATTCCTTACCTATTTTGATGTCTCAGACTTTCAAGTGGCTTCAATGAGAAGAATAGTTATTACAAAATTATTTCAATTGAAATATTTTTCTCTACGAGGAGTGATAATTACTAAAGATCCCAAAGCTATTATTGTTTCTAAACCATATATTTCACAAGAATATTCGTGCTCTATAATCCATGAGGACTTAAAGGTGTTTGGTGAAAATATTTTTCTTGGCTTTGATAAGCTTTTGGAAGATCAAACTCTTCCTGTAACTTGTCTATGTGAACAGTATGGTGGTATTATTTTGGGGAAATGTATATGGAAAACCCAAACTCAAATGTTGCATGAAATTCAATAATTAATAATTGAAAATTGGAAGTTAACTGAGGAATTAAATATTTATGGTCTTTGGTTTTGAAAATGAAGAAAGAATTTGAAACTGATAAACCTATTGTTGCACGATTCAACATAGAAGATGCTAAAAATATAGATAAAAATGTTTCAGCACTAATATGACCAAATATGGTATCTTTTGTCGAGAAAATATTTGAAATCAATGACAAGGTGGCAGAAGAATTTCAGAAATTTGCATCCCCCATTGATGTGTTTCCTGGTATTTTCAAGGACTCTATGGAAACTATTTTCAAGAGTCTTCCAACACCCTCTGAATCTATCTCGGATCCTTCCTCCTCGACCAAGCCTGATCAATCTTCTCAGTTTTCAAAAAATGCATTTTTAAGAAATTTTATTCAAGAAGAACATAAATTATTTTAAAATTCCCTCTATTTAAGAAAGCCTCTCTAAAATTGTTCAAAAAGTGAACATGTCCATGACTTGGTTTTCCTGTACACTAATAAAGTTTCTATGGACTATGATGACATTAAAAAGTAGGTGGATTTATACTTCAAAAGGATTTATACAAATCATGAATTGAAAATTAATTTCAAGTATCTTATATAGAATTTGAAAATTCTTCATGTTACTCAATCATTTAAGGACCAAATACAGAAAATGAAAGAGTTCACACCCACCTTCTAGATGTTTATTGATAATAAGGATGACTTTAAAAAGGCTATGAAATATGGAGGTGAAGTAATCACTAATTTTTTTAATTTGTTAAAGACCTATCTCCATTTCTAAAGCACTACTATAGTGGTTCCTACAACTTCTCCCTTGAGGAATAGTTCCTCCTCTTCTTCATCATCATCCTTTGATCATGCTGCCATGTCTATCTCTCAAGATCTGAGACTGATCAGACCTGTCATTCTTGAGAAATTCTTTCCTCAGTCATTGACCAAACCCACTCTTGAACCATCTATTTTTGAAGGTGTTCCTCTTCCTTCTATCACCATTGGATCACTCTCATCTACCAACTCCTCTTCTACTCATGTGGCTCCTCTTGCGGATTCTTCCATGGTAAATAGAATTATAATACCTCTGATGAGAAGTGAATGATGTCTCTTTGATAATAATGTTCTATTTTTTGTTTTTTTTCTATGTATGTACTAAATTCTCTCCTATTTTTCAATGGAATGCATCTTATTGATGATTGATTTTGGCCTTACACTTATTTGTTTCTTATTTTGTACTTCTTCTTTTCTTTTTGATAATCCAAAAAGGGGGAGAAATAAGAAATGCTTTATTAATTTTTTATATAGTTCGTATAAGCATGATTTGTGATCATCAAAAAGGGGGAGATTGTCGGTCTCCTCTTATTCGATCATGTTATAATTCTCCCAAATCATGCAAATTAGGTAAATTATGCTAATAATGGTTAAATCATGATTGGATTTTGTTGGTATATTAGGATTCCATGCTTACTTGTTCTAATTAAGAATCACACAAATTATGATTAGTCTTGTTCTAATATTTAGTATTATACCAATAACTAATTTTAATCCATTATGTGAATATTACTACTTAAGATTGTTTATATATTTTGGGTAAGTCTATAAGAGAGTAAGTATACTTTGGGTTTGAGATTTTGGAAAATTCCATGACACCGTAATGCTAACACTATAACCCTAATACTGTGACAATGGTACCATAATTCTGATACTGTGACCCCGAAACTGTAACCCTGATACATTGACACAAACACCATTCAATGTTTTAACAGAGTACTAGAAAATGATCCCAAAAACATCGTGATCCTAACCCCAAACCTGTGCTACTGGTTCTAGATGTCAATGCAGCTGTGATAATGCGATTGTCCCACCGCTCAAAGGAAAAGGAGAAGAAATTGTTTCCCAATCACATTGTTTCCAAGTGACAACATTTCAAGGAAAACTGTGACATCATTTTATAATATTTTTCCTTTTTCTTTTTCAATTTAATTTCTAACAGTTATATTCAAGATATTAAATTCTAACTTAAATTATTAATCTTTCTTTGTAGACATGTCACCTGACGGTACGAGGTATAAGGTGTAGAATAAATGCATCCCTTCAGCTCCAACATGTGAACCCATAATTTAAAGGAAGATAAGAATGGACAAATAACAAGAGAAGTGATCTCATTGAAAAGCTAACACATTCATGAACCAATATACTAATGAAGAACACACGAAAAACTCTCGATCCCTAAAGGCTGAACGACCATAGATTAGAGCCTCAAACATCTTCACAGTACCAACTCAAAGAAGAACACAACCTACATAGCTCACATCATCGAATTGGAAACTAGATCACAAGACTTGTTATACTCTATTTTTACATGAGATCATATAAATCACATCGGTGATATCCTATATGTCTAATGCTGCATAGAATAACACTCAAAGCACTTATCACCCTTTCTCATCACATTTTCTCTATTGTGTACTACATTTAATACTTATCAGGTAGTGTGTGAATCTATATTAAAACACAAACTGTCTCTGGTATTGAACTAGAGGATACAATATATCCTCTCTACAATATTTTTCAACTCTCTGGTTCACCCACACATAACTATAGAAGAGGTTATGCATGACCTAGTTGTTTATTTTTCCCACATAGAACTGTGGTAGAGTTTTTGTGACCAAAAAAGTCTATGTATGGTTGTTGTACCCTGATCAAGGGTGTGGTTCAATATTTTATCTATATAAACTGCTTGATGGTAGGTGATCCCCAAGTGGAGTAGATTAAGTGTCTTCTTGAGATTGAACCACTAGTTTTATCCATTGTGTATTTTAATTTTTCTTTCTCTGCTTTACTCTATATTTCAAAAAACTAGATTTTACCTTGATAGTTAGTCTTGGATAGAAGTTATGATTTTTTTTTCCTATTAGAGAAGCTTAAAAACTTGTATCAATAACTCACATTGATATTACTGAGAAATAAACAATATTATGATATGTTATTTGAACAGTCAGACTATTATAACCATATTACCTTGATTAATTGGCATGTATTCAATATTATTGGGGAATATTTTTAAGTGAACCTTTTAACAATTTTTTATTTATACTCAATTCACCCCCTCTTTAGTACTCTACTACGACCAAAAATGTTGTTACGAACTATATGAGTTCATTTTAATCATTAGCCTTGTTCTATCAAATACATTTAAGTTCATATCTATAGTAGATTTAATTATGTGTTAATAAAATCAAATCCATCCTAATGTTTAGGATTACTTCTAGAGACTCAAATGTTTTCACACACTAGTGGGTTTGGTTTTGGTTTTCATGCAATTTTTTTAAACATTTTCCTTTTTATAATATTTTAATCATCTTAGTGTACTCTTCCTTTAGTGACGAGCATGTCCCCTATCTTTCCTTCATCCATGATGCATTAAGAGGGTATCATTATTACACAACTCTAAAGCTTAAAAAGTTTTTAGGCTTGTTTAGGGTGGTTTTCTCAGTTTTTCATGGTGATTCATGGTTCTAGTCGAGGCATTGGTTAGTCTTCAACGACCCATAGATTCCCCTATAGGAATTCCATGAACAAACTCTAGTATGCAATTAATTTCTTGTGACTTGACCACCATGATGATACCACTCTAGGATCATTAAATTCTATTATGTGTACTTCTTTACTTTATACCAATGTATCACTAATAAACATGGAGTATAAACTACCTTGCGTTAGTTCCTTTCACTCTTTTCCTACCAGAATGAGGTTACATTAGACTTGTGGGGATATGTGATGTAAATCAAGAAACGTCTCCATAAGTAAGGTATAGACATTGATGGACATGTTCATGGTAAATTTGAGATAACTTTACTGAATACATCATAGTTTAGTTTTTAAAATGTTAGTCATCTAAGTCGGGCTTCCACTAAAATGGCCAGTTGATGTGGGTCGACTAGTTATCTCTCTTGTTCAATGGATTAGTTAGTGAAGGAATTTTTTATGGAAAATAGTCATGTGAGACATGTTCGGTTTGGATCGACCATGTATTTTCATGAAAAGTTGTCTTGACTGGGTCTTTTAGTTTAATGGGATTGGACCATTTTACCCATTTTGGAAATCACACGAGAAGCGTCACAGGAAAGCATAAAGGCGTGTCTTGTAGGAAATATTTTCGGTGGAAGGTGTCGTGATGTCAAATTTTCCCCATTCTAATGTTAAAACATAAGGTGGAAAATAACATTGACTATAATTTTATTGAGATGATGAAATGATCATGTATCAATCTATTTGAGTTTTGATAAGAACTTTTTTAGTGTTTTAGTTGGAAGATGAGTGTTGGGATTAGATCTTAATGGATTAGGTTTTGCATTCCTAACCAATGTTTGAATGTACATTTGGGTGTTTGGAGATGCATCCCCACCTTTTGTATGAGACTTAATGACCTTGTAGATTGGGTAAGAGTTACTTTGTTCCTGAAGGCTTCTCAGGGATGAGAAATTCTAAGGGGGGAAAGTTGTAACATCCTGTATTTTGAACCAGATGAAAATGTAAAGGAAATTAAAAAAATTTGTAAGCTGGGCAAGTTGGTTTTAAAACCAAGCATCAGAAATTTTTATTTCTGATAGTTGACAATGTGATATGTCTTTTTAATAAATTTTATTATTTTAATTATATTAAAAATAAAATTCAAAATAAATTAAAAGAAGTGTGAAAACCAGTATTAGAACTTTGAGATATTTTATGAAATATTTTCATATTTAGACTATTATCCATCACATGATTCTAAGACTCATAGACCCTTAGAATATATAGAATAAAAATTTTAAATTTATTTTATTCATATGCATGTGTGGTTTTAAAAAAATGAAATATCTATCAAACAGTGCGTTATATAAGAAATCTGAGACCATTGTTAGGTTCAAAACTCATTATTTTCCTAATGAAGTGTATAACTTTCACGCGCATTGGGTGTTTGGAAACCTCACATGTGATAATAACCTCTTTATTTAATAATTAATTTATTATTCAGTTTTATATATAATAAATATTGTTTTTCTCACAAATAGTGAGTTATATGAGAAATCTGAGACCACCGATTGTTCTAGGACATGGGGTTTACCCATGCAGGGTATAAATTTAGCGAGTATCATATGTTTTGTCAGATCACACCCAAAGATAATTTGATTATGTTATAAATATTTTCATTGGGTAGTTAGAAATAATAATAATAATTTTATTATTAATATTATTATTTGAGTTTAAGAAAAAAATGAAAATGTACTTTCCCTATTAATAAGTTGTGTCGTGATGTAAATAATAACCGTGTAATTTAATAAATGTGATATTATTAATTTTTTCAGTTAAATACAAATTCATCATCAATATTAATTTAACTACTATTATCTGTTTTTTATGGTTCTTGTTTTTAAATTGTTAAATGGTGTCATTGATGAGTTTTATTAAATAAGAATAATTTTAGTTATATTTATTATTATTTGATTGCGAGAAAAAAAAATTTGTATATATATATGTGAGGTATATCTATATATATGGGGATTAAATATATATGTATTTATATATATTTAGGGGTGTATATATATGAATATACATATCTGTATATACATATATATCACATATATATAGGTGAATATTTATTTTTTAGGTTAGATAAAAAATTATTAAATATCCACGTAAGTGTATGTAATGTATTGGCTTATACTAGGGTGCATACCTATTATGTTTTTAGTCCAAATCCTTAAAGAGACCCAGGGCGTGCACCTGGGCACCCTATTATAGGTGCAGGGTAGCTGTAAAAATTAATTAAATAATTGCATGGGATTTTTGTTAATTCTGTTAAGTCCCACCCTAGCACTATGTTTGGGTTAAAAATATATTAAAATATTTGAAAGGGAATTAAAATAATTTAAATTAAATTAATGGAATTTAGATAGGGATAAAAATAATAATAAAATATATATGGTTGGAGAGAAATTAAAAACCATTAAAATAGGGTAAAACCATTTTAATTATTTATTTCATATATTCCACCATTTTATTTTCATTATTTTTTTTATTTATCTCTTTATTCTTTATTTTTCCTTATTCTCTTTTTTCCATTCCTTTTATTTATTTATTTTATTTTTTTCCTCTCCTCCCTCTCCCTTTGCATCACCCCTCTAGTGCCCCCATGGTGGTGCACCTCCTCATCTCCTCTCCTCCTTTAAAAGCTTGATGTGACTCCATTTATCATCCATTTTTTACATCATCTAGTGCACTATGATGCTCTTGGTAAGGATAACCTCACGCATCAAGAACCATTCTACCTTTTTCTCAATATATCGAGCGATCTGATGCGAAAGGATTCTACCTGAAATTGGGATATTTCTAAAATCGTCCGGTTTCATCCATGTTAGGTCAAATCCAAGATCATCACAGAGTTTAGGATCCTCTACGAGTATGAGTTAGGGAATCTACTCTCCTTCCATTTATTTTATTGTTTCATTTAAATCACACGTTTTGTTGATTGTCGTTGCCTATAGGCAATGTCAATTTATTTACCCTTTCTAAATTAAATAAATTGTTTTTCTCAACCTTTTCACCTTTGTGTGAGCAAATTTAACCTATATAAATTTTTGCAACATCGTTGGATATCCCTTTGGGTGTGTTGACTTTCTTCGCCTATTTTACGTTACCCAAAATTAATTATATTAATTAATTTCACATGTTGTGAGATCTATTTTTTTGATTTTTAATTAAATAAACTATTTTAGGTAATTTTGAACAATGAACCTTTGGTTGTGTTGGTTAATTATTGCCTAATTATTTTCTTCATTGTTCAATAATTATATTGTTATTCCTTTATAAATTAATATGTGTATTTTTATTTCTTCCATTGATAAATTACGTTGGATATATCTACTTGGTTTAAATGCTCATTTGTTGTGATTGAGTGACCTATACAAATTTTCTACAATTATAAATGCATACCCTATGATATATGTTTCCTTGAAAACTAATTAAATTTAGTGTGGTGAGATAACGTGGGTTCCATATTAAGGGCTACACAAGGACTCTCCATTCCTAACCCATTACACATTAAGCTAGGGAGATGATGTATTAGGTATTTCTGGACAAGGGTTTACCTAGTTTTCTAAAATAATCATGAGTCATACTATTTCCCAAAGGGGTCATTTAGGGAAGGACATATTGGAAAATTGGCTACGTCATGCCACAGGTGATACATGACCCCTTCTGTGTGATATCGAGACTAACTCATCATAAAGTCCTGCATCAATCGATACTTGGTATTTTGAAAGATTATCTTAAATGGGCTCAATGGTAATGGATTAATTGATAGAAGTACCATAGAGATACCTTCAGGGTGTGCTCGAAATATGACTCTACAACGTGAACATAATAATAATAATTATGCATGGAATGTGTTTATTAATGAATCCTTGGTTTTTCTTTGTGAATTTTGATACTTTTTTAGTGTTTTAAGTACCCCTTGTTGACGCATAAATTAGACCCCAAGTCAAATGAAAAAACATGGGTGTGTTCTATTTTTGAATGTACACTTTTTTCTAGTATTTGATATATATATATATATATATATATACATCCTTATTCTTATAGTTAATCATTTCATATTCCTAGCTTAGTCCGAAAGAGGAGTTATGAGAAGGGTGTCTGTTTAGGAACTTAGACCACATTGCTATTTTACATTTGTTATCACTCACCATTTAATTCATATGGTGCACTTATTAATTTTCCTTACATTATCTATATTGGGTTAGACACCAGGGGTTCCAAACTACTAATATTTCTATCTCACACCAAACCCGGGCCTCCATTGCATTAGGGCACCAGAGTAGACATTTCTTGTTTGCAAGACTACATATCATGATTAATTTCTTATGGTATTCTATTTTTATCTGGGAGTTAAGATAAAAGGACCGAGATAGAGCTCAGGATGTTCATGGAGATCAACCATGGAAATTTTTTGTCCTAATTTATTATTGCATCGTGTCATAAAGAATGTTGTATCACTACTGGAAATTGAGCCTATAACAACACTTTTTTCCCAATGGTTTAGAAGACCTGTTGGGAAAAAACCTATAACAACAGTTCTAGTAAATTGTTGGCATATACTGTTTTACGTTGGGAATTCCCAATAGTTTAAGTAAACCATTGGGAAAGAGAACTATTACCCATGGTTTTTATTATCCTTTGGGAATAATTATACCCAATTTAGGCCTCCCTCCCTCATGACATTTCATCCCCACACACTCCTCCCCTCCCCGACCTCGACCTCCTCCGCCTCCCTGTCTCCACCTCTCGGTCCCTCTCCATCTACTCCAGCGACATTCCCCTTCCCCTCTCAACTCCTTCTTCGACGAAGACATCCCTATCCCCTCTCGGATCACAGTGACGCCCCCCCCCCCCCCCACTCGTCTTCCTCTTTTGGCGACATCCCCCTCCCCTCGTGGCTCAATATCCTCCTCCGACGTCCCCCGACCCCCTCTCCAGTCGCGCACGAGACCCCCCATGGTCGAACACCCCGCGGGACATCCCCCTTTCTCAGCACCCTCTCTTCCCACCTAGGCAATAATATTGTCGGGTCCTACCCCTTTCCCCCTTGATCTAGAGGTAAATACTTTCCAAATCAATGCATTGGCCTTCCCATCTGAGGTATACCTGACCTCTCATGATGTCTAATATCTTGATTTCTTTGTTTGTCGATATTTAGCTGATGATTTTCTTATAGTGTAGGTGTAATCCTAATTTTCCATTTTTTTCATTTTTTTGTATAGTCTGGATGGAAAAAAATTCATCTGTTAATTCCTCAAAGGTCTAGCTCAACCATGTTATTTTTTTTGTTCTTTCAAATGTGAAATTAATGGTTTAGTTGTTCCCATGATGCATGTAATTGAAATAGTTGGATCATGGATATGGTATGTGATGAGAGGTATAAGAGTAGGGGTATTTATTGAACTGTAAATGGCGAAAAATTTCTTTTTAAGTTCAGTAGGCATTTGGAAATGTGCAAAATTTTGGTTCGAAAATCAACATAATGAGTTCCGAGTAGCCTGTTTTTAGGAGTCTATTACTTATAAAAATTAAAAAATTTACTAGTTTGGTTATATTTTATAGATTAGAAATCCAATGGTGCAGAAAACGAATCATTGTCACTCATTAAAGGGAATAAGTATGAAATTAGACAGTTTGGTGTGGTTGGAGAGGGGGGATGAAATTCCAATGACTTCAACCCAATTGCAGACATAAATGGAATGGGGTCGGTTGTGACGTCTGGTGTTATAAAAATTTTAGAATATGTATGTAATGAGGCAAGGTACATATCAATACTTTGGGTCGGGTCCTAGTCCATGTATTTTAAAAAATGTAAAATATAAAAAGTAACATAAATTAACAATAATTAATATAGTAAACTTTAAATTCATCAAACTAAAATAAGATTGAACAAAATTTTCAATTGGGCTGGGCTAGGCTTGGTTTAGGATTGGGTTTGGTCTGGCTTTGTCGGGCCTTCACTCGTTCGAGTCCTTCCCTAAACACTACTTGGGCTGGTCCCATTTTAAGAAATATGTCTCACAGACTGTCCAGGTCCACGCCAAGCATCGGCCCATTTTTACACCCATATTGAGTTTAAAAACTAAGTTGTTATGTTATTATTTTTTACATTCAAGATTATTTTTAGACATAAAACATTGCGTTATTATATTAATGTTACATTAAATAGATCTTTTACTTAAATAAACATTGCGATGTTACAGTTTTTCAAATCCCCAACACAGAAACCACTTTCTTTGGAATTATTTTACTTTATAACCACTCAACATGCTAGTAAGATGGGGTGTTGAGAGTGATAATTCTTGGATTGATATATGTATTAATTTTGTTTGAATGCATTATAGACCGAGTTCACAATTGACTGGGGAACGGTGGATGCTAGAAGGAGAGCTATTTAAGACACAAGGTCAGTCTATGCCAAACTTCATTTCATGATGCATCAGTTATTATTCACCATAGTAGTCAATTTCGGATCACGGTGTGATAGGGATGGTTTCTAGCAGGGTTATGTACACAATCTTCAACTCAAATAATGTAGCATAGGTGCATATTCAATGGATAAGTGTACTAGTTTGGTGTTTCCAACAACGTGATATATAAATAACATACAACAAAATGAAGATATTATTAAATGGAATTATTTCCACCTTGCTTGCAGGAATATGATTTGACCCATGGGGTGGTGTGGTTCTTATATATTGGATTGTGACATGTATAGTCACAGGATAAAGGTATGTTTTTGTTTAGTTTTTATTTTATTTTCTTTATCATATTGTCCACTTAGGTATTTTAATTCTTTCTATGGATGGAGGGTAGTGATGATATCCTGACTAGTTGACGTAGATCACTTGTAAACTATAATACCATGAGGTGTGAGTGTGAGGAAACATTGGAAGATAGAGGAGTCTTGTGGTCTTCCATGAGTTGGAATTCTTTTTCTAAAACATTGTGTGGGAACATTTCTGGTGTATTTTGGAGTCATGAAATAACCCCAAGTGTCTCCATGAGATAGCATAAATAACCCCAAGTGTCTCCAAGTGTCTCCATACATCATATCATCCTCGCATGGATTGGCCACTCACCCAATCCTATCAAACCTATCCTATTATATCCTCTCAGCCACATAGTCAAGACTCATCTCTTGAGTATTATCCCATGCCTTGATTCACATATCATCACCCAACTAGACAAATAGGATTATTCACCTTATGATTGTCCTAGTCACAAAAGCAGACCATGTCGATCCCATCTATATTATATTCTCAATAATCCAGTCATGAACCTCATAAAAATCATGTATTATAACCCAACCCCACTAACCAGGTTCCATCCTAAGCTAAATCACACCAAGCCTCTTGGCATTATAATGCCAATATGTCTGACAATACCCAATACACACACTAGCATCTCATCCTTCATCTATTTAGTTTAACTCTTGAATCATTAAATGCAGTAAAACCTTTCATAATACATTTTATATACTCAGAGGGACCATCCCATTCTAAGAACCTACCAATATTCCAATCAATACTCATAAATATTTCCTCATCAAACGCTAGATGTACAATTTCCACACCTATCACTACAAGGTCCAATCCTATTAGGAATATTTTACATGATCTAAATCCCCATAGTTAGTTAAATTCATCACATTAAAGCGCATAAATGTCAACTGAACTCTACATTCCAAGAATTATTCATGTGGACAGGCCCCATAGCAACAAGCTAAGAATAAAACCATAAATAATAATGCCAAATACCTGCATCATTTTTAAATAAATATCTCAAGTGTAAACATAAAAACCAAGAATAAGAAGACCTCATCCCTTGTATCGAACAAAACCAAACTAAGTTGAAAATTGGGCCAAATTGATTATATAACATTAATAGGAAGAGTAATTGTTAATTAATAGTAATGTACTATTTTATAGTATCATTTTGAAACATTTATCTGTTTCCCCTTTGCTTGCAGGAACATAATTTGACCAATGGGTTGCTGTGGTACTTATATGTTGGGTGGTGACAGGTATAGTCATAGGAGACTGGTATATTTTAGTTTAGTTTTTATTTTATTTTCTTTATCACTTTTCCCACATAGATATTTGACTGATTTCTATGGAAAAAAGTGTAGGTATATTCTATGAAAGGTGATAGAAGGAGTTCAGATTGATTCAGTCCACCGGCTTTGATCTGAGGTAAGATTCTATGGTTACTACTTGTCTCGCACCTCATGTATTTGTGGATTTAGTGTTTTTGAATCCATATTATGTCTTTAGTAGGGTGTTGGATCGTTTCATGTTGGTTTGGGTGGATTTGGTTCTCCGCTACCAATCTAGGGTAGGCTTTAATGCCATTGGTTGTTTTCTCACTGGTTATGTAGCGTCCTTCAAGTGTTTTAAGGTTTTTAATATCCTTTGTGTTGTGTGTTCATCCCTGATCATTGGTTTTGAGTCTCCAAGTCATGGGAGGCTCACTGGAATGTGCATAGGTAAGTAAGTATATGTATGTGGGTTCCCTTGTTACGTATATAGTAACCCATGGCAGTGATTATGCGCGTATGGGGCTAGGTGTGACCATGTATATATATATATAAATGCATACTCAGGTTAGTGGAGACTGATATATGCGTATAAGCATATCTATAAGGATCCCCTTTCACATGGTCATGGCCATGCGGGTGTGTGAATAGGGGATAGTTTTCCTTGCATGTGTGTGAAGGTGTGTATACCCAGTGGAGGAGTAGTAGCTTTTAGTTAGAAAGCTCAAAGAGCCAAATTTGACGGCTTGGTTCCACCTTGAGGTAGAGTCCCTCTCGTAGCCTCTTTAATTTAAGAATGCTTTAAATTGAATTTAGCTTCTTTATTAATTCTACTTAATTATATTTAATTTCATATATTGAATAAGTTTTATTTAATATAATTGTTTTATTTGACAAATAATGTCATGTTTTTATTATAAAAACCTCCAATGGATGTGCGCTATCTGCGAAAAATCACAGTAATAGTTTATGGTGTATGATTCTTTTCCATCATTTCATTTCCCTTTAGAAGTTTCATCATTTTTCCACTCACTGAAACCTATCGATGATCCCTTGTTATAACATATTAAATAGTTGATTTGTTCTATCATGTCCGTTGTGACCTTTTCTTATGGCAAAACCCATTTCGGGTGTTTTCCTGGCCTCTTGGCCACCTATTTGGGTGTTTACCCGAGACTATATATCTAAAAACATTGATGGTGGTATCGTTTAACACATGTCAGGCTTAGAGTGATCCCATCTATAAGCTTCATCTTAACACTGTTTGGTGTGTTTTCCTGGCCTTGATTCACATCTAATTTTTTACATATATGAATTCTCCCATAAGATTTTTGTTGCATCCTGCGATGTTAAAACATACTCAAATTCTATTGTTCTCAAGGTGACTGAAGTTTTATTATTAGAGTTCCAAGAAATTCATATACCATTGATAAGTAATAAAAATCCATAATTTGACTCTCAATCAGTAGTTTCAACTACCTAGTACCACTTTTAAAAATAAAAAATAAAAAATATATATCATTATCATCCCACAATCCCGAATCAAGAGTTTGTTTTTTATAACATACTATTGGTTTCTATAATGTAAAGGACAACTACATAGGATTTATTTGGTATCCTGGATGGAAGATGTTGCCCCGAGGATGTTGCTGGACCAGGCCAACACACCGTAGTCATGCCACGGTCACGGTGTGGTCACACATAATGCCATGATTTGGCCCTTCTCCAAGACGACACCTCGTGGCGGTTCACAGTCCTATCTAAATTCGATGTATGATACCTAGATAGAGTTTTAGATACATTACCACCTATAGTTAATGGGTAAGGAGGTGACGGCCGGAATGTTTCCCCGCTTCCTCCTACTCCCTTCGCTCCTTGCTGGAAGATGTTGCCCCGCAGATGTCACTGGATCGGGCCAACACGTTGTAGTCACGCCGCTGTCACGTCGCGGTCATGCCGTCGTCACGCAGTGGTCATGCCGCGGTCACGCCGTGGTCACGCCACGGTCATGTCGTGGTCACGCCGCATTAATGCCGTGATTTGGCCCTACTCCAGGATGACACCCTCCGGTGGTTCACAGTCCTGTCAGAATTTGATGTATGATACCTAGATAGAGTTTTTGATACATTACCCACCCATAATTAATGGGGAGGGAGGTGACAGCCAGAATTTTTCCCTTCCTCCTCCCACTCCCTTCGCTCATGGCCAGAAGATGCTACCCCATGGATGTCGCTAGATCAGGCCAACACGTCGTGGTCATGCCACGGTCAACTTGCGGTCACACCGTGGTCACGTCGTGGTTATGTCGCGGTAATGTCAAGATTTGTCCCCTCTCCAAGATGACACCCTGTGGTGGTTTGCAGTCATTTAGGAATTCGATGTATGATACATAGTTAGAGTTTTAGATACATTACCCACTCATAGTTAATGGGGAGGGAGGTGGTAGCCGGAATGTTTCCCCAGCTCCTCCCGCTCCCTTCGCTTCTTGCTGGAAGACGATGCCCGAGGAATGTCGCTGGACAGGGCCAACACGCAGCAATCATTCCGTGGTCACACCGCAGTCCTACCGTGGTAATGTCATGATTCGGCCCAACTCCTCGAAGAAACCTCACGAAATTTCACAGTCCTCTCAAAGTTTGATGTATGATACCTAGATAGAGTTTTAGATACATTACCCACCCTCCTTCCTGGACCTCGGACAACCCCCCCCCCCCCCCCCCCTCCTCGCACCCTCCTCCCTGGACACCGTAGAGCCCCCCACCTTCCTCCGTAGACCCCGTACAGCCCCCCCACTATCGTCCCTGCACACCGGACAACGCCCCAGACAACCCCCCAAAACCTCCTCCCTATACCTTATATCCCAATCTAATCTCTCTTCAATATTCACCATAAATACCAACAGAAAAGTGGGTTTTTGAGCTTTGGAAGAATGTGAGAGAAGAGTGCAAACCATAATTGAAAATAGGAAGGAAGAAGAGTATTAGACTCAACCGGATATTCAATATGCACTTTACGGCACTCAAAATTCCCAAGTGACGTGTACGAGTCAACCTTTCCTCAAACCGAGGCATGGTGTGGATGGTACAACTCAAAGTGTCTCACTTTTATTTGAAATGGAAAACATTTTAAATGAAAACAACTACTAACATACAGAAAACCATTCTAATGGATTCAGATTGTGTTGATACATTAGCACAACGATCCATGATCATTTGTGATAGTATGAGTCAACCCTGCCTCAATCTGACGCACGGTGTGGACGATACCACTCAAAGTGCTTCAATTTTATTTGAAATGGACAACATTTTAAGTGAAAAAAAAAACTAGCATACAGAAAACCAAAAAAACGCATTCATATTATATTTATACTTTAGTAAAACGATCCATGGGTCATTTTTGATGTGTACGAGTCAGCCCCACCTCAATCTGAGGCACGGTGTGGCCGGTATCACTCGAAGTGTCTCAATTTTATCTGAAAGAGACAACATTCTGAGTGAAAACAAAAACTGGGATATGGAAAACTGACCAAACACATTTGGATTGTGCTAATACATCAACACAATGATCCATGAGTCATTTTTGATGTGTATGAGTCAACCCTGCCTCAATCTGAGGCACGGTGTGGCCGGTACCACTCAAAGTGTCTCACTTTTCTTTGAAATGGACAACATTTTAAGTGAAAACAATAAATGGCATACAAATAACCGACCAAACACATTCGGATTCTATTGATACTTCAACATAATTATCCATGGGTCATTTTTTATTGGTATGAGTCAACCTATCCTCAATATGTGGGATGGTGTGGCCGGTACTACTCAAAGTGTCTTTCTTTTATTTAAAAAGGACACTTTTTTAAGTAAAAACAATTGGCATATGGAAAACTAACCAAATTCATTCATATTGTGTTGATATTTTAGTAAAATGATACTTGGGTTATTTTTGGACATGTAAGAGTCAACCTCGCATCAATTCAAGGCGCGGTGTGGCCGACACCACTCAAAGTGTCTCTCTTTTGTTTCAAAAGGACATCATTTTAAGTGAATACAACAACTGGCATATGGAAGACCAACCAATGGCATTAGGATTCTGTTGAACCTTTCAGAAAACTATCCATGGGTCATATGTGACGTGTACGAGTCAACCCCGCCTCAATCAGTGAGTCGGTGTGGCCAAAACCCTTCAAACTATCTCACTTTTATTTGAAATGGATAGGATTTTAAGTGAAAACAAAAACTGGCATATGGAAAACTAACCAAATTCATTCATATAGTGTTGATACATTAGGAAAATGATCCATGGGTCTTTTGTGATGTGTAAGAGTCAACCCCACCTTAATACAAGGCGCGGTGCAGCCGACACCACTCAATGTGTCTCTCATTTGTTTAAAATGGACAACATTTTAAGTGAAAACAACAACTAACATACTAAAAACTGACCAGACTCATTCAGATTGTTTTGATAATTTAGAAAAAACATCCATGGGTCATTTTTTACTTGTACGAGTCAACCCCGCCTCAATCTGAGGCATGGTGTGGCCAGAACCACTCAAAGTGTCTCACTTTTCTTTGAAATGGATAACATTTTAAGTGAAAACAAAAACTAGCATACGGAAAACTGACAAAACACATTAGGATTATTTTGATACTTTAGAAAAAGGATCTATGGGTCATTTGTGACATGTTCGAGTCAATCGTGCCTCAATCTGAGGCATTTTGTGGCTGAAACCACTCAAAGTGCCTTTCTTTTGTTTAAAATGGATACTCTTTTAAATAAAAACAACAGGCATATGGAAACCTGACCAAATGCATTAAAATTGTGTTTATACTTTAGGAAAATGATCCATGGGTAATTTTTGATTTGTACGAGTTAACCCCGCCTCAATCCGAGGTGCATTGTGTCTGGAACCACTAAAAGTGTCTCTCTATTGTTTCACACGGACATCATTTTAAGTGAATACAACAACTGACATACGGAAAACTGACCAAAGGCATTCAGATTATATTGAAACATTAGGAAAACGATCCATGGGTAATATGTGACGTGCACGAGTCAACCCCGCCTCAATCCGATGGCCTATGTGGTCGGAACCACTCAATCTTTCTCACTTTTATTTGAAATGGATAGGATTTTAAGTGAAAACAAAAACCGACATAGGGAAAACTGACCAAATGCATCCGGATTGTGTTGATACTTTAGGATAATTATCCATGGGTCATTTTTGATGTGTAAGAGTCAACTCAGCCTCAATATGAGGCGCGGTGTGGCTGACACCACTCAAAGTGTCTCTCTTTTGTTTAAAATGGACAACATTTAATGTGAAAACAACAACCGACATAAAAAAACCAACCAAAAGAATTAGTATTGTGTTGATACATTAGGAAAATGATCCATGGGTCATTTTTTTATGTGTAAAAGCCAAACAACCCTCAATATGAGGCATGGTGTGGCTGGAACAACTCAAAGTGTCTCACTTTACTTTCAAATGGACAGCATTTTAAGTGAAAACAATAATTGACATACAGAAAACTGACCAAATGCATTTAGATTCTATTGATACTTTAGGAAAAGGATACATGGGTCATTTTTGACGTGTAAAGGTCAACCCCTCATCAATATGAGGCACGGTGTGGCCGACACCACTCAAAGTGTCTATCTTTTGCTTAAAATGGACAACATTTTAATTGAAAACAACAACTGACATAAGGAAAACTGACCAAATGCATTCAGATTGTGTTGGTACTTTAGGAAAATGATCCATGGGTCATTTGTGACAAATAAGAGTCAACCCCGCCTTAATTCGATGAATGTTGTAGCTGACACCACTTAAAGTGTCTCTCTTTTGTTTAAAATGGACAACATTTTAAGTGAAAACAAAAACTCACATGCGAAAAACCAAACAAATGCATTCGAATTGTGTTTATACTTTTGGAAAAAGATCCATGGGTCATTTTTTATGTGTAAGATTCAACCTTGACCCAATCTGAGGCGCGGTGTGGCTATAACCACTCAAAGTGTCTCACTTTTCTTTGAAATGGAAAACATTTTAATTGAAAACAACAACTCGCATGCATAAAACCGACCAAACACATTTGGATTAGGTTGATACTTTAGGAAAAGGATCCATAGGTCATTTTTGATGAGTACGAGTCAACCTTGCCTCAATCTGAGGTATGGTGTGGCCGGTACAACTCAAAGTGTCATTATTTTGTATAAAATTGGTACTCTTTTAACTAAAACAACTGGCATATGGAAAGACAACCAATCACATTTGGATTGGGTTGATACTTTAGAAAAAAGATCCATGGGTCATTTCTGACATGTACATGTCTATCCTACCTCAATCTGAGGTGCGGTGTGGTCGGAACAACTCAAAGTGTCTCTATTTTGTTTCAAAAGGACATCATTTTAAGTGAATACAACAACTGACATACAGAAAGCTTACCAAAGGAATTAGGATTCTGTTGAAACTTTAGGAAAATGATACATGGATCATATGTGATGTGTATGAGTCAAAATTGCTTCAATCTGAGGGCTGGTGTGGCTAGGACCACTCAAATTGTCCCACTTTTATTTGAAATGGCCAGAATTTAAGTGAAAACAACAACTGACATATGGAAAACCGACCAAACGCATTGATTTTGTGTTGATACTTTAGGAAAAAAACCATGGGTCATTTTTGACGTGTATGAGTCAACCCTGCCTCAATCTGTGGCGTGCTGTGGCTGAGACCACTAAAAATTTCCCTCTTTTGATTAAAATGGATATCATTTTAAGTGAAAACAAAAATTGACATATGGAAAACTAACCAAACTCTTTCGGATTCTGTTAAAACTTTAGAAAAACAATACATGGTTTATATGTGATTTGTATGAGTCAAACTCTCCTCAATCCAAGGGCCAGTGTGGCCAAAACCACTCAAAATGTCTCATATTTAATTGAAATGGACAGGATGTTAACTGCAAACAAAAACTGGCATACGGAAAACCGACCAAACACATTCGGATTGTGTTGATACTTTAGTACAATGGCCCATGGGTCATTTGTGACGTGTAAGAGTCAACCCCACCTCAATCCGAGGATCAGTGTGGCCTAAACCACTCAAAGTGTCTCTATTTTCTTTAAAATGGACATCATTTTAAGTAAAAACAACAAATGACATATGGAAAATTGACCAAATGCATTCATATTTTGTTGAAACATTAGAAAAATGATCCATGGGTCATATGTGATGTGTATGAGTCAACCATTCCTCAATCCGAACCACGTTGTGGCCAGAACCACTCATAGTGTCTCTCTTTTGTTTAAAATGAACATCATTTTAAGTGAAAATTACAATTGACATACGGAAAACTGACCAATTGCATTCGGATTATGTTAAAAATTAAGGATATCTATTAATGGGTCATATGTGATTTGTACGAGTCAACACACCTCAATCTGAGGTGCGATTTGTCTGACACAACTCAAAGTGTCTCTCTTTTGTTTAAAATGGACATCATTTTAAGTGAAAACAACAACTAGCATACCGAAAACCAACCAAAGGAATTCGGATTCTATTGATACTTTAGGAAATAGATCCATGGGTAATTTTTACATGTATGAGTCAACCCCTCCTCAATACAAGGATTGGTGTAGCCGACACCACTCAAAGAATCTATCTTTTGTTTAAAATGGACACCATTTTATGTGAAAACGACAACTGACATATAGATTACAGACCAAACGCATTCAGATTCTGTTGAAACATTAGGAAAAACATCCATGGGTCATATATGACGTGTACGATTTATCCCCGCCTCAATATAAATCACAATGTGGCTGACGCCACTCAAAGTGTCTCTCTTTTGTTTAAAATGAACATCATTTTAAGTGAAAAAGAAAATTGACATACGGAAAAGTAACAAAATGTATTCTTGTTGTATTGAAAATTTAGGACAACGATCCATGGGCCATATGTGACATGTACGAGTCAACCCTGCCTTAGTCCAAGGTGTGGTGTGGCTGACACCACTCAAAGTGTCTCTCTTTTGTTTAAAATGGACGTCATTTTAAGTGAAAACAACAACTAACATACGGAAAACTGACCAAATTCATTCTGATTCTATTAAAACATTAAGACAAGGATATATGGTTCATATGTGATGTGTATGAGTCAACCCCGCCTCAATCAGAGGCATGGTGTGGCCGGTATCACTCTAATTTTATCTCTTTCGATTAAAATGGACATCATTTTATGTAAAAACAACTGTCATATGGAAAACCAAACAAACCTATTCAGATTATGTTAATACTTGATCACAATGATCCATGGGTTGTATGTGACCTGTACGAGTCAACCCCACCTCAATCTGAGGTGTGGTGTGGCCGGCACCACTCAATGTTTCTCACCTTTATTTGAAATGGAAAACATTTTAAGTGAAAACAACAAATGGCATACGGAAAACTAACCAAACACATTCAGATTTTGTTGATCCTTTATGAAAACTATTCATGAGTCATCTGTGACATGTAGGAGTCAACCCTGCCTCAATCCGAGTCACGGTGTGGACGGTATCACTCCATGTGTATGTCTTTTGTTTAAAATGGACATCATTTTAATTAAAAACAACTGGTATATAGAAAACTGACCAAACATATTCAGGTTCTATTGATACTTTATTTTGGGTTTATTAGCTTCTAATTTCTGAATTCAATCATGTTTGTGATATAGAAAATGCAATTTTGTATGTATTATTAATTATGTATAACCCACCCCCTAGACATCCCCACCCCCGTGGACAACCCCTCACCCCTAGACACCCCCACCCCCCGGGACACCCCCAACCCCTTGTATGTCATATTATATATGTGTTATATATAATTCATAATTTTGTATGCAACATAATTAATTTTGTATGTGTTATTGATTCATAATTCAGAATTTATTACATAATTCATTCTGCATGTATTCAATAGAGAATTCAATTATTAATTCTGTATTTCATATGGTAATTAGGTTCATATAAATTATTATAATTGTGGTATATTCCATGGTTATATGAGTATCCTATTTTTATGTGCTTTTGTGTGATATAGAAGGTGTTTGATGCTGTTAAGAGTGTATGATGGTGTATGTAGTTGAGTGTGCAGTGGTTTTGTTCCTGTTAAGAGTGTGTGCAGTGGTTTTGTTGTTGTTAAAAGTGTGTGCAGTGGTTTCACTACATAATATTATACATTTTCCAACAGGGACATATCTGTTGGTAAAAATGCATTTTCTGTTGGTAAAACGTTTTACCAACATATATATCCCTGTCACTAAACTGTTGGTAAAAACTCCGTCACTAAATGTTTTTGCGACAGATAAAATAGTTCTGTTGCAATTATAATAATACCAACAGATAATATATATGTTGGTTAAAGTGTTTAGCAACAGGGTTTGATGAAAAATTTATCGGTTGGTAATAATATTATGAGTATATAATATTTGTTTATAAATTAAATTTAAAAAAATTATAACTTTTTATTGCTAAAAAAAATTTCATATTATATTTATTAATTTATCATATATAATACATATGTTATAATTATTAAACCAAAGGTGATTTTGATACAAGTTCAAAATTAGACAAGAATTAATTATTTTAATGATGAAATTCATTACAAACATAACCTCTTGGATCCCCACCAAAATTGTTCCACAATTCTGTTCCAAAATTCTGGACAACTCGACCCCCCCCCCACTGGATCCCCCCAAATATGATCAACCACCGTGGCAGCTATAACCCATCATCATCAGTGACTCCAACACTAGTAGCTCTAATCCATCCATGTCAGCTCCAGCCCCATCCCATCCATGCCAACTCCAGCCCCATCCATGACAGCTCTTGTGTATGCCAGCTCATCCAGCTCTATCCTCATCCATGCCCGCTCCAGCTCATCCATGTCAACTCCGGTCAATGCCAGCTCTAGTTTATTCTTCATCCATGCCAGCTCTATGTCTATGAGGAACCTCAAGTCGATGCAATGCCACACCATTCATCTCCAAGATCTACACCACACATAACCAAAGAGAATACCGACAATTCCATTCAAAATATATGCATGAATTGAAACCAAAATAATAAAAAATTAAAGTATAAAAAATAAAGTGAAGGTGGATGACATAATAAGCATGAAAAACTTATAGAATTTTTTGAGTTCCCTATTTCAAAGTGTTTTCCATGTTGGTGGATACAAGCATCAACTGATTTTTATCTTCATTTCATAAGGCAATTAACCAGAAGAACAATAACATACTTGGAAATGAAGTGCTATCAAGAGTTCATTTTAACTGAAATAACAATCACATGGCCCCAACAAACATCCCCTTTGCTTTCCCATCTAGCATCCTCAACATGGACCTCCAATCTTGGCACTAGACCTACACCTTCATGCCCAGTTTCCACATTATGTTAATGTGATTTTGATCCTGCTATTACAAATAGATGTTGGGAATCTAGTAACCCATCATTCCCTACTAAAAATGAGGATTAGGACCCAGAATCAAAACTAGCTAGTAAGACAACATAAAATGGACCCCTTATTTCAAAAAATATGTTGTTGGCCATAATATGTTTTCTGCTGCTGATGGGATGTATGTGAAATCAAGTTGGGATGTTAATGTGATTAAAGCCCCAATGGACCAAACCTAACCTGATGATCTTCAAACCTATTAGCCTTCTTCATGAGTTTCTTACCATCTATATGACAGTCTGGAACCTCCCGTGTGTCACACTACATGTTGCATAGGTCACAGATTTAGAATCTATTTCAATAGTATCAATGAAAAATCACATACAACTCATGAATTTAAGGGCTCGTAACAGGGATTTCGTAAAGAATTTAACCTTTGAAAATAAATTATGTCCAAGGATAGAGAAAAAAAAGGAAAATCCAACCAGAAAATAACTTGAACATTACTTTCAATGTTCTTTAAGGTGAAACCCAGAAAATATCAGAATGTGTTGACAAATAGAGTACCAGTTATACTACTAAAATCATTTCTCTTTGATTACTATGCCACATAAATCACATAGAAATACAATTAAAATCTATTGAGAATCTATAGAAAAAATGCATGTCTATTAATTTCAAACAGTCTTAATATGATTGTAATACAGAACAGTCTACTATGATATTAAAAATACAGAACAGTATACCATGCATAAAGTACTTGAATAATTATTTCATGTCAACATCTAAAATAGGATATATGTTTAAACCATCAAAGTATATTTTATAGTAAGATAATATAAAACCACTAAATAGTTGATTAAAATGTGTTTGTGTTTGTGTGGAGTCTAAGGTATTCATGTGTCATTCCCCAAAGAGAATATGTAAAAATAAAATGATGTTCGGCATCTAGTGGATCACAGCTTAGTGATTTTCATTTATAAAAATCATTCACTCCAACTGAAGCATTGTGTCAAAACCACCATGAAAATTATGGAATTCATGTTTGAGACCATTAAATGCTAGAAGACACCCTTCATTGGACTTTTTGTTGATAGTTTAATGAAGTTCAACACAAATACCATGTCATAAGAACCAATGCAAGATGTTCTTCCTAAGTTTGAAGCATCACTCATCCATTTCCTAAAAATCCAGAACTGGTTGATCCAGGGTTTAGGTCATCTCTCTAATGGGAACTTGTACAACTTTGCAAAATATGAGAATTAGTTCAACCTTGAAAAGGTAATTTACTGTAATTTTTAGAGATATAATCAACCCAAACTAATGGTCCACCAATCACTTGTTCTGTGGGAGAGGACTATGTCCAGGAGTTGTTGTTTGGGAGCATCGGTGGATTCCATTGATGTGATAGATCATGATGAAGATGAAATTATAGATCACATTCTATAGATTACTGAAGGGATAAATAAGTAATGAAAAATAAGATGATTCACTCATGACCTGTTAAGGGTACATGGGTCATATCCAGATTTAATTACCCCCCCCCCTCAAAGACCTTTTAGAGAAGTATTCTATGATATTAAAAATGTAGAATATTATATAATTATATTAATTCAGAATAGTCTATTATGATAATCCAGAGTTGTTCATTTAGCATGACCATTAAAGAACAGTCTAATATGCAGAAAGAACATGAATAATTATTGCATGTCAATATCTAAAATAGAATAGATGTCTGGACCATCAAAGGATGTTTTACAGTTAGAAAAGCTAAAACAACTAAACAATTGATTGAAGAATGTTTGTGTGTGTGTTGAGTCTGAGGAATTAATGTGACATTCCCCAAATGGAGTATATAAAAATCATATGATGTTCTTCATCTAGTGGATCACAGCTTGGTGGTTTTCATTTAAGATAATCATTATCTCCAACTAAAGGATTGTGTCAAAACCACAATGAAAATTATGGAATTCATGTTCGATACCATTAAACGCCCAAAGACACACCTCTTTGGAATTGTTGTCAATAGCTCTACAAAGGTCTACACAACTATCATGTGATGAAAAACGATGCATGAGGTGCTTTCTAAGTTTTTCCCATTCAGCATGACCATTAAAGTAGATCCAAATACTATGACATTAAAAATACAGTTTTCAAAGAGTATAATAAGCTATGATGGAAATGCAGAACTGAAAAAATAAATCTAGCAATAGCATGACTATTTAAGTCATGGGATGCTAGAATCCATGGCCATACTAGTAAATTGATATTGATATATAATATCAACATCCTACTAAGTGACACTTATGTTGTTTATGGGGATGTTTTCAGTATTTCCAGTGATGCTCAGCAACACCGAGCCAATCTTCAGCTACATCGATACTCAAGAAGCATCAAAATCATGAGGCCTTATCCCACCTATCTATTTCATACCAACCAGATAAATAACCTTTATAAAGAATAATATGTCATTAGTACCAGCACTCCACCACAAAGAACCAAAATAAACAAGAACCGACAGTCATAACAGAACCCAAAAATGAATAAAGATGAATAAAACATTTTTTAAACATGGGGGGCAGACACCTTACATTGGTGCCTAAAAGGTGAGGATGGACCTGTTTAACCACCTCCACGATCAGTATTAGGTACGATAAGATGAACAGGTTTAATTCTAGTGGGCTGAGCTTTGTGGCCCATGAGTCGAAGATTTGGACAGCTAGAGGTTCATCGTTGTCTTAGTACCAGATGTACATGGCCATAGAGGAGGTGAATTTTGAAAGTGTGTTTAGAGAACCTTCACGAAGGATGCAAGAAACAAAGGATAGCTTAATACAACCTAGGACTTGTGAAATAGAATGAAATGAGATCTATTTGAAATAAAACATTAGTATTGAACTCAATTTATTAAAAAAATGATATTGAATCATGTAGTATCTGAAAAATCGACGTTGGGTTTCCAATGTACCTTGTAGGGATCTTAAATGATCGGGGTCAGTATGGGTTGGGGGCTGGGCTAGACACATTTACGGAAATATTTCCAGATGATGAACGATAGTGGGAATGGATTCCACAGGCGTTGATTGGTTGTCTGGTGTAGGCGATCACGACGAGAGGGAATCGGCGGTTATACGTGTTCGGTGCAGGCGATTCACGACGACACTAGACGATGACGACAGATCCGGTGTAGGTGACTTCCAGGGGCAGTGGGATTCATTGATGGCGATCTGGAAATGGGAGGATCAGTGATGCAAGTCACATGAAACTTCAACGGAGGGCGGTGGTATTCCGTCATATGTGATAATGATGGGAGGAAACAAATATGGTGTTGAGGTTTGTTTGTGGATAAAATTGAAAAATATAATCATTATTAACATTGGATAAAATTTAAAATTAAAATCAATCTCATTTTTAATATTACCCCACTAAATATATATTGACTTTGATTATAAAAATAATAACTTGTATATAAAATAGGTTTTACTTAATTTGGATATTAATAAAATATTTGTTATTTAATGGGCTATTGTAACAATTTTTATTGATGGAAATTGATTTGTTAGTAATAGTTATTATTAATAATAGATTCATGTGTTGGTAAAAAAAATGTTGGTATTAGTATGATAATGCAATAGATATAATTGTTGATAAAAGATTTATTGGTATTGAACCATCAATATCAACAGATATATTTGTTGGTAAAAACAAGTGTTGGTAGTCAAAATTAATACGAATAAAACATAATATCTGTTGGAATAAATTTTTTTACCAAAAAATATATTATCTATCATTAAATTTATATTTGAAAATGTCAAATATTTTGTAGTGTTTTTTTGTTGTTAAGAGTGTGTGTAGGTGTATGTGTAGTGGAGGAGAGGAGATTTTAGAATGTTGTTAAGACTGTGTGCTGGTGTATGTGCAGTGGAGGAGATGAGTATTTAGGTTGTTGTTAAGAGTGTGTGTAGGTTTATGTGCAGTGGAGGAGAGGAGATTTTAGGTTGTTGTTAAGAGTGTGTGCAGGTTAATGTGCAATGGGGGAGAGGAGATTTTAGGTGGCTGGTCTGCCAAATTCAAGTAATACACTATACCAGCGGTTTACTAAAATTGTTGGTATACTGCTATACATATTTTTACCAACGGTTTTAGTAAACCGTTGGTAAAACATGAAAATGATAGTATTGCCAACAGTTTTAGAAACTGTTGGGAATACTCCTATACACTGTAAGTATTTCCAATAGTTTTAAAAAATGTTGGGAATACTCCTATATAACAACGGTTATTTGAAACACTGGGAACCTCTAGGATTATACTTCCTTTCCCAATGGTTATACTAAAACCTTTGGTAATTGGATATCCCTACACCTTACTTTCCAACGGTTTTCCAAACCGTAGGTATATAATATACGAACGGTTTGGAAACCATTACCAATGGTTTCAAACTGTTGGTAAAACCATAGTTTCTAGTAGTTTATTATTTACTGAGTTATGTACCATCACCATGACTTGAATTCATCTATTGTATAATATGGCATTGGTCACTTCTAGAAAATTGTAAAATATTTTCTTCTGCTTTTTTATTAATTATTTATTTATTTCTTTCATGATTTTCTTTTATTTATAATCTGTTATACCACTGTGAAACTCTAATAAGTGGGTATCTTCTCCCCACTATCACTTCCTGAGACCCTTGATGCTAGTTGGCAGCCTATGAAATATGGGGAGACATGCCTGAGGTCATGTGTCCCACCGTTATGGTCTCCGTCTTAGAGGTGATCAAGGTTTGGATGTTACAATATGTTTAATAACTAAAAATACTTTTAACTATAGTGTTCAATGAAACCAAAATACATAAATACTTCATATGTTTATTTATTAAATGGCATTCCTTAGTATCAGGTTTATCTGTAATATCATTTATAGGATTTCTAAACCACAATAGAATATATTCAATCAAAAACACCTTATATGTAACCTAGGTTATTCATGGGAAAAATCATTCATAATGGATTTTAATAAATATTTTAATTTTCCTAATCATATCCCCAAGAGTGATAAACTAGGTGAGCAGTAAGGCCTATTTTTTTGTACCATGTTATGGTGATTCATGCCCAACACACCATGTCATTGTTCTTACTTTTAGGTATATTTGTTCCATAACCATGTCCACTAATAGTACCCAGATAGGGATGTATTGCTAAAAAATCCACATAATCTCTATCTAACCAATACTATATGATGGTATTATATACTTATCCTCAAATTGTACCTTTGGGATACGTTCTATAATCTATGTTTTTTAATATAAAGTTCCCAATGTTTCTACTGAACATCCATTGATACCAACTATAGAAACCCGAACCTAGGAGGCCTAGAGATGATTTTTGTTATCAATTACATTGGCATGATTATAGGGAATCAAATCCCAAAGGACCGAGAGCTTTTTTATTCTTGTTCAAATATATAAATACATTATTATTTTTATTAAAAATAAATACAATAATTAAAACATAATTTTTTTTATAAATAACCCTAAATATAACTTTAATCCATCTTAATATCTCTACATATCTTTCATAGCACTCTTCTTTGATTCCTAGGGAAGGGAAACATAATAAGGGTGAGCTAAAATGCTCAGTAAAAGGAAAGTATAGAGGAAGAAATAATGAATCAATACGAATAAATCAACATGGAAGGGTAAATAACTAACCAAACATTCCAAGTAATCAATAGGCTAAAAAGAAAGTTAATAAGCAATAAGTTAAGTTAAATGAAAAAACATTCCATTCAAATAACAAGATGAGGAAAAATAAATATTCAATGATCATAACCTGAAACACATGTTTAGAAATCAATGAAATGAAAATTAAATGAATCCAAATATATGTCAATGAAAAATTCCATGGAAAATTACAAATGAATCTAAATGATGGGAATGGTTAATTATGGGGCGTCATATATAAGTCATATGAAAACCTATACCATTAAGACCTTTAACAATACTATTTAAAACTACAAATAGAATCTTTTTTAAATTGTGAAACTCATATGTCTCATTAGAACCCATTGTTGGTTAGAGAATCTATATAATGTATGGTCTCCTCCCATCATTACCTGTCCAAATTATTCCTCATATAGAATAAAATAAATAAATAATAAGCCTGTTCAAATATCTATATAGAATTAATAATAAAAAATGATCAATACATCCTCAAATAATCAAATAATTGTAAAAGAAGAGACTATATGTAAAATGGTATACATTTTAGGTTATAGTAATTTCCATGATAAATGAAATGTGTAATTTAGGGAAAATTCAATGTTTAATGATCCTAAGATATTGAATATTTCAAGTGGACTAAAAAATAAATAAAATAAGTGAATATGAATACTATCCTTGTACAAATAAATCAAAAACCATCCATAGGAATAATATAGATGGTATTAATAAAATATATCCTAGGTTGATTATAATGATTTTTTTTTGTCTTTGATGAATATAAGAAAATATCATTTAAAAAAATTCTTGGGGAAATTATCCATTGTATTGAAAAACTATTTTAAAAATTGTGGGTTTTACAAGAAACAAGGTTCTCTGATTAAATAGAGCAATGAACTTTTATTTTCTTGGAGAAATCTAAAAAAATTTGAGTACCAAAGAGTTAAAAAATGGAAATATTGCTTAATAAATGACATGAATAACCAAAGTAGAATAACATTAAAGGTTTTATTAGAGAGTGATCCAATAATTTTATTTGATGGAAATTTATGTTTAATAAATACCCAAAAATTATATTATAAAGTAAACCCTTGAAAATATTATAATGTTTGAGTAAGAATAAATCAATGAGTAGGTTTTGTGTATCAACTATAAATCCATATATAAAAGATGAAAAACATCAATAAATAGTCAATGTCATTATACAAGTGATCGTAGAATAACAAAAATAATGAGGAAGTAATATAATCTAATGAAGTGATATTGGGTTATGAAATTCGTTTCCACTTGGTAACTTTTAACTGAAATCCTCTTAGATGAAATTATTGAAATTGAAAGTAAAAATATCATAAATAATGTTTGAATAATGATATTATATGACAAATTGGAATTATGTGAACCATATATAAGAAATTATGTGCACGAAAATAATGTGATTATTTCAGTAGGAAGTTAAAAATCACAAAAGGAAGTGAGATTACAAAGATAATCATTAAAAATATTTATGGGGACAATAATCATTAAACATTCCAAAGTGTCTCATACCACTTTGAATTATTTGAATCATAATATCCCTGAAGTAATTACATTAAATAAAACATATAATATCATGAGAATAAATAGCATCCTGATATAAAATTTCAAATGGAAGAATATACACCATATAAAATAACTATGTGCATAACTAGAAACCAGTCTCAATGGAATGTAAATTGAGATGCAATTCCTTACCTTGAATTTACTTTTGGGTGAACAGACATTAAATTGCTATAAAATAAACATATGTTAATTATTTAATTTATTTATACCATTTTTAATGTATATAATTAATTTTATTTAACTTATTACCATTTTTTATAAAACTACTTAATCAATTATGTTTATATTGGGTGTTTGGACCAAATTCGGTTTATGTGTCAAAAAAAACTTTTGTGGCTCTACTATGGTCCAAGGGGTCATTGAATAAACATATCTAGAATAATAATAATGAAATATTTATCATATTTATACCAAAAATTATACTTTTTAAAATCAATAATTAAATATGGTTATGAAAAATGAATCAATTTTACAATCATGGGGATAGTAGGTCGTACATAAGCATTAGTAACATTCTCATTTGTCAATGATCCTTATGGAAATAAGGTAAATAGAATTATATCTTTCCAAAATGATAATTATATAATAAATACCATATTATTTAGTCATATATATATATATATATAATTATTATTTTTAGAAGTAATCACATCTTATCAAGGAGGCGGTAGAACATATGTCTACAAATGATGTTATCACTATTTATGTGTGTTCAAGGGTAATAAAGTAATTGATATGTATAAACATATATATAATTTTTTTATAAATATAATTTTTTATTAATATCATATAAATGTTTTATATGTCACATGTGTTTAATTAAAATAATCTTTAATACTTTCCGTGTATCGTGTTAACGAATCACATATTTTTTAGGAGGCGGTTGTCCACACTTCCACAAACAATGTTATTGTATTCCCAAAAAATAGAGTGCCTAATTATATGCGTCATAAAATAATTAGATAAAAATAAATAAATTATAAATATCATAATTAAAATATATAAATAGAGTTTCCATCATAATGCCCACCATGAGGGGCAGTAAAGGAATAATGAATAATCACCATTCTGTGAGACAATAATGTGTCGTTCACATAAACAATATGTTTGTTACCCATTATATGTGATTTTTTGTAATTTTATGTCAAAAAAATATCATAAAAACTTAAAATTATATTTATGATACTATTTTTTATATAATAATTTAATAAGAAGAGTTTAGTGGGTGGATAATTTAAATAAAACAAAAAGTCTTGAGGATGTTCGTTACTTCTTATTTGTGTAACTCCTTTTGATTTGCACCTTAGGGGTTTGTTGGTCTTATTTATTCCCAAAGTGATTACTTTATGGGAGTGTAGGGATTTTTAGTATTTATTTGGATAGATATTGTTCCATTCAATGTGTCTTGAGATGTGTGAGGAAGTGGGTTGAGAGGATACCCTTTAATAGTGGAGAAGGATAGACACTATTGTAATATTTTGAAAAATGAATTCCATATCTATTTTTTACATTGAAAGTGGATATCATAATGGTCCAATTTCTATAAAAGTGGGAATAGGGTCTAACTATGGTCTAAAAATGGATCTTGGACATGTTTCTAGGTCATTTAGTCACTTAATATTAATGTTTTCCCATATTAAGCTAAATTTTACATTAATTGTTGTAATTCATTTTAATTACATTCACAAATATTTTTGGTAAAACAATTTTGACCATATTAGTCATTGTTAATTATTCTTCTTCAAAATATGGAATCAATATTTCCATTTTACAATCAAATAAGTTGAATAAATTAATTTAAATTTAATCCCATAGATGGGATGACAATGTGGCTTTTTAATGTAAAAACGATCGAAAGCTTAGAATGTTTTTATAGTGAATTTCAAAGTCAAATAGATTAAAATGAACTTAATTAGATTATTCTTTAAATATATGATATAATTAAACTTCAAAAACAATTTTAAATATAATTTAACTTTATAAATTAATCATATGAAAAAACATTTTTGAACTAAAATTCATTATTTTTTACAATTCATTAAAAAGGAAACGTCATAGAAAAATACCAAAAATTATACCTATGATAATTTTTATGTTTCACCTTAAAATATTAATTTTATTCTCACATATATAATTTATAAAATTTCAAAAAAATTAATTTAAAATAGTTTCTCTATTAAAATGCGGTAAAAGTACCTTAATAAAAATATAGTATTTTATGGCTAAAATTTGGTTTCTTCTTATCTTATACTTATCCAATAAATTGGATGATTATAAAAAGTATTATATTTAATATATGATATATATATATATTAAATTAATATCAGTCACTAAATTTAACTAATTTAATTTAATAGGGTTAAATATCATTGTGAGCATAAAAAAATTTCTATAAAATATTTCCTTAATATTAAATTGGATATTATTTTCATTTCTAATTAATTATTAAGTAGTGAATTAATATTATATTTTTTTAATCCATAAATTTTCATAAGTTAGTTAATACTATTCCTAACTACAAATTTAATAGTTATATTATATCTTAATATATTAAATAATAATATTTTAATAATATACTATTGTTCGTTAAAACTTAATCTTGTGTGTAATGGAAGCTTTTGAAGAAACTTCTTATGGCGTATGTCTCGTGCAAAAATATTATCATTTTTTATTCATGTTATATTATATATTTAATTTATTTAAAATAATAAATATATAATAAATTCATGGGATATTATATTCCCTTATGTTCTTATTTGTGTGTTTTATATAGGCTATCCAATATAATTCTCCTACATTAGATTTTTTAGGGCATTATAATTTTTCATTGAAGTATTTTTTTGATTGAGAATCTTCACACAGTATTGAATTATTATTCTTATTATTGGATTTTTAATTTTACATGTTTCCATCCTTCCATTCAACATTCTCAGATTTTGTAAGTATTTTATTCTTAGCTATAGAATCGTAATACGAATCTATCACCTTTTCATTAGCATTAGTAATAAAATTATTCCCTTGAGTTTATACATTTTTTTCATACATTATTCTTTTTCTTGTAGGATATTAATACAAAGATTCGTAATATTCAAATATTTCCCACTTATCTTTCATTTTTTTTTAATTTTCAAATCACAATCTGTTGTTTATATTTTAACAACTTCGGTGTCATCTTTAGAAACTTTTTTCCCTTTTTATTCACCTTACCTTTTTTGTTCATCATACATTATAGCCATGTCCATATGATCAATCAAAATAATTAATCACCCTTTATTACCATTCTCTATATTCTTAATTGAATTTACTTTCTTAAAGTACTCAATTTTCATTAGTTTTTCATTTCCCTTTGTTAAGGCTTCAATAATCTTGAATTTATGAACTTTATTTTATGGATCTATATATTTTTTAGGAAAATTTTATCTTTTCTACTCATCATAGATTCACCTTGATTCGGACCTATTTCTTTGTAGAGATATTTTACACCAGTATGAATAAGATATGTTCCCAAAAATCTATAATAATATTAGTGAATTATAAATCTTGATCATTCTGACTAATAGTAACACTACTATGTTTTTTGGTGTTTCGTCATAGATTGTATGAAACATTGATCAAGGAGATAAATGATATGTGTATTTCATGTATGTTTTTAGGGTGTTTTAATATAGTTATTTATGTAATTTAGTTGTTATTAATTCTAGTATGTGGACTTTTTAACTTGTATTATGATTTATAGAAGGATAATACCAATATTAGGAAAAGGAATAAAAAGAGAAGAATATAGGTGCTAAACAAGAAATCATAACACTATACAAAGAATAATAGTTTTTCACTAGAATATTTGAAATTAATTCCAAATTTACATAGAGTAGGATAAACAATTGAACATAGAGAAATATGTTTTCACATCTTGAACCATGTACATGTCGTGAGTTTAATTCTTGTGGTTGAGTCTGAGATATTCAAAAATTAAAGGTGCCCTTTCATGTTGTTAAATTCAAATTAATTACACCATTCATATCATGGTAGTATTATGAAAAGCTGAGTTAGAGATGTCTCCACCATATCTTATAGGGTATAAACATATTTCATGTTGTGAACCCACTAGAAAGTTTGAATATTCAATGTGTTGGTGGGATAATATTTTGATAAAGGAATATTTATTTATATCTATAGCCAAGCCTATAAGATATATAAAACTAAGAGGGAGACAAAAACAAAATTCAGATGATACATGTGTGACTTTAGAGCCCTGTTGTTGTTGTTATTTAACACTTTTCTTCTCTGGGTATCCATTATTTTTATTCTCATCATGTTTATCATGAGAAAGTAGTTCTTTCAATACTGGGTTATTTGATTGTTGGGGAAGAATTATTATAGAATATTTATATTTTCTTTTCTTGTTTTGGATTATTGAAACTATATTTCTAAATTACAATTATTATTCCATACATATTTCATGGCCATTGTTTTTTACATGAGGAGTTTTTATTTTATTGCATCAATTAATTTCCCTTGTTTTGTATGACCATTATAAATCCCAGTGTGGTTGTGATTAATAAAGGATTTGGGTATCCGAGTTTTGTGATTGAACCCAATAGATTACCATTCTAATGTTTTGATTACATGATTAGTGTAGTGTACCCATTCTAAGGATCCCTAATGACCCAATTCTGAGACAAAATCATGTATGAACATATAATAAATTGAATTTGTGAGAAACAAACATAAAGTTCACTAAACCTAGTAGTCCTAATCAATTGACTAAAAAACCTTGCCATTTCCACAAATTATATCTCTATACCTAAACTATTAATGCCCTTCCATGATCAATGTATCCCTGATAGGGGTTTTCAATTAGTGATATAATTTTCTGTTAAGTTTCCTTTCTATTTAAACAATAGTACCCACCTATTAAATAATTATAGCTTTACTAAAAAACAAAAAATTTACACATCCATATAAACACAAGTATATACATGGTTAAATACTCAAAAAGAGTAGTTATTCCCCTGTAATGGTATAGAAACAATCCAATACCACATAATCCATTAGAAAAAAAATCCTTCTGCACATATACAATATGTGGGATATACAATTACACTTATGTCTCACTATGTTCAATATGAAAATGAATGTTCTTTTATATCAAACAAAATATGTAATAAAAATTTGTGTAACGAGAATTAAGACCTTCACCAGTTTTTTTAAAAATAATTTACTTTTATTCCTTTTCAAATTCAATTAGAAAACCTTCATAATACAATTATTCACTTTCCAACCTAGCTGTTGGTAAAACTAGCCTTTCCGGAGATTGTTATAAAAACTGATTCTGATGGATTAATCTAATTTCTATGTTTGATACCTTAATTTTTAAAACAAATAAGAAATAATAACCTAAAATTAATTTTAAACCACTTCAACATTCTCCAGAAATCTACATCCAATCGATCAGTCCAATTCAGCATCTTTGGACACCATTCTTATTTACTCTTCTTCAAAATGTGAACATTCTAAAACAATATCTTTCCAAAAACTTATTCTCTATTTCAAAAAATTTATCACTTTAACTCTCTCTCCACATGTGGAAAGTACTAGTGCCGAAAAGTACAATGTACTTGATACTATTTATAGGTGTGCCAAAAGTGGTTTGGGCTGGACTCTACATTCATATTATCACTCAGACAAATTTCAAAAATCATGAATTTAATATCATTTAAACTTTATCTATGACACCTTCAATGCTTCTAGATTCTCTTAAATCATCTTGAATATTCTCAAAACCTCAATTTTATTCAAAATTTATATCCATTATTTTGTCTGAATATTTAGTATAATTCCATGTTAATTATGAAATTTCTTCATTAAAATGTAAAAATATAGTAAATTAAGACTTCTATTTACGATGACATCTTGAGAAAACAAAAATAATTTCTTCTCATATTGATGCTCTATGACAACTGAAATTTTTCAGTCAAAACATTGAAAACATTATTTGATAAAAAAAATTTAACATTTTTAAACATATTTTTCTTTTCATTTTCCATAAAACTATTGAAAATTATAAATATATAAATAATTACTTGTAAACAATTCGACACAAAATTAGAAACTACATTAACAATCATTTTCAACTTTTCACATTTTCTTCAATAGTTCACAACACCCTATGGTAGTGTTTGATAAGGTACATAGTTCAAGGACTTATCGGTTGTAATAAGCGCCTTGTGGATGAACCTCTATTTTTGTTACATTAATTGGTTTCAACAGAATATATTTTCATATCATCATACAGAATCTTTCATGCCTTTGATTGATCAGTAGAATAAAACATCCGATGGAATGGTGTCAAAATTAAATTCTTTCTTGCATACTTACCAATTAACGATTGATCAATATTACTTGTTTATCCAATGAATCATATAGTCTTAAGGACTAGATAATGTGATGGATCAGTCAGTCAGTGATTCCACCAAACATCACCCTTGATAACTTTAAAAATATCCAACCCTTCTTCTTGCAGATACTCATATTTGTATCATCAAAAAATCATGAATTTGATAATATATGGATCAAAATAGTATCATCTGGGTTACATTAGAATGTTCTATGAATTTAAATCCTCCCAGCAACTTCTACCCCATTCATTCATAAGGATTTCATCAAAAGATCCCATGAAACATATGATATTTAAAATTTTAATTGAACAAAAATTCATCATCAGATTTAGTATGGAGACATTTGGGATCTGTTATAATTCCTCATACCAATTGAAACATTCTTTCTGGAAAAATTGTGAGTATGAAAAACTACTACACCTAGAAAAATTCTTCCACACAGAATACCAAAATTGATGAACATTATTATCAAGAGTGTGTATGATCTTCTTATTATTATATATACATTTATTCCTATCATAATCTCTCCAATACATAGGATGTAATGTAATTTTTTGAGCTGCAATATTCTTCCATAGCATATTCCTCATACTGATTAATTGACAATAAATATAATGAAAATACAACTTGGTCATAACCATCTCTCCCTTTAAATTTGTTTTCAAACCCCATTAAAAACAATACTGACATTAATAAAATTTCTAATGGTAATAAATCTTTTTTTCTTCCCCAGAACTATATTTATTATCCACATATATTCTTCAATATCATATATTCTCCCCTTAATAACAATAAAATTCAATGTCTCTACTCTTAGTAAAAAAAATTATTCACATAATCTTGAAATTATTCTTCTAGATAATATAAGTATCACATGAGTTTCATGACAAATATTTTTTAATTAAAAAAATCTATAACATTCTGGGTGACACTGGTGTAGAAAACAAGGGTATATAATCCATATTATCATTGTATTCCATAAAACAACTTTTTATTAATATATTTTTATGATTCTTTCAGAATTGTTATATTTGGGGAAATATGATAAAACTTGTTGAAGATAATAGTAAAACTATAAAAAAGGTTCGGTGGTGGAATTTTTTTCTTGAACTTGTGGCTGTTTAGACTAACGATTAATAGTTTCATGTTAGTTAGTAAAAACTCTACATATTGCGTGGTCACTATTAATTTAGCGGTTATTTTTATAATTTAGTATTGGTTTTGTTATGTTTAATAGTTGGAGCATTTAGTAGAGGTTACTTAGTTATTTAGCATCATTTTTTTTATAAAAAATCATTAGGGGAAAATATATATAAAATAAAAAAATTATTTTGGAACATATTAATGATGGATTCTATTATTTATGATTAATCGTAACCATTTCTAAACATTTTTAATACAATGTATTTAGAAGCGGTTTCTTAAAACTTGTGAAAAATCAGATTTCTTTTAAAAAAATTTAAAAAAATTTAAAAAATAGACATATAATAAAATAAAAAATAAATATACAATAAACCCATCATATATATGTCATACATCCACAATTATATACAAACATACAATCTTCAAAACAATAATATATGCTAACCCATACATCTGGGAATATAAAAATAAAATATGTCCAACAACAACCCATACCCAAAATAAATCAATTTCATAACCTCCATTACAACTTTCTTCCTCCACATCATGTGACCAATTGAAAATGACCATTTCATCTGGACAACTATAACAAAAACTAAAACAAAAATTTAAACTACACATAATAAATTAGAATAAAAAATGAATAATTGATAAAATATTAACATATTAAAGGTAATAAGAACCATCAATTTCACCTTCTTAAGAATTTCATGGATTAGAATAATAAAACCCCTTCCTACTGATGGCATCTGACACCTATAATTAAAACTAGAAAATTTATGAAAAGAATTGAAAAAGATAAATGACATATAATATATTCAGAATGTTGTACAACAAATTTGTTATCTTTTTTATCAAAAAGTATAATTTTTAACATAAATCAAATAATATATAATGAGAAACACTTTGAAAACATAAAAATAACTATTTAAGATATGATTCAATAGTTGAAACCAAAAAGTGATGAGTAAATATTCTAATTTTCTTTTAATGTGACATGAGGTGTGATTAAAATTTAATTAATAAACAAATTTTAAATTTTTTATATCACAACATGTCTTATATATAAAAAACAGCAGAAATCGTGTTTCTAAAGATTTCACAACATTTTGAGGTTTTTTTATATAGTTTTGACTCCTCCCCCAACATTTTAGTGTTTTAAAATAATAAAAACACATTTATGTCCATAATAGAAAAACCATAATAAGGAATGATGTGTTTTTAGTTACTAAATCTTAAAATTAAATGTAATGTTGTTGTCCTATGATTTGAGGGAAATAAATCATTGGTATCATGGTTTTGAACCCTCGACACTTATTTTTAAAGGCATGTATACCTTTTAAAAGTGTATAACGTGTAATTTAGACCACACTACATGACATACTAACATTTTTTCTATGGGTAAACATCATAAATAACTCAACATTGGATATACCATTATTTAACATCAATCAATGTTCGTTTGTTATTGTTTTGACCAGTCTACACATGTTTTAGAATTTTAAAACACTATAAACGTGGTCATGACCATAACGGGAAATCTCTAATTCAGAATGACATGTCATGGGTCAATAAATTTCACAATTAAATATATGGTTTTTTCTAGTGAGTTTTGGTAAATCTGATGTCAGATTCCTAGTTTGGACCACCCCCAACAATTGTTTTGAAAGGCTTTGGTTCCTTTTTGAATTGTATATCATGTAATTTAGACAACACTGCTTGTAGAATTGATGTGTTGGCAATGCGTACATGTAAAAAACTTATTAGTGTTTTTCCCATGATTTCAAATCAATATTATGTCATTTTTAATATCTTTGATCATTCCACACATGTTTTAGTGTTTTATGACTTTAAAAACATGTTAAAAACATAACGGGAAATTAATTATTTAGAATTACATTTTGTCAGTTCCCACATTTCACTATTAAATAAAAGTTCATTTTCATATTATTTTAGGGGATACAATCATTTTTTCTAGATTTGACCACCTGAAACTTGTTTTTTAAGGCTTTTGTACATTTTAAAAGTGTAGACTGTCTAATTCTGACCACACTGCACATCATATTGGTGTGTTATCTATGATTAAACATCAAAAACAACTCTACAATGGTTTCCCCATTATATAACATCAATATAAAAAAAATTTCTATGGTTTTGACCATTACATACACATTTTAGTGTTTTTAAATCACTAAAAACACATTTACAACCATAATAGGTAAACCATAATTCATAATGATGTGTCACCAATACCTAAATTTCAAATTTCATTGGGTAGTTATTGTCCCCTGATTATAGGTAAATCTGATGTTTTTTGTTTGTTTTTACACCCAACCCTTGTTATTAAATTATTTTGTACCTTTCAAAAGTGTATACCAAGAAATTCTGACCACAATGCATATCTGATTAACATGTTGTCGACATATACAAATAGAAAACTACTAAACAGTGTGTTTCCCATGAGTTCACATTAATCATAGGTTGTTTTCTATAGTTTTGATCATTCCATAATGTTTTAGTGTTTTAAAAAACTAAAAACGCATTTACTAACTTAACAGGAAACTCATATTTTAGATTGATGTTTCATTGGTTCCAACATTTAAAAATTAAATATATGTTCATCATCTAATGATTTCAGCGAAATCTGACAATTTTTCTTTGTTTTTACCCCCATGAAACTTGTTTTAAAAGTATTTTGTACCTTTAAAATTTGAATAATAATTCATTCAAAAGACAACACATGTGGGATTGATGTTGTGATTGTTCATACATGTAAAAAATCCCATCGGTTTTTGTACCATGATCTCACACCAATATAAAGTCACATTTTATGGTTTTGACCATTCTACACATGTTTTAGGGTTTTAAATCTGTAAAAATTCATTTACAAACATAAATGAAAAATTGTAATTTGGAATGACATGTCGCACGTTCCTATATTTCAAATTTGTATATATAATCATTTTCCTATGATTTCATGGATATTTGACATCAGTTTCCACATTTTTATCGCTCCCCCCCCCCTAGACGCTTGTTTTTAAAGGCATTTGTACCTTTTAGAAGTGTATACAGTGTAATTCCAACTACACCACACATCTAATTGATGTGTTTCCTACATATACACATTTAAAAATAATTATAGGTGTTTTAACATGATTTTACATCAATCATAGTTTATTTTATATGGTTTTTCCTTTCAACACTCATTATTATGTTTGAAAACACTAAAAATGTATTTAAAACCCTAATGTGCAAACAATAATTTAAAATGATGAATCGAAAGTTCCAACATTTTACAAATAAATATATTATCTTTTGACAATAAATTATCCATCACATCAGAACCCATTTAGATAAATGAGTTTCATAAACACTTCACCATAACATAACTCAGGGAAAAGAATGAGGTTTCATAAGTATAAATCCATTATAAACATAAAACATTTACATAAATAATAATAATTTTATCCTAGGGTGATATACCCAGTTTATCATAATTAACTAAAAATAATGTCATATTACATGAAAAATTATTTTTTTGAAACATCACTTGAAATAATCATTGAGGAAAATAACCATTAATTTAAGAAATAATTTTTCTAATGGGAATTGTAAATACAAAGGAATAGAAATCATTGAAAAAGAATTATAACCTTGTAAAGGAAGCATCAATTATATAAGGTTTCATGAAAGAGTACAAATACGTTCATCCAGTATAAGTTAAAAAATCATTTTATACTTTTTTTTGAAAAGTAAATAGTACATCATTTAGAAAATGAAAAAATTATTCCCTCAGCACCATTTAGTAAAAAGTAAAACATGGTTAAAAATAAAATTAAATATTCATAGAATAATAGTGAACTAATTTTTGATTTTTGTAGAAACCATGGTCACGTAATCAAAATATTCTCCAAAGGAGACATAAAATAAAATATTCCCAAATATTGATGATATTGTGAAATAAACCCTTACGAATTTATAATAATTTGATTTGTATTCCCTATGTAAGAAATAAAATTATATAGATGTTTAAATACAAAGATATTTTGGACAATATTCATAATAGTAATTGATGGTCATTATATACACCATACAAAATAAACAAGTAGTGTATAAGGCATGTGTCTCCAAGAAATAAATGTGAGACAAAAGTCACTTAACTCAAATATTGAATTTCATTGTTAATATTAAAAAAATTAATAATAATTATGGATATATTATAATTTTATACCAAATCCATATATCAACGATACCATGTACGATTTTTTATAACATCTCATCACCATTTTATTAATAATTAAAATCAATGTTCGAGGTGATATCTGCTTCGTTTTCCGAGCAAGATTCAGTTTGGTAGTTCTGGTCCTCATACATTGATCTTAGTACCATACAATAAAGAATAATTCTTATTTAATACATATCATATATATTAATAAAATTCATCCTTATTACCACCCATATGAAATATACATGAAATGTTCATTACATCACATCTTGGAAATGGTAAGCCATACATACGGACAAACGACTATATTATCTCCAAAAAGATTAGGTGGTAAAAATTTCTTCACGATACTATCATTACAGAAGAATAACTATTTTGTAAACATCATTTATAAAAATTAAAACTTTAAAAATTCCCACTCATAAAATATAGTTATGAAAAATTAATTGTATCTCTACACGGAGATGATAAGTCATATGTATGCATGAGCAATACTTTTACTTCTTGTTCAATAGAAAAGGGGATATATAATGGTTTATTCATAATCAAAATAATTTTTTTGAATATTTAAGATTATAAATTTATTATTTTATGATATATATCATATATTTATAATATTTATATAATAGTATAAAAGGTGACTGATTGGTTATAGTGATTGCCTCTTCTTCGAAATTGCTCCTTTGGATCTCCTCTAAGGGACTCTAGAAAAATTAATTTGGGAAGAAAATAACCTATAAATTTTGTATAGGTAAGTTTATAATATAATACATCATAGTTTGGTAAACTTATAAGATTCAATTTATTGAAATGGAATGAGGTAGGATACATCCTTTTATAATGAAGGTGATGAATGCTTTTAGGATTTATCAAAATAACAAATTATAATAAATTAAATATTAATCAAAATAACTAAAAATTTAAAATTATTAGATGATAATTTGTGGTATTCTTTTAATAAAATAAACCAAAATATGTTTAACAAGTTTTTGTTCAGTTCTATGCCTTATCATTTTGATTAACCCTTAGTTAACAAATTTTAATTTTAACTATGGTAACAACAATTTCAATATTAAAAGGGGTATATTTTCACTTATAAGGTGTAAATTTAACCATTAATGGTAATTTTATTATATTTTAGACCATAATTTATCCCATTTGTCTTTATTTTGTATTTTTATTATTTTTAACAAATTTAATAAGAAATTATATTATTAAAATATTAATAGTGTCAATTTTGACGTTATTCATTACAATAACTTCATGAAAATCAATACAAGAATATTACACTGAAAAAATTAATTTAACACCCCCATAAAATGTCATATTAACCTATAAATATTTCGTATAACCATAATAAATTAAATTATATTTCATTTAATATTTTTATTACTACTTAATTGAGTTTTTCATCAAATGAATAATTACTACAACATTATTGTATAAATATTTATGCAAATTATTTCTTCACTAAAAATGAAAGATTAATTTCCAAGATGTGGAGAATACATTTATATTTCATAATAGTATATATAATCTAAAATATATTCTATATAACCTCATATTAAAAAAAAATATACTCATTGAATTTAATAGTGTACAATTTTTCCACTCCCTTTGATTTTAATAATATATAAGTCATTTTCTTATAAAAGTTTCCAATAAATTATTAATTAGACAATTATTTATTAAATATTGTATTAAATTCCTCAAATAATTGTTGAAAAATTGTTAGGATAGTTTCTAATATTTATTACATTATATTTACCCTTAATTACCATATTAACCTTTAATTTTGGTAATAAAATTTTCTAAAGTTACTATTTACATTGTCCAAAATTAATAGTAAGTATTTAATAATTTTAGAAATTATGATTAAAATTATAGAATAAATTTTTACAAAATTCAAAACACATAAATGGATAAAATTAATTTAAAATTAATCCCATGTACGGGGTGATTAAACATTTTTTAAATGTTAAAACATTCAAAAGACTAATTTGTTTATATATAAATTAAATATAAAAATGATTTTAATGGAATACATTGAATTAAATGACATAAAATTTATCTAATTGTACATTAAAATCAATCAAAATAAAATTTTTACTCGATAAATTATTTTGATTAAAAAGCTTATTTCAATTAAAATTCAGTATTTTTCATTATTCATAAAAAACAAGAAACTTATCAAAAAATACCAAAAAGGACACCAAATAAAAATTTGATATCCCCCTTCCAAAAAAGTATATTTTTTCAAATAGAATTTTTAAAATTTTCATAAACTATATTTAAAATATGTTCTCCATTAAAATTTAGAAAAAGTCTATTTTTAGAAAAATATAGTTTTAAAACATAAAACTATATTTTTTTTTAATATTATGTATAGAAAATGGATAGGATAAATTTTTAACATTAAATTTAATAATTTATATATATATACATATATTATCAGTATAATCTAAAAATATTTACTTATTTATTTTAAAGGTATAAAACATAGTCATGCGCATTTAAATTGTTTTTTAGAAAAATATTTCCTTTTGATTTTAAAAGGGTTTTACATTTGTAAAACAAGATTTCATAATTATGTTAATACTATCCATAACTATAATTTTTATAGATGGTTTATAATTGTATTATTTATGTAATTTCAATAATATAATTATTTTTTACAGAAGCTCAGTGTTGCGTGTAACGCATACTAAGACGATGTTGCATGTAGCATAAGAAAAACATGGTGAAACATATAATACAAGAAATCAAATAAATTTAATTTATTTTCAAGTGGTTATAAAAACATGGGTCGTTACATTATATATCAATTATAATGAATTTATCCCTCTAAATTCATTTCTTTGATATCAAAATATGAAGACACCTCTACCTTATCACATCCTCAAGTTCACATGTAGCTTCATCAAATTGGTGGTTTTACCACAAAACATTAACTTTATGGGTGGTTTTGTTTTGTAGAAAATTATCAATACAATCCAAAATCTCTACAATTTGTTCCTCATAAGAAAAATCTTTGCCTATCAGCAATACCTTTGAGTTTAGTTCATATGAAGGATTGGGTATGTACTTCCTCATGATAGGTACATGGAACACATCATAAACATGAGATAAATGCAGTGGATGTGACAATAAATTATCTAACATCCAGATACAATAAGGATTTTAAAAAGGTCTGATATACCAAGGGATTAGATTTCCCTTCTTTATAAATATCATTACTCTATTCCATGGATATATTCACAGAAATACCTTGGCACCCACTTCAAACTCCATATCTTTCTAATGATTTTATGAATTTTTTTGCCGAATCTAAGATTCTTATTTGTGTTGATAAATAGATATGACATTTTCTGACATTTTCTCTGCTACATCATATCCCATTAGATTTTTTCCCACAAAATCCTTCCATATCATTATTGTTATGCACTTCTTACCATAGAAATCTTCATAAGGAACCATCTGAATGTTGGAGTTAAAACTATTGTTATAGAAACATTATTCCAAAAAAACATTTTGACCCCAAAAAATATTGAAATCATAGATAAATCTCTAAAAATATATTCTAGAGTTTGAATTTTAATCTCAGAATGACCATATATCTATTAATGGTAAGTAGTGCAAAAACATAACTCTGCATCCAGGTCCCATTGAATATTTTAACAAAACATCGAGGTAAACCTCAGATATCATTTTGATGCAATGGAAAGTGGTACTCTAAGAAATCATACCACTTCATATATATATATATATATATTCTTTAATGTTGATCAGGATATAATTCGTCCCAAAAATCAATTATGTGTGATAACTTTGTATGTGGATCAACTATAACCCATAATACATTATGGACATTATATGTTTTGGGAACTACAACAAAAAAATACATGGTTATGTTTGACAATTTCCAATCAGGTATGGTTACTGGTTGTAACGTCCCCTTATATTTCTGTGTCTCAACTTTAGCTTGTAGAAAAAATAAGTACTAAGAAACATACTTTGTAATAACTTTCTTTATTCCATCCAACCAAAAATATTATTTCAGGTATCTATACATCTTTGTTCTTCCAAGATAAATATAGAATGATGAAATATGAGATTGATCCAACAATTTCTTCTTAAAACATTGTATATGAGGAATATATATGCGGTTCCGGAAACTTATTATTTCTTGAAAATCATGGTTAAACTCAAGAAAAAATTTAACCTTCTTTTTTAGCTCCACTTATTCATTATGTGCCGATTTAATATTTACATGGACAAATGGTTGAACAATAATCTAGGCCAGACAAGATTTCTCCCTTTCCATTAAGATTTACAAATCAATCCTTCGAAACCCAAAAAATATTGAGACTTTTGTGATCCTCAAAATTGACAAGATAGTATGTTCCTTTTGACTCAAAGAATCTTTGACCTTGTTCTCTTTCCTAGTGTGATGGTGTATTGATAAATCATAATCTTTAATCAGTTCCAACCATATTTTCTAGCACATATTTAACTCTTTATGTGAGAATATATACATGAATATTTTGTGATCAGTATATATATCACACTTTTATCCAAAAATATAATTTTGCCTTATCATTAATGCAATGATTACTGCAACTAACTTCAAATCAATAGTTGTGTAATTTTTCTCATGAACTTTCAGTTGTCATTAGGCATAAGTTATAACAATGTAATTTTTATTATAACACATATCAATACCTTCTTATATGCATCACTGTAAATTAAATATCCTTATCCACGATAAAATAATGAATGAATATTTGAACTTGCTATTATTCCCTTTTGTTCCTTAAAAGTTTCATCACATTCACTCATCCAGAGGAACTTGGTTCCCTTCCACATTGACATGGTGAGTAGATTAGACTGTCAAGTGAAATTATGTAGAAATCCTTGATAATATCCTTATAAACCAGGAAATCAATATATTTTAGTTTCTATGGTTGTTCTTATCTTTTTATCAGTAACTTTTTTCCTTGAGGTATCTACTGATATAGCCTCAGTTGAGATTATATTTCCCAAAAATAAAACATTCAGAACCCAAAATTCACACTTTGTAAATTTTTCATAAATAATATCCTTTCTTGTGTTCCTCAGCACAATCCTCGATTGATCTTCATATTTATCCATTATATTTGAGGATAAAATAATATCATCTATAAATACTTCCACAAACTGATAATGATAGCCTCCAAATAATCTACTCATCATGTCTATGAATATAGAAGGGGAATTAGCAAGACCAACAGGAATCACCATAAATTCATAGTGTCCATGCCTTATTTGGAATGATGTGTTGGGAATGTCCTCCTTTTTTACCCTAAACTAATAACACCCAATATTAAGATCAATTTTAGAAAATTATTGAGCTATGCTTAATTGATCAAATAAATCATTGATACAGGGAAAATGATACTTTTTCTTGATTTTAATTTTGTTTTCCACCTAATAATTAATTTAAAGATGCATTTACCCATCTTTATTCTCAAAAAAATGGAATAGGTACACACCTAGGTGACACAATTGTGTGTATTAATCCCTTTTCAATATTATCATGGAGTTTCTTCTTTAATTCTAGTAAATAAACTGTGGCCATTTTATAAGGATTCTTTGAAATAGGCATATCACTATGTATGAGTTATATCTGAAACTAAACATTATGGTTATGTTGAATACTTGGAAACTCTTTTGAAAAAACAACAAAAAAACCTTCGTACTGTATGTGTATCCTTATTGTTGAGTTTCTTTCCCAAAAGATGAGATAGATAACCTTCATGTATATAAATTAAGATGCATAAGATAAAATAAATTTCTAATGGAATTTCATATTCATCCTTGCATCAATAACTGATCATAGGTTCATTAATATTATGTAATGTGACATACCTTCCTTGAAAATTAATATTATATCCATATAGTCAAATCCAATCCATTTCATTAATCGCATTGAATTCAACTATAGAGAGAATCATAATATTCACATGAAGTACTTTCCCATAGACATTAATCAAAGAAGAACTATATCCATGACATGTATCAATTGTTCCATTATGGTCCCTCAAAGAAAAATCAAAATTTTATTTTTCATGTGATGCTGTGATAACCCAAAAATTTTATTTAAAAATAAAAAAAGTGTGTGGTTCCATAATCAAATAATACACTAGTGGTTTTATAGTGGATGATATTTTTACCTTTCACCACATCATTCCCATAACCCACTTCAGTATTCATGATCACAATAGATTTACCATTTCATTGGTAATCATAGTTTGTTTTCATTAACATCAAAAAAATTTAGATTCATGCACTGATTATCATAATTTTCATACTTATTTAATTAATAGAATTGGTGTTTGGGTGGTGAATCAGTTGGCATCTTCTTTTCCCCTATTTAATTACTCATCATTTTCATTTCAATTCAACATTCATAGGCTTTATGACCTATATTTACACAATTAATTCTCCTCTAAATTCTATTTAAACACTTACATTATTGTTTTTCCCCTAATTTTTGACATTTAGTTGGATGAAATTTATTTCCACCATGTTATTTATTCAAGTTTTATTGAGACTCAATATTTCATTTCATATCAAATACATGGGAATGGTGGGTATATAAAATTTCAGTTTACACCTAAAGATCACATATAATAATTAATTCATATCTATCAATGTCTCGTATGTCTAATTCCCATTGAAGATTTAGTTTTAATTCCATGACAAGTAATTAAATCCTACTTTCTGGTTGGATAATAATACCTTAATAATACCTCATAAATATTTTAAAATTTTACTCATATTTACTAAGGGTTTCATAATAAATTTTCTTTATCTCAATAAAATCATTTTGTAAATTTTTATAATGATTTCGAGGGTGGTACTTTTGGAAAATATGTTCTTGAACTCAACATGTTTGGTGGATTTAATTTATTCCTCTTACATCAAATTATTTACAGTATTCCACCATTGATCTGCTTTGTATTATAGATGATAAAAATCTAGGGAAGATATTTTCATGTCCCGAGCATTGAATAATCGAAAATATCTTCTCAATGGTTTTGATTTATCACTCTACCAATAGTGAGTTGGAAGATCCACTAAAATTTGGTCGATTCATCCCCATGAAATATTCAACTGTACATCGTTCCCTTCTTGAATCATTTTGAAAACTATTATTATTCATAGCATATGAAATTTGTGTAATCATGGAATGATAGTACTGCATTCTATATCCATAACATTTTGTTACTCAGGTGAACAATCAATTAATTTTTCATCACATTCAGCATTATCACAATTCCTTTTGTTTCAATCCATTGAATAAAACCATAATTTATATTTTCATAAATAAAAACCATATTGAGGATTACTGAAAATTCATTTATAAAATGTATTTAATCGTGACCCCATCAATGAAACCATTGGTTTTAACCTAGGTCATTCATAATCATTAGAAAAACTATGGGTTTTATCCTCTACATAGACTTACCATTAGGGTTCTTGCTAAGGTTTTTCCCATTCTTGTTTCCAAATTTATACTAAACCATTCCTTAGAAACCTTCTATAATAACGCAATCTTTTAATACATATATATCACAAATTTTAAGATAATTAATCATTTCATAAAATAATAATAGTCTATAGATCATAAAGTTCCAGTGCTTTTGTAAACTGAAAAACATAAAAAATTGGTTCATAAAAAATCTACATCATTTCCTGCATATTTCTTCATAATTAGATCTCATTTAGCATTTCACACATAATATTTTTCTCATATCCCTGTGGAAAGGAAATATAAGAAAATGATTATATTAGATGCTCAATTAGTATAAACATGTAAGATCTCATTGCTTATCTAATGAATGAATATGATAATAAATATGGTCCTGTGATCATGAGAATAACATACAAAGTTCTTAACCAAACTGTCATGGATCATAAACATGAGTTATGGCATTAAACATTAAAATATAACATAATAATGAAAAATCAGCATAAATAATTCATGAAGTATTTGTTTAAGTCATAAATTTGAGTGGAATTATCATAAGAATATAAAAAAATTCATTTGTAAAGGTTAAATATGAAGACTCTCAAGTCATGCGTCATTACCTGTTTCCCTTAATAGATCAAGTACATCGACCTATTTCTAATTATATATCAAACACATTGACTTTTTCCCTTAATTATTTCATGAGATATAATTATTTACCCAATTAATTAGAGGGATATATAGTTACCTTCTATTACTTAATGAAAACTATATATATGTGTGTTGTAGGACCATAAATAATTCATTACATCATAATCCATGCTAATAAATGAGTTTATTAAACACTTCCTTATTACATAAATCATATAAGAGAACCAGGTTTCATAATTATTAATTTATCATAGCCACAAACCATTCATAGAAAGGATTTTAATTCTATCCATGGTTTATATCCCTAGTAAACAATAAATCCTATAGGGAAAATTATTTTTTGAAATATCAATTGAAATAATTATTGAGGAAAATATCGTTTCTTTTAAGAAAATATTTTATTAAAGAGATGTGAAATAATAAAGGAAAATATTTCATTGAAAATAACCATTTAATATTATAAATTGAGCTTCATGGAATTAAAATGTCAAGAAATAGGAAAAATATATTCATGTTTTAAAAGTTAAAAATCATTTCTTTGATACTTTTTCTGGAAAAGTCACAAAGTACCGCATTTTGAAAACAAAAAAAAATCCTTTCAACCCATTTAGTAAAAAGTAAAACATGGGTTAAAATAAAATTTAATACTCATAGGATTTTAGTAAAGCTCATTTTGATTTTATTTTTGAAAACATGTACATGGAATATAAATATTCCCAAATAGAGATATAAAACAAAACAATTTTGAATATTAATGAGATTATTACATTAACAATTACTAATTTTAATTAGTTGAATAAAATGCCCCATGTAATAAGAAATATTATATGGATTTGAAAATACCATAATATTCAAGATAATAAATTTAATAATATTATGGGAAATATATACACTATTCAAAATAAATAACTAGTGTATAATACATTTGTCCCACATAATTAAAACTGAGATAAAAATTATTTACCTCATGTATCATCTTTCATTGTTCATGTTAAAACCTCTAATATAATAAATATTAATTTATTATAAATTAATTATATAATAATATATCAATCATACCATGTATGATTTTTTATAATGTCTTATCAACCATTTATTAATAATTAGAATCACTATTCTAGGAGATATCTGCTTTATTTTCCTAGCATTTGTCAGTTTGGCAGTCCTGGTACATATAATTTGATCATGGTCCCAAAATTTCTAGAATCATTATTATGTTATATATATTATACATTTTCATAAAATATATCCTTATTACCACCGATGTGAAATGTATATGAAAAAAAATCACATCACATTGTGGAGATGGTAAGACATACATACGCACAAATGACGTTTTCATCTCCCAAAATATTAAGTGGTAAAAAAGAATATATTATATTATCATTACATAGGTATATTTATGTCATAAATATCACTTATAATTATTAAAACCATCATAATTACCACTTATTAAATATGTTTATTAAAAATTAATTGTATCGCTATATGGAGATAGTAAGTCGTACGTACTCATGAGCGACGCTTTCACTTCTTGTTCGATGGGAAAACAATTTGATAATGGTGTATTCATAACCATAATAACATTTAAAAATATTTAATATTATAAATTTATCTTTTTATTTTTTATATATCTTAGATTTAGAGGATGTATATAAGATTATAAAAAGAGTGTGATCGGTTAGACCGATTGCCTCTTCTTCAAAACGGCTCCATTAGATCTTCTCTAAAGAAAACTAGAGTTGGTCCTTTGGGAAGACTTTAACCTCTATAATTTGGATAGGTATGTTTATAATATATATTTATATATATATTTTTAATCAATAATAATCAATGTGGTTAAATGAGATGAAAGGTTTGGTGTTCTTTTATATTGAAGGTGTGGGGCTCTTTTGGAATTTCTCAAAACATTAAATTATAATAAATTAAATCTCAATCCAAATAACTCAAAATTGAATGTTATTTGAAGATATTTTGAGGTATAATTTTAATCCCATAAAATTATATATTTTTGGCATGTTTTCGTGTAATTGTAAACCATATCAACTTTATTAACCCTTAGTTAACCTATTTTAATTTTAGCTATGGTAACAAGAGTTTCAATATTAAAAGGTGGATATTTTTACTTATAATTTTTAAATTAAACCCTAAATGGTAAATTTATGATACATTAGAACATTTTTTATCCCATTTTTTATTATTTAGTATTTTTATGATTTTAACAAATTAAATAATATTTTATTTACCTAAAATATAATTTTCATAAAATAACATTAGGTTCAATTTTTACACTATTAATTACATTGAATTTTAAAAAATGAATGAAAAATGATAAATTTGAAAAAATTAATTTAATACACCCCAAATATGTAATATTGATGTGTAAAATTAAATTGTCACTTTAATTAATTTATATTATATTTCTTGTAATATTTTTAATATCACTTAATTGAGTGTTTCATCATTTGAATAATTTTTTCATCATAATTGCATAAATATTTTTGATAATTATTTCATTAATGAAAATTATAAATAAATTTAAAATATTTATATAAACCATTTATATTTCATAATAATATATATATATATATAGTCTGTAACATTTTCTATTTAACACCATATTTAAAATATATAACTTATTAAAAGTAAGTGTGTGATATTTTGTCACTCTATTTGTTTTAATAATATCTAATTCATTTTTCTAGACTGTTGTCCATTAAATTTTTAAATATATAACCTTATCGGTTAAAGGTAAAATTAAATTCATATAATAACATTTATTAAAGGTTTTTGGATTTTTTTAATATTTATAACATTGTTTTTCCCCTTAATTTCCTAAATGACCCTTAATCATGGTTATAAAATTTACTAAAGTTACTATTCTTTTATTCCAAAACTAAAAGGGACATATTTACAAAATTATGAAATTCATTCCCCGAATATTTAATCCATTTTTCAAAACAAAAAATATATAAATGGATAAAATTTATTTAAAGTTTATCCCACATATGCGGTGAGAAAACATGTTTTTAATGAAATGAAATCTAAAGGATGTAATTGTTTTTATATCTATGTTCAATGTGAAATTGATTTAAATGACCTAAATTTTTTTACATGATATAAAATTTATCTAATTTTACTTATGAACCCATAAAAAATATAATTTAATACAATAAATTTTATAAATGAAAATTTTTATTTCAATTAAAATTCATTATTTTTCACATTTCATAAAAACATGAAACTTATTTGAAGAATACCGGAAATAAAACCAAAGAAAAAATTGATATCCCTATTTCAAAGAAGATTTTTATTTTTTCGAAAATAATTTAGAAAAGTTTTAAAAAATGGATTTAAAACAACTCTACCACCAAAAGGTAGAAAAACTATCTTCTAAGAAAAATACATTTTTGAAGAACATAATAATAATTATTTTTTATATAATGTATTGAAAAAACATAGGATAAATTCTAAAAATTAGACGTAATATATTATATATTTCATTAATTAATATAATACAAAAAATGTTGATTTTTTATTTTACTATTAAAAAACACACTTGTGGGTATTTAATTTTTTTTCCATAATAATATTTCATTTTAATTTAAAACAGGGTTTACATGTGTAAACCATATTCTAATAATCCAGTTAATATTGTTCATACATGCCATTCTAATATATATGTTATAATTTTTATGTTTAAATAATTACAATAATGAAATTTTCTTTCGTAAAAACTCAATTTTTTCATTTATTGCAAACTAAGTTAGTGTCACGTGTAGCACAAGGTGAACTTGGGGTAGTGTATAACACCATACATCAAATAAATTTAATTTTTTTGGAGAAAATATCATAAAAACTTAGGTAGTTACATGATTTACCATCAACATTTTCCGTCCAAAATTAATGGGATAGTTGTATTGTTGTTTCTCAATCCAATATTTTTTTTGTATTGTCGAATACACCACAATATTAGTAGTAACCATGGAATGAATACATTCCTCAGAAATATAAATACTATCCAGATTTTTGAACTTGTTTCTCACCAACCATATTATCTTTATTGTAATAATAATGTTGGAAACCAATATTTTTATTATCATCCAGAATCTGATTCATTAATTTAGATTTATTTTGTGCCTTATCAAAGCCAGAAGTAGCAGTTTTTTTTTCAAACTCATTGTTTTTTAAAATTTATAATTGCTCTTCATTGATGGTTCTGGTAACATATATGACTTTCCCACCTTTCCTTTTCCTATAATCGGCTTCAAAATTCTTTCCAACCATTAAAGGTAACTTTTTATCCTTCATATGTTCACACATTCTATAAATTTTACCAACTCTAGAGATAGATTTTTTTAAAAAAATTATTCATTACATATCATTATAATTTTTTTGTTGAATAAGTTCCAAATATTCTTTCTTTTCATTCAATTTTACATTAATATTTTTTTCTAGTTATTTTACTCCTCAATATACTTTAGAAAATTGGCCTCTTCAAGTAATATAACTTTATCTTTAAATGGATATTCATGAATGTTTTATATAGGAAATTCCTTCTTAAACTACACGATTTATTTTTCAATTATTCCAATATTTCTCATAAATTACATCAGTTATCTCTTTATAAGAAAATATTACTCAGTTTCTTCATCTTCTTCATAACTAATTATTTCATCACTAGAAAATACCTCATCATTAACTATTACAATAAAAATAATTTCTTCAGGAACATTAGTTAACATTTCCATTTCTAATTCCCAAGTGTCAACAATAGAAAAATAAATATTTTACTTTTCGGTTTATATAACCTCTTATCCTTTTAATTGGGGTAATATTTTCCAACATTTTCCATATAAGAACTTCTTGTACTTTTTTATTATTCATCACTTTCTTCTTCATCACTCTCTTCCATATCCCCTCATTAATAAAAATTGTAAAAAAGGTTCCCAATGGATCCAAATAAAAGTCATTTTAAGTTAAGATTCCCTTTATACATTCTTGTTCCTATTTTCACATTTTTTTGAAAATCAAGATAAAAACTCATCAATATTGTTACATACCTAATTTTTGGATTCAGATTCAGTAACTTATTCTTCTTATAGAATATTCTTTTAATTTTCTTTCATGGTATATTTCAAGGAAATTTCATGACAAATTTTTTTTCCTTTCATAACATTCTATATTCTCATTCAATAAGTAATGAGAGTACTATGATGGTCATTAAAGTTAGTGTTTCGTAATCCCTATCATCGAAAGATGAAACATTTTCATCAAACATATTAAGAAGAATGATCAATATCATTTAAATAAAATTTGATTATTTTATATTCTCACCAAAACATCTGATGGTGGTTAAAATTTTAGTCACCATTGTATAAAAGTCACCAATAGATTTTCCCTCTCCCATATTATGATATTCATGCATAAACCTCCAGATTTTTATCTTTTCCTTCTTCACATCTATATTACCAACACAAATATTCTTCAACTTATCCAAAATACGTTTGGTTGTTGTAACTTCATTAAATCAATGAAACTCACTTTCGGAATGTGGTGAGAGTAAAAAACTTTTTTCACTAACATCATTCTCAATATTTTCATTATTCACAACAATAAGAGGATCATTATCAAAATAAGGAGGAAATACATCTTCATAGTCTTCTAAAGCATCATACTAAAGAGTCTTATGATATTTTAGAATTTTATCATTCCAAATGTGATTAATATTATCATTTAATATCAGAATCCTCATACTGTTCACATAACATAGATTCTCGATAACAAATTCCCATAAAAAATTTCATAAAAGAGTTAAACAATGGGATCTAAGACATTGATACCAATTGTTAATGGCCGACCAGAATCAATGTTTCACTAATAATGGTGGAGATTTGAATCATTCTTTTAAGTTTCCTTTATTTTTAGAAGACCTTTACCACATGTTAAATAATTATCAATTTTATAAAAAACAAAAAAAAATCAAACATATAAAGGAAAACAATTATGAATAAGCATCACTTCTCAATAAGAGTATATATGTCCATGGAATGCCTTGAAAATTTTCCAATTCCACACAATCCACTAGAAAACAATTTTTTTCTATGGATAAAATAGGTATGATATACCATTACATGTGAGTCAAACTATGTTTAGTACTACTGTTCATGTTCTTCTTATATCACAATATATTTATTAAAAGTTTATATAAAAAGTAATTAAACCTTCATTAGTTGGTTAAAAACATTATGTGTTCCCTTATCAAATTTCATTATAGAACCTTAAAAACAAAATTATTCACTCTCTAACCCAACATCATGTAGAAATAACCTTTCTATACATTTATATAAAAACTTTGTATGTTGGATGATTTTAATATCGGTGTCTGATACCTCCGTCTGGAAAACAAAGAAGAACCAATACCGTAGAAAACATTCTGTACAGCTTCACATTTCCATAGAAATCTGTATCTAATTACATGGTCTAATTTGGTAATTCTAGCCACTATACTTCATTATTTTTCTTCTATCTAGAAACATCCTTGGGAAGGCTCTATCCAGAAACCTCTTCTCTCTTTCAAAAAATTCGGATCTCTCTCTCTCTTCACATGTGATTAGTACTAGTGTAAAAAAGTGTAATGAGAATTTTAATATTTATAGGTTCACCAAAATGTGTTTGGTAAGGAAACTACATTCAATTTCATACACAAAAAAATTTCTATAATCATTAATTTCATTTCACTTCAACTTTATCTATAACACTTTCAATGCTTCTCCATTCATCTCAAACCTTCTTGAATCTTCTCTGAACCTCAATTTGCTTCATAATTTCTAACCATTATTCTAGATGATTATTTATTCTAATTCTAAGTTGATTCCACTTATTCTTCATTACAATGTAAACATATCAAAACTAAAGAATTATCGTTATGATGATCCCTTGAAAAAATAAAAAAATCCTTATCAAAGAAACTCTCAATAAAAAATGAAATTTTTATATTAAAACATTGAATAAATTCTTACAAAAATATTTTTGCAACTTCATTAAAATTTTGTTTCTTTGTTCCATAAACATCATTGTAACTTATAATGGTATCCAGAGATCCTCAATAACACTTCCGCACCAAATTCAAAACTACCTTGATAATACTTCTTCAACATTTCACATTTTTTCTAAATGGTTCTCAACTTCCTCAGACGATCTCTGATGAATTACAATATTTGATGTCTTGTCATTGTTAACATACATTTTAGGTATCTATATATATTTTCATACATGAATCAGTTTCAACAAAATCTTCTATCATATATACATGCACATAAATTCCTTCCTCTAATTGATTGGTGGCATATCATGTCTAATGGACTAGTGTCAGAAGAAAATTCTTTCATCCAGACATCCCAACTAAAAATTCATCATTTTAACTTCTTTATCTGATTGAAAATAAAATATAATGTATCATACAATATTATGGATCTATTAGTCAGTTCTTCAATAAAATTACGACTTCAAAAACTTCAAAACACTCAAGTGTTCCTTTTTCTAGACACCCCTCTTGTATCAGGATGACTTCATGGCTTTGAGAATATAAGGATCTATATGGAATCATCATAATTTCATTGTAATGTTATATGACATTCCATCCTTACAACTTCTTCTCCCCCTTTCATTCATAAGTCTTGTGTCACAGGTTTCCTAAAAAACATAGGAAATTTTTTAATAATAATGAATGAAAAGCATCATCGGATTTAGTATTGAGATATTCAGACTCTGATACCCATACTCACACCAATTTAAATATTATTTTCAGACAAAAGATGAGTTTGAAAAACCTATTCACCCAAAAAAAATCTACATCATAGAAAAATAAAATTGATGAACATTATTTTGAAGAGTTTTCCTGATCATATGATTATAATTAATAACTTCTTTCCTATCATCTGATCACCAAAACATAAAATGTAAGGTGATATAATTCCCTTCACTATTCTTCAGAACATATTCCTCATATTTACTATTGAAAAAAAATTCAACCAAAACTCAACTTTGGTCCAACATAAACAACAAATAAATTTCAATTTCAATTACATTAATTAATTTAGGGAATATATATCAAACATGTGTGTTCAATATTTGAACTTTTCAAGTACCAAACATTTATAGTTATTTTTTTGAGTTTTATAAATTAATAACTTTTTTAATCCCTATAGTAAATTAACAACGCCCTACAATATGTCAAATGTTTTGCATCATTTCTAGGGAAGGTTGTAGTTAATATTATTCTTATTAAGAACTGTGATAAATTTTTTTATTTTAATTCTTTATTTTTTATATGATCATGTCATGATTTTTTTCTAGCTAAAAAATGTTACACCACTACTAAACTCATGTGAAATAAAAATTAAATGATCTCACATACAACCTCGTCCTAGAGAAGACATTAAACAAAAAATGAATAGATAAGGAACATACAGAACAAACATAAAAAGTTATAGTAGTGAAGTTATTCAACCACCACTAGGGATTCACAGACTTATAGATTATGACATAGACTTATTCATAGGAATTCATCCATGTATTTTGGTTCCTCGAATCAATTAACTGTATTTTTAGATTAAGCCTATAATAATACAGATGTTGTGAATCCGAATCCAATTTTTGGACTACCACGTGGGGATATGAATACACACATAGGAGTTTTTTATGAACTCAACACCACTTTTCAATTAAAATTTGTCTTAAAAGATGTTGTAAAACTTAGTTTTTTTAGATACTCACTACAAGAAAAAACTACATATTGGATTCATAGCCTCCTTTATCATGAACCAACCCCGGTCGACCCCGAAACAGACACCCAGTCCAATATAAGCCAAGGCCTGAGAGGCACCCCTGGTCTTCCTTGGCTGCAGATAGGCGCTAAGGTAATAAATAGAGTACACAAAAGGGAACAATTTTCCCTAATAATTAATAAACTGAAGAAGAATAATTATAAAATAACATCCTAATACATTTCAATTAAATAAATAAACATTGATTTCATTTTTTATATACATTATATAAATATAGTTTTCTATCAAAATTTCATTTAAAAAATATAATCAAAATCCATTTCCCTCATAATTTTAAATAATATTTCATTCATAGGGGAGAGATAGGATTATAAGGAAGACAGGGGGAGGGAATCAAATAGTAAACATTCATTTTTTCAATAATGTGACAATGGGAAAAACACTTTTTCTTTCAAAAAATATTCCTTGAATCCTTTTTAACAAAACCACACATTCACAATTTTCCTAGAAAACAAAAAAAAACCAATTACAAGGAATATAGTCTCATGGAGAGGGAAATAGGATAATGGAACTAATGTCAGAGGGACATAGGAACACCTAGGAACTCAAAGGAGAATCAAAATATAATATACATGTGACTCATCCCAAAGTCATGCACTTCCTGATGATATCATAATTCTTAAATTTCTGATCTTCTCCATACCTATCTTGAACGATGGGCCCAATCTAATAAAAATAGTTACAAAATATCGCCCTACTGTCGTCCACTAGCTAGTTAGTGAACTAAACTAGTGAAAAAATCATTCATATAAATACTTATAGCTATGATAGGATACATTATCTTGTTCATAAAGGGGTGTTCCAAATAATTCTAGGCAATAAACCATACATACATCCTATCATATAATTCACACAAACTAGCACCATCACAACCTCCCAAAGGAGTATCCCTTTACTTTAAACCAACTATCACAACAGTGGAGTCCAAAACCAAGGATATTTACACCTCTTTAACAACCAATTAATAAAGTGACTTAATCCTTGAAGTTTTTTCCAATAAAACCATTTCAAGAGTAACAATCGAGCCTCACAATACTTTCACATATCAACCATTTTTATAAATAATCGCGCACAAGATGTTTTCAAAACCAAATTCCACTAAGTATACATTTAAGAAACCCAAAATCATTATTTCACTTCCAAAAAAAATTTACAAGATCCGACCAAGAATTTTATCAAGAACATGTTGGAAAAACCCAGTAGAACCATTTAAGGAAATTAAAATCAAGTAGAAATTACCTCATTTAACATAAAAAATTATTATAAAAAATATATATCCCTATTTAACAACTAATGAAGGTGTAAAAATCAAGATAACAATTTAATATTAAATTTAACGGTGATATTCAATGGTATCCTACCACAAATCACTTTTACTTTAACAATTCCCTATTGAAATTAATCCACAAAGGTTCTGGGAAGAAAAAAAACACCCAAGCATCCCACAAAAGAAAAAACCCCAAATTATCACCACCCTATGCATGAAACTAGGCCAACAATTTTCAATAGGGTTAGAGGATATGGGTAAAAGCGAAGAAAAGTAAAGGATAACGAGAAGGGTTCCCTAACCTTTCGACCCAGGTGAATAATGAGAAGAAAACCACCTTAAATCCCAATTAGAGGAGGTTTGATGAGCCAAAATCCACCGTGGGAGGAATCCAAGTCATATGGTCAGAATGTGGGACGCTAAGGGAATAAACCCCATTTTAAAAGGAGGATAAAATCCCAAAATAACCTTTCCCAAATAGGTTTCATGGTTAGCTCGCATGATTTTACGAATCGTGAAATTATCCACTGTCTAGTTCTAGATGGTCTGCACAATTAAGTTGTATGGTTAGTCAAATTGTGCCCAAACCATGCAGCCCCCTTCAAACTTACTTCATGGTTAAAATAACTGTGCGACTTAATTGAGTTACCTATAAAAAGTTCTAAAAATAAACCTTTAACCACAAAACACATCTAACTCAAGGGGATAAACCATCAAACAAAAATAAACCAGCAAAAGGTTCCACTAGGAGTGTTACAAAGTAATTTTTCAAGCCAACTCCTATATATATTGTCCCATTAATAATTAAAAAGTATAAACACCACACAAAACATCTATGACACAATATTTAAATTAACAATATCCAAAACACCATATTTAATCCTAGAGAACCTGGATCCCATCAGATAAACTATGAACCAAAACAAGATTCGACCGAAAGTATTGAATTGAAAATCTAGGTGTGATAATTCTCCCCACCATTACTATTTCTTCCCCCAAAAAGCCAAAAAATTTGAAGTTTGTTGATCAAAGAAAAAATTTCACCCACTCATATTATTTAACTCCTCAAGTTGAGAAAACCTTGTAAAACACTAAGAAAATACACACACTTCTACCCAAAATTATTCAGCAAAAAAAAGCACTTCCTGCAAATGTATAAAAAGCTCAAAAAATGATAATCCCTTTTCAAATAAAACTATTCAGCCTACTAAAAAATCCCATCATTATCTTGGATTAAATGACTTTGAAGAAAAAACCCAAATTAAACTACCCATTGATGAGATACCTGAGAGGCTAAATCATATTTTTAATATGGGGAGGCCCAAATAGAATCCCCACCATTAGAAAACAACTAGCCCCAATTTATTGTATTAGAATTATCAATGAGACTTGCGGTGGGTCTCCCCACCATTTTTGAGACAACCAACATGGGAATTATAACATGATCCAATATAAGAACTCTCTGATAGGGGATAAAAACACCACCATTAGGGGAGGATTGGGTGGGAAAAAAAGAAATGACAATCAAACAACAACCAAAACCCAATTGATCCACAATGGGGAACTGTGAACAATAAAAACACTACAACATGAACATTTAGTCCATAAAATCTCTAATGGATGAGGTAAAGACTAAGCCAAAGCTCCCCACACCAATGGACGTTTCTTAATTATGTGAAAATATTCACTTTGATACATATGTTGGGATCTTTAAGGTTTGAAGAACTTTATACCCCACAATAAATAGATAACAATATTCGATTACTAAGACAAGAATTTAAGAGATAGAAATAGAAAAAACCTCCATTTAGAATATAATAGATTCAATATTTCTGAAAGAAAACATGATTCCATTAAATAAGAATTTATCAAGGGTTTGACAAAACCCCTCATTATAATTCAAAGAGAATGAAACACCATAAAACACCACAAAACACCACAAAACACCACCAAATACAACCATCAAAATAAAGAAACATTCTAATGAGATATACTATATTATGAGCCCAAACAGTGCCCCACTCCTATACCTAGACTAAGGTTTCATTCGAAGAGTTGGATCTGGATTCACACCACTTACTAAAAGCACCCTGATAGACTAGCTGCAAGTGACCCAAGAATCCACAAGTGTGGAAGGGTCTTGGAGAACATGGGCCGGATGGATTATTGTGACTGATATTACCACACTAATAAAAAAATTAATATATTCTACCATGAAGATGCTGATGAGAGGTTTGAAGGCCTCTTAATTCCCCTAACAGCACCACCAATATCAGGACGCTTCCCATTCTTCTTACAAGAATCTCCATCAGTGTTTCCAAATAATGGATGAAGGTTATCCATCTCATGAACACTTGCTTGAATAGCTACAACACAAATGGATTACCTCAACACATCAGAAAAAATGTCAATTTTATCTCTGACACCTTCAACAGTATATCAGGACAAAGCCCATTCTCAAAATGTTGAGCCTTCAAGGGATCATTCACAACATACCCCAGATCATATAGAACTAGATCAACAATGAAATGGTAGAACACCAACACCTGTCCAACACCCTGCTGAAGACAACACATCTCCATCATATTCTACAAAATATTCATTTCTGAAAGGTATTGTTGGATGAAATAATCTTTGAAGAACTCCCAAGTAATAACTTATTGAGGTTTGTTCTGAAACACTGAATTACACCATTTCTATGGTGGACCTTAGAGAAAAAAGATATAACACTTTACCTTTAATGAATCAGTAAACATAATGAAAAGAAAGTTTCTCTCAATAAATCACATCCACTCTTCTAATTTAGGAGGACTCTCTAGACCATAATAGAGACGAGGTTTTAACTTCTGGAATTCTAGAATGTAGTCTACATGTAGATCTGTAGGAAAGTTTGATAATGGTGCACCACCCATAGCTAGAACTTCAGTATCCATTAATTCATTGTGGGGTAGAGACTAATAAATAAGAAAATAATGAGCATAATCAAGACCAATTCATCAATAGTAATTCTTAATATCCAAAAACCACATAATAAAAATCATCCCAAAATCATAAGAAAACAAACTACACAACCATTGATCACCAAAAAATAACAATTTTCTATTTTATTTGAATCATTTTTCATAAACCATGAAATTTTTGAAGAGTTATACAATGACCAAAGGTATTTACTAGATACTCACACATTCACACTCCCATTCCTATCTGAGCACCCATCCACTCATTCCATCAATAGTCCACATTTTCACACAAATATTTGAATGTGGATTCTCACAAGAATTCCATAAGACAACCATAACTTCTTTTCCAATTTCAAAATAGAACATTCAAACCATGTTTTCTTTTATTAATTCACTTGGGATATATGTACAGTTAGGCCACATAGTTTACCAAATTTTGTGCCAACTGTGCACCCCATACTAGACAACATGGGCACCTGCACAGTTTGGCCACTCGATTTAAAAAGTTGTGCTCCAACAGTGCGAAAAGGTTACGTCATGAGGTCGTGTGTTCCCACATTCATTAATTGGGATTTGAATAACTATGTGTATGATGGGTGACCAAAACTATAAGAAAGTCATAGATCCCATGGTAAAGTGGAGTAGGATCCATAGTTTTTCCAAATCGTGCGCTGACCAATCACCAAGGGAAAACCCCCAAAATATCAAAATTAAACTCTAGATCACACCAAAATCAAAATAGAAACTGATAAAATATGAATGAATCAAAATAAAATCAATTCATCTTATTCAAAAAATCTACACTAATTCTGGAAACCTTATCCTATCAATAAATTTTTGACTAAAAAGTCATTTCTTCTTATTTAGAATGAATTCAAAAACTCCATTCAAAAAAATTTATATTTTCCAAACAACCAATTTTAATAAAATCATGGTTTTGATTATAAAAATACAATCCCATTAAACCATTTCTATTTCACCACAAAAATCATTTTACAAAAACCCACTTTTCGAAATCCTTAATTAAATTATATTATGAAAATCCATTTTAACCATTCCAAAAAAATCATTAACACTTTAAATTCATCTTCTAATAATTCTAAAACAAGAGTTTTCAAAACAATTTTATGAAATAAGGAATACCCAAAAACAACTCACATGGGGAACTAGTGTCAATTAGTAACATGGGAATATGGTTGGCCACCATATATTAATCACCCCACCACCACGGAGTGTCCTTTAGGATCATTTCCCCATCTCTACATGGATTTATTGGCCCTACGAACTCATATAGGCCACATTCCTAACTCCCTTTTTCTTTCACAACAGCTAAAAATCCACAAGAATCGAAGTAAACAAACAAAACTATGCTTCCCATGGAATCCTGAGGATCAAAATGGGCAAGGGTTCATGACATCATTCCCATTCGGACATTTCGATCCCTAAAAATCCTACTCCTTCTACCTTGACCTCGTCATGTAATGATGGTTTATTTGAAAAGCAAGGTCCACTAAAGATCTGACCTACTCTGGTACTATTTTTTCATGAACCAACCCGGGTCAACCTTGAAACGGTCACCCAAGATGATCCATGGAAAGGCCCGAGAGTCATCCTCGATCCTCCCAGGCTAGCGAAAAGCACCAAGGATATCAATAGAGTACATGAAAGGGAATAATATCTCTCAAAAATAAATAAACAAAAGCAGCAGAATAATAATAGAGAAACCCAAAATAAATATGATTACCAAAGTAATCATCATTTACAATTGAAATTAAAATACAATAAACTATAAAAAAAGACACATAGAAAAACCCCAAAAAAACATAACCTAAAAACTGTGATATCACCATGTAACCCCGTTGGTCACTGTCAAACTCATAACCAACCATCGCTCAAGGTGATAAAACCATAGTTGGAACCTACAGATGAAACTAGAAATAAGAAAGAACTATAGGCGTGTATATTTAAACTCAATAGGTATGTCTGAATAAATCTATTTTGAATTCATCTTCATTAAATAAAGAAACATTGAATTTAGGTTTGAAATACATTATATAAATATAATATTTTCTAAACTTTTCATTTTAAATAATACAATCACATTCCATTTCCCTCATAATTTAAAAAATATATTTTCTTTATTGGGGAGAGTAAGGTTTATATGGAAGAGTGGGGAATCAAATAAGAAACATTCTTTTTTTCAAAAAATGGACAAAGGAAAAAACACTTATTATTTGAAAAAATATTCCCTGAAATATTTTTAACAAAACCACACATTCAAAATTTTCCAATAAAAAACCAAAACTATGTATAAGGAATATAGTCTCATAGTGAGGAAAATAGGATAATGGTACTAATTTCAGAGAGACATGATATCATATAGTAACTCATAGGAGAACCAGAACATAGTATACATGTGACTCATATCGAAGGAATTCCCTACCTGATGACATCATAACACCCCAATGCCCGATCTTCACCCTACCTGGTCTAACAAAAGATCCATATCCCATAGAAATAATAACAAAAAATCCCCTGAAATGCGGAATTAGATGGTGTGTTTGCTAAACTAGTGAAATAAACATTCTTAAAAATCCTCGTAGCTATGATAGGCTCCCATGTCATGTTCAAAAAAGGGTATTCCAAACAAAGCCCAAAAAAACCATACATACATTCTATCTTATATGGAACACTAACTAGAACAACCTAATCCTCCCCAAAGAGTATTCCATTTCCTTAAAACAATTATCACACAAGTGGAGTCTCAAACCTTGGACATTCCCACCTCATTAAAAACTAATAAGGAATGTTACTTAATCCATGAAGATTTCTCCAATAAAAAATTTTCAAAAGTTCTAATCACGCAAAAAAATACTATAACATATCAAACCATTTTATAAATAAAAATGAAAAATCCATTTTTGAAACCAATATCCACAAAGTAATGAATTTAAGAAACCAAAAAAACATCCCATTACTTCAAAAAAAATTACTAGATCCAATTTTTATTTTAATCAAGAACATGATGAGAAAAACCCCATTTCAACCATTTCAAGAAATTAAAACCAAGTATAAATCACCTCTTTTCACATAAAAAATTATTATAAAATTGATAAATCATTATTTAACAATTAAGGAATGTGTGAAAATCATGAAAATAATGTAATCATAAATTTAATGGAGAGATGTAAATGAATGTTATCTCAAATAACTTCCACTTCAACAATACACAACTGAAATGATTCCAAAAAAATTTCAAGAAGCAAGAAAATCCACAAGGGACCAAAAAAAGAAAAAATCAACAAATTCACACCTACCTAGGAATTCAAATTTTCAAAAAATGGACAGTAGGTTTGGAGGACGAGGGTAAAAAGGATGAAAAGAAATGGAGAATGAGAAGGGAGCCCTAACCTCTTGATCCAGGTAAATAATCACCATGAAATCACCATAAATCCCATATAGAATAGGTTTTTGGAGGAAAAAACCACCATGGAAGGAATCTAAGTCATAGGGTTCGAATGGAGGGGTGAGAGGGAAGAAACCCCATCTAAAAAGAATGAAAAAATCCCAGAAATCCTATTCTTGAGGGGGTTGCATGATTAGATAACACAGTTTAACAAACTATGAGCAAACCATGGAATTATCCTCTATATATCATTGGATGGGTTGTACACTTAGGCTGCATAGTTAGACAAACCAAGCATAAACCATGTAACCCCCTTCTCACATACTTCATTTTTAAAATAATTGCATAAGATAACTAAGAGATGTGGATAAATTCCCCAAAAATAAAATTTTTCACCTCAAAACTCAATCAATTTGACGGGATAAACCATCCAACAAACATACCCCATAAAAATGTGACACTTGGAGTGTTAAAAACTCATTTTTCAAGCCAACTGCTACTCATACCTTCCCACTAATAAAAAACAAGGTGAAACACCACCCAAAACATCCATGACTAATGTTTTAAATTATGAACACCCAAAACAAAAAAAATTAAACATTGAACACATAAATCCCAATAAAAAAATTAATAACTAAGATAATATTCAACAAAAAGGATATAATTGAAAATATGGGTGTGACATCCCTTCTCATTCCATCAAAAAATAGGATGATTTGTTGAGAAAATCTATGACCATATTTTTATGACGATATATATAAATGAACATTATGGTAGATATTTTAATTCTTAATAAAATTTATGATGATTCATTATATAGTGATAGGGAAATATTTAAATATTAATCTGGAAATTTCCAAATACATGGGATTGAAATTTGGATTCTTATAAATACATTTTAGAAAGTAATTTTGTGGGAAAATTGTTCAATTGTTGATGTTAGATTTGGAGGATTGATAATGATGACATCACCTGAGGAGAGCTATAATCTCTTGGATGAGATGACCAATAATAAAATTTATTTGAACATAGAAACCACCTAGATACATGGGGTGAACATGCTGGATAATAATAGGATGGTTTCTCAAAATGGAATCTATGACTTGGAAAATCGACGTAATGATGAATATTCTCAATCCCAAAGGTATGTGTACTAAATATTTGAATTTAATCCACTATAATAACCAAAACTAATTTTAGGGGTACAATCAACAACAACAATAAGTCTAAGTCTGTCAATGAAGAACACGTGGACTTTATAAAAAATCACCATATGGCCCCTCACTATCTATCCAAATAGACTCATTATAAGACACTTTGGATACATTCATGACCACCAGTAGGGTTATACTAAATAAAATAAAATAAAAATCAGAGATGTAGAAAGATTAATTTTAGTATTTGGAGCATCAAGTGGGTCAAATCACTAGGCATCTGGGAGAGATGTTGAGATAATTTTTAACCGCAGTTATTGAATAACACCCAATGGAATTTATGAAAATGATAACTCTATAAAGTGGATAAGTCACTAAGAATTAACCAAAAACAAGAAAAATCAAACAATAATAGAAGTATGAGAAATAATTTAAAGATATGGAAAATAAGAATAAGTTTAATGGTGAAAATGAACATGTAGTGAAAGATCTAACCCCATGAAAACTGCATTCACCATTTCTAGATAGGATAAAGCAGGATAAGCTAGATTTGAAAATAGGTAATTTTGATGAACAATTTAAAAATATGAAAATTATTATTCCTTCTACATAATATCTTTCAAATATAAAAATATACTAAAGATTCCTGAAAGTGATCGTGATGAAACAAGTAATTATGGAAGAGATTATAATAATAATACTCTTGAGAGAATTATCTGTGGTGGTTTCCAAATACTACCAAATAAAAATATATACAAGTATGTATTCCATGACTATATTTATCAGTGATAATAAATTTTGCAAATCAATATGTGATTTATGTGGGAGTGTTAATATATTTTGATACACCATATTCATGATCCAGGGACAAGATGGCATGTAGCCTACCGGAGTTTCACTTATATTTGCAGACTTAATAGTGATGTACCCCAAGGGTTCATAAAAGATATTATGTTTAATGTTGATAAATTATACATTCCCTTTCTCTTATTATTTCTTGATATGGAAATGGGTAAAGTATGTCTCATATTGGGATGACCATTTTTAGCCATTGGAATAGCAGTAATTGACGTGCAATGTAGTGATATGTGTTTGAGATTAAGAAGCGAACAAGTATGTTTCAATATCCATCGGGAAATGAAGAATTGTGATTTGAGAGTAGATAATGTTTTTACAGGAGAAAATCATCCCAAAGTTATGTTTATTGCTGAATTAAAAGAATAAAAATGGGTAGTTTCTATTTTTATAGTGGAAAATCTATTTAGAAGTATAGGGAAAAATATAGAAACTCTAAGAATCCAGAATAGAGACATTGGAAGTGTGACTAAATCCACCTAGTTTGGAAAAGTCTAGTAATTATGGATGTTACAAGTCCTTCCATTTTTATTATTAGGATTGTGGAGTAAGTGGTGGATCAGATCAATGGTAATTGAGAAAGTGCTCCCATAAAGTAGATTCAAGTTATTTAGAGGGAATCGATAAGGAACAACCTATATAGACAAGACACAATTAATATCATTCATGGAATGTGACAAAGTACTATCATTTCCATAATATATAAAACCATATAAAATTGATAGATGTAATAATGAGTTAATTAAATTATAAAAAATATTTTCAGGGTGGAAACCATTGTTTTATGATTTTCTTTATTTATTTTCTGTATTTTTTTGCAAGCATTCACCCCCAAATATTTTTAATTCCATTTATTTTGGACTTTAATTTAAATGGTGTATTTTTATTTTCAAAGGACCATAAAGGGCCCCACAGGAATCAAAAAACATGAGTAATTTGAAGAAGCTAAAATAACACTACACATATTGAAACCCATTTAAATGGTGCATACTAGGGAATACACATCCATAATGAAATTTACACTGTGAATTCGATGCAGGAAGAACCAACAAAACCATGTTTGGAGGTTTTTTAAAAAGTGCCGAAGAATTTTAATTCTTAATTTTTCTATTATACTTCCCTCATTTAATTGATTTAATGTTTTAAGTGATAATTTTGTGTCCACACTTGATTCTTTCTTTAATAATATGAACTAGAAGACATAAAATGAATATGATAAATTCCATTCATTGAAATTAAATATCATTTTTAGTAAATTTAAATGATAAAAATGGGTAAAAAGTATTATTATTGATAAGCATATTGATTTGAGTTTGGTATATCATGATTTATTGAAACTTGTTGATTTTAGTAAGTTATTTTTTTTAGATTTATCCTGCCTTTATTTTTTTATATTTTCATTAAATGATTTCATTATTCATAGGAATTTCCATGAGTGATTTTCTGAGACATAATTCTTATTATTAAGACATCCTCTAAGAAAAATATTTCACTTTCTTTATTAATGTCTAATTCTACAATAAATTGGTCATGTTTTCTTGTAGAACATTCTTAGTATCTTATCGATGCTTTGACTGAACAAAGTCACTTTTAATATGATTGAAGAATCCTGTTTTGAACCTTTACAATTAGAACCTCCTTGCATTAATCATCTTTAATCACATAGAATCAATTAATATACTTATTAAGAATCATTATGAGTTTTAAGACTATTGTTTCCATTCCAACCTACTTATAAATATATTTCATGATATTTAGAAGAATATGTTTGCGGGGGAGACATAATAATTTGGATAGGGTTATAATTTCATTGAATATTCTATGTTTGGGGTTTCAATGTGATTTGGGGAGAGGATGTTTATTTTTTAATGTATTTTAGTATTCACATCACATGCTAATTTTAAAAAAAAGATAAAAAGGGGAAAATAAAAGTTGTGTCTTTGGAGGATAAAAAATTACTAATTCCATACTAGTGATCTATTGATTATATGTGGTTAAGTTCTAGATATATTACTTTTCAAAATAATAGATTTCAAAAAAGTGGGAAAATGTAACAAAGGATGACTCGTTCATTATCCTTACTCGTATCATGATACCACTTTGAGATATTTGGGAAGAAGAGAGAAATGACACTTGTAAATGGATATTTTTATTGATCTTATATTTTGATATCTTGAATTATAATTTATAATCAAACCTTATTTTTTGAGATTTATTTTTTTCAACCTTTACCTACCTTCCCTAAACCTAATATTAATTTACTCCTAAATAATTACTCCCTTTTAATAAATTTTGATCTTTGTCTTTATATTTTGAAGATGATAGTTTCCATTCATGCCTATGATAAGTCACATGTTTTGAGGTATGCGATGGAGTATATTAACATTTGTAACATGATGTTGATAAGATCAATTCTAAGAAATGTAAATATAAAATGAAATTACAAATAATAATTAGTTGAAAAATAAAAAAAATACATGAATGAAAAGTATTGGATATTTAAAAAGAGAAAATTAAAATATTTGGTCAAATTATTTCTTCGGGAAATAGGGCATTGATGATTTTTCCTATGTGATGATCAAACATTTAGTTTCGCATTTGATCAATTTATTTAATTGAAATTGAATTTAAATAATGTTAAGGTCAAAATACTTCATATTATGTTAATATTCCATCCTTGAGGACAAGTATGAAGTCATGTGTGGGGTATTTGATATGTGTATTTCAAGAAAGTATTTTAGGGTGTTTTAATATATTTATTTTTGTAATTTCATTAATATTATTTTGAATATTTGGATCATTTAACTTGTTTGTTTATTAATGTAAGGGTTCTAAAAAAATTCTGAAAAATTAAAAAAAGAGATGATTATAAGTGTTTTTGCGTGATAAAATAAAATTGATGCCAGAATCCAAAAATCACATGGAGTTGATGTTCACTACAGAATCTGGAAGAAGTTGTTTTCCTATCATGAACATAGTTCATGACTTGAGTTTCATTCATGAAGATTATATATAGACAAAAATAATAGTGTAACACCAGATAAATGTGAAATTGGGCTTCATGATGTGTATACTATTCATATTGTGATATTGTTTGGACGAAAAAAAATATTTAGAATAATGACACCACATTTTTTACATCATGTAAACAATACATGTCATGAAATAATTGGAAAAGATTATATTTTTTATGATGATATAAGGATTCTGTCATGGATGACTATATATTAACCCCTTTGGACACAAAACAAAGGACACTTAACAAATAAGGTATACCTAGAAAACTTCTTTATAACATGTACACGATTGAAGATCCATGTTAATGTGGTTCATCACCAGATTTTTTATCTCTAGGTACCGCTGATGCTCATTCTCATCATGTTCAGTATGAGTGAGTAGCTATTTATATGTTGGGTGATATGATTTTCGAGGAAGTGTAGATAGTTATTATATTTATTTTATCATAATGTTTTGGATTGATGCAACTCTTTTTCTCAATTCCAATTATATTACTCTTCATATTACATGACAACTATTTGAGATCTTAGGATATTTAATTTTATTTCATCAATTAATTTGCATATTTTATTATTCTCATGATGAAATCTAGGTTAGTTATGTTTAAATAAGATTTTAGGTTTCCTAATTCTATTTTCTAACCTATTATATGACCATTCTAATGTTGTGATTTCATGATTAGTGTAAGTTACCAATACTAAGGATCCCGAAAGACCCAATTCTGACACCAAAGATGGATAAACCCAAAATTAGCTGAATCACTCTTATACAAGCCTAAATATCACTAAACCTATCACCCCTCACCTCTTACTTTCAAACCATATATTTTTTGCAATTTTTCTCCCTGTCCAAACTACCAATTAATAGAAATTTCAATTAATTTAATTAATTTATTAAATATGGATTTTCTTTGTGGTCTAGACACTCAAACAATCCATGTACCATAATTTTTTAATCAGTTAGTATATGAATAATAGTTTATTAAATTTTTTTATCCCTATAAAAAATTAATTACATGCTATGGGATATTAGTACATCCATTAAGAATTCCAATATTTCATAGAGAAATATGATTTCTCACAAATCATTACTTTTATACCTTCATTTTTTGTGGAATTATATATACATTATGATTGTTTAGGAATATAAAAAAATTAAATCTATAAACCCTTAATTTAAATATTTTTATAAGTTACTCATTTAACATAAAATAATTGTTGATGTATTTAATTATCTTCCTCAACTCACTTTTTGATGTATGAAACATTAATTTTGTTTATGAAAACTCTTCTTCCTTCTTAGATTAAATATCTTCAAAAAAGTTACCATATTTTCAAATTCATCCAATTTCAACTTGTTCTACTTACTTTATTTAGAAAATGTACTATTAACCATGTTGATATTCTCATCATCATATTTTTTATATTTATAAACATTCACCTACCATTATATATCACAAGATTTTTTTTCTATAATATAACTACATTATGTTTTATCCCCTAATTTTTGATTAAATCACTATTATATATAGATATTTCCTTAATTTATTTATACAGTTTCTCTCTTTACTTCTTGAGTTGAGTGTTTTCATCAAGTGTTGATTCCAAATTTTCTATTATAATCCACTCATGTTTGGTTATCTCTTCACCATCATCATCACTACTTGATGAAAAAATTCTATTTATAAAATGATAAAACAATTTGATATGTTGATTATACTCATCACTGGGTGTGGAATCAATCTACTTTATCAAACTTAGGAAAATTTCAATTTTAATTGTAAAGATTTTTGTCCTTATCATTCTACTACTTATTTTTCAGAGTCTTCTTATCTTGTTCCTCTGAATCAGAATCATCATCATTCATTTGGGGGAAATATCATTCAAAATATAAAATATTATCATAATTCAAAAATTTAAGAGAATGTTTATATTTTAATTTTCAATTTCCCTTATTGAATATTTTGGAACGAAGACCAACAGTTGTATTAAAATAATTTTTTTATTCTTCTACCTTTAAATCACAGAATTCTTCTTCATCTTTTTTTTCTCTATTTTCCACTTTAAAAAAATATTTGAAAGATGTTTCAGTATCAAAAGTTTTCTTAAAATTGTTTTCCCTCATCTCATACACCAAATTAATATTATAAAGTTAAACTGGATACAAATCTCCCAAATTAATTAAATATAATAATTTAGCACAAAATATATAAAGAATTTAAACAAATTTTAAGAATAATATAATCTTCTATCTTATCAAAAAAAATATAACATTTCAGATGATCTCATTAACTCTTTTAAAGTATATATCAATACTTTATTCATCGTCTATCTTAAAATCATAAAATATTCTTACCTCGATTTATAATGTATCTTCCTTAACGTTTCCATTTACTTAATAGCTGCTTCTCAGCTTATCACGTGTTTTATTAGATCTTGGTTACCCCATAATATTTATTTAATTATTTTCAGTAAGATCCATTAACAATGAATACTTAGATTTTCCATCAACTTCCACATTTCTCTTATCAATATATGTTATAGAAATTTCATTAAAGGGAGGAATAACACCATTTAAGAATCTCTAACTACAAGGATGATATACCAAAGATATGTTAGCATCATATTCTTATAGATATGATATTTTCTGCCACCAAATACAAAAACACCCATGTCATTCACTAGATTAAAATTCTATATTCTCATAATTGGATCCTTATAAGGGAACCTATTATATAATACCAATTGAATTTAAATTATGATAAATGTATGAGATAAATGAGAGTGGTATGTGTTAATTAGTGATGAATTTTTCATTATAAATTTTTTTTTTATCTTTTAACGGAAAATTTCTTAACCATAAAAAAAAATTATGGTTGCAACATACTCATGTATAACTATCAATATCACCATTAATACACACCGAATACAATGAGTACACAATATTTACATTTTTTGGTACAAATAAATTCTGACTTTCATGTTAGATATCCCCACAAAAATAGATTCTTTTACTAACATTCTTTTCGGGATAGAAAGGCACAAGTAGTGAACAACTCTAAACCTCAGTAATCATCCTTCCTACTATAAATAGTTATAAAAACCAACAATACTATTTGTATCCTCTTTCTTCATATATGTTTATGCACCCCATAAAACAATACATTTCATCAACTAGTTATAAATACTAACAACAAGCTTATTTTCTACTTCTACATAGATCCACTTTTGAAAGTTCTTCAACTTCTCAACAAGAAATATGGATCAACTTTACATGTATACAATCCCCAAGATATTAATTAGTCATCTTATGATTATGTTTATTTTAAATCTTCCCCTATATCTTTTTTATACCTAGATCTGCTCAATATTATTTTCCCTAAAATTAAAAAAAAAGATACTCCCTTAGATAATATTCATCTATTCGACCTCCGTCTGATAAACTGTTTATAATGGTATCTATTTGATTGATATCTTTATGATGATTCTCATTACACATGGGTCATGTTTTATTTATTCACTGAAACTCCATATGATATATCTATCTGATAAAAGTCATTCTTGTGGAACTCTATGTGGTGGAAGAATTCATACCTTGTGAACTTACTACTTTGACAAAGTAGATACTCAATTTGCCACTTTATACATCTTCTCTATATGATAGAACTGTGATTGATGTTTCTTAATCTGATGGATCTCTATATGGTCTTCTCAACTTCACACTAATTAGTTAGAAGCTCATCCTATCACAAAAACCTTGTAGTGTTAGATTTTCATATAGATGAATAGTGTTAAGTACAGAAATAATTTCCCTACTTTTTATATGTGATCCAATGGTAAAATTGGTGGAAAATGATTTCACTTTCCCATTAAATGATATTACAAATCAAAATATATCACTTAATTTAATTTCTTTGGATTCTTATGAACTCTTCCAAAATATTCTCCTATACTCTTGATTTTTCATGAAACTCTAAAATATTCCATCATCTTTGAATTTATATAAAATCATATATACAGAAATTTGAAAAAATTCCTAAACCGTAGAATGATATCAAAAATTTGATGACCATCTCTAAAATAATCATATTTTTTATATAATGTAATTATTTTAAGATTTTCTCAATCCAATGTACATCTATCCCGAAATTTTTTTCAACCATACATTATCAACTTCATTCATTTTATGAGCACATAAAAATTATTCATCTGATACAACTTGATCCATTTTTCCTTTCATAGAAGTACTCTAACTCCTAATCTACACTTACCTTCTTTAGCTGAATCATTTTATGAAACCTCAATATTATGGTAGTTAATCTGAGCCAACTAAAATCCATGTTATACTTATTACACCATTTTTTGGTTGCAACACCCTAATAAGACTCTATTCTATATCTAGGAAAAGTATGCATTCATTGGATATTTTGAGTTTCATATTCATAGTATTTAAACCATTTTAACTATATACTCACTCATTCTATGTACACATACTTTTTTTAGTCACCTTTGGAATTTTTTTAGGTGACATCATGAGGTTTCATCAGATTTCTATCCATCCAATGGATCTTCTGGTCTTTAGTTATCACTATTTTTCCCCACCCAAATAGCAACATCTCTTTAATGGTACCTTTATCAAATACTTCTTCCCCTTAATTATTATTTGCACATTATAAAACAATATACAAACTTAACAAAATTTTCTTCCCAAAAATCGATAATCACTGTGTTCACTCTATGATATATGTTTTATACATATGATGAAAATGTACAACCTTTATTAATAAAATTTTACCTAGTTTCATAAAAACATGTTCATCCAGTATCCTTTTTCAAACATCATAAAAAATGTTTGTTCATTCAATTTTTCCCAGAAAACTCACTCATCTGCCTACTATTGGACATTTCTCACTATACACAAATACTGAAAAAAACAATACTATAATCCAATTTTCGTAAAACTATTCTATACCAAATGTTTGTTTGATGAACATCATCCAAATTTTCTGTTTCAATCCTTCTCCTTTGTACTTCTATCACATTGTACATATATATAAAAACACATCAACTCAAACTTCATAAAAAATTATCTTTCCAAAAACTCACATTCTTCCTTCATCTTAGATCAGGATAAACATCATATTTTTTTGTCCATTGAGAATAACATTGAATCATTTGATTTTATTAATTAACATTCATACACTCCTCCAAAAGCAAAGTTCCTTCGAATTATTTTTCTAGAAATTTTTTCTTGAAATATTTCTTCCTTATGAAACGTTATTTAGAATCATTCTACTCTTACAAACATTACTATTTTTCATCCACCATATTTAACTACCAAAAAATATTTATATATTGATAACTTGTATAACAAAACTCACTTTGGGGAAAACGTGGCATATAATGATCATTTGGTCAAAGGTGATGAGTTTCTAACATGGGTAAGAGATCTTAGTTTCTTAATAATTTAGTTACTTCATGATTATGGTTATGTATATATTTTTTGAACTATGAAAGTTTTCACATATTCATTGAAAATTATATAAGATACCTTTTGATACATGATTATTTAATTTTCATGATATGTATAGTAATGATGTTTTGAGAACTAATCTATATCGGTATAAGTTTCTATATCAAATTAAGTGATGATATTATTTTTTTGATATTTTTTATTGGATATGATAGATAGTTTGGGTTGAGATAATTTTTTAGGCATGTGAATTAGACATTGGAATTTTTGAATTATGTTATATTTGTTTTCAACCATATATGGGAAGTATTTATAAGTAATGAGAGTGATTCTAATGTGATTTTATGTGTTTCAAAAGGAATTATATTGATTTAGATGTGTTTTTGAGTGATTTTGAATTAATTATAGGTTTATAAAATTCTAGAATTAAGGCCAAGTCCTAAAGCCTGCCTAGTTCATATGGTATCCATACTATGTGGAGTACATCTTGAAACCATATAGTTCATCCCTGAGAAGAAGTATATTTTTGGTAAGGTCATGAACTCTAAACTGATCATTGTAAGGTTTATTAGGACTATCTAAAGATGTTTTGTGATAATACAGAGTTTACCTACACTACTTAATAGTGTTCAACAGAAATTATATTGTTGACTTAATTTTTTTAGTTTATTGAGACTTCATAGGTACATGCAACATTTTTGGGATCATTAAACCCTTAGAAATATATAGAGCTCAACTAACCCCATGATTTACTAGTCAAACTGAAACCATTTCATATGTGAAAGTTATGGATAAAAAGTTCAAAGGAATAGATATTTATTCAAATGATATAGAGTTGTTGATATTTAATTATTAAACATAAAAAACAATAATAATGGTTGTGATCCCTATTGAGATTATGGAATCATGATTGAGTAAGTCACTTCTATGATGCAAGGAGATTTACATGTCATAAATATTCTCATTCAGTATAGTGGGGATGGTATTTATATTTCTATGGTTTTTATAAGTTCTTAAAAAATTAAATCATGAATCTTATGGCAGTTTTGGATGGAGATTAAATGATAATAATATTAGGTGATATTTATATAGATTTCAAATTCAATATTTTATGTCATTTACTCTAGATTATATATTTTTTTCTATGTGTAATTTTTTGTAGCTGAACATCATGTGAATCTCAATAATTTTTTATGGAAATATTATACATAAATATATGAGTATATAAAAATATTTAAATAAATATAAATTATGTGTTTAGTAATTAATAACATGAGAATAAGATACTCTATTTTATTTAAGGTCAACTATATCAAAGAGATATAGAAAATGAGGTAAGAATATTGTGGTGCCAATAAAACTTCATATTTCTACCAAGGATGAAAAGTATCATTTTAATCATTCATACACTAGTACATGAAAATATTATTCTAAATATTGAATAAGGGGGGATAATTTACATGTTTTAGCTTTGATAATTTTATTCTATTTGAATACCTTTTATAATACAATTCTATTGTGTATATTGATCTGTCTATAGAGGAATGAAGATCTTCCTATCAGTGGTAATTTGATAGATCTATACACTTAAATAATTATTAGAGAAAACCAGGTTCCATATGATATCCTATTATCAATATGATTAATCCTAGAAAATATATGTCCAGTGAACTGTATAGGAGTTCATAGTTTCTACGGAATTAATAGCAATAGTTTGAAGAATTGTAATTTGTTATATTTACTTTCATATGGTGTAGAGGTTAGTGATATAGGGAATGTGGGCTTCTTACCACTTGAGAGATATTTTCAACTTCCCATTGTAGAAAATAAAAATTTAGTGGTATATGGGATACCTAGGAATGAAATTATATATTCACTAATCAATAAATTTTACATAAATGTGTTGGTAATCAGTATGGCCAATGAAATATATGAAAAACTAGAAAAAAATGTATTAGGGGAATATCAAGAACTATTAATCAAAACAATATATATAGATATCGAAATGACAAAAGATTAGAATGTTGAAAACTATTTCATTAGGGTGAATGAAATTTTTATTCATATTATATGATTTTAAAGTAAGTTATATGATCATAAAGTTGTTAAAAAAATTAATGAGAAACTTTTTAGTTAGATATAATCTAAAGTATTTAGCTTCAAAAGATATTGGAGATCTTTCCATTAATTAATTACACAATACTCGTCTTAGTTATGAAATGAAAAATCCTATAGTTTTTATGGAAATGGTTATAGAGGAAAATGAATTTAAATATATGATAAAATTAATAACAAGGGAAGAGGAAGAATATTTTTAGGGTGACTTTAAAGAAGATGATGATAATGATTATAATCACAAAAAAATTAATTTTTTCTCTAAAAATATTAAAATTTGTAAAGGAAAGTATAAGGTAAAACTCCAACTAAAATTTCTTAATTATGGTAGAATTTTACACATTGAAGTAGATTTTACAAGAAATAAGAATGCTTTGGAGTATTAATGTGATAAGGATAAAGATAATTATGAACTGAAATTAAAAGGTATATCTTACAAATAATATAAGAAGTTTGATGAAGTAAAAAATAATAATTTAAATAAAAAATAAGAGGAGTATACTTAGTGAAGAATAATATGGATATTCATATTCAAGAAGTGAGTTTCGAAAATATTATGTAATAATGGATTCCAATTTCATTGTACATGTTGAAATAAAATAATACAACTCATGAAGTAAATAATAAGGGGAAAACCTCTATTGAGAATATATATAGAACTACTATTAAAGTGTGACTTTATAGAAACACTAAACATAAGTAATAAATCAAATATATTAATAAATAAGTTGTTAATCTTTGAAAAATTGAAGATCAGTCTCATATTTTTGTGGAAGATTACATTTATGATATCAATATTCTCAAAGTGATAGTGGTTGAGCAAGAATAAACAATAAAAGAGTGTGAATATAAAGTTCTATTTAAAATAATAACATAACATGGATAAATAAAATTGTATTAATGTTTAAGGGAGACTAATAAATTCCAGTGGTGTTATAATAAGGATGTGTAAGTGAAGGAAGAGTTAACTCAATATACTGAGAAATGGTTTAATAAGCATAATAAAATTCAATACCTAAGATATTTAAAAATGTAATGTTCATTATAGTTAATAGTGTGGGGTTTGATATTCAAACTATGAAAACATTGGTTGATAAAAACCATAATAAGAATACTTATAACTCAATGGAATTTGGAAATGTTTTTATGAACAAATATTCTTCAATTCTAAATAAAAATGAGGTTCATACAGTTAAAAAATAAAAAGCGTAATTTGGAAACGGTCATCAATAATTTCATAAAATAAATAGTTTAGTGGGTATTGGTGGTGCTATCATATTTTTTGATATAAATAATATGTTTACTAATGTATTAGGTCTATCCCATGGAACTAAAAAGGCTATAATTTTGGGGGATCTATTCAATAAAAATAGAAGGAACAAACCAGTCAGAAGTTAATTAGAGAATGAAAATTAATATTTGATTCTTATCTAGAAAAATTTATTTACATTAGTATACATATGGAATATGTGACCTATAAGGTTAATACATGGAGGAGTGTATGAACCTTCTTCAAGGATAAACATAATAAGCTGATGAATTAATATAATAATAATAATATCTACATGATTGGGAAGTCATTTATTATCAAAGTTTTATTCCAAGCTAGTAAGAGGAGAAATACATAGATCATTGATCGTGGATACTCATTACATATAATTGGGAATACCCAGACCATGAAACTTTTTGAAGAACATGATGATGTGGGTTTGACCATTGGAAATGAAATCACTATGACTATTAAGGGAATAAGAACCGATAAAATTAATTCCAAAAACTAATGTCATAATATAAGTTTTTTGTTTATGGTATTTGACAAAAATTATTAATTTTGAGTTAGATAAGTGTTGATTTAATGAATTATTTTTTAAAAGAAAAATTTTCCTAATCTAGAGAATAAAATATGGTAAAATTTTTATTATATGTGAAATAACCATTGGTAACCTTTTACTGATTGGAGGATTAAGAAGTTATTTCTACATTAGTTTAAAAGAAAATAATAAATTATTGTATATAACATTATTTTATATTTGTTGAATATAGTTAAGAAAATTGTTTATGGTAGATATGGAAATAGATATACATCATCTCAAGATATAAAGTGATAAATTTTTTGATACCTAACAAAAACTAAAAATCTCACTTGATTTGCATAAAAGAATATAAATCAAGTCCACCAAACATATTTAAATCACATTTTCATATTTGTGTAGACCTGTGAGGAACAAGTCCACTTAGTGTTATCTTAGTTTCATCATATTTACTAATGAATTTAATTCAATGATAAATGTGACATTCACAATGCAAAAATCAAAGTAAATGGACCTATTAAAAAATTTAGAAGAGAAATTGGGAATTAATTGGGGATCTTCATTAAAAAATATAGATCGCACACTGGGAAATAGTGAACTAGATAATTAGTCTTATATTACCTTGAAAATCATGATATTAAAAATCATTAAAATTAACCTTATATACACTACGAGATAGTGTAGTAGAGAGTAAAAATATGTTTTTTTGTAAAAATGGAAATAACCAGGCTGGCTGAACACAACCTCTAAAAATTATACAAGTGGGAGGGTGTTTTCAAAATAATATATATTCTAAATGGATTCCTGATAAGACCAAAAACCAATATGACCACTTATGTGATATGCTATAAAAATTATTCTATTTTGGACTACATAAATGTGTTTCGTAGTCCATTCCTTACGAAAATTAAAATTAAAAAGTTGGGTGAGTGTGATGAGAAGGATGAGGTGGGTATCTTCTTAGGATACCTATATATTTAAAATGTATAAATATAATAGAAAAAATGATTCATAAAGTGTTTGAATGTTTTGATGTGAAAATAATTTCAAATTAGACTAACATTATTGTTCTAAATAAAGTATAATTTTAGGAATCAATTAAATACAATGAGTATAAATCTAGGGAAAATAGTGAATACCTAGATGAAATTGAGTGATAAGTTGAAAACATTGACTTTAATATACTATTTACAAGGAGTAAGATACTAAAAATGAAAAAAAATGAAGTATAAAATTAAAAAAAATAATTAATAAGAAAAAAACTTTAGATGTTAGAGTGTGCCTTTTCAAACAAGAAGAAGACTATTGTGTGAGGACCAAACATCTATAATATCCCAAATTGATCCATATTCAATGGTTGAAGATTTATATAATTATGAGTTTATTAGATCTATGAAAAATGAATTGGACCAAATATAGAAGTATTCCAATTGGGTTATTATTCCCTAGAGCAAATGATAGAAATGTTATAGGAAAAAATTTCATGTTTAAAGATAAATAGAATGAAAAGTGAGAAGTCCTAAGGAAAAAGTTCCTATGTTTTTGAAAAGATTAATAAAAGGTTATAGGGGATGATTTAGAAGAATAGTTTCCACTAGTAGCAATATTATAGGACATAAGAATGTTCCTGGCAGTTTTATATCATATGTAGTATAACATTTATCAAATGTGTGTAAGATTTTCTTTCTTGAATAGTGATCTAAAAGAAGAGTTGTATATTAAAAATTCCAAAGGTTCTTGTGCATGTAAATTATTTTATTAATGTATGTAATCTAAATAAGGCTTTAATTTGTTTCAAACAAGTCCCTAAGGCCAATTTTTCTAAGATGGAAAGCTACTTGAAATACTTGAAATTTACAGAATTAAATTAATAAAATAATTGTAACATATAAAAGATGAAGGCATGTAAAATCAAAGTTATTTTTTTATAATGAAATTACTTTTGTAGGTGATCAATAGAGTTCTTGAAAATATTTTTTAAACAAATTAAGGACTACTTTATGATGTTTGTACATTGAATGATAATACATTTATTATGATTCCATAAGATGAAAAAAACATTTTTTCCCCAATAGAAGTGTAATAGAGAACTGTTATTGAAGTTTGACTTTGAATAATCCAATCCACTATCAAACATATAAAATAAGGGCTGAAACTATATAAGGATAATAAAGGTATGTTCATAAAAAATTAATTCAAAATATTAATTAGTTTCTTTCTTAACCTCACCGCATTTGGATAAGATATTTTCTATATTATCAGTTTGTTTCTTAAATATCAGATTGATCCTAATGAATCACATATTTTGTTCCCTAAAAGGATATTTCAATATATTAAAGGGAAATTTATTTGTTTCATATACTGATGGATGGTAAATAACCTCAATATGATAGGTTACACTAAAGCAAATTGTGTAAGAAACTATGATGATTAAAGTTTCACTTTAGGTGCAAAACCCCAATATGGATAAATTAATGTTAACTAAAACTCTAATAAGAAAACTATAATAATTTAATAACTAATAAAGTGGAATATGTTTTCATTATATGTGATTTACCTCACATTATATGGATAAAGGTAAAACATTAAAACATAAGGTTGAATATCAAAAATCCTTTTAAAATTTCATGTGAAATCAACGTGGTATTGATATTTCTAAAAATACTATGTAACACTCTAGTTCTAATAATAATTATATCATGTTTCACTTTATCAAAGAGGGTGTATATAATAGTCACATAAAATTGGAATTCATTTTTACTAGATGGATACTTAAGGATATTTTCACTTTGGTAATTCCCAAAGATAAATCATAGACTCCAAGGATGAACAAGGATGTTTATTCCTTCCCTCTATTTTGTGGGATATTTAATGCAACCCCACTATGATTTTAAATATATTGACAAAGGGGAAGAAAAACATCATAAACCCTATAAAGTACGGTACTAATTCTATATATATATTTTCAATCTAGTTACTATTTTTATTTAAAAATTGATAAATATAAAATGTGAGTGCATTTATTGATGGATAGAGTACTCATATTCATTGGAAAAAAATTTCTTATCACTGAGGGATGAAATTTTCTCAAAAAAAAACTATCATTTATGATGGGGAGTTGTCAAGAAATTTCTGTCCTGGTAAATTTTGTAATTTGGATTCTCTTGTTTTAAATTATGATGTGTTTGGAGGAGATACACTAGGTTAACAACATATAAAAATGGTGATTCTAATATACCCATTAACATTTTGTAAGGACATTTTACATGTTTTTAAGAATATATGGTATTTATTTTTAATTATTGAGAATGATTCTAAGATGATTTAAATAGATTCATAAGGAACCATAATAATTTGAAGGGGTTTGTAGTGATACTAAAATACATATGTATTTATAGAAATTACTATTTTTTGAGAAGTAATTATAATTATGAACATCATTGGGTTTCTAGACTACATAGAGTTCATTTTCACTTCATAGAGTCTAGAATTGAGCAAAATTCTATTTTTGTAAAATTCATGAATTTTTTGTTAATCATTATAAGGATCATTTGAATTGTATATTTCTATTTAGATACAACATAGATTTCAACATAAATACATCATAGGGTACAAAAAATCAGTATTGATCGAGTTCCATAATTTTATTGAATCATTATAGGTTCTAACCTTTATAATGTACGTAATACTTCTTCAGTTTCAATCAACCTTATGAAAACCATAGAGCTCAACTAACCCAACAATAAACTAGCAGAACTAAAAAGATATGATATAAGGAATATGTGAATGAATTTTTTTGATGTATTTATATTTATTCATATGATAGAGAAGTGGGGATATTAAATATTTAAACATCAAAATCAGTCTAATGGGTCATGATTCTTTTTGAGATTATGGAATCATGAAGATGTAATCTAAAACCAGACTGTAAAAATACTGCTACATTCTGAATACTCTAATGTTGAAAAGACACGAAAATTTCAAGGGATTTTTTTTCATAAATTCTTTTGGATTTTACGAGTATGCAGTTTCTGACAGCACCTGATTCTGAGGCCCGGTGCGCACAGAATAATTTTCTGAAGTTTAGCTCGGGTACGTTCAGTGAAGTAACGAGCGGGTTTTTCTATCTTTTGAACCGATGCTCGGAATCGAAATTCGACGGCACCGATGAACTCGCAGTGCCGAAAATTTCTTAAGGGGACCTTTACCGCAGTTGCGTTTTAAGTGGGTTGAGAATTAATTTTCGGGGAAATAGTTTAAAATAAATTAAATTGGTGGCACAATTTTATTTTTATGGTTGGTGGTTAATTCCTCCCAAGGGGAGTTGAAGGTGGGCCCACACCCACATAACCTCCCATGGGAGGATATTTGTGGGGTGGATCCCACACGTGACTTAAACTATTCATCTCCCATGACCCCCTTAACCCCCCCCCCCCCATAACTCTTATAAACCCCCCTTCTTTATTTTGTTAACTCCCCTTAAATGTGAGACCACTCACCTCCTCCTCTCTACCTATTTAACACTTGCCAACCCATTAATTTAATGAATTCAACCACTTTAATTAATTTGATTAAGTGTTTTGAATTTTGAAATTTAAATTAATTTTGTTAATAAAATAATAGCATTAGTCTATTATTTTACTTTAGAACATGTTGGGTTGGGAGAAATCAGTGGGAGCACTTGAGTAAAAAGGAGAAGGAAGTTTCTCTTTCGAAGAACATTATCCTCCCACGAAGAACGTCATCTCTTCGACGAAGAATTCTGTCACCACAAAGAGTGACGATGTGCCTTTCCTTCTTCTTTTCGCAATTTAGTGTGGAGACACCATTCCCTCCTTGGTCGCACGCCAATGTCGTCTTCAAAACCACACCCCTCGACGTCGTCATCCGCGACGCCCGACATACGCCATAAATTTCGAGGTAGGGCGTTTTGATTCAATTTTATTGAAAATAAAATTTTTCTTTGTGTTTCGTGAACCTTGTGATCTCTTGGCTATGTGACACCGTCTAATGCGGAGGGTGCGGGCCGAACGAACACGGCCCAACAACCCTCCACTGGGACTTTATTCCTTTGGATTTGGAAACCGGAGGTGGGGGAAAACACGGCGTCGTTGCACCGTACCAGGATCGTGGCGAAGTGAACCGGCGTCGTCATGCCGGTTGTGCGGAACAAACCTCAGCCCGCAACACGGGCCACTTCGGCAGAAGAACCGGCAGGCCCGTCGGCCGGATGGGTGAAGAGGAGTCGCGGCGCTAGGAGGGAACCACACTAGAGGAACGGCCAGGCCCGTTGGCCGGCTGGGCGGAGCCGGACCACGGCGCAAGGAGGGCGCCACGCTGGAGAAAAGAGGCCCGCCCATGCGGGTCGCGTGCACTGAAGACCGGCCGGTCTAGCGGGCCGGTTCGGGGAAGGGCGGTGCCTCTGGTGCAGAAGACCGGGGGCAGCCCCCCCCCCCCTTGGAGCCTGATCGGCTTCGGCCGAGCCGGCCGGGCCGCGCCGCACTGGGCCGGGCCAGGCCACACCGGGCCGCACCCCGCCCAGCCAAGTTCTGTTTTTCTTCAGACTGGTCCGAAACCCTTGCTGGGTAGGAACCGACAAACTGGGTCAACCCGACCGGTCGACCCACTAGGATAAACGGGTTGGGCCCGTTATTCACCTAAATGTGAATAACTTAAGGACCAAGCATCTGATCGACGCGCCGTCTACGGGAATGAGACTCTTTCGATGAGATGGTCCTTTTGAGTTACTCTAAGTGAGTTTTCAATGATTTTTGATATCGCCCGGGTTAGAAACAAGCATAATTCTAACTGGGCCCCTCGAACAGAAAATCCAATATCTCTCAGACCGGGCATCCGATTGACGCGTTGTCTGTTGCATTGAGTTCCTTTTGACGAGACGAAACTTCAGGATACATCAACTCCAAACTTCGTGATAGTTGATGTATCGCCCCCCCAAGGCTCGTGGAGCGGACCCTCTCAGAATCGAGAGTGCTGAGTGCGGGAACCCTAGAGTTTGCTGCGACTGCGATGACGATGGCGATTGTACTTGGATCCTACGTGGGTTCGGCAGTGAGGACGACTGTACTTGGATCCTCCATGGGTTCGAAAGCGATTCCAACTGTACTTGGATCCTACATGGGTTCAGCAGTGATGGTTGCTGTACTAGGATCCTATGTGGGTTCGGTAGTGACGACTTCTGTACATGGATCCTATGTGGGTTCGGCAGGGGAGATGATTCAGAGGCTGCATCTATCATCTCCACCCCTATTCATGAGTAGTATACCTGTGTGAGCTGAGTATGGACTTTCAATCAATATCTTCGATATTATTGTCTTTCTTTCCTATGTGGACTGAGTTGTGCTTTCCTGTGTGGACTGGGTTGTACTTGGGCTCTTGAGTTGGAGTCGAACTAGAATTGATGACTTAGGTATATGTGTGGGCATATAACTAAGTATAGTTGGTTCACACTTCGTGTTTGTATCTTTCCTTTGTGGTTTATCCTTTGTGGATTCTAGGAGGCCTTCAGGGGTCTTGGGGTCCCAACTGAGTATCTTATACTCACCCATGCATAGGTTATGCCCGCACTATGTTGTGTTGGTTGCAGATGACAGACAGCGATGATTGGGGTTGAGGCTTGTGGTGCGGAATGGTATCCCGTGGTGGACTATCAGGCGGGATGTACACGGAGTGGACGGACGGATTCGAGGAGCTGAGGAGACCATCCGTACCCCTTCAGGTGTGGTTTCCGGAGGACGTCTCGGTGGTTGCTGCTTTACTTTCCGGCCGTTGTACATCACTTTCCTCAATTGTACTGTACTTTCAGTTGGGTTTGTATACTGGCCCATTTACTTTCCAGCACTTACTTTTGTACTCAGTTTACATAGTGTTTACTTCATCTTGCATACTCTATTGTGTTTGTTTTCTTATATAAAGGCAATGCCTTCCTTTTTATTGGGATTTATGCCTTTGGTGCTAGTCTCTAGCCCTTGGCCTATGGATGGCGGGCTTGGGGTAGTCACGGCACGGGCCCCGAGGACAGGTCATGACAAATTGGTATCAGAGGAGTCGATTCTACCGCAGAACTTAGGACTCTTATAATTTATTCATGTGAATAAATATTGTTATGGGATTTGTGTGTGGTTATTAGTCTACGGATTCCAATGTTGGTACGGCAATCGACGTATCCATGCACCAGGACCCTGACTTCTGATTTCTGACTCAGTGCTCGAAAACACTGATTGCATTTGTGTTTCAAAAGTATTCTTTCTGATTAATTTGTGTTATCTCACCTGGTATACTGTATTAACCTTGGTGCACCTGTTTCTTTTTAGTATTTCCCCATGACGGCAACTAGCTAGGGTTCCCAGTTACGTGCGAGATGGCAGTCCACCGAGCGACGAGGCCTCGGTGTAGGGCCCCATTACAGCGGAGGCACCGGAGGTACCTCTACCCGCCGAGCCACTGATTCCACCAGCCCCAGTAGCTAAGAGTGCACGACGCCTGAGTGCGCTGCACGAGTTTCAGCATCAGAGGCCTCCCAGGTTCCCCAGAGATACGGAACCTCAAGCAGTCGAGGACTGGCTAGAGGATATCATCCGAGTCTTCATATTAGTAGGGACACCAGCAGATCTTTTTGTGATCCTTGCAGCGAGTCTCATGCATGCGGCAGAAGGTAGATGGTGGAGCCTGATTCTCTAGTTGTACGAAGAGGCATCACTACTTTGGACAGACTTCGAGAGCCTCTTTCGCTCAAAGTTCATTCTAGCCACCCTCTGTGCGGTGCACATCCATGAGTTACTACAGCTGCGGAAGGGTAGCATGACAGTAGCCTAGTACTCGACGAGATTTACCGATCTCTCGCGCAACACCACGGACATGGTACGGGACCCATTCTTCCGGGCCTGGACCTTCGAGCAGGGACTGAGGAATGAGATTAGGGCTTCGATGATATCCCTTAGCATTTCGACCCAGGTAGGACTACTGGAGCGAGCCTTACTTGTGGAAAGCTTCCTTGCTGAGCCTACGCCAGCAGCGAGGCCTACCTCAGGCGACACATAGTGGAGTTTTCTACAGTCGGTAGTAGACAGATTTCACAGAGGTCCAAGAAGATCTGGACATCAGGTGGGCGACCTCAAGATACTGGTTCGGAGGTGAGGGGCACATGCAGCAGAGCCAGTCATACGAGAGGTAGGTTGTGCTATGCATGCGGAGGGCAGGGCCACATGGCTCATGACTGCCCGACCCACCATGCAGAGGAGCAGCAGATGGTTTAGGGACCACATAGGAAGAGGCAGAGGTTCGACCGTGGTGGTCCGCAGGGAGTAGGTGGACGAGGCAGAGGAGCTGGCTGAGCAGCAGGTGGTGGATGATGCTTCGAGGCTCTACCACCACCACCACAAGGAGGTCCACCCCGACCACAGGGAGCTGGCGGACAGAGGTAGGATCAGCTTCAGGAATTGGAGGTTTATGACCATGGTGCACCTGAGATGATTCGAGGTACTATCTGGGTCTACTCCACCCTTGCTGCAGTTCTTATAGACATAGGAGCAACTCATTCTTTCATTTCCACTACCCCTGTTCGGAGCTCGGAGATTTCGACAGAGCCGTTGGCTCGATCCTTACGGCTAGAGACTCATACGGGAGTAGACTCTACAATTACGCACTGGTGCCGGCAGTGTGAGCTTACTCTAGGAGGCGAGAGCTTCGGCTGGGATCTTATTGTAGCAGTTTCGAGGCCTTACGATGTCATCTTGGGAATGGATTGGTTATCTACAGTCCATGCTCAGATCGATTGTATTAGGCGCAAGGTGCGGTGTGTCCGCACAGATGGGAGAAGTTTCACCTTCACTGGCGAGAAAGGATCCTTTTTAGTGTAGGATGGACTCACGTAGAGGAGAGGACATCCGATAACCCATCAGTCGGCAAGTCTCATCCTAGGAGAAGTTGATATGAAGAGTCTGAATTTTCCTGTTGTGGTGGATCAGTATGCGTATGTTTTTCCTAACGACGTTCCAGGACATCTTCCCCATAGAGAGGTATACTTCTATATTGACATGTACCCTAGGATAGCCCTGATATCTACTCCAACATATTGGATGGCTCTCACTGAGCTTCATGAGCTACCGGTACAGCTGGAGGACTTGAAGGGAAAGGGATTCATCCAACCCAGTGTTTCACCCTGGGCTTCTCCAATTTTATTCTCCAAGAAGGCAGATGGGAGCTTATGACTATGTGTCGACTACCATCTCCTAAATCAGGTGACCGTAAAGAACAAGTATCCACTCTCGAGGATTGACGAACACTTTGATCAGCTCAAGGGAGCACGATGGTTCTCGAAGATAGACCTCAGTTTAGGCTATCATCAGCTCAGATTTCGAGAAAAAGATGTGTAGAAGACGGCCTTCAGGTGTCGGTATGGCCATTATGAGTACTTTGTTATGCCTTTCGGTGTAACCAATGCTCCATCAGTGTTCATGAATCTCATGAATAGTATATTCCAGCCTTACCTCGATCAATTCGTCGTAGTCTTCATCGATGAAATATTTATTTACTCATTTGCTGAGGGGGAGCACGCATACCACTTGCGGGTTGTACTAGACACACTCCGAGAAAACCATCTTTATGGTAAGCTCTCGAAGTGTCAGTTCTGGATTCAAGAGGTCCACTTCTTGGGTGACTTTATCTCTGAGGTGGGAGTTGCGGTGGATACTGCGAAGATCGAGGCATTACTACCTTGGGATCCACCCAGGAGCGTAACGGAGGTGCGGAGATTCCTAGGTCTGGTTGGGTACTATCAGATATTTGTGCCAGACTTCTCCAGAGTTGCGGCACTACTTTTAGCTTTGACGAAGAAGGGGAAACCCTTCGTGTGGTCAGATAGATGTCAACATAGCTTCTAGGATCTGAGATAGAGATTGACCAGTGCACCCATCTTGAGGCTACCAGAGGAGGGCAAAGGGTACATAGTTTACAGTGATGCATTAGGGACCAGACTCAGGTGTGTCCTAATGCATGAGCGGGCAGTGATCACTTATGGTTCACAACAGTTGAGGCAGCACGAGTAGAACTACGCTACCCATGACCTGGAGTTAGCAGTAGTGGTCTTCGCCTTGAAGATGTGGCGGCACTATCTTATGGGCGAGCACTTTACAGTCTACTCTGACCACCAATGTCTCGGGTATATATTCTCGTAGAAGGACCTAAATTTGAGACAGCAATGATGGCTCGAGTTCCTCCAGAACTATGACATTGAGATAGTCTATACTTCTGGGAAGGGGAACATAGTATCTGATGCTCTCAGCAAGAGATCGTGTATTCAGCTACTTGGAGAGGTGACAGAGCAGCTAGCCACATTGCAGATATCCTTCGTGGATAGAGATGGATCTACCTTTCTACAGTCGCTCATAGTCACTCCTCCAATACTTCAGCGGGTCATAGAGGCACAATGTGGAGACATCGACTGTGAGACTTGACGTGCACAGATATCCACAGGACAGGCAACTGATGGATTTTCTGTAGGAGGAGATCATGTCATTCTTTTCAAAGTACGTACCATGGTACCAGTTGCATTATAGGATGAGGTGCTAAGGGAGTTTCACACTTCCCCATTGGAAGTACGTCCAGGAGTAGCGAAGATGTACCAGGATCTCAGAAGACATCACTGGTGGCCGGATATGATGAAGGTTGTGGTAGAGTTCTTTTCACGATGCCTCACCTGGGAGCACTAGGTACCGGAAGGCTTGGTGCAGACCTTAGATTTCCTGTAGTGGAAGTGGGACGGGATATCCATGGATTTCGTGATGGGGCTTCCACATACTTCCAGAGGACACAACTCAATTTGGGTGATTATCGAATGACTCACCATGTCAGCCCACTTCCTACCTATCAGAGAGAAGGGCTCAGTAGAGAGCTTGGGATGCCTCTACATTCAGGAGATCATACGACTTCATGGTGTTCCATCATCTATCATCTTCGATCAAGACGCTCGCATTAATTCCCAGCTTTGGAAGGGGTTGCAGGAGGTGTTTGAGACGTAGCTATGCTTGAGCACCACCTTTCATCCTCAGACTGATGGCCAAATAGAGAGGACCATTCAGACTCTCGAGGACATGCTCTGTGCATTTGTCCTAGACTTTGGTCACAGCTGGGAGGGCCACCTACCTTTGGTGGAGTTTGCGTAAAACAACAGCTACCACTCCACCATTGGTATGGAACCATATGAGGCATTGTACGACCGACCTTGCAGATCACCTATGTGATGGATTGACCTTGGGGAGTCAGCACTTGTAGGACCAGAGATGGTCCAGGCTACGACGGAGATGGTGCAGACCATCCATGAGCGGATGAGGACTGCACAGAGCCGACAAAAGTCCTACGCTGATAGGAGGCGGAGACCAATAGAGTTTGAGGATGGCGATCACGTTTTCTTACAGGTCTCACCTCGACGTGGATTACAGAGATTTGGTCGGGGCGGAAAGTTATCTCCATGCTTCATCGGACCATTCCATGTTCTCGACAGGATAAGTGATGTGGCTTATCACCTGGCCCTTCCACCTCAGTTGCATAGGGTGCACGACGTCTTCCACGTATCTCAGCTGAGGATATACGTGCAAGACCCAACGCATATCATCGACCACGGGGAGCTGGACATTGATGATCGGGCTATATTTGAGGAGGTCCTGGTGGAGATAGAGGATCAACAGGAGCGGGTCCTACATGGATGGTCGATTCCTCTAGTGTGCATCAGGTGGCAGGACGGGAACCTTCAGTATAGCACAAGGGAGCGGGAGGCTCAGATGCATGCACAGTACCCTATTTTGTTTCCCTAGTTTTTTTTGTAGCTTTACAGGGACGTAAATCTCTAAGGTGGAAGTAATGTAAATACCTGTAAATTTCAAGGAAATTTTTTTCATAAATTCTTTGGGATTTTATGAGTACGCAGTTTCTGACGACACCTGATTCTGAGGCCCGGTACGCCCGGAATAATTTTCTGAAGTTTAGCTCGGGTAAGTTCAGTGAACGAACGTGCGGGTTTTTCTATCTTTTGAACCGGTGCTCGGAATCGAAATATGAGGGCACCGATGAACTCGTAGTGCCGATAATTTCTTAAGGGGACCTTTACCAGAGTTGCATTTTAAGCGTGTTGAGAATTAATTTTTGGGGAAATAGTTTAAAATAAATAAAATTGGTGGCACATTTTTTTTATGATTGGTGGTTAATTCCTCCCAAGGGGAGTTGAAGGTGGGCCCACACCCACATAACCTCCCATGGGAGGATATTTGTGGGGTGGAGCATACACATGACCTAAACTATTCATCTCCCATAACCCCCTTAACCCCCCCCCCCATAACTCTCATAAACCCCCCTTCTTTATTTTGTTAACTCCCCTTAAGTGTGAGACCACTCACCTCCTCATCTATACCTATTTAACACGTTCCATCCCATTAATTTAATGAATTCAACCACTTTAATTGATTTGATTAAGTGTTTTGAATTTTTAAATTTAAATTACTAGTGTTAATAAAATAATATAATTAGTATATTATTTTACTTTAGCACATGTTGGGTTGGGAGAAATCGGTGGGAGAAATTGTGTAAAAAGGACAAGGAAGTTTCTCTTTCGAAGAACATCATCCTCCAACGAAGAACGTCATCTCTTCGATGAAGAATGTTGTCACCACAAAGAGCGACGATGTGCCTTTCCTTCTTCTTTCCGCAACTAGTGTGAAGACACCATTCCCTCCTTGGTTGCACGCCAACGTCGTCTTCGAAACCACACCCCTCTACGCCGTCTTCCGCGACACCTGACGTACGCCATAAATTTTGAGTTTGGGCGTTTTGATTCAATTTTATTGAAAATAAAATTGTTCGTTGTGTTTCGTGAACCTTGTGCTTTCTTGGATATATGAAACTGTCTAACGCGGAGGGTACAGGCCAAACGAACACGGCCCAACAACCCTCCACTGGGACTTTATTCCTTTGGATTTGGCAACCGGAGGTGGGGTAAAACACGGCGTCGTCGAACCGTACCGGGATCGTGGCGAAGTGAATCGGCGTCGTCGTGCCGGTTGTGTGGAGCGAACCGCGGCCCGCAACACGGGCCACTTATGCGGAAGAACCAGCAGGACCGGAGGCCAGAGGGGCGAAGCCGGACCGCGGTGCTAGGAGGGAGCCACACTAGAGGACCGGCATGCCCATCGGCCGGCCGGGCGGAGCCGGACCGCGGCGCCAGGAGGGCGCCGCGCTGGAGAATTGCGGCCCGCCCATGCGGGCCGCGTGCGCTGAAGACCGGACGGTCTAGAGGGCCGGTTCGGGGAAGGGCGGCACCGCTGGTGCAGAATACCGGGGGCAGCCCCCCCCCCCCCCCCCCCCCCCCGCTGGAGCCCGCTCGGCTTCGGCCGAGCCTGCCTGGCCGCACGCCCAGTCGGGCCGCGCCGCACCAGGCCACGCCACGCCACGCCAGACCGCACCCCACCCACCCGAGTTATGTTTTTCTTTGGACCAGTCTGACACCCCTGCTGGGTCGGACCAGACAAACTGGTTCAACCTGACCGGTTGACCCACTAGGATAAATGGGTAGGGACCGTTATTCACCTAAACGTGAATTACTTAAGGACCGAGCGTCTGATCGACGCGTCGTCTGCGGGAATGAGACTTTTTCAATGAGACGGTCCTTTTGAGTTACTCTAAGTGAGTTTTGTATGATTTTGGATATTGTTCGGGTTAGAAACAAGCATATTTCTAACCGGGGCCCTCGAACAAAAATGCCAATATCTCTCAGACCGGGCGTCTGATTGACGTGTTGTCTATTGCGTTGAGTTGCTTTTGACGAGACGGAACTTCGGGATACATCAACTCCAAACTTCGTGACAGTTGATGTATCAAACCCCCTTGGCTCGTGGAGCGGACCCTCTCATAATCGAGCGTGTTGTGTGTGGGAACCCTAGAGCTTGCTGCGACTGCGATGACGAGGACGACTGTACTTGGATCCTACGTGGGTTCGGCAGCGAGGAATATTGTGCTTGGATCCTCCATGGGTTCGGTAGTGATGACGACTGTACATGGATCCTACGTGGGTTCGGCAGTGATGGTTACTGTACTAGGATCCTATGTGGCTTCGGCAGCGACGACTTCTGTACTTGGATCCTACGTGGGTTCGGCAGGGGAGATGATTCAGAGGCTACATCTATCATCTCCACCCTTATTCGTGAGTGGTATACCTGTGTGAGCTGAGTCTTGACTTTCAATTAATACCTTCGATGTGATTTTCTTGATTTCCTATTTGGACTGAGTTGTGCTTCCCTATGTGGACTAGGTTCTACATGGGCTCTTGAGTTGGAGTCGAACTAGAATTGATGACTTAGGTATATGTATGGGCATATACCTAAGTAGAGTTGGTTGACACTTCGTGTTTATATCTTTCCTTTGTGGTTTATCCATTGTGGATTCTAGGAGGCCTTCAGGGGTCTCGGGGTCCCTACTGAGTATCGTATACTCACCGCTGCATGGGTTATACCCGCACTATGTTGTGTTGGATGCAGATGACGGACAACGTTGATCGGGGTTGAGGCTTGTGGAGGGGAATGGTATCCGGAGGTGGACTATCAGGCGGGACGTACACGGAGTGGACAGACGGATTCGAGGAGCTGAGGAGACCATCTGTACCCACCCTTTAGGTGGGGTTTCCAGAGGACGTCTCGGTGGTTGCTACTTTACTTTTCGGCCGTTTTACACCACTTTCCTCAATTGTACTATACTTTCAGTTGGGTTTGTATACTGGCCCATTTACTTTCCATCACTTACATATTTACTCAGTTTACTTAGTGTTTACTTCAGCTTGCGTACTCTGTTGTGTTTGTTTTCTTATATAAAGGAAATTCCTTCCATTTTATTGGGATTTACGCCTTTGGTGCTAGTCGCCATCCCTTGTCCTATGGATGGCGGGCTTGGGGTAGTCACGGCACGGGCCCCGAGGACAGGTCATGACAAATTGGTATCAGAGGAGTCGATTCTACCACAGAACTTAGGACTCTGATAATTTCTTCCTATGAAGTAATAGTGTTATGGGACTTGTGTGAGGTTATCAGTCTAGGGAGTCCAGTGTTGGTGCGGCAGCCGACGTTTCCATGCACTAGGACCCTGACCTCTGATTTCTGACTCAGTGCTCGAAAACACTGATTGCATTTGTGTTTCAAAAGTATTCATTCTGATTAATTTGTGTTATCTCACCAGGTATACTGTATTTATCATGGTGCACCTGTTTCTTTTCAGTATGGCCCCATGACGGCAGCCAGCTAGGGTTCCCAGTTACGTGTGAGATGGCAGTCCACCAAGCGATGAGGCCTCGGTGTAGGGCCCCATTACAGTAGAGGCATCGGCGGTACCTCTACCCATCAAGCCACTGATGCCACCAGCCCCAGCAGCTGAGAGTGCACGTCGCCTGAGTGCGCTGCACGAGTTTCAGCGTCAGAGGCCGCCCAGGTTCCCTAGAGAGAGGGAACCTCAGGCAGTTGAGGATTGGATGGACGCTATCGTCCGAGTCTTCAGATTAGTAGGGACACCAGCAGATCTTATGGTGATCCTTGCGGAAAGTCTCCTGCACGTGGCAGCAGGTATATGGTGGATCCTGATGCTCCAGGTGCACGACGAGGCGTCCCTACTTTGGACAGACTTAGAGAGCCTATTCCGCTCAGAGTTCATTCCATCCACCCTATGTGTGGTGTGCATCCAAGAGTTACTACAACTACGGCAGGGCAGTATGACAGTATCCCAGTACTCGACGAGATTTACCGACCTCTCCCACTACTCCACGGACATGGTACGGGACCCATTCTTCTGGGCCTGGACCTTCGAGCAGGGACTAAGGAATGAGATTAGGGCTTCGATGATATCCCTTAGCATTTCGACCCAGGATGGAGTACTGGAGCGAGCCTTACTTGTGGAAAGCTTCCTTGCTGACCCTACGCCATCAGCGAGGTCAACCGCAGGGCGACACATAGTGGAGTTTTCTACAACCTGTAGTAGACAGATGTTGCAGAGGTCAAAGCGGATTAGGCCATCAGGTGGGAGACCTCAGGATACTGGTTCGGAGGTGTGGGGCACATGCAGCAGATCCATTCATACGAGATGTAGGTTGTGCTATGCATGCGGAGGGCAGGTCCACATGGCTCGTGACTGCCCGACCTGCCATGCAGAGGAGCAACAAACGGTTGAGGGACCACATAGCCAGAGCCAGAGGTTCGACCGTGGCGGTCCGCAGGGAGCAGGCGGACGAGGAAAAGGAGTTGGCTAAGCAGCAGGTGGTGGACGACGCTTCGAGGCTCTACCACCACCACCAGCAGGAGGTCCACCCCGACCATAGGGAGCTGGCGGACAAAGTCATGATCAGCTTCAGGAAGTGGAGGTTTACGACCACGGTGCAACGGAGATGATTCTAGTTACTATATGTGTCTAATCCACCCTTTCTGCAGTTCTTATAGGCACAGGAGCAAGTCATTCTTTCATTTACACTACCCTTATTTGGAGCTCGGAGATTCCGATAGAGCCGTTGGCTCGATCCTTACGACTAGAGACTCCTATGAGAGCAGACTTGACGATTACGCACTGGTGTCGGTACTGTGAGATTACTCTAGGAGGTGAGATCTTCGGCTGGGATCTTCTTGTAGCGGCGTCGAGGCCTTATGATATCATCTTGGGCATGGATTGGTTATCTATAGTCCATGCTCAGATCGACTGTATTAGGCGCAAGGTGCGGTGTGTCCGCACAGATGAGAGCAGGTTCACCTTCACTGGCGAGAAGGGAGCCTTTGAAGTGCAGGATGGACTCACGTAAAGGAGAGAACAGCTGATCACCCATCAGTTGGCTAGTCTCATCCTAGGATAAGTTGATGTGCAGAGTCTGAATTTTCCTGTTGTGGTGGATCAGTATGCGGATGTTTTTCCTGACGACGTTCCAGGACATCCTCCTCATAGAGAGGTAGACTTCTATATTGACATGTACCTAGGGATAGCCTCGATATCTACTCCAGCATATTGGATTGCTCCCTCTGAGCTTCGTGAGCTATCGGTACAGCTGGAGGACTTGCAGGGCAAGGGATTCATCCAACCCAATGTTTCACCCTGGGCTTCTCCGATTTTATTCTCCAAGAAGGAGGATGGGAGCTTATGACTATGTGTCAACTACCGTCTCCTGAATCAGGTGACCGTAATGAACAAGTATCCACTCCCGAGGATTGACGACCTCTTTGATCGGCTCAAGGGAGCATGATGGTTCTCGAAGATAGACCTCAGTTCAGGATATCATCTGCTCAGAGTTCGAGAAAAAGATGTGTAGAAGACGGCCTTTAGGTGTCGGTATGGCCACTATGAGTTATTTTTTATGAATTTCGGTGTAACCAATACTCCAGTGGTGTTCATGAATCTCATGAATAGGAACTTCCAGCCTTACCTCGATCAATTCATCGTAATCTTCATCGACGAAATATTGATTTACTCATTTGCTGAGGAGGAGAATGAATACCACTTGCGGGTTGTACTAGACACACTCTGAGAGCACCATCTTTATGGTAAGCTCTAGAAGTGTCAGTTCTAGATTCAAGAGGTCCACTTATTGGGTCACATAATCTCTGAGGTGGGAGTTACGGTGGATACTGCAAAGATTGAGGCATTACTAGATTGGGAGCCACCCAGGAGCGTAACGGAGGTGCGGAGTTTCCTAGGTCTGGTTGGGTACTATCGGAGATTTGTGCCAGAATTCTCCAGAGTAGCAGCACCACATTCAGCTTTGATGAAGAAGGGGGAACCCTTCGTGTGGTTAGATAGATGTCAGCAGAGCTTCTAGGAGCTGATATAGAGATTGACCATTGCACCCATCTTGAGGCTACCAGAGGAGGGTGTAGGGTACGTAGTTTACAGCGATGCATTAGGGACTAGACTCGGGTGTGTCCGGATGCATGACCGGGCAGTGATCTCTTATGGTTCATGATAGTTGAGGCAGCATGGGCAGAACTATGCTACCCATGACCTGGAGTTAGCAGTAGTGGTCTTCGCCTTAAAGATGTGGTGGCACTATCTTATGGGTGAGCACTTTACAGTCTACTCTGACCACCAAAGTCTTAGGTATATCTTCTCGTAGAAGGACCTGAACCTGAGAGAGTGATGATGGCTCGAGTTCTTCTAGGACTATGACTTTGAGATAGTCTATACTTCTGGGACGGGGAACATAGTATCTGATGCTCTCAGCAAGAGATCGGGTATTCAGCTACTTGGAGAGGTGACAGAGCAGCTAGCCACGTTGCAGATATCCTTCATGGATAGAGATGGATCTGCCTTTCTATAGTCTCTCATAGTCACTCCTCTACTACTTCAGCGGGTCATAGAGGCACAGTGTGGGGACATTGACTGTGAGACTTGACGTGCACAGATATCCACAAGACAGGAACCTGATGGATTTTCTATTGGAGGTGATCATGTCATTCTTTTCAGAGGACGTACCATGGTACCAGTTGAATTACAGGAGGAGGTGTTGAGGGAGTTTCACACTTCCCCATTGGAAGTACATCCAGGAGTATCGAAGATGTACCAGGATCTCATAAGACAGCACTAGTGTCTAGATATGATGAATGTTGTTGCAGAGTTTGTTTCACGATGCCTCACCTGGGAGCACCAGGTACCGGAAGTCTCGGTGCATCCCTTAGAGGTCCTGGAGTGGAAGTGGGACAGGATATCCATGGATTTCGTGATGGGGCTTCCACATAATTCCATAGGACACAACTCTATCTGGGTGATTATCGACCGACTCACCAAGTCATCCCACTTCCTACCTATCAGAGAGCAGGGCTCAGTGGAGAGTTTGGGATGGCTCTATGTTCAGGAGATCATACGACTTCATAGTGTGTCATCATCTATTATCTCCTATCAAGATGCTCGCATTAATTCCTGGATTTGGAAGGGGTTGCTGGAGGTGTTTGGGACACATCTACGCTTGAGCACCGCCTTTCAACCTCAGACTGATGCCCAGATAGACAGGACCATTTAGACTCTCGAGGACATGCTCCGTGCATGTGTCCTCGACTTTGGTCACAGCTGGGAGGGCCACCTACCTTTGGTGGAGTTTGCATACAACAACAGCTACCACTCCACCATCAATATGGAACCATAAGAGGCATTGTACGGTCGACCTTAAAGATCACCTCTGTGGTGGATTAACCATGGGGAGTCAGCACTTGTAAGACCAGAGATGGTCCAGGCTATGACGGTGAAGGTGCAGACCATCCAGGAATGGATGAGGACTGCATAGAGCTGACAGAAGTCCTATGATGATAGGAGGTGGAGACCACTAGAGTTTGAGGATGACGACCACGTTTTCTTATGGGTCTCACCTAGAAGAGGATTACAGAGATTTGTTCGGGGCGGCAAGTTATCTCCACGCTTCATCGGACAATTCCAAGTTCTCAGCAGGATAAGTGAGGTGGCTTATCGTCTGGCCCTTCCACCTCAGTTGCATCGGGTGCACGACGTCTTTCATGTATCTCAGCTGAGGATATACATGCAAGACCCAACACATATCATCGACCACAGGGAGCTGGACATCGATGACAGGGAGACATTTGAGGAGGTCCTAGTGGAGATTGAGGATCAACAGGAGCGGGTCCTATGTGGACAGTTGATTCCTCTATAGCGCATCAGGTGGAAGCACGGGAACCTCCAGGAGAGCATAAGGGAGCGGGAGGCTCAGATGCGTGCACAATACCCTATTTTGTTTCCCTATTTTTTGTTATAGCTTTACGAAGACGTAAATCCCTGAGGTGGGAGTAATGTAAATACCCAGAAATTTCAAGAAATTTTTTTTCATAAATTTTTTTTGATTTTACGAGTATGCAGTTTCTGACGACACCTGATTCTGAGGCCCGGTACGCCCGGATTAATTTTCTGAAGTTTAGATCGGGTACGTTCAGTGAACGAACGAGTGGGTTTTTCTATCTTTTGAACCAGTGCTCGGAATCAAAATATGAGGGCACCGATGAAATCGCAGCGCCGGTAATTTCTTAATGGGACCTTTACCAAAGTTGTGTTTTAAGCGGATTGAGAATTAATTTTTTGGGGAAATAGTTTAAAATAAATAAAATTGGTGGCACATTTTTTTTATGGTTGGTGGTTAATTCCTCCCAAGGGGAGTTGAAGGTGGGCCCACACCCACATAACCTCCCATGGGAGGATATCTATGGGGTGGAGCCCACATGTGACCTAAACTATTCATCTCCCATAACCCCCTTAAACCCCCCCCCCCCTCATAACTCTCATAAACCCCCCTTCTTTATTTTGTTAACTCCCCTTAAATGTGATACCACTCATCTCCTCCTCTATCCCTCATTAACAATTTCCTACCCTTTAATGTAATGAATTCAACAACTTTAATTAATTTGATTAAGTGTTTTGAATTTTGAAATTTAAATTACTTGTGTTAATAAAATAATAGCATTAGTCTATTATTTTACTTTAGCACATGTTGGGTTGGGAGAAATCGGTGGGAGCACTTGTGTAAAATGGAGAAGGAAGTTTCTCTTTCGAAGAACATCATCCTCCTACGAAGAACATCATCTCTTCAATGAAGAATGTCGTCAACACAAAGAGTGACGATGTGACTTTCCTTCTTCTCTCCGCAACTAGTGTGGAGACGCCATTCCCTCCTTGGTTGCACGCCAACGTCGTCTTCAAAACCACACCCCGCGAAGCCGTCTTCTGTGATGCCCGACATAATCCATACATTTTGAGGTAGGGCGGTTTGATTCAATTTTATTGAAAATAAAATTGTTCGTTGTGTTTTGTGAACCTTGTGCTTTCTTGGCTCTGTGATACCGCCTAACGCGGAGGGTGCGGGCCGAATGAACACGGCCTGACAACCCTCCGCTGGAACATTATTCCTTTGGATTTGGCAACCGGAGGTGGGGGAAAACACGGTGTCATCGCGCCGTACCCAGATCATGGTGAAGAGAACCAGCGTCGTTGCGCCAGTTGTGCGGAATAAACCGTGAACTGCAAAGCGGGCCTCTTCGGCGGAAGAACCGGTCGGCCAGGCGAAGAGGAGGTGTGGCGCCAGGAGGGAGACGCGCTAGAGGAATGGCCGGCCCGTCAGCCGGCCGGGCGGAGCCGGACCGTAGTGCCAGGAGGGCGCCACGCTGGAGAACAGTGGCCCACCCATGCGGGCCGCGTGCGCTGAAGACCGGCTGGTCTAGCCAGCCGGTTCGGGGAAGGGCGGCACCGCCTGGCGTCGCCGGTGTAGAAGACTGCCCCCCACCCGTGGAGCCCACTTGGCCAGCCGACCGAGCCTACCGGGCCGCGCCGGGACGGGCCAAGCCAGACCGGGCTAAGTCGGGCCACGCCGGGCCGGGCCTCGCCACGCCGGGGCGGACCGCGCCACTTCGTTCTGGGCCAGGACGCGTCCCATCGGGCCGAGTTATGTTTTTCTTCAGACCGATCTAACACCCCTTCTGGGTCGGACCCGAAAAACTGGGTCAACCCGACCCTTCGGCCCACCAGGCTAAATGGGTCGGGCCCGTTATTCACTTAAACGTAAATAACTTAAGGACCGTGTGTCCGATCGACGCGCCGTCTATGGCGCTGGGACTCTTTCGATGAGACGGTCCTTCTGCATTACTCTAAGTGAGTTTCAGGTGATTTCAGATATCGGCTGGGTTAGAAATGGGCATATTTCTAACCGGGCCCCTGGAACGGAAAATCCAATATCTCTCAGATCGGGAGTCTGATTGACGCGTCGTCTATTGCGTTGAGTTCTTTTTGACGAGACGGAACTTTGGGATACATCAACTCTAGACATCGCAACAGTTGATGTATCGACCCTCCTTGGCTCGTGGAGCAGACCCTCCTGAAATCAAGCATTCTGTGTGCGGGAACCCTAGAGCTGGCTGTGACTGTGATGACGAGGACGACTATACTTGGATCCTACGTGGGTTCGGCAGCGAAGACGACTGTACATGGATCCTCTGTGGGTTTGGCAGCGATGAAGATTGTACTTGGATCATACATGGGATGGGCAGCAATGGTAACTGTAATAGGATCCTACGTGGGTTCGGCAGTGACGACTTCTGTACTTGGATCCTACATGGGTTCGTCATCTATGTCTTCTGTACTTGGATCCTAGGTGGGTTTGGCAGGGGAGATGATTCAGAGGCTACATCTTTCATCTCCACCCCTCTTCATGAGTAGTATACCTGCGTGAGCAAAGTCTTAACTTTCAATCAATATCTTCGATATGTTTGTCTTGATTTCTTGTGTAGACTGAGTTGTGCTTTCCTCTGTGGACTGGGTTGTACTTGGGGTCTTGTGTTGGAGTCAAACTAGAATTGATTACTTAGGTATATGTATGGGAATATACCTAAGTAGAGTTGGTAGATACTTCGTGTTTGTATCTTTCCTTTGTGGTTTATCCTTTGTGGATTCTGGGAGGCCTTAGGGGGTCTTAGGGTCCCTACTGAGTATCGTATACACACCCCTGCATGGGTTATGCCCGCACTACGTTGTGTTGGTTGCAGACGACGGACAGTGATGATCGAGATTGAGGCTTGTGGAGCGGAATGATATTAGGAGGTGGACTATCAGGCAAGACATACACGAAGCGGACGGACAGATTTGAGGAGCTGAGGAGACCATTTGTACCCACCCTTCAGGTGGGGTTTCTGGAGGACGTCTCGGTGGTTGCTGCTTTACTTTTCAGCCATTGTACTTCACTTTTCTCAGTTGTACAGTACTTTCAATTGGTTTTGTATACTGGCCCATTTACTTTCCAGCACTTACTTTTGTACTCAGTTTACTTAGTGTTTACTTCATTTTGCGTACTCTGTTGTGTTTGTTTTCTTATATAAAGGCAATGCCTTCCCTTTTATCGGGATTTATGCCTTTGGTGCTAGTCGCCAGCCCCTGGCCTATGGAAGGCGGGCTTGGGGTAGTCATGGAACGGGCCCTGAGGACGGGTCATGAAAAATGCATTCAATTAGGGATGGTATTCATATTTCCACTACTAGAATTTCGGTGTTTTCCGACGGGCTATTTGCGACGGGAGCCCATCACAAAAACCCTTTTGTGATGAGGTCCCGTCTCAAATAGCCCATTGTAGAAAACGATGTTGTAACAAGTATTTTTTGTGTTGGGCCCGTTGCAAAAAATTTACTTGCGGTAGGAAGTGGGCATATCGCAAATAGATGTCTGATTAAATACATTACATATACAAGAACCATTCACGGCGGGCCCTTCATAAAACTTTTTTGGGACAGGACACCGACCCATCGCAAATATCTCATATGTTATAAACATGTTGCGACAGGACCGTCACAACAAAGTTATTGTGATGGGCCCGTCACGATAAATTTATTGCTATGGTAAACCAACTTGTTGCAAAAAAATTTAAAAATATATATATAATCTATTTGCGATAGGGCCCCATCGCCAAAGTCACCGTCACAAATACTTAATAAAATAAAAATATTAATATTAATATTATTAAAATAATAAAAATATTAAAAAATATTAAATTTCTTAATATTTTCAAATAATTAATAAAATAATAAAATAATAAAATTATGATTAATGAAAAAATAATATTAATATTATTAAAATAATAAAAAAATAGAAATATTAAAATAATCAATATTCCGAAAAAAAATATTAAAAAATCATAAAATAATATTATTATTATTATCATTAAAATAAAAAAAAATATTAAAAAATATAATATTAATAATAAATATTAAAATATTAAAATATTAAAAAAAATATGCAATATTCGCAACAATATAAAAGACATAAACTATAAATAATTCATATTACAACAAATGTTCAATTAAAATGTTTTTAAGAGAACAAAAATATCATTGGGGGGATAGTCTTCTCGAGCAGCTGGAGGAGATGGAGGAGATGTTGGAGGAAACTTCATGCCTAAACTATAAGTCAGATGGCGCATGTAATCCATCTAATCTTGTTGGTGCTACTGTCATCAACGCATGTCCTCCTCGTGTTGCTGTTGCTGCTGCCATCGACACATTTCCTCCTCGTGCTACAACTTCCATCAGCGCATGTCATCCTCGTGCTACAGCTGCTGCTGCTACTTCTGTAGACGCATCTCTTCCTACTACTTTTGAAAACTCTTTATAAGCTCAGTTTGAGCACACAACTACTCCCGATACTGTGAGATAGAATATGATTCCTCTCCATGAGGTCCTCTTGATCTGGATGCTGACATTGCAGCATTACAATAATAAGTCTTAGGAGTCAAATGAGACTCGATACCAACTACTCAACCCTTCTCGAAGGCATACCGGGTCGCATGCATCTATGATGCCTCATCAAAATGGTAGGCACTAGTCTGATCAGCCGCCTCTTCCTGAATCTCATCCATTTTCTAACAGGTCACAGCCTCATATGACTCCTTTAGATTATATTTGAAATTAAAATAGTGAAAATATTATATGCAGTTAATTTTCAAATTGAAAAAGAAATAATACTGACCCCAATCTGATGTTGGAGATCACCTCTAATCTCTCTAGTGGCTGGATCACAGTACAACCTCTGATAAACATCGTACTCCATAATATCGGGATTCTTTTCTACCTATATGAATATAAAATAAATTTTTTATATGTAATGTTATATAAAATATTTAAAATAGATACATACCAGATGCTCTATATGCGTATTGAATGTTCAGCTACCAGCTCGATGTGTCACCTCCTATCTCCCCTAGTTCTGTCGGCCTAATGAAGATCTCCTCTAAAATCCACCACTCAACTAGTGTGAACATAATTCGTCACAAATGTGATATGAAATGTACTCTGGTCAGTGGGCTCAACATAACTCGTCAAATACTATCGCTCCTTTCTTAATGGTCGGCCTTTTCAAATTATGCAAAAACTGGCGAAAACGCTCACGTATAGACACCTCCCAAGCCTTGTGGATAGTGGTACACATTCTATAATCGATTAGATACCATAAACCCTACAAATAATTTATAATAGCAATTTATTAATGAAATTAATTTATAAATAAATATAATTTATTTGTGAACCAGCCCATGATTGTACATTCCAAGCCATACATCAATGAGAATCTATACTCATGTGATCCATGGTTGAGAAAAATAATTGTGCAATAAATCTCTCCCCTATCCAAAAGCTACAAGCACAAAATTGTGAAAAAAGAACAAATAATCAAACAATTAGTATATAAATAAATTAACAAAAGCTAACTAAAATACATAGGTTATCATATCTCTGCATGCATGGATCAAAACCAATATGTGGATTCCGCTTGGGGATAGTGTCAGGAATCATAATTCGTGCAAAACCATGCCCCCTCCATGTACCCCCTGAACTGCCAGTAGCCTAAGGGTCAGATGATACCAAATCCTCCTCATCCAAAGGTAGCTCAGCCTCCTCCAACTCATGAGGTAGATCACGGTCTATCTGAAACACAAAATGATTTTTATTAGCATATATTTGAAAATAACATTCACATATAGATATTAATTAGTTATGATTACAACCAGCATTTAACTATGTCAATGTTCACCTTCATGATCATCTTAATATCTAATGATGTGAATGTCTTCATATTCATCCTCGACATTATCAATATCCAAATGAGTTTCTATTCCATCATCGCTTGCCATTTCAAATTCATTTGTAACATTATTTACATCATCATCATCATCGACCCTTAATTGTGGGGTGTCATCATCGATATTCATGTCTCTTTGTGAAAAAGATGGATTTAGAGTAGTCTCTGGAAAAATATCAATTCCTTTTACTTCATGGGAACCACATTTAGTTTGAGTAAACTAATTTTCCTGATATTTCATTTTTATTATGCTCCACCAATCACTTGAGTATATTGAAGTAACACAGTACTTTTTGTAATACATTTGATGAGCCTGTTGACCCACTAAAAATGGTTCATTTACTATAAGAAGACTTTTATATTTAATATTGAGGATTCCATGAATCGAATGAACACGCAATCCTCTCTCAGTATTTATTCGATGATATTTAACCATTTTTATACAATTTTTCCCTAGATAACATAGTTCAATAATTTTATTTAGCATGTCGTAAAAGTCAACATCAATTTCCCTATGATGTGATACTCTCAAGAAAACTCCACTATACATTTTTTTTGATTCCCCATATGCACGTGTTTGAAATAGAAAAACATTAACCACATATGCATTGTAATATTTAACCATTTTGGATGGTGGGTTACACAATATACACAGTCACTTATCAATTTTATCAGCTTGTTGAGACACCTAAAAAATTTTAAAACAATTTTCAATATAATAAATAATAAACGGAATCGATATGTTAAACCATGAATAATTTATGTTACCATTTTTTGAAACCATTGAGAAAAAATTTTCTGTCGGCATTCTTCAGGGGCAGCTGCTTTAACATGTGGAAGATATTTCTTGATATGATTATCATGTAACCTAAAAAAATAAGTTTACTTAGTGTAACGTAAATTACAGAATAATTGATAGAATCAGTCATAGTACAAATTATGTCATTTCTTCACAATTGAGCAGAACATATGAATGAGCTATGTGATGTTCATCATCTGAAATCTATCATTCATGAACTCCACTGAAGCCATGCTTTGGGTGATTAAAAACTAATAATTGATTATCCATTTCATCATCAGCATTCCCTGAGTTTCATACCATGAAATTTCGTTTTGAGGGATATTCAGATACAATATAATGATTGAAGAAAAAATCAATTTCCTCATGCAAATAAGTTTCAGCAATTGAGATTTCAACAGATTTTTTGTTGGGTACTTTTTTCTTCAATTTCTGCATACATCTCTTGAATAGGTATACCCATAAAAACTATACCGGACATCCAAATTTAGCTTCATGTGGAAAATGTAACATTAGATGTTCCATTGAGTAAAATAAAGCCAGTGGGAAGATTTTTTCTAGTTTACATATAATAACAACAATATTTTCTTCCAGTTTACTTAGTGCGTCCTAGTCTGTTTTCACTACACAAATGTCACGAAAAAAATATGATATGTCTGTTATCGAATCCCAAATCATATAATTCAAAAAACCTCTGAATCTAATTGGCCTAAGTCATTCCATTATAACTTGACAATCATGTCTTTTTGATCCGGTAATATGACCATTCTTAACACATCTACCCAAATTGTATGTGTATCCATTTAGAAGTCTCAAATCATTAATCCATTGGAAAAATTATAAGTGACTCTCTTTGGACAGTTTATAAGCAGCTTTTGGCTTCATCAACCTCTATGAACTGGCATTTTGAAACCATTCAAGTTCCGATCGTCTACAAATTTGGGCAAGATCTAACCATGCATTTACATTATATTTGGTATTACCTAGTTTATCCAAAACTGTATGAAATATATTACCAAAAAATTTCTTCTCAATATGCATGACACCCAATATGTGGTAGACCAACAAATCAGACCAATATGGAAGATCCCAAAAAATGATCCATTTTATCCAGTTTTTCTCTTTCCCAAAGCAATGAATTTTCTGTTGGTTTACTATTGGCCCAAATGTGATGGGAGGTAATGAAAATATAACTGATTTTTACTCTATACCTGAGATCATTTTTGGAGGTTCATCCATTTCATTTTTTCCTTTTATTAAATGAGATTTGTTTCTCCAGAAATGATGATTGGTTGGAAGAAATCTATGATGACAGTCAAAATAACAAGGTTTTTTTCCACTAATGAGCATAAAGGCTTTTTTGTCTTTCATACAGTAAGGATGTGAATTCGTACCATGTGTACTCCATCTAGATAACACTCTATATGCCGGGAATACACTAATCATCCACATCAATGCATCTTTTAAAATGATATTTTGTGTCGCAGAAACATTATATGTACTAACAGCATTACTCCATAATGAATTTAACTCATCGATCAATGGTTTCAAATAAAAATCAATACTATTTTTTGGATGTCCTGGGATTAATAAGGTCATAAGGATATAGGGCTCCTTCATCAACATACATGGAGATAAATTTTCTGGACTTATAAAGATAGTCCAATATTAATACTAACTACCATTAGAACCAAACAGACAGAAACCATCCGAAGAAAGACCCAATCGCATGTTTCAGTCTTCTAAAGAAAAAGACGGATGCTGTTGGTCAAAATATTTCAATGAATACCATCAAATGGATGATTCAATCTTTTATCGGTTGAAATCATTGTTTTGTTCCATGACATAATTGACATTGTGTTATGAGACATAAACAAACACTACAACCTAGGTTTATGGGGGAAATATCTCATTTGTTTCATATGAATCAATACAGACATACCTATTTGAGCTTCTTTATACCTCGATTGTCCACATGTGGGAAACATTTCCAGTGACTCATTTTCACCAGAATATAAGATGCAATCATTTTCACATGCATGATTCTTCCCATAACAAAGGCCCAGATTACGAACCAACCTCTTACTCTCACTGTAATTTGCAGGCAACACATTTCCTTCAGGTAACAGTGTTTTAACCAAAGAAAATATCTGATCAAAATAGTTGTTTGACATTTCATTATCTAATTTAATAGCCATAAATTTTGAAACAACTTCTAATTTTCTTATCTTGCAACAAGGATATAATGAATCCTCAACAGACCTCAAAAACTCATAAAATTAAGATGGTTCCAACTCAATAGTTAGATCAATAGCATCCTGAGATTCAGTTTATTGAACAGATGGACCTACAACATCATGTACAAAATTTCCAAACCATGATGGATCTGGAATCAAGTTATTAGTATATTCTCTGGAACTATGTTGACCGAGTTGATACCAAAAAACATAATCTAGTTGAAAACCAAACCGCAAGAGATTCCCCCCAACCTTTTCAAATGTGTCAAATGTTCTCAGAGAACATTTTTTACAAGGACACTTAATTGTGCCTTCTGAAACAAATTCTAGATTTGATGATGAAAATGATAATAAATATTCAACACCCTCAATATATACAGGATTTAAACTAGAACCATTTATATCTCTATGCTGAATTATCCAATCGTGATAATCTAATAATGATTATTGCTGACTTTCTTGTTCTATATTTTTCTACAAAATATAAAATCATTACTATTTTTGATTAATTTGAAATTAGAAAAACACTATCGAAAATAAGATAAATAATTACAACTAATTTTTAATAATTACCACTAATTATGAGTGACACAATTTCCAGTGGATTAACAACTACTCTTTTTTCGGAAGGCTCGTTTACTTGAATCTTTCTCATACTAAAATCACAATAAAGAATATGCTCAGAGGTGTGATTATTCATTCTCGTGCATTTGAGAATTCATAAGCGTACCTCTAAGAAGATTCTTCTTTGTGATTTTAGTGTGAAAAAGATGCAAGTAAATGAGCCTTCAAACAAAAGAGCCCCATTTTTTTAGATAAATCTTCTTCTATCAATTATCACTTCCAAAAAACATTATGAAAAATGTGGTCCTACGAATGCATATTCAAGCTCATGCATACAAGATTGGATATGCATACGTAGAAGCATACATTTCATAATGTTTTGAGTCAGTGAGAGTAGAAAGGAGAAGATTCATCAAGCAAAAGGAGTGTCTTCAATCAACTGAAAATTGTACCAAGTTATTATAATTTATTACAATTTATTACAATTGATTTTATTTCTAATTATTGTTAATTGTTGCTAATTATTTCTAATTATTGCTATTTATTTCTATTTTTTGCTATTTTTTGCTAATTGTTTCTAATTATTTCTAATTATTTCTTTTTATTACTATTTATGGCAAATTATTTCTATTTATTTCTATTTATTGCTAACTATTGTTATTTATTGCTAATTATTTCCAATTATTACTAATTATTAATAATTATTCCCAATTATTGTTAATTATTTCTAATTATGGTTAATTATTTCTATTTATTGCTATTTATTGCTATTTATTTTTAGTTGCTGCTAATTATTTCTAATTATAGCTAATTATTGCTAATTTTCGCTAATTATTGCTAATTATTGCTAATTATTGCTAATTTTCGCAAATTATCGCTAATTATAGGTATTTATTGTTATTTATTTCTAATTATTTCTATTTATTTCTATTTATTTCTATTTGTTGCTAATTGTTGCTAATTATTACTATTTGTTGCTATTTATTGTTATTTATGGCTATTTACTATTATTTATTACTATTTATTGATATTTATTTCTATTTATTTCTATTTATTACTATTTATTAATATTTCATACTATTTATTACTATTTATTACGAATAATTACTTTTTATTACCATTTATTACTATTTGTTAATAATTATTACTAATTATTATTAATTATTACTATTTATTACTATTTATTACTATTTATTAATATTTATCACTATTTATTGCTATTTATTACTATTTATTACTATTTATGACTATTTATTACTAATTATTACTAATTATTGCTATTTATTACTATTTATTAGTATTAATTAGTATTTATTAGTATTCATTACTATTTATTAGTATTTATTAGTATTTATTAGCATTTATTAGTATTTTTTCTTTTTATTACTATTTATTACTATTTATTATTATTTATTAGTATGTATTTCTATTTATTACTATTTATTACTATTTATTACTATTTATTACTATTTATTAGTATTTATTTCTATTTATTAGTATTTATTTATATTTATTACTATTCATTTATATTTATTAATATTTATTTTTATTTATTACTATTTTTTACTATTTTTTACTATGTAATGGTAATTTAGTGTTTATTAGTATTTATTAGTATTTATTAGTAATTATTACAAATTATTACTATTTATTACTAATTATTACTATTTATTAGTATTAGTGACTATTTATTACTATTTATTACTATTTATTAGTATTATATACTATTTATTAGTCTTTATTACTAATTATTAGTAATTCTTACTAATTATTAGTATTTATTACTGATTATTAGTCTTTATTACTGATTATTAGTATTTATTACTATTTATTAGTATTTATTACTATTTATTACTATTTATTAGAATTTATTTGTATTTATTACTATTTATTAGTATTTATTACTAATTATTACAAATTAATTCTATTTATTACCAATTGTTAATATTTGTTACAATTTGTTTCTAATTATTACTCTTTATTTATAATTATTACTAATTAGTGTTAATTATTATTAATTACTGTAAAATATAGCTAATAATTTATAATTACCACTAATTATATATATTCATTACTAATTATCTTTAATAATTATTAATTATTACTAATTACTAAGAATTAGTACTAATAATTTAATTTTATTATTACAAATAAATATTGATGACAATACAATTTAAATCTAACTTAATTACAACTAATCAACAATAATTAAAATTAATATAAAAAATAAATAAATACTAAATTAAATAAAACATAAATACCATTAAATTTGATCTCTTATAATTGTAGGCGGCATCATAACTTCTTCGTAAAAAATGCTAACTCTCTATAAATTTTACTCCAAAATTAGAGTTCACAGAAGGAGAGAAACAAGAAATTCAGGTGGAGAGAAGAAAAATGGAGGGGTATATATAGGTCAGATTAGTTGCGATGGGACCCGTCGCAAATACCTTCGGACGCATTAATTATGGTAGGCACTTAAAAGATTATTTGTGACAGGTCCCCTCGCAAAAAAGTGACCTGCCAAATAGTTTTTGGGGTGGGACAACATCTCGTCGCAAATAGGTTTTTAATGCTGCCGATTATTTCTGACGAGTCTAGTCGCAAATACCCTCCGGTGGTCGAACTAGTTGTGACGAGGAATCCCCCCATCACAACATGGTCTTAACACCTCCCGGCATTTGCGACGGGTGGTGCCAACCCGTCGCAATTACCCTTTCGCGTGGTTTGGTGCGCAAACCGCGCCAATCCGCGCGTAAGTTTTTACGACAGGGCGCCTATTCCCGTTGCAACTAACGGTTTTTCCTATAGTGTTCCATGGGTTTGGTTCATGATTTCACTAATGGAAATAAGGATTATTATCATAGTTTTTAATGGTGATTTAATTTGAGAAATTTTAGAATAAATATATGTATATTTCAAGTTCAAAATTTGAAATAATTTCTTCCGGATTAAAGTTGTTATACTTTATGGAATTTATTATCATTTGAACTTCATGGAAATTTTTATAATTTATAATGTAAATATAATTCATACATTTATGATGATATAAAAAAATATAAATTATTATAAATGTTTTATTCTTTAATTATGAACCTAAGAATCCAATACTCTGTTATATTGAAGATCAAGTATATCAAATATAAAGAAAAGGTTAAGAATATACACATATGTTTCCTTAGTGATTATTGAATAGGATGAAGAAATAATATTTTTTAACTAATCATTTGGGTTCTTAGTACTGAGTAGGAGGAAGGTCATCGAATGAATGTCTGCTCTCGTACCTAAGAACATTATTCTAATTAACTAATAAGGGAGGCCAATGTGCATGTTATATCGCTGATATTTTTCTAGAAGATGAATATTTTTTTGGAATAATGTACTATTTTTTATGGTGATATATCTATAAGGTACTTGAAATATTGTTCAAATTTAATATTAATAAGATAATCAAGAAGTCTGGTGGTAATAGTATAGGCAATGCTACAACTGCTCTTTTTCCTGTGAAAAATTAAAGGATATATATGAACCTTATTTTAAATAATCCATATATAGACTTTCAAGAGTCAATTAAAAACACTTCCCCTCTATTTTAGTCACTTTCATTTTTTTTATAATCTAAATCTTAGAACTTCACCCAAACTTGTTAAGGAGTATCGTCCAACATTGGGGCTGAGCCTTGTAAAAATACTTTTTTTATTGTGTATTCCTTTACCATTATTACACATGAGGGGTGAGAGATTTTATACCAAGTGTATTAGAGAATAAAAGGTGATATAGGACTAATTCATAGAGAATTTTGATGAAATTATTACTAATGCTTTACACCCCCTCTCGGTGGTAATCTAATTGATCTAGACACTACATCATGGATTTGTGCTTTTAATAAAAATGTATGACCATCATGATCATTAATTTTATTGGAACAAATATTAAACGAGGAATCTAATATCAAGGTGTATAATGATATATTCTTATAAATGATAGGTAACCATTTCCACTGTTTTTCTTGAAAATTAAACTCTCCTAGTGTGGAGTTTAGTTTTCATATAGATTGAATGTTATGTGTTTAAATTATTATAATATCTATACTAGTGACTAATATTGATGGAAATGTGGAATTGATTTATATTTTATTATATGAGTGAATATTTGTTTGGAAAAAAATCATTATGATGGCCCATCATAAACGACTAACTATAAAGATAATGTTATAGTATTAATTTAATTCACTCTCTCGGTCAGTTCTCTTAAGTGGATATGAGGAAGATAGTTTGAGAATGTTAATGAGATGATGACCTAGTTAACTCATAATTTCCTTGGTATGGTTCCTTGTTTGGATATTTTCAGTTTTTGATGAAAAACAATGAAATCATTAAAACCAAACCATAGATTGGAAAGCCATCAGAATTTTATTTCATATAAAAATTATTTAAAACTAATAAAATATTATATTGGGCTCCATGAAAGAACTGATGTTGGATTCTCACTATGTAGTGGACTCTACTAAAAAATTATCATTTATTTCATGTTGATCTCGAAATGAAAAATCTAGAGGAATAAAGGGAGATACCCCCCCCCCCCCTCTATTGAGATAATATCACAAACACACTTCATAATATTTTTCATGCATTTTATTCATTATATTTGAATTATAATTTTATTATCAAATGAAAATAATTGATGATTTTTTATTTAATTAAATATGTATTAATTTCTCATGATTAGTTATTGAATTAAAATTATATTTAAAGATTTTTAGAAATAAAAACTTAGAATGAATATTTTTACAAGTACAAAAGTTAATTATTATTGTAAATTTGAATTCATTGAGATATTTAAAACAATTTATTTCTCTTAAATTATTGTATGCTTTAAAGTGTAGTGGTTCTACATGATTTGTTCAACCATCCATATAATTCTTATTTTATGGAAATCCACCATGAGTGAATTTGTAGAGGCACCAGTTAAAATGTGTGGCCTTTTGCTAAAGGATTTAAGTGGTGAAACAAAGAGCCACAACATCAAAATAGTGGTATAGAGGGGAGGAACCCCTGGAATTAATCATGTGTGGTGGATGATGTGGTTGGGTTGGGAAGATATTAGTGGAGGAATATTTTAGTGGTGGTGTTTATCAACCTAGGATTTTATATAGAAATTGTAAGATTTTCCAAGGTGAAATAACAAGATCTATGATGAATGGTTGGTGGTATTGATGGAGTGTGATCATGTATCTTCTCTCACCACTATAGATTCATCCATTACATTCCTCAAATTTATCAGCACTAAATTCCAGTGTTGATAAAGGATGAATTTTATCAGTGCTAGAACCATTGATAAAGGCATTCTTTATATGTGTTTGAAAATTCAGTGACAAAATTCATCTTTTATTAGTACATGATTTCAGCATTGATAAACCAAATATTTATCATCTCTTTTAGTTAGCATTGATTAATACCTTCTATAATACTTTAACTATATATCAATATTTATTATCTTTTAAAAATTACTTTTATAAAAAAACCAAGTATAAACATGTAAATACAATATGACTATATTTACTTACACTAAACATATATATATATATATACTATATATTAAATATTATATATTGAAATATGACATATATTTAAATTTATAATTCATATCAAGAATAAAAATTTATCATCCATTATATTTTCAGATCTATATAACAATAAATTATAATATTAATGTACTGAAACATTAATAATAATGTATATTTATGAATATGTGTGTATATTTTTATGGATAATCATATACATATATATTATATAAGATGTCATTTTATTTTCTTTTCAATTTAAATATGCCAAACATTTTATAAATGATTGAATTACTTTATATATAAACACACACACACACAAACATAATATTTATTATTTTTTAATATTTTTTATTTTATTAATTTTTAATTTTTAATTATTTATATTTGTGTAAAGAATTCATTTTTTATATTTATTTAAATATTATTATTTATTGTTTTTAAACATTTAAAATAGGTTTAAATTAATGTTTGTTCATTTTTATTTTAATATTTGTGTAATTACCTATTAATTAATTTATTATATATAAATTTTAATTATTAATTTATTATTAATCATTTATATTTTAATTTAATTTTAACTATTTATTCATTTATAAATTTTTAACAGTTTATATAATTATAACAATATAATTTATTAACATTTTTAATATTTCTATAATTTATTTAATTATTGATTATTAAATTTCACTAATTTCTACATCCATTAAATTAATTATATCTATTCAATAATACTATTAATTACTTTTTTAATTTTTAATAATTTATTCATTTTTAACATTAAATCATTTATTATTTTCTATAATTTAATCATTTTAATATTTATATATACATATTATTTACTAAAAATTTTAATACAGTTCTAATAATTATTAGTTAATGAATATTTAATTTTATGTTAATATATGTCCGTTCTTAATTTTTTATTAATTTATATATTAAATAATGTTTTTTTAAAATATTCTAACTATTTAATAATTTAATTTAATTCATTTTTATCATATCATTCAATTAATATTATTTATTCAGCAACAATGTTAATTTTTTTTCTTTTTTTAAATAATTCATTTTTAATATTTATTCATTTAATATTTTCTAAAATTTATTGTTTTTTAATATTTATCTATATACCTTTTCTCATTAACATTTGTTATTTTTAATATGGTTGTATGTTACAAAATTAACATGTGTTCCTTTATATTTTAAAATAATCCATTTTTATTTAATTTTTATAATTTATATATATAATAATTCTTATTAATTTTTAAAATATTTTTTCTATATATTCATTTCATAATTTGTAAATTTGACTCATTTTTATGATTTAATGAATTTAGTATTAGTATTTCTTAATAACATTAATTAATTATTAATATTTTCTTTTTTGTTTTTATTATTTTCTTTTAATATTGTATAAATGTATTCATTTTTTTATTTAATTGAACTTTTTTGTGCATTGATATTTTGTATTTTTAATTTGTTTGTAGTTTACATAATTTATATGTATTCATTTTAATTTTAATATATATCCATTATAAAATTTTAAAATAATTTATATAATTGGTAATAGATATTCATTATTTTTAATATTTTTGAAATTTATTATGTTTTTAAATTTTATATTTCACTAATTTTAACATTCATTTAGTAAATAGTATTTATTCATCTTTAATTGTAATTATTTTTTACTTTCTAGTAATTTATTTATTTTTAATAATTTTTTGATTTTATATTTATTTAATTTATTTCAAGTTGGGGTATTGGTCTAGTGGTTACCCATTCCCCTTAATACTTCATCAAAAACTAGGTATCAAATCCTCATGGCACTAAATTTAGGGATTCTGGGTTGGGTTGATACCATTGTAGGGGCGACAAGATGACCAGACTGTCAATATTGGGGGGGTGATGACATCAAGTAGTAGCATCAGTGGGTTGTGTACATAGCTTTGTTTAGGGGAGATGAATAGCTTATGACAAAAGGGTGGGCCGATGGAGGTGAGAACGATATCAGAACCGTGATATTTGAGCAGGCAAGGTAGAGTTCCAGATTATGACATCATGGGAGGCAGATGATCTAGGACGGCTAGTGGGAAAGCTCGGTGGAAGATGGTTGGCATATGGATGGAATGATGGGAAGGTTCACAGGAAGGGGCTCAGTGTACTCGGACACGGGTTGTGATTGAGTGGGACAAGGCATTGATAGGCTACAGGTGTGGGATTTGGTTCGGATTTGATCCTATGACACACTTGTCATGGTCTTTCAAACCCAGCAATCCATCCAATGGCCCGAAGGCCTTCATTTCTTTATTTATTTTGATAATCCACCTTTCAAGGGGTGAGGTGGAATCCTTACAAGACTCGTAGGTGTAAATATTACATGGACCGTAGTCCTTAGAAGAATTAATTTCCCATAGGCTTCAAACATTACATACAACCCATTCTAACTACTTGGAACTACTCCTCCCCAATATCTTCATCGTGAAATCAGCTCTCCACCTTCGCATGGCAGTTCGGCTAGGCTATCCCATGCATGCACATAATTTTCCTGATGGCATGTTTCATACCCTCTCATTCTTGCAATCTCAGTGGCTTCTATTGTGGTGAAAGCTCCTTGTTCATCCTCCTTATAGAGCTTGTTCCTTGTAGGTTGTCTGGTTTTCATCAGCACTTCAAGGTGCCCTGAAGGCCTTGAGGTGGCACTAATGCCTTACTGGCCTGATGGCTTGGGTGGACCGAAGGCCTTAAAGGACTCGGGGACCAGATTGGTGGCCTGAAGGCCCAAACGGGGGAAAATTCCTGGCTGCCACAATGCCAAACAGTGCCTGCTACAATTCCCGCTACAGTACCTACTACAGTTCCCACTATAGTACCTTCTATAGTTCTCACTATAATACCTTCTACAGTGACATATAGTGCTTTCTATGTAATTTAATTAGTTTAATTATTTATCCATACATATTTATTCATTAATTTGTACAGTTTTTGGTATGGTTATATTAGGATATATTCATTTTTATTTAAATTTTACAACATTAAAATTTTTTGTAAAGTATTATATATTCATTTTCATATTCATTAATATATATAATTTATGTTATTTAATATTTATAATTATATTTAAATATTTTTAATCATTTTTTATCAATGATAAATTAGAAACAGTTGATGAAACATATCTTTATCTGTGCCAAATTAAATGGCTTTGACAAAACAAATCACTATCAATGCTAAAAAAATTATTTATAAAAACTCATCTTTATATGAACTAAATTGTAGTACCCATAAAATCATATTTTAATATCTATTCTTTATAAGTGCTGGTAAAACCATTTACTATGTTTAAAATGAACCCAAACATAAACCACCTCACTTAAGTCAATCAATCTCTAATGGAATTGGACTTGTGATGTTGCCCCCCCCCCCCGAATTTCATGGATGAATTGAATCTCCCAAAACCAAAAATATGTTATTATTTGTACTCATTTTTAGTATATTTATCATTATTTGGTGTTTTTTAGTTCATATTACTGTGTATTAGTTCTTTGGAACCCTAGATTTGAATCCCTCATTTCAATAATATTTTGTAATGTCTATTGTGAAAATGTAGTCGATGATACAATGGGTTTTAACTTATTTAAAACAACATCCACTCCATGTACTTGGATCTCTATGGTTCCCTATCTCTTGGTAAAGGTAATATGGATAGTGGGGCTACACTACATTTTTAAACAAATAATGGGTTTAATTATATATATATATATATATATATATATATATTTGTGTGTGTGAGTTTGTGTGTGTGTTTGTATTAACAAGTTTATATTAAAATAAAATATATTTAAATTAATATATATATGTTTAAATATATACTTATAAAATAAAATAAAAATATAATATATATTTTGAACTATGCATGGATTCGAGTATATTTTCATGATTTTTTTATTTAAATGTTTCTTATCTTTAGTGATATTTTGTTAGTACATTGTAGATTGTTACTATAATTCATGTTTAAAATATGACATAAATTTATTAAGGGTAGAGTAATTAAATTAAATGTAATAAAACTACATCATTAAAATAAATAACTATTATAAGGATATGAAACTGTTTTTCATATATGATTATGTTTTTAGTATTTAAATTTCATTCCATGCACTAATATTGATATTATTTTCTGAAAAAAAAAATATGTAACAATGGGTGTATCACCTTTTCTCAATAAAACTATAAATTTCCTTCCTTTTTATCATTATATCTTGTTTCATTATTTACTTCAGTGGAAAAAGTGAATATGATTTTTTTTTGGAAAATAATCAATTTTTTTGAAGAATTAATTACTTTCTCCTTTGATTTTTAAAATTTTGTATCTTCTTATATGTACACTCAAATTATGATTCTTTATTTATATATTAATGTATATATACATTATATGAAAACCATGTGTGTATTTGTTTTTTGTAAAAAAACTAAACAAATATCATTATAGGATGGATATAAATTTAAAATGGATTGATGTTAATTGTATGAAAAAAGAATATGCAGATGGAAATATAGAGTTCATCAAGTTTACAATAGATCATGCCTATATCCTTTAAAAAAATCCTTTCTCTGTGTTTATGATATTTTTATTCAAGAAAAATTTATCCATAACTGTTTAGATATTTTTATGTCACAAAATAGATCAAATCTTTAAATGTTGGAATAAACATGGGGAAAACTGAATGTACATACCGATTGCGATGATACTACAATTTTTAGACCATTTGGTATGAATACTATTATAAATAATGTTAGATATCAATTATAAGAAATGAAAAATGAAATTCAAGATGACCTTCATGATTTTTCAAAGATATTTAAGAAGTTAAAGATATGTTTCTATAGTGGTTTTACTAAATAAAAAAAAATTAAGCAATATCGAATATATGTAATTTAGAATCTTGCAGTATATGGAGATACACTAGCTTTACGGAACTACTTGGTCACCTGAATGATCTGAAACCGGACAAAAATGTGCTTTCTTGTCGAACATATAATTCTAAAAAATACTAAATTCAATGGGTATGATATCTGAAAACAAATAAATTCCAATCAAAATGGTTTTATATTTTTTTATGGGGACCATAAATCACTCGAAAATTTTTATAAGTGTGGCACCGAGTAATACAAGAATGTTGACTCATTTCATTAAAAATTTGTATGTTACATTCCTACCATTATATGTTTTAATTAACTATATAGATGTTAGAAAACTATGAGACACTAGACATGACATGCATATACAATAATATAACATGGGAATCTACGTCTCCTAGTAAACACTCATTAGTTAAATAAAATTTATTATGAGTGTCCAAAATTTGGAAATGAGTCTAGTAACCTTCATCTTGCATTATCTACCAATTTAATTATTCCTTTTGTGCATAAATTATTACTCACAATACATGTTAAGTTATGTCATTAATTATAACATTACACTATGGATATTCATGAAGGAAAAATATATTATGATGTCTATGCTTATATCTAGACCAAAAAAACCATGTAATGATATTCATTTCTATTTGTCTCAATTGACCAAAGATATTAAATTGAAGTGGGATACAATTGTTACATTATATGATTCTTGTAAAAGTTAATATTTCATATTGTGAGCCATGTTTTATGTGACAATAAATGAATTTCTTTCTTTATGAATACTATTCAGCTTATAACATTAATGAAATATAGGGATTTCGGAGAAGGTAGACACTCGGTTTGTTTGAAACTTTTATAAAAGTACATGTTTTAGGATATTGAAAAAAAATTACTCCAAAAATGTAAAAACAGACCTCGGATGACATAATTTGTGGAAATACATAACAAGGTACAACACCATATCCAACAATAGGTGATCTAAAATTTGAGAAAGTAAAATATATTGAAATTTTTTGGTATTTTTTAAAAACCATTATGAAATAATTTCAGAAAATGATTTTAGTTTTTTTTTAATTACCATATTTAAATTGTTTTTATGTTAGCCACATTCTTGATGTCATGCACATAGAAAATAATATATGTGATAATTTTATTAGAAAAGTACTAAATGAACATGACAAAAAAACATGGAATTAAGGCTAGGATGGTTATGATTAACATGGGGATAATGGAAGAGTTGGAACTAGTGAAGGGTGAAGGTAGAATTTTCATTCCCCATTATCATACACTCTATCCAGATAATAAATTTTTTAACTTCCTTTATACTATAAAAGTTATAGATGTTCATTTATCAAATATCATGAATATCATGTCAATGAAAAATTTGAAGATAAAGGGTATAAAATCACATTAATGTCATGTTTTGATGAAAGATTTATGCCTTATATATTTATGATGCATTCGACCTAAAAATATAAAACATGCATTAACCAAACATTTCATCTTTTTCTAATCCATGTGTAGTAAATTTATAGACCTTATGAAGTTGGAAATCATGAATGAGGAAATTATAGTTACATTATTTTTTTGGAGATGTTCATCACATCATCATTATTTGATATAATAGTCCACCAAATGTTTCTATCTGTTAGAGAGATTGAACTATGAGTTCCTATACATTAAAAATGGATGTACACCATTGAACAATATGTGATCATTTTGAATGGGTACGTCAAGAATTGATGTTGGACAGAATGTTTTATTTTGGAGATATATATTATTTTTTAAATTATTGAATCATTTGATAATTACATCTCTGATGTTTATAGTATTGGTATACCAAAATTTTATCATAGTGGATTCCATGTGGGTGATGGGATATTTTTAAGAGATGTTGTTATAATTACAATTGCAAAGCATGATAATCATACCATTACATATTAGTTAATACTGTAGAGTCTTCTCTATACGTTGAAGCCCAAAAATTATTTCTTAGACATTTTAATTCATCAAGGTCTAAAATATGGATTTCAAATAAACATAGTCAACAATTTATTAGATGTTTTTGAGATCATATTTATATGGAACTATCTATAACGATTAATTATATTTACAAACTAATTCAATGTAAAACCGGAGGACCATGTGTAAATTGATTATCATACAATGGTTATATGTTCTATATGAATTAATAAGTTGAATATGGTATGATAAAAAATAGTGTAGTTATACTTATGGAAAAAGAAATTCACATATATGAATCCAAGGATATAATTGTGATTTATGTGATTATATCACACTTGAACATCATCAAAAAAATATAATATTTTTATAATAAAAAAATCAAAGTGAATATCTTTCAATGTAAATGAGTTGACAGTATGAGTGTAGTTAATGTAAATGAATTGGGATTTATGATTTTGAATTTTAGAGTAGAATGGTATAAGTAAGAACCTTTCATAATGGAAAAATATGAAATTTAAGTATAATTTGTTTTATATCCAATCAAAAGAAATGGATAAATTGTTCTATTATTATCTAAAAAAATTATAGGGTTATATGAATATTCAATTTGGGATGACCCTTTGATTGGGAGAACACAATAATTTCATAGTGGTGCCAATTTACATGGTGTCTTATATTTTAGGGGGGACCAGAAGGAGGGGATTTGGATAATAAATAGAGGATCTAAATCCCTTCAACCATTAAACAGAAAAATAGATTCCAATAAATAGGTCAATGTGTTTTCTATTATATTATTATTTTCCTCATAATATTTTTTGTTCTCTATTGTATTTATATAATATAAATTAATTAGTTAAATGATAATTTGGATAAATACTTCTTCACATGTTGATGTAATCAATCTCGAGGAAGAAAATACTTTTGATGATGAAATAGAGGAATTGTTAGTGGATCCACAATATGTGGATGAAATCAATTATCAAAACTGTATCACCATGTTAACTAAAATTATTAATTCAATTTGAAATGATACAAAATTTCAGGTTGTATTTAATCAATGCAGGAAACATATTGAAGCCAACAATTAATTTATCATAGGTAACATTGGGGTTACAAATCGAATTCATGTGCTAATTATAATATCCCAATAATTTATTCATTTTAATAAATGTTTATTAAAGGTTTTGTTTTATAATTAAAAAATATAGTGTATAATTTAACCCAAACATAAATGTTTTCATTAATTAAATTTTGTTTTATTTATAAATTAATATAAAATATTACATTTATTATGGAATATGGACATATGTTAATTTAAATTATTAAATAAAACATTAATATATCTTAAAGATATGAATTTATGTGTTTATATTACTTAGTGATTTCTCATGTTATTAAATGAACATTTAATATCAACATTCTTATTAAACTATATCACCTTTAAAAAAATTAAAGATATATTTAAAAGTATCATTGTTTATATTTTTCAAAATCTTATGGTTTTAACATATAAACTACTAATTAAATAACATATACTTTTGTTGATTATGAGAATTACTTAATCATTAAATTGTCTTGATAAATAAAAAATGTCACTATTTGAGTAATGATAACTAATAATAAAACACTTATTCTAAAATGATATGACTATTTTCTAATTCAATTTTAAAAAGTAAATCATTTTGAAAGTATATATATATATACATAAAAATATATTTAAATATAAAAAATAATAAAACATAGTCATTAGTAAGTATCATATTAATTGTATTTAATATTAGAGTAATTATATTTTATAAAAGAAAATGTTTAAAGAAAAAATTAAGTGATCAACATAGTTTTAAAATGTATCAAATATAAATGAGTTTTAATAAGAAGGTAAAGTAGAGTTTTTTCTTATATTTTATAGTTTGTAAAAAAGTTATGTCCAATAAATAAGGGTTAGGACATGGGATACCTCAACCACATTATGAGAGCTACTAGAGGTCAATCAATATGGGATGAATCAACCATGGCTAGACCAAGTAATGAAAAATGGATGATGTTTCCTCACTATAAATGTATAGGTTCATCCATAATCAAGATGTGTATGGGTAAGGAGGGACGAGTGACCTATGTGCAAGGGTTAGGAGATGGTTACCTTCTAGATTTTGTGTAAGGACATCAGAAGCTGACCCCATTACAGTTTTTGGTCGGTTTAACTCATGAATTGTATTATATGGAAGCATATGACCTTCTTATTTTTCAATGTGGGATTGAATATATCCGGTACTTTTTAAATTGATTATAAAATTTTTGGATCAGTTCGTTCAAGTTGTTTGATTATCCTACATGATTCATCTTGTTCCAAGACCTAAATACCATGAATGTTCCTCCTTTCTCCTGCAAGCCACACCTGATCAGACATCATCTCCCTTGAAGTAGATCCTTTTGATCTTCCTTCACCACAAGGATAAAACATATGGATCAACTTACGAATAATTACCTACTCCCCCATTGATTTTATAAAGAAAAAAATGGAAGAAAATATCTTTAGATATACCCATTAAATATTTTTATCATACAGAAAGTTTCAATCAAAATTGCACATCATTGATTCTAGAGGAATCATGGTGGGTCCAAATTAATATATATATATATATATATATCTACCAAATATGGAATCATTTATTATTGCTTCAAAATAAATTAATTATTCAATTTTATAAACTCTCTACTCATTGGTTATCCATGCATGATGAAATCATTTTTGAACAACCCATTTAGAATCTAAAGTGTATAATTGCACTGTTGTTTTTCCAACCAAGAACATGAGATTCTTGTTGAAGCTCAAATGCCTCTATAGAAACCCCTATTTACCAATGGATCACCCCTCATCACCCAAATATGTAACCAACTGAACCTCTTATTATTTTTCCTCTCCTACACATGTTTTAACACACCCCTAAAATAAGGAAGAAGTTCACTACCTTCACCTAGATCGAGAATGCATCATCCACAAAGCAACATGCCTCCCTTTTGGCATATAATTTTAGTACCCATATAAGGGAAATCTTGATTTTTTAAAATATTATATATATAAATGTCTTTGTGTGTGTGTGTGTTTAATTTAATGTTTATATTTTTCAAACATATATATAGGTATTGTTTTTAAACTCTATGATTATATACATCAAAATATGCCAGTATTTTCATACCTATGTTTATGTAAGGTTGTGTATATATATATATATATATTATTTTGAAATTATATTTCTTCAATAATATAAAAATACAAGTGTATATTATTTTTAAATTTTAATTTATATTTCTCAAAAATATATACATCGATACATGTTTTATTTTTAAATACATTTATTTTCATTACATCTAATTTTCATGTTTAAAATTATTTAAGGGGATTTCATTTATTATGTGGATGTATAATTTCATTTTAAGAAATTATACATCTTAAGGTACATCATTAAACCCTTTCCATTTTATTTAACAATGAAATTATTCTTATCGTTATATTAGAGTTTTTATAATTATTATATATATATATATGCAGTGATGAATGTTTTACATAAAAATGTAGCTTTTAATATATCATTTTGTTTTATGTAAATTATTTTCGGTATCATTATTTTAATAATAAAAAATGATATATCTATTATTTTATTAGAATAGTAATTCACAATATATTTTTTTTATATGAAGATTCATACCTTCACACCGTCATTATATGTGTAAAATGATATTGTACAATATTATATTTTGAATAATGTAAATTGGTATTTTCTATCATTATTTAAGGGTGGATTTTAATTTTTATCATTTTATATTTTAGTTCAATAAAATGTATAATATGAGTTGATTAATGAAATTTTAAATACATGGGTGTTAACCATTCCACCGTCAACAACCCAGACATGCATGTAACGGTTATTTATCATGAGTTTTGGTTATACCAAATCTCACAAGTGATTTACTAAGAAAGATAATATTTATATATATTTATATAAATATATATTTATAAATTTAATAATACATTGTTAGGTTTTTAACTCAAAAACTCTAGTGAAATATATATATATATATATATAAGGAATTACCAAATTTTATTTTATAAAAAAAAATTGGATCTTGGAAGTTGTAAACATGAAATGGAATTAAAGGTGAACCCATACCTAAGGAAAGTGGTTTGGCCGTAACAGCCTTCAATGATTGATTTTTCCACATGGTTTTGTTTTCCAAATCATGCAAATTATTTTTTGAAGACTCACTGCGTTATTTTATGTATAAAATAATTTTAAAATGCATATGTATTTTAAAATGTTTTAAAATGTTTTCTAAAGTGTATGTGTTTTCAAAGTCTTTATAACATTTTCAGATGTGTATTTATTTTCAAAAGTATTATCATGTTTTTAAATACGTATGTATTTTCAATGGTATTATATCTTTTTCAAATATTAAGTGTATCAAAAAAATTTATAGTATTTTCAAAGTCATAAATATTTTCAAATTCATTTTCAAAATCATGATTTCATTGGGTTTTTAAAGAAGTTTTCAAAATATATATTATATTTTGAAATGTGTTTTGGAAATTATTTTTCAAAATTATTGGTATTTTAAAATGATTTTTAATGATATTTTCAAAGAAATTTTCAAAGTAATTTTCAAAATTAATTTAAAAATTATTTTAAAATGATTTTTCCAAAGTATATTTGAATAGTATATTCAAATAGTATTTTCAAAAATGTTTTTTGTGGGTGTTTAAAACCCCCTTATTAGGAAATTATATTCATAATATGTTTTATAAAATGATTTCCGGATAATTTAGACATTCATAGAGATATCACAAGAAAGGTTTTATCCCTACCTTTTTATTTAATGTTTTATAAATTATAAATTGTAATAATTGTCATTTTCCTCAAAATTATAAACTAGAAAATATCCCCATATATAAATGACTATATATTTTTCTATTACTTTTTAGAAAAAAATTAAAACATTATTTTTTTATACGATCTGAGAGTGTGGGTCTGGGTCCTCACAATTGGTATCAAACTAATAGTTTAGATACCTTTTGAGATTTCGATGTTTTCATAAAAATATGTCATGTTTCTAAGTATATTATTTTAGTAAAACTAGTATTTTATAAAATTTTGGATTAATGAAATATATAAGAGTAATAAATCTACTTTTGAACTCCTAATAAATTAAATAACCATTTAAAAAATAGAACTCTACTTTTCCATATTCAAAAAATGTAATTATAGAATTTTCCCTAATTAAGAAAAATAGATTTTGTTGATGAAGATCTATTTATTGGGGGAGTAATTTAATAGTCTAGGAATATAATCATTTTAATAAATTTCTATTAAGTTTATTTTTATAATTAAAAAAGCAAAAGTATTATTTAACCTAAACATAAATATTTTCCTCAAGTAAACATAGTTTCATTTATAAATTAAGATAAAATATTACATTTTTTAAGTAGTAGGAAAGTATACTAATTGAAATTTTTAAATCAAACATAATTATATTTTAAAGATATAAATTAATGTGTTAATTGTACTTTGTTATTTCTTAGGTTTTTTAAAGAATGATTAATATGAACATTACTTTTAAATTATACCCCTTTTAATAAAATTAATAATAATTTTAAAAGTCTATTTATTTATATTTTTCATAATAATATGGTTTTAACATATAAACTAATAATTAAATAACATAGACTTATGTTAATTAAGAGGTTAAATAAATTGTTAAATTGTCTTAGAAAATTCAAAATGTTATTATTTGAGAAATAATAACCATTAATGAAAACATTATTCTATAATGTTATTATTATTTGGAACTATTGTTTTAAAAAATTAAATCAATTTAAAAGTATAAATATGTATCTAAAATACAATTTATAAAAAAATCGTGATAAAACAGAGTAATTCATAAGTGTCATATAAATTTCTAATAATATTAGAGTAATGAGCATTCATAATTGAAAATGATAAAAGAAACAATTAAGTGATCAATATAGTTTTAAAATGTATCACATTATAATGAGTTAAAAAAATTATGTATACTTTGGCCTTATATTTTAGAGTTTCATAAAAACAATTTTTCTGACAAAAAAGGGCTAGACAATGGGACACCTCAACCACATTTTGGGTCTCACTAGGGGTCAATCAAAGTGGGAAGTATCAACCATGTATTTTCCCTATCATGGAAAAGGGAAGAGGTCATGTCGCTATGGAGGCATAGGTTCAGTCATAACCAGGTCATGTATAGGTAAGGTTGGACAAGCAGCTCGTGTGTGTTGGTTAGGTGAAGGTCACCTACCAGATTGTGTATAAGGTCATCAAGAGCTGACTGCATTATAGATTATAGGAGGATTAACTCATAAATTGTCTTATATGGATTATGAGGATCATGATATGTTTTTAGGTGGGATCAAATATATTAGGTACTTTTCACATTAGTTAAAACAAAGCCATTGTATCAAATCATTCCAACTCTCTAATCATCTTCCTCACTTAATCTTTTTCCTTGATCCAAATCTTGTGACTATTCCTACCTTCTCCTACAAGACACAAATGATAAGTCATTATCTCCCTCGAAGGAGATCCCTTCGATCTTCTTTCACCACATGGAGACAATAGCTCAATCCACCTACCAACAATGACCTATAATAATATTGATTTTACAAATAAAAAACAAGATATGTGATCTTCAGATCTACCTATTAAAATGTTAAAACCATCTTAAAATATCAAAAAAATTATATATCCTTGCATCTTGAGTATGTATGGAAATTCAGGATTAAGAATATATATATATCCACCAAATATGGAATATATTATGGTTTTTTAAAAATCCATTTGTTTTTCATTTTTTTAAACCATCTACTATTCGGTTATCCATGCATGAAGCAATGGTTTTTAAACACCCCATTTGAAATTCATAGAGTATAAATGCACTGTTGTTTTTTTAACAAATAACCCTCAAATGCCTATTTATGAGACTCAATTTTATTATGGAACACCCACCATCACCCAAATAACAATCAAAAAAAACATCTCCATATTTTCCCTCTCTTACCATGGTTCAATAACACCCCTCAAACAAAGAATAATGCTACTACCTTCACCTGGATCGAGAACCCATCAGGTAGAAGAATTCTTGCCTCCCCTTGGACTTCCATTTCAAGTATTTATGTAATGAGACCTCTTTATTTTTTAAAACTATTATATATATATATATATATAATTGTATAATTTCATGTTTATATATTTCAAACAAATATATGGGTATTATTTCAAAACTATTTGATTATATACTTCAAATTAAGAAATTATTTTCATATATATAATTATATAAGTGTGTGTGTGTATATATATTATTTTAATGTTATATTTCTTCTAGAATATATACATACAAGTGTATATTATTTTCAAATTTCATGTCATGTTACTCAAACATATATACATATATAGATGTTTAATTTTCAAGTACATTTATTTTCAAGACTTATATTTTAAATGTTTATAATTATGTAAGGGTATTTCATTTTTTATATCAATTTATAATTTAATTTTAAGAAATTATAAAACATGAGGGACTTCATTTTAACCCCTTCACATTTTGTGTAACAATGAAATTATTATTAAATTCCAATAAGTGTATCTATAGAATATCTATATATGAAATGATTGAATGTTTTATATAAAAAGTTAATTTTTAAAATTTAATTTAATTTATTTAAAAGTTTTTTCCTGCGATTATTTCATGAAAGAAAAATTCTATATATTTTATTCAATTCGAATAGTAATTTAAAATTTCTATTATTTTATATTAAGATTCAAACCTTCACATCTTAAAATTTATGTGTAAAATAGTATTTTCATATATCATATTTTGAATTAAGAAAATTTTTGTCTAATATCATTACTTGAGGAGTAATTTTAATGTTTTTTATTTTATGTTCATTTTCAATGAAATGGATGGTATGTGTTAATGGATGTAATTTCAAATACATAGGTGTTATTTATTCCTTCATTTACGTCACATGGATGTATGAAAAAGCTATTTATCCTATGTTTTTGTTATACCAAAAATAAAAAGTGGTTTCCTAATAAAATTAATATTTATATATATTTAATTAAACATCTATTTATAAATTTAATAATATATTTTTATGTTTCTAAATAAAAAAACACTGGTGAAAATGTATATATATATATAAATCTCAAAAATATTTTTATAAAAAAATTGGTACATGGAATTTGTAAACATTAAAGAGAAGTATATAGTGAACCCATTATAAGGAATGTGGAATGACCTAGAAAACTAACATTTTTTAAAGTGGATAATTGGTTTTGTTTTTAAAATATTTGATTTTATTTTCTAAACAATCAGAAAAATATTTCATTTAGAAAAGAATCTACAAATTTATAAGCTTTTTAAAAATAATTAAAATGTTTTCAAATGTGTATTTTTTTTAAAGGATTTATAGAATTTTTTAATATGTAGCTATTTAAAAAAATAATAAAATGTCTTCAAGTGTGTAAGTATTTTAAAAGATATTAGATCATTTTCATAGCATAATTGATTTTAATATTATTATATTATTTTTAAAGGAAAAATTTGTTTCAATGGGATTTTAAAAATCATAATTTCGAAAGATTATCGAGGAATTTTTAAAAAAATATATTATTTAAAAAAATATTTTTTACAAATTTTGTTTCTAGAATTATAATTATTTTCAATAGATTTTTCAAGGTATTTTCAAAGGTATTTTTGAATGAATTCTCAAAAGTATTTTCCAAATTATTATCAAATGTATTTTCAATATTATTTTCAAAAGGTGTATTTAAAGAGTATTTTCAAAAATAATTTTCATTTGATTTTTAAAAACCCCTTGCAGAGAAATTATGATCACCCTATGTTTTTCAAATGTTTTTACCATCATTTATAATTTCAAGTAGATTATCTTCAATAAAGATCTAGTGAGAGAAAAGCCTTATCGTTGTAATTTTATTTACTATTTTATCATTGATAAATTGTAATGGTAGTCATTTTCTTCAAGTCCATATATCAGAAAATATAATTAGATTTAAATAACTATATAGTTTTTAGTTACATAATTTAAAAAAATATACATCACTGTTATTTTATCGGATACAAAAGTACGATTCTGAGTCCTCACAAAGATTGATATTGATATGTGAAACAATGTTGTTATTACATTGAGGACAGTCATTTGGGTGGATATTTGGTTACTGTTGTGGTCTACTTTCATTATTTTACAAAAAAAAATATATAATGAAAAATTGATTTGGTTTTCATTATAACTTATAGTTTTCAGTTGTTTTAGATGATTCTCATAAAAAAAATTTCTTAGTGGTTTCTATAAATGATCATATAGTCTTTTAGAAATAGTTCAAAAAAAGATTCTCATGTTTACTTAGGGGAATGTAAACCTCCACCCAAAAACTATGTATGGACACATTATGAAACATGAATGATTGAAATATTTCATTAGTAACTATGATGAGGAATAATTTTAGTTGATTTAAAATTTATAGTATTTTATTTGATATTATTTATTTTATCAACTTTTCATCGAAAAATTTAATTTATGAAATAGAAAAGGAGTGTTGAAAATAATGCATGTGCATCAAAACATATGTATCCCTTTATAAATCAAGGATGGGGTACGATTAACTTGAAATGAAAATGGAATATATTTTAAATCTATTGTAAATGTTTTAGGTGATTTAAAACAACATATTTTTCAGTGTTTATATAAATTTTATAAAAGATTGTTCGACCCGTTGTACAACTGACAGAGGGACCATAGATGGGTCACCAAGGGATAGGTAGAAATAGGAGAAGATAGGTTCATAGTGTGGATGTAAAGGAAGAGGAGATATGAGGGCAGTAGGAGGTGCTCAATAATTTTACTTTTTGTTGCCATCTCCCCCAAGTGATCTGTTCTAGGCTCAGGGAGCTAGAGGATATGTGTAGGGATAACTATTGGTGGTCGAATCTTACAACCCAGAAGTTCTTGGAATGTTTCAAAGTATGATCTATATCTTTTTTCCTTATGTTCAACACTGATAAACATAGGTGCTCATAAGTGTTTTCTTTCCACAAACCATATATGAGATGTAGTAATTCTGGTTGAGCCCATAGATTGAACCTTACACTTTGAGACACATACTGGAGAAGGATCAATGATCACACACTTGTGATGACTATGTCACCTTACTCCTAGAGGTGAGAGTTTCCATTGGAATCTCTTTGTTATTCTAATGAGGCCTTATGAAATCATATTATATTTTTATGGGTTATCCATGGTTCATATCCAGATTGACTAATTCAGGTGGAGGAGGTAGTGTCTCCATAGTTTTGGAAACTAGTTTTCCTTTATCAGTGAAAAGGAAATTCATAATGCATAGGATACACTGAGGAATAGGAGGGTGTATCCAATTTCTTATGAGTTGGATATCCCAACCATTAGTGCAGGAGAATTTATGAGTTCTATGTTTTCTTCAAGGGTGGAAGAGTATTATAACGTCTTCCTATATGATGTTCCAAGTCTACCTCCATGCTGAGAGATAGAGTTATGTGTTGATATACACCGCGAGGAAGACAACACTGTCTACACCAAAATATCAAATGGATCCCAAAAATCTTCATGAACTGAGGGAAAAATTGGAGGACTTGAAAAGTGGGTGATTTCATAAACCCACTATTTCACCTTGGCCACACCCCATTTTTTTCCATGAAGGAAGATGGTAGGTTGTGTTTTTTTGGTGGAATACAAGTGTTTGAACGAGTTGACTATGAAGAAAAATTACCCACTACCAAGGATCGGTGACATATTTTATTATCTGATAGGGTACATATGGTTCATAAAGGTTGACCTCAGGTCAGGCTATCACCAGTTTCAATTAAGGGATGAGGATATAATAAAGGTGATATTCATATGTTTCCAGGGTCACTATGAGTACCTGGTGATTCTGTTTGGCACGAAGAATTACCCTTTAGATTTTGTTGGACTCGTGAATAATCTCTTTAATCCTTTCTTAGACTGTTTCATGGTAGTTTTCATCGATGATATCCTTATGTACTCAACATCCGAGGAGGAGCATGCGAGACACTTGAGAATAATTCTTGATGTACACTAAGAGCACTAAATTTATGGAATTATCTCTATGTGCTAGTTCTGGATTCAGGTGGTCCACTTTCTTGGACATTTTATCTAAGTAGATAGTGTGGCAGTGGACCTGGCCATGGTTGAGGATGTGTTAACATGGGATCCACCAAATAGTGTGATGTATGTGTGGAGATTCCTTGGGTCATTATGCTATTAATAGATATTCATACTTGATTTCTCCAAAATATCAACACCCATGATATCTTGGACCCAAAATGGGTATCCTTTCATGTGGAAAGAGAGGTTACGGTAGGATTTTCATTAGTTTAGGTAGATTTTGATGATTGCTACCATCTTGAGATTACCAGATGAGGGTGTTGAGTACGTAGTGTTCTATGATGCATCAAGAACCTGGCTTGGTTGTGTTATTATGTAGATGCAAGTAATGATTATGTATCATTCAAAATATTTGAGACCACTTGAGTAGAACTATGTGATCCATGATCTTGAGTATGAATCGATAGTCTTGACAATATAATTTTGGTGAGACTACCTGATGGGTGAATGGTTTATCAGCAACTTCGATCGGAAGAGTCTCAAGTATTTATTTTCCTTGAAGGAACTTAACTTGATATATAGGTGATGGATAGAGTTCCTCTAAGATTATGACTTCAATTTTTCTATACACTGGGGAAGCAATACATAGTAGCAGATTCTCTCAGTAGTAAATCTTGTTCGTAGTTTCTAAATGGGGAATCTAAGTAGTGGGCCTTATTGTAGTTAACCTTTATGGATAGAGATGGAGAATCCTAACTCTAGTCGATCATTTTCACCCCACCTCTCTTGTAGAGAGTCAGGGAGGCACAAATAGAGGATAATGACTGTGAGACTATAGATACTCATATATCCAAAGAACATGATCCTGGTGGATTTTATAAATGTGTCTAGCAGAATTTTCTTTTTAGAGGATACATGATGGTACCCTTGACATTGTGGAAGGAGGTTCTAAGACTGTTTCATAAATCTCTTTTGGAATTATATGTATGTGTGGAAAAGATGTACTAGGACCTCTGATTCTGGTTTGGTGGCAAGGGATGAAGAAAGAGTTCTTGATTTTGTGTCTCGACGCCTTATTTATCAACATGTGAAGGTTGATAACCATATTCCAGTGTGTTTACATCAACCCATTGAGGTTCCACAATGTAATTTAGAAGGGATATCCATGGAAATTGAGATAGGATTACCATATATGTTTAGGGAACACGATTCCATTAGGGTGATCATAGACTAACTCACCAAGCTAGCCCACTTCATAGATATCTGAGAACAGAGTTTAGTAGAGGGATTGGAATGCCTCTACATACCTGAGATAAACCCATTCCATGGAGTTCCATTGAAAATCATTTCAAACTATGATGCTCACTTCAAATCTTGAATTTGGAAGGGATTACATGTGGATTTTTGTAACCTGTTTCACTTGAGAAAAGTGTTTCACACCCCAACTGATGACTAGACTGATGACACCATTCAGGTACTGGAGGTTATGATTTGATCTGGCACGTTGGACTTTGGGCACTGTTGAGAGGATCACCTACCACTCGTGGAGTTTATGTACAACAACAATTACCATTCCACCATCGGTATGGCACCATTCAAGCCTTTGTAAGAGAATCCTTGTAGGTCACCACTTTTTAGGATAGTCCTTAGAGAGTCAACACTTGTTTTCCCAGAGTTAGTATGAGAAAATACCAATAAGGTTCAAGTCATCCATGAGTGGATGAAGACTTCATAGAGCCATCAAAAGACTTATGCATAAAGATGAACGATGGATTTGTAATTTGTTGAAGGATACCATGTGTTCCTACCAGTTTCACCTTGAACTGGATTATGGGGATTTGTATAGGGAAAAATATGTATCCAAGATTCATCAACCCCTTGCATATATTGTGTAGATTTTTGGAGGTGGTGTACCACTTACCTCTACCTCCATACTAAAACCAAGTACATGACCATTTCCATATATCGCAACTGAGGAGGTACATGTATGACCCATTGCACGTTATCGGCTGGGGATAGATATAAATTAAAGATGAGTCTACAATTATAAAGTACCTGATAGAGATTAAGGATCAATATGAGATGATCCTTCCTAGGTGATAAATTCCTTTGTTACATGTCTGGTGGCATAACATGAATCTCTAGGAGAGCATATGAGATTGGGAAGCTCATATTTATTCTTAGTACCCACATCTCATTTAGTATCCCTTATTTTTTCTTTTCAGGGATGTAAAGCCCCAAGGTGAGTAGAATTTAATGACTTGGATTTTCCATGTATTATTTTGGATATTGTATGGATTATTTTTAAAACATGGAACTGAGATGGAGTGTGATTCTAGGGGTCAGTTTACCTAGAATAAATATCTGAAATATATTAAATATATTAAATGTCACATAGACATAATTTTACTAAAAAGTAGAATAACATCTAAACAGATTCTTGGATTAGAAATATTATGGAACTTTTTAGTTTAGGACATTTGTTTTACCCTAGGAATGACTTATCCTTAGTAGGGACTCATCATTCTTGAAAAATTCATCACTGGAATAAAATGAATAAAATAATTAAATACATTATTTTAATTTTTTTGTTGATGCGTCGACCTATTTTACCTTTCTTAAAATACACACTTATGGAAATTTTTAAAGGTTATCTACACACATTATTATCATTGTAGATACTTTGGAGAGCATGGTATGACATTCGATTTAGAGACAACGACAAGATTAAAGCCCGATCACCGGGACAAGTCATAATCGAAGGATCTCACCAGAAACTATGACCCCACAATTTTCTTCATTATAGATTGATCTAAATCAAGTTAGGAAGGTGGTTTTATTTTTTTTCTTCCCCATTAATTATTTCTATGTCGAACATGAATCAATCGACCAACATATTAATTGGTGCATCATGTTGTCACGACCTGTCCTCGGGGCCCATGCTGTGACTACCCCAAGCCCGCCTCTCATAGGCCAGGGACTGGAGACTAGCACCGAAGGAATAAATCCTGGTAAAAGGGGAGTCATTGCCTTTATATAAGAAAAAAAACACCATAGAGTACACAAGCTGAAGTAAACTCTATGTAAACTGAGTAAAAAAGTAAGTGCTTGAAAGTAAATGAGCCAGAATACAAACCCAACTGAAAGTATGGTACAACTGAAAAGAAATTACAGCATTAGAAAAGTAAAGCAGTAACTTCGAGCCATCCTCCGAAACTTCCTCTTGAAGGGTGGGTATAGATAGCCTCTACAACTCGTCGGTCCAGCTGTCTGCTCCGTGTACATCCCGCCAAGTGGTCCACCTCTGGGTACGGTCTAGCTCCTCAAGCTTCCACCTCGATCAGTGTTATCTGTCTTCTGCATCCAACACAACGTAGTGCGGGCATAGCCCGTGCAGGGGTGAGTATACAATACTCATTAGGGACCCTGAGACCGCCGAAGGTCTCTCAGAATCCACCAAGGATAAACCACAAAGGAAAGATAAAATCACGAAGTATCAACAACACTACTTAGGTATATTCCCATACAGATACCTAAGTCATCAGTTATAGTTCATCTCCAAACTCCCAAGCACCACGCAGTCCACAAAGGAAAGCACAACCCATTCCACAAAGGATAGCTCAACTCAGTCCACACAGGAAAAACACAACCCAGTACACAAAGGAAAGCAAGTCAATCATATCGATGATAAGATTGATAATCAAGACTCATCTCACACAGGTATACACTTAGTAAGGAGATAGAGATGATCAGATGTAGCCACTGATTCATCTAAGTTGTCAGACCCACATATGATACAAGACCAGCTAAGCTGTCGGACCCACTAAGGATACAAGACCAGCTACTCTGTCAGACCCACATGGGATACAAGTACAGAGTCAAATACTGCCGAACCCACATAGGATACAAGAACACAAGTCATCGCCATCAAACCCACGGAGGATCCCAGTATGGTCTTTGTCATTGCCGAACCCACGGAGGATCCAAGTACAGTCGTCCTCGTTGCCGAACCAACGGAGGATCCAAGTGTAGTCGTCATCGTCGCAATCGCAGCCAGCTCTAGGGTTCCCCCACACAGCACGCTTGATTCCAGGAGGGTCTGCTCCATGAGCCAAGGGGCAATAAATCAACTGTCATAAAGTCCAAAGTTGATGTATCACAAAGTTCTGTCACATCAATAGGAACTCACCGCGACAGAGGGCGCGTCAATCGGACGCCCGGTCTGAGAGTTATTGGTTTTTCCGTCCCAGGGGCCCGATTGGTTTTTAAGCTAAAACCAACCCAACCGTAATCCAGCTACGTCTAAACCTAGAGTAGAGTAAGAAAAAATAACCGTCTCACTAAGAGGAATTCAAAAAAGTCTACGGCACGTCAATCAGACGTCTGGATCTTAAGTTATAAGTGTTTCCGCTCGGAGGGCCCGATTGGTTTCTTGTTCGAATCAACCCGTCCATACACAAAGTTCTTCGAAACCTTGAGTGTAATATACCGAAACGACTATCTGGGTCTGAGGATCCCAACACAATTGACGGTGTGTCGATCAAAGGTCTGCAGCCCATGTTTTAGTAAAATGACAAAAACAGTCCGAAGTGGGGGGTCTGGGCCCGGCCCGACCCGGCCCAACCCCCCCTGGGTCGGCCCGAACCGGAACGACCCTACCCGAATCCGGTTCCGGCCTGGTCTGCGTGAGCCGCCCCGACCCGGCTGGGGGGGGGGTGCACTGGCTCAGCCAGCGGGCCGAGCAGGGGGGACGTGTTTCTCCCCTTTGCGCTCCATGGACGTGGTGGGCACTGCGTCCTCCTCCTCTGGATCCTGCGCGGCTGCGGTATCTGGCTGCATGCCACCGCGGCTTCAGTTGTGGTGGTTCCTCCTGGAGGTGCACCGGGGTGCCTCCGGAGATGTCCGCGGGCCACCGGATTTGCTCCGGTGGTCCATTCTTGCTCCCAAATGCGTTTGCGGTCCCCCCGGGACCCGTAGATTACTGTGAAGGCCTCCAATAATCCTTACGGACTTGATTCACCATCGCCAATTGTTCCTCACAACAAGAACAAAGCAGCGGTGAGTCGGGCTTGTTCGTTAACCCGCACCCCCCACGTCAGAGGTTTTAAGCACCACCAAACAAAAATAAAATACCAAGCATGAGGGTATAATTCTCATGAAAAGAATATACAATTTCCAAAATCCCCTACCTTGACAAGGAAGACGATCATTAGCATCGCAGTACACGGCGTTATAGAGAAGAGGATCGAAGGCATCGCGGTACATGGCGTCGCGACGTCGATCTCCGAGGAACCAGTGTTCTTCTTCCTCCTTTGTCGGAGGCCGGTGTTCTTCATCATTCTTCGTCAGAGGTCGGCGTTCTTCGTCCCACAATGAAGCTCTCTCCCTTAAACCAAAATAATATGCTTCCCTATTATTTTATTATCCACGCAAACAAACTCCCTCAGAAATAAATCACCACTTTAATTAAAATGTGTCATCATTTAATTAAGGATGGGAGAAAGAAGGTTCCCCATAATTAAACGTGTTGGCAGTTTAAATTAAAAAGGGGAAAAGGAATGTTACTCATTATGTTATGGGTTGACATAATTTAATGGGTTTAGGTGAAAATTAATTGAGGTTTTTCCAAATTAATGGGGGGTTTACTAATAGGTTTAGAGGGAATTAAATGGTGGGGGTCATGCAGACCCCACCTCACTAACACCCACACTTGGGTAGTTAAGTGGCTGCAGGCCCCACCCTTATCTACCCATGGGAAGGAGTAACCTCCCTTATTAATAAAAATTGTTCCGACAATTTTTATTTATTTCCTAAACAAACCCCCAAAAGTTATCTTCTCCTCTTTTGTGAACGCAACTACGGTAAGTGCCCCCTTAAGCAATTACCGGCATTGCGATTTCATCAGTGCCCTCAGATTTTAATTCTAAGCACCGGTTCAAAAGTTAGAAAAACCCGCTCGTTTGTTCACGGAATGTACCCGAGCTAAACTTCGAAAATTGATTCTGGGCACACAGGGCCTCGGAATCAAGAGCCTTCAGAATCTACAGACTCATAAAATTCCAAAGTATTTTTTTAAAAAAATTCATGAAATTTCCAAGTCTTTAAAATACTCCCACCTCAGGGTCTTTACATCCCCGTAAAGCTAAAAAAAAACTAGGGGAACAAATGAGGGTACTAAGGATGCATCTGAGCCTGCCGCTCCCATGTGCTCTCCTAGAGGTTCTCGTGCTGCCAAATAATGCGCACCAGTGGTATCGATCGTCCACATAGGACCCGCTCCTGTTGATCCTCGATCTCCACTGGGACCTCCGAAAAAGTCACCCTGTCATCGATGTCCAGCTCCCTGTGATCAACGATATGCGTCGAGTCGTGAACATATCTCCTTAGCTGAGATACATGGAAGACGTTGTGCACCCGGTGCAACCGAGGTGGTAGAGCCACGCGATAAGCCACCTCTCCTATCCTTATTAGAACCCGGAATGGTTCGATGATGTGTGGAGGTAACTTGACGCCCTGTCCAAATCTCTGTAATCCACGTCGAGGTGAGACCCATAATAAAACGTGGTCGCCATCCTCGAACTCCAGTGGTCTCCGCCTCCTGTCAGCATATGAATTCTGTCAGCTCTGAGTAGTCCTCATCCACTCCTGGATGATTTGTACCTTCTCTGTCGTGGCCTGGACCATCTCTAGTCCTACAAGTGCTGACTCCCCAGGGTCTGTCCAGCACAGAGGTGATCTGCACGGCTGGTCGTACAAGGCCTCGTGTGGTGTCATCCCGATGGTGGAGTGGTAGCTGTTGTTGTACGCAAACTCCACCAAGGGTAGTTGATCCTCCCAACTATGACCAAAGTCAATGAAACATGCATGGAGCATGTCCTCGAGTGTCTGAATAGTCCTCTCTATCTAGCCATCTGTCTGCGGGTGAAAGGTAGTGCTCAGGCGTAGCTGCGTACCAAAGGCCTCCTGCAGCCCCTTCCAAAGTCGGGATGTAAAGAGATCATCTCGATCGAAGACGATAGATGATGGCACACCATGAATCCATACGATATCCTAAACATAGAGACATCCCAAGCTCTCCACTAATCCCTACTCTCTGATAGGTAGAAAGTGGGTCGACTTGGTGAGTCGGTCTACGATCACCCAAATGGAGTCGTGTCCTATGGTAGTACGTGGAAGCCCAGTCACAAAATCCATAGATATCACATCCCACTTCCACTCCGGGACCTCTAAGGTTTGTACCAAGCCTGCAGGTACCTGGTGCTCCACCTTCACTTTCGGGCAAGTGAGGCATTGAGAAACGAACTCTGCCACATCCTTCTTCATACCTGGCCACCAGTACTATCATCTAAGGTCCTGATACATCTTCTCTACTCCAGGATGTACCGCTAGAGGGTAATTGTGGAACTCCCTCAGCACCTCCTCCTGTAGTGTAACTGGTACCATGGTACGTCCCCTGAAAAGGATAAAGTGCTCTCCTCCTACAGAAAATCCATCAGGTGCCTGTCCTGAGGATATCTGTGCACGTCGCGTCTCACAATCCATGTTCCCATGTTGTTCCTCTCTGAACCGCTGATGTAGTGGAGGAGTGACTGTGAGGGACTGAAGATAGTTTTCCCCATCACTATCCATGAAGGATATCTGCAAAGCAGATAACTGCTCTGTCATCTCTCCAAGTAGCTAAATGCCTGATCTCCTACTGAGAGCATCAGCCACTACGTTCCCCTTCCCAGGAGTATAGACAATCTCAAAGTCATAATCCTATAGACACTTGAGCCAACGCTGCTATCTCAAGTTCAGGTCCTTCTACGAGAAAATGTACCTGAGACTCTGGTGGTCAGAGTATACTATGAAGCGCTCACCCATCAGATAGTGCCGCCACATCTTCAAGGCAAAGACCACTGCTACTAGCTCGAGGTCATGGGTAGCGTAGTTCTGGTCATGCTGCCTCAACTGCCATGAACCGTAAGAGATCACTACTCGCTCCTGCATCAGGACACACCCGAGTCCGGTCCCTGATGCGTCGTAGTAAACTACATACCCTACGCCCTCCTTCGATAGCTTGAAGATGGGTGCACTGGTCAATCTCTGTCTTAGCTCCTGGAAGCTCTACTGGCATCTCGCTGACCACACGAAGGGTTTCCCCTTCTTCATCAAAGCTGAAAGTGGTTCTAAAACTCTGGAAAAGTCTGGCACAAATCTCCGATAGTACCCAGCCAGACATAGGAAACTTTGCACCTCCGTCACACTCCTGGGTGGCTCCCAAGGAAGTACCATCGTGACCTTCGTAGGATCCACTACAACTCCCACCCAGAGATGACGTGCCACAAGAAGTGGTCCTCTCGAAGCCAGAACTGGCAATTTGAGAGCTTACCATAAAGATGGTGCTCTCGGAGTGTATCCAGTACAACCCATAAGTGGAAGGCGTGCTCCTCCTCATTCGTCGAGTAAATCAGTATGTATTCTAGGAAGACTACGACAAACCGATCGAGGTAGGGCTAGAAGATCCTGTTCATGAGACTCATGAACATTGTTGGAGCATTGGTTACACCGAAGGGCATGACCAAGAACTCATAGTGGTCATACCGACACCTGAAGACCGTCTTCTACACATCCTTGTCCCGAACTCGGAGCTGATGATAGCCTGACCTGAGGTCTATCTTCGAGAACGAACGTGCTCCCTTGAGCTGATCGAAGAGGTCATCAATCCTCAGAAGCGGATACTTGTTCCTTAAGGTCGCCTAGTTTAGGCGATGGTAATCAACACACAGTCGCAAGCCCCCATCTGCCTTCTTGGCGAAAAGGACTGGAGAAGCCCAGGGTGAAACACTGGGTCAGATGAAACCTTTCCCCTATGAGTCCTCCAGTTGTACCCGTAGCTCACGAAGCTCGGCGGGAGCCATCCGATACGCTGGGGTGGATATCGGTGATGTCTCAGGGTACAGGTCTATGTATAAATCTACCTCCCTGTGATGAGGTAGTCTTGGAACATCGTCAAGAAAAATGTCCGCATATTGGTCCACCACTACAGGAAAACTCAGACTCCGCACGTCGACTGCTCTGAGGATGAGACTAGCCAACTGATGTGTGATCAGCTGCCCTGTCCTCTACGTGAGTCCATCCTATGCTGCGAAAGTTCCCTTCTCACCGGTGAAGGTGAACCTGGTCTCATCCCCGCGGACACACCACACCTTTCACCTAATACATTCGATCTGAGTATGGAGTGTAGATAACCAGTCCATACCCAAGATGACGTCGTAAGGCCTCGACGCCGCTACAAGAAGATCCCAGCCGAAGCTCTCACCTCCTAGAGTAAGCTCACACTGCCAGAACCAGTGCGTAATTGTTGAATCTGCTCCCGTAGGAGTCTCTAGCCGCAAGGATCGAGCCAACGGCTCCATAGGAACATTCGAGATCCGAACAAGGGAAGCAGAAATAAAAGAATAACTCACACCTATGTCTATAAAAACTGTAGCAAGGGTGGAGTAGACAAACATAGTACCTCAAATCATCTCGGGTGCGCCGTGGTCATAAGCCTCTGCTGCCTGGAGCTGAACCTGCCTCTTCCCACCAGCTCCATGTGGTCGGGGTGGACCTCATGGGGGTGGTGGTGGTAGATCCTCAAAGCGTCATCCACCACCCACTGATCGGCCAGCTCCTCTGCCTCGTCCGCCTGCTCCCTGCGGACTGCCATGGTCAAACCTCTGCCTCTACCTCAGAGGTCCCTCCATTGTCTGTTGCTCATCTACATGGCAGGTCGGGCAGTCATGAGCCATGTGACCCTACCCACCTCATGCATAGCATTTTCTACTCCTCGGAAGGTTGGCTCTGCGCCGTGTTCCCCGAATAGCCAAACTCGTGTCCTGAGGTCGCCCACCTGACGGCCTGGTCCGCTTGGACCCCTGCGTTATCTGTCGACTGCTTGTTACGGAGGACTCTGCTCTGTGTTGTCCCGCGGTGGGTCTCGCTGCTGATGGGTGCTCGATGAGAAATATCTCCACTAGCAGGGCTCTCTCTAGAACCCCTGCATGAGTCGGGATGCTGAGTGGAATTGTTGAAGCTCTGATCTCATGCCTCAGCCCCTGCTAAAAGGTCCGGGCCTAGAAGAATGGGTCGTGTACCATGTCCGTGGAGTAGCGCGAGAGGTCTTTAAATCTCGTCGTGTACTGGGCTACTGACATGATGCCCTGTCACAGCTGTAGTAACTCTTGGATACACACCGCACAAAGGGTGGTTGGAACTAACTCTGAGCAGAAGAGGCTCTGGAAGTCTGTTCAATATAGAGATTTCTCATCGTGCACCTGGAGCATCAGGATCCACCATCTACCTGCTCCTGCATGCATGAGACTCGCGGCAAGGATCACCATGAAGTCTGCTGGTGTCCCTACCAACCTGAAGACTCTGAAGATAGCCTCCAGCCAATCCTCGGCTGCCTGAGGATCTTTCTCTCCGTGGAACCTAGGTGGCCTCTTCCTCTGAAACTCGTGCAATGTGCTCAGGTGTCTTCCACTCTCCACCGCTGGGGTGGGTGGCATCGGTGGCTTGGCGGGTAGAGGTACCATCGGTGCCTCCGTGGTAATGGGCCCCTACACCGAGGCCTCGTCGCTCGGTGGGTTGTCATCTCATGCAAAGCTCGGAACCCTAGCTGGCTGCCGTCATGGGTCCATCCTTGAAAAGAAACAGGTGCGCCACGGTTAATACAGTATACCTGGTGAGCTGACATAAAGTAATAACAAAGAAAATTTTGAAACACACATGTAATCAATGTTTTCGTGTACTGAGTTGGAAATCAAAACTCAGGGTCCTGGTGTATGGATATGTCGGTCGCCGCACCAACACTGGACTCCCTGGACTGATGACCACACTCATTACTCTAAACATTATTTCCTCACAGAGAAGAAATTATCAGAGTCCTAAGTTCTGCGGTAGGACCGAATCCTCTGATACCAATTTGTCATGACCCGTCCTCGGGGCCCGTGCCGTGACTACCCCAAGCTCGTATCCCATAGGCTAGGGGATGGAGACTAGCACCAAAGGCGTAAATCCCGGTAAAAGGGGATGCATTGCCTTTATATAAGAAAACAAAACACCACATAGTACACAAGCTGAAGTAAACTCTAAGTAAACTGAGTACAAAAGTAAGTGATGGAAAGTAAATGGGCCAGAATACCAACCCAACTGAAAGTAAGGTACAACTGAAAAGAAAGTACAGTAGTAGAAAATTAAAGTAGCAACTTCGAACCATCCTCTGGAACTTCTGCCTGAAGGGTGGGTTCAGATAGCCTCTACAGCTCCTCGGTCCGGCCGTCCACTCCATGTACGTCCCGCCAAGTGGTCCACCTCCTGGTACCATCCATCTCCACAAGCTTCCACCTCGATCAGTGCTATCCGTTTTCTGCATCCAACACAATGTAGTGTGGGAATAGCCCGTGCAAGTGTGAGTTTACGATACTCAGTAGGGACCCCGAGACCCCCGAACGTCTCTCAGAATCCACGAATGATAAACCACAAAGGAAGGATACAATCTCGAAGTATCAACAACACTACTTAGTTATATGCCCATACATATGCCTAAGTCATCAATTACAGTTCATATCCAAACTCCCAAGCACCACGCAGTCCAAAAAGGAAAGCACAACCCAGTCCATAAAGGATAGCTCAACTCAGTCCACATAGGAAAAACACAACCCAGTCCACAAAGGAAAGAAAGTCAATCACATCGATGATAAGATTTAGAATCAAGACTCAGATCACACAGGTATACACTTCGTAAGGAGATATAGATGATCATATGTAGCAACTGATTCATCTAAGCTGTCAGACCCACATAGGATACAAGACCAGCTAAGCTGTCAGACCCACTAAGGATAAAAGTCCAGCAACTCTGTCGGACCCACATAGGATACAAGTACAGAGTCAAATACTGTCGGACCCAGATAGGATACAAGAATAGTAGTCATCATCATTGAACCCATAGAGGATCCCAGTACAGTTGTCGTCGTTGTCGAACCCACGGAGGATCCAAGTACAGTCGTTATAGCATCCCGCATTTTTATCACATAAACTTTCATTACATTACACAAAACTGAGGATCTTTAAGGTTTAGTGTCTTGGAAACCAGGAACATAATACATGAAAACAATACAAAACATTCTTCTTAAACACTTGAAAGGCTTCTCATTAAGTTCATCCTAGATTAATTACTTCATCTCGTAACCTGGGGACATACATCAAAAGAAAGGGTGAGCAGAAGGCCTAGTAAGGGAAACAAGAGAAACATTTTACATGTGAACTTGAGATACTTCAATAAGGTCATGAAAAGAACTTTAAGGCATGAGAAAGAAATCATGAGATATATCATAATAAAAATAACATTTTTCATAACTTAAAGATGTGGTTACATAATTTAACATAGAAAATCATGAACATATCACCAAGGTCCATCCCCAAGGTGTCATTTGAAAATTACCATGGTTATTCACCAAGATATCGTGAAATTTTCAATCTCTAGTGGTTACATCATTACCCAATGCATTGGAGCGCTATCAGGGTGCACCTTTAAATTTACCTTTATTATCATGTGATCCACATATATCATCATCAATAATATCATAAACAAACCATATAGCATAAAACAAATGGTTTTCATTTCATGATCATAACGTTTTAAAAACAGCTTTAAAGACATGATCTTTATGTCGCTTTAAACCCACAGAAAGGGAAAGCGGGTCTCATGTATGAAAATCCCAGACTTTAAAATAGAACATTTTGGTATATATGTGAATACCCATTTAGAATAAAGAGCTTTGAGTATTCACTTAATAAAATGAAAGAACTTCAGAAAAAGATAGAGACATTTTGAGACGAAAATTCTGCAGCATAACGGCTATGTTACAGGGTTTTAGAAAACATTGAAAAGAGAGGGGAAATGGGTCAAACATTCATAAATGACCCATAAAATAGAAGAGGGACAGAATATAAGGTATTTATGAACATGGTAATTAAATTTGAAAATATACCATATGAAATGAAGAACATTAAAGGAAGAAAAAAATAAGATTTCTCTTATGAAAATTCGACAGCCTAACATCATCACATAAACTTCATCCAAAAATGAATTGATGAGATCAAATAGGGTCTCTCATCATATGAACATAAAATATCAGTATTATAGATGTATAGATCATAACCCAACATAATAAAAAGGAACTTTCAAGACTTGACATGGAATTAGAACTTTGAAAAAGGAGAAAGGTGAAAGAACCACTTAAAATTTCGGCAGCCTAACAGCGCCACTTAAAACTTCAAAATACTGAATTGAAGAGATGAAATGGGGTCTCTCATAATATGATCATAAAAGCTCAGTATGATAGATATAGAGATCATACCCCAACATAATAAAAAAGAACTCAAAAGACTTGACATGAAAGTAGAACTTGAAAACGAGAACGGTGAAAGAACCACTTAAAAATTCGGCAGCCTAACGGCGCCACTTAAAACTTCAAAAAATGAATTGAAGAGATCAAATGGGGTATCTCATCATATGAACATAAAAGATCGTTATGATAGATATAGAGATCATACCCCAACATAATAAAAAGGAACTTGAAAGACTTTACATGAAAATAGATCTTGAAAAATGAGAAGAGAGAAAGAATCTGTTAAAAAAATTTCGGCAGCCTAACAGCGCCACTTAAAACTTCATAAAACGAAATAATGAGAGTAAGAGTGGATATCTCATTATATAAACATGAAAAGGGCAGTATGAGTAATATAAAAGAACATATTTTAACATAAGAACATGGAGCATAAAAGATATGACATAAAAGAGATTACTTGAAAAGAAAGAGAGAGGTCAGATCCCTTACCTTAAAATGTAACTCTTAAAAGACAAAGGTTGGGACCTTGAGGGCTTGGGGGAACCTTAGGAGGACTCCTTGGGAGGTAAGGAGACCAGAACTTCGTTGAGGATGGTTTTGGAGTCGAATAGTTGAGAGGAGGGCTTGGTATTTATAGGGAAAATGAGGGGACAAGGCATTAATGGCTGAGGGACACCTCAAAAGTGGTTTTCTCAAAACCATGTGCTCTCCCATTATATTTACCATGAAGTTACGCCACATGGGGCCCCTAATACAATAATTCATCACCTTTCGTCGGAAAACCCTTAAAATATCTCATGATATCACCATGACACAACTATGATGTCATTAAACATACCGAAACCCTAAAACTGCTTTTTTTTTTACTATTCACTGAAAATTCATCATTCTCAGAAAAATCCCAAAATTTCACCTTAACCAAATATCAATGCTCTAATTTCAAAAATGAACTTCATTTTATAAAATTAATTTTCTAAATATTTTTAATCTAATTTTTAAATAAATACACTATTCACTGAAAATTCATTTTTTCAGAAAAAACCCCCAAAAATTACCTTAACATAATATCGATGCTCTGAGTCAAAAAATTAAATCCCTTTTATAAAAATAATTTTCTAAATATTTTTAATTTAATTTTTAATTAAAAAATACTATTCACCCGAAAAAACTAATATTTGAATAATAATTTATGAATCCGTTATTTAACCATTTTATTGAATCACATTACTTAATCCAGGTGCCTAGATTATATTAATACTTTCTTTAAGTGATATTACTAATCCATTTGGTTACATTACTAATCCTAAGCATAAAATCACTATTCATAATTTACTATTCATCAAAAATTAAGTTGATCTTATTAGACTCTAAAATTCATACTGAACATAATTGTAGAAGACTATTTTTTGAAAATCATTACACATTTTGAATTATTTAAGATTTACATAAATATTTTTTAAAATATCCTTTCTCTAAAATTGACCAAAAATATGCATACTATATTTATCCGGACATTTGAAAAGTCATAAACATTATCATAAGAAGAAATCCCAATTTTTATTTAAAACAAAGTATTATACAAGGCAATTACGGTGTCCTTAAATAGCCCCTTATCACGCCAGCATAGGACCTAAGTGTAAGGTGTGCTAAGGTGAGAGAATCTGAGGGAGGCTCGGCCAACATCGCATGAGTAGTAATTTTTATCAGGATGAACTTCTTGCGAAGGCGATTCCATTCTAGCTTCACACGATGAAGTTCGGTTTGGGATTGGTCCGGAGTAAAGCCCAGTGGTGCTACCTCCTTCCCAAGTTCTATTAGATGGGCTTCGATCGGTCCAAGACTTCTGGGTGAGGCCATAGAATCTTATTTCTATAATAGTTAACCAATATTACTTGTATTTAGAGACAATAATTGAAACGTTTAGTTTCCAGCGGTCATATTGGCCAATGGTCATATAACAGTAAAAACCCAACGGTCTCATTTTAATTATACTCATGTTATCAAATGAAACATTTTTGTTGAGTATAAAATAAAATAAAATAACAAATAAAATTAGGAAACAAGATTTATTCAAAATTTTGGGTCGTTACAATCTTTCCCCCTTAAGAAATTGCGTCCTCGCAATTTTTAAAATTGGGTTTCGAAATTTCATTGAAAGTCCCACATCGGAAAAGGAGTCAGTAAAAATATTACTTTAAAATAAAGAAAGGGAAGTACAAAGCTCACCTGATTTAACCCACACTAGGATTCCATGTAGGAAAACATAGACATGGAGGAGAAAACAAAGGGTCATGTTCTGAGGGAGAGTGGTAGAAAACATGATTAGGAGAAAGTTAACCATAACAAAATCCCAAACTTATGATGTGTGTAGACGGTCTTTGATTACCTAGTTGGAAAGGTAAACCAACATCATTTTTGTTTTACATTCCTTTTCATAATTTTGAGGAATTCATTTACTACATAGAACAAAAACATAAGAAAATATACCTACATTCATGTAGAGTTTCATCCTTTAATAAGTTTCTACCAAAACTAATCTTTTCTCCAAATGATGAGCATTCAAAACTACTTGGTCTCATCAAAACACAAGAAACATATTCTAGAGAATCACATAATCCACAAAAGATTAACTATCTATTTCTTCTATCTTTAAACATTATCCCAACAAAAGAAAGGGTAAGGTAAAACAACTCATCAAAAATAAATAATCCCATAGGAATGGAAACTACTTTTAAATCTTCAAAGTTCTATGGTACTACCCAAATTTCATCATAGACCATTCCATAAATAACAGTCCTTAAAATTCCTCAAAATAAACCAAACCAAGATTGAAACCCAAATACAATAAGGATTTGATAACATAGTCTTCCAAAATAAACTTCATTGTTCATCTCCAAACAACATCAACCATACCTAACATCTTATAACAAAAGTAGCTAACCTAAACAGATTTTACCCAAGATAGGTTAATTATTCCCATAAGTAACCTAAATTACTATAAGTCCACCTTAAATTCATTGATTCTTCAAAATATAAGTCAACCTTACTCCTCAATGAAAATACTATAGTAATCTATTTATGTTGATCATATAGAGTCCCCAAAATAGTGAACGTCTTCCAAAATAATAATCATCTTTTAATCCCCTAATCATATCTGTCATATTAATACGGAAATCATCGTGTTTCCTATCACATTGGTTGTTCATAAATGTTATTCCATTTCCCACCATTATCTAAGAAGATAATGTATAATTAGAGGCTTAAAAACTTAACCAATAATCATGAAAAGGAGCTTAAAGCATATAAGGATAAATTTTAGAAGAAAAGTATACCCTAACTTGTGATCACCTAGGTTTCAAACTAGGATATCCATGATTATATATTTTTATGTGAATATTTATTTTGATTTATCCTTGTTCCTTTAATAATGGTTCATACTAAGCTTATGAATTTACCAAAGCATATCCCCCGGGAGTGTCGTAACCAAGAGTGCAGCAATGCCCGTTGTTGTGTACCAGTTCCCGTTCGAGTCTAGCTCAAAGTGGTGTTCCCAGGTTTTAACCCTATGTACATCTATGCCAGATCCACCTCTACCTGCTCGTATCCAGATAGGGATGTATTTTCTTGGAAACCCCTTACTCAATACTCACCAAAATACCAGGAAGATTTCCTATATTTAATCTTTTCTATAGGGTTCTTCCTAGAGTTTTAATATCCTAATTTCCACAAATAACTAAACTATCCTTTGATACCAACTATAGCATCCCGCCTTTTTATCACATAAACTTTCATTACATTACACAAAACTGAGGATCTTTAAGGTTTAGTGTCTTGGAAACCAGGAACATAATACATGAAAACAATATAAAACATTCTTCTTAAACACTTGAAAGGATTCTCATTAAGTTAATCCTAGATTAATAACTTCATCTCGTAACCTGGGGACATACATCAAAATAAAGGGTGAGCAGAAGGCCCAGTAAGGGAAACAAGAGAAACATTTTACATGTGAACTTGAGATACTTCAATAAGGTCATGAAAAGAACTTTAAGGCATGAGAAAGAAATCATGAGATATATCAAAATAAAAATAACATTTTTCATAACATTAAGATGTGGTTACATAATTTAACATAGAAAATCATGAACATATCACCAAGGTCCATCCCCAAGGTGTCATTTGAAAATTACCATGGTTATTCACCAAGATATCGTGAAATTTGTAATCTCTAGTGGTTACATCATTACCCAATACATTGGAGCGCTATCAGGGTGCACCCTTAAATTTACCTTTATTATCATGTGATCCACATATATCATCATCAATAATATCATAAACAAACCATATAGCATAAATCAAATGGTTTTCATTTCATGATCACAACGTTTTAAAAACTGCTTTAAAGACATGATCTTTATGTCGCTTTAAACCCACAGAAAGGGAAAGCGGGTCTCATGTATGAAAATCCCAGACTTTAAAATAGAACATTTTGGTATATATGTGAATACCCATTTAGAATAAAGATCTTTGAGTATTCACTTAATAAAATGAAAGAACTTCAGAAAAAGAGAGACATTTTGAGACGAAAATTCTGCAGCATAACAGCTATGTTACAGGGTTTTAGAAAACATTGAAAAGAGAGGGGAAATGGGTCAAACATTCATAAATGACCCATAAAATAGTATAGGGACAGAATATAAGGTATTTAAGAACATGGTAATTAAATTTGAAAATATACCATATGAAATGAATAACATTAAAGGAAGAAAAAAATAAGATTTCTCTTATGAAAATTCGACAGCCTAACGGCATCACATAAACTTCATCCAAAAATGAATTGATGAGATCAAATAGGGTCTCTCATAATATGAACATAAAAGATCAGTATTATAGATGTATATATCATAACCCAACATAATAAAAAGGAACTTTCAAGACTTGACATGGAATTAGAACTTTGAAAAAGGAGAAAGGTGAAAGAACCACTTAAAATTTCGGCAGCCTAACGGCGCCACTTAAAACTTCAATATACTGAATTGAAGAGATAAAATGGGGTCTCTCATCATATGATCATAAAATATAAGTATGATAGATATAGAGATCATACCCCAACATAATAAAAAGGAACTAAAAAGACTTGACATGAAAGTAGAACTTGAAAACGAGAAAGGTGAAAGAACCACTTAAAAATTCGGCAGCCTAACGGCACCACTTAAAACTTCAAAAAATGAATTGAAGAGATCAAATGGGGTCTCTAATCATATAAAAATAAAATATCAGTATGATAGATTTAGATATCATGCCCCAACATAATAAAAAGGAACTTGAAATACTTTACATGAAAATAGATCTTGAAAAATGAGAAGAGAGAAAGAATCTGTTACAACAATTTCGGCAGCCTAACAGCACCACTTAAAACTTCATAAAACGAAATAATGAGAGTAAGAGTGGATCTCTCATTATATGAACATGAAAAGGGAAGTATGAGTAATATAAAAGAACATATTTTAACATAAGAACATGGAGCATAAAATAAATGACATAAAAGAGATTACTTGAAAAGAAAGAAAGAGGTCAGACCCCTTACCTTAAAATGTAACTCTTAAAAGTCAACGGTTGGGACCTTGAGGTCTTGGGGGAACCTTGGGAGGACTCCTTGGGAGGTAAGGAGACCATAACTTCGTTGAGGATGGTTTTGGAGTCGAATGGATGAGAGGAGGGCTTGGTATTTATAGGGAAAGTGAGGGGACAAGGCATTAATGGCCAAGGGACACCTCAAAAGTGGTTTTCTCAAAACCATGTGCTCTCCCATGATATTTACCATGATGTTAGGCCACATGGGGCCCCAAATACAATAATTCATCACCTTTGGTTGGCCAACCCTTAAAATATCTCATGATATCACCATGACACAACTATGATGTCATTAAACATACTGAAACCCTAAAACTACTTTTTTTACTATTCACTGAAAATTCACCTTTCTCCGAAAAATCCCAAAATTTCACCTTAACCAAATATCAATGCTCTGATTTAAAAAATGAACTCCATTTTATAAAAATAATTTTCTAAATATTTTTAATTTAATTTTTAAATAAATACACTATTCACCGAAAATTCATTTTTTCAGAAAAAACCCCAAAAATTACCTTAACATAATATCGATGCTCTGAGTCAAAAAATGAAATCCATTTTATAAAAATAATTTTCTAAAAATTTTTAATTTAATTTTTAATTAAAAAACACTATTCACCCGAAAAAACTAATACTTGAATAATAATTTATGAAACCGTTATTTAACCATTTTATTGAATCACATTACTTAATCAAGGTGCCTAGATTATATTAATACATACTTTAAGTAATATTACTAATCCATTTGGTCACATTACTAATCCTAAGCATAAAATCACTATTTATAATTTACTATTCATCAAAAATTAAGTTGATCTTATTAGACTCTAAATTTCGTACTAAACATAATTGTAGAAGACTATTTTTTGAAAATCATTACACATTTTTAATTATTTAAGGTTTACATAAATATTTTTTAAAATATCCTTTATCTAAAATTCACCAAAAATATGCATACTATATTTATCCGGACATTTGAAAAGTCATAAACATTATCATAAGAAGAAATCCCAATTTTTATTTAAAATAAAGGATTATACAAGGAAATTATGGTCTCCTTAAATAGCCCCTTATCACGCCAGCATAGAACCTAAGTGTAAGGTGTGCTAAGGTGAGAGAATCTAAGGGAGGCTCGTACAACATCGCATGAGTATTAATTTCTATTAGGATGAACTTCTCGCGAAGGCGATTCCATTCTAGCTTCACACGATGAAGTTCGGCTTGGGTTTGGTCCGGAGTAAAGCCCAGTGGTGCTACCTCCTTCCCAAGTTCTGTTAGATGGGCTTCGATCGGTCCAAGACTACTGGGTGAGGCCATCGAATCTTCTTTATAAAATAATTAACCAAGATTACTTGTATTTAGAGACAATAATCGAAACGTTTAGTTTCCAGCGGTCATATTGGCCAATGGTCATATAACAGTCAAAACCCAACGGTCTCATTTTAATTGTACTCATGTTATCAAATGAAACATTTTTGTTGAGTATAAAATAAAATAAAATAACAAATAAAATTAGGAAAAAAGATTTATTCAAAAAATTTGGTCGTTACAGTCGTCCTCGCTATCGAACCCACAGAGGATCCAAGTGCAGTCGCCACCATCGCAGTCGCAGCCAGCTCTAGGGTTCCCGCTCACATCACACTCAATTCCAGGAGGGTCTGCTCCACGAGCCAAGGGGGAGATACATCAACTATCAAGAAGTCCAAATTTGATGTATCACAAAGTTCTGTCACGTCAATACGAACTCACTGCGACAGACGGCGCGTCAATCGAACGCTCGGTCTGAGAGTTATTGGCTTTTCCGTCCCAGGGGCCTGGTTGATTTTTAAGATAAAAACAACCCGACCGTACTCCATATGCATCCAAACCTCGAGCATAGTAAGCCAAAATAACCGTCTCACTAAGAAGAATTCCACAATGTCGACGGGACGTCAATCGGACGTTCGTAGCTTAAGTTATAAGTGTTTCCGCTCTGAGGGCTCGGTTGGTTTCATGTTCGAACCAACCTGGCCATACCAAAATTTCTTCTAAACATTGAGTGTAATATACCAAAACTACCTTCTCGATCCAAGGATCCCAACGCAACTGACGGTGCGTCAATCGGTGGTCTGCAGCCCAAGTTATGGGCAAATGACTGAAAACAGTCCGAAGTGGGGGGTCTGGGCCCGGCCCGGCCGGGGGGGGGGGGGGGGGGGCGCTGGCTCTGCCAGCTGGTCGGGAAGGGGGGACGTGTTTCCCCCCTTTGCGCTCCACGGACGTGGAGGGTGCCGTGTCCTCCTCCTCAGAATCCCACACGGCCACGGGATCCGGTCGCCTGCCGTCACGGCTTCAGACGCGGATGTTTTTCCTGGTGTCGTGTCGGGGCATCGTCGCCTCCGGCCGCCGGAGATATCCGCGGGCCACCGGGGCCGCTCCAGTGGTCCGTTATTTCTCCCGAATGCGTCTTCGGTCCCCCCCCCCCCCGGGACCCATAGATTTCTGTGAAGTCCTCCAATCATCATTACGGCCTTGCTTCGTCGTCACCAATTGTTCCGCACAACAAGAACAAAGCAGCGGTGAGTCGGGCTTGTTCGTTAACCCACACCCACCACGTTATAGGTTTTAAGCACCACCAAACAAAAATAAAATACCAAGAATGAGGGTATACTTCTCATGAAAAAGAACATACAATTTCCAGAAACCCCTACCTTGACAAGGAAGACGATCGTCGGTGTCGCGGTACACGGCGTCACGGAGAAGAGGATCGAAGGAGTCGTGGTACACGGCGTCACGTCGTCAATCTATGAGGAACCAGCGTTCTTTGTCGTCCTTCGTCGGAGGCCGGCATTCTTCGTCGTTCTTCGTTGGAGGTCGGTGTTCTTCTTCGTACAACGAAGCCCTCTCCCTTAAACCAAAATAATAGGATTTCCTATTATTTTATTATCCATGCAAAGAAACTCCCTCGGAAATAAATCACCACCTTAATTAAAATGTTTAATCATTTAATTAAGGATGGGAGAAAGAAGGTTCCCCATAATTAAACGCGTTGGCAGTTTAAATTAAAAAGGGGAAAAGGAAGGTTCCTCATTAAGTTATGGGTTGACATAATTTAATGGGTTGAGGTGACAATTAATTGAGGTTTGTCAAAATTAATGGGGGGTTTACTGATGGGTTTATAGGGAATTAAATGGCGGGGGTTGTGCGGACCCCACCTCTCTAACACCCACACTTGGGTAGTTAAGTGGCTGCAGGCCCCACCCTTAACTACCCATGGGAGGGAGTAACCTCCCTTAGTAATAAAAATTGTTCTGAAAATTCTTATTTATTTCTTAAACAAACCCCCAAAAATTATCTTCTCCTCTTTTGTGAACGCAACTATGGTAAGTGCTCCCTTAAGCAATTACCGGCACTGTGAGTTCATCGATGCCCTCAGATTTTAATTCCGAGCACTGGTTCAAAAGTTAGAAAAACCCGCTTGTTCGTTCACTGAACGTACCCGAGCTAAACTTCCAAAATTGATTCTGGGCACACCGGGCCTTGGAATCAAGCGCCTTTAGAATCAACAGACTCGTAAAATTCCAAAGTATTTTTAAAAAAAATTCCTTGAAATTTCCGGGTCTTTAAACATGTCTATTGCGGGATGGGTTTTATTAGTTGACATAGGTGCCTGGTTTTCATGTTCTTCAGGACGCATTTAAGAAAGACAAACTATCCTATTTTCATGATGTTTGATAGCCTAGATCTTGTTTATTCAGTGATGGAATGACTCGGGGAGGCCTGATCTATGTTTTTTTACGGTGAAGTGATCACTAGATCAAAGGATAGAGAAATTGTTAGGAAATGTGGATTTGGATCTATGATTGTTGAAAATCTTGTGCCACATGACATGTAATCTGAATCAATACACAGTGTGGGTCCCCCTTTATAGTGGTTAGGGTTTCAGGTATGAGTTTTGGACCACGTGATGTGTGAACCTATCACATGGAGTGTGACCCCTACCTGGTGACTTGGCATGTACCTAGGAGGGTACATGTTCATGGGATGGAGTATTTGGGTTGGAGCACACAATGTATTCCCCCACACATACACGACATGGACCATGTACATGGGCTATGATTTTTACTGGTACATGGACATATCTACATGGGCTAAAGCCATATTCTAGAATATGGCTAGAATACATGCACATCCTACATGTTGTTTACTTATTCAAGGAAAATAGCAAGAGACAAGTTCCATTTACACAGGTATGACCTGAGGTCGAGGAACATGACATGTTCCCCCTACAACATGTCTTGTACATTATTATACATGTCTTAGAGACATTTTCATCCATATCTTGAAATTTTTTTGTTAGGATGAATTCCCTTTATCCCTCACATGAGGGTTGGTATGGAATCATATTCTACTCTATGGAAAATGATCCCTTCTGTAGTACTTCTTGTATAGAGTAGTTAGAATCTCTCCTTGAGTCCCAGAGTGAGATCAAAAATTCATCTTTGTTCCCAAGGTGGAGTTCTTTGTATCGTCATGGCCAACATTGCGCAAGTTCCAATCCCGTACTTAGAGGTTTAATCTAGATTGAGTTTTTGGAATAACCCCATGTCCTTAGATGTGATCCACATTTTTGTATTGTATCTCTTCATCCCTTCATCATGTACGCCCAATGGAGAGACCCAACAAGCACCACCTGTTAGGCAGATTCCATCAGTGTTATATAAACTATGAGTGTTTTCTCCCAGATGATTGATTTGTGGATTATTAAAGCTATAATCCCAGTCTGGTATAATATGGTTATGACTTACCTTTAAATTGTGTACCTATATTGAGTATTTCTAGATATTCTTATTATAGGTGTTGTAAACATATACCTATAACAACCCAATGTTTTCAATGGAAATTTTCATCTTATAATTATGTCATATAATCACATGAAATCACAACATAATGAACTAATAAGTTCTATGTGACCTATTAACATAATTTTATCACTTCTAAGATTTACATTTTGAAAATCTGACATACACGGTTGCGATCAGTAAGTTATTTGGAGTCTAATATAACCAAATTAATTTTTAGTGAATAGTAACATACCCTTATGAATAGTAATTCTACCGTTATTAATAGTAACTTACCCTAATGAATAGTAACCATACCTATGATAGTATATAAATAAGATTCAAGAAGATTTATGATACACCTATATTTGGGAATAAGAAAATAAATGATTTAAAATTGTTGTTTTTAAAGTAAATTTTGATATTAATTAAAAATTAAATTAATCATAATTCAAAAAATATTTTTGAAAAATGGATTTCCTTTTTGGATTCTACACGTCGATAAATGTATAGGGTGAATTTTTTGGATTTTTCTAAAATACGTAAATTTTTTAGTGAATATTAAATAAATTAATTTACTGCATAAATATATTATAATTTAAATCCACTATTCCAGACATCATAAGTGATGTAAGAACCCAAATATCTAACTCAAATTAATTTATTACTATTCTTGGTCATTGAATCATAAATATAACTTGTCTTATTGAAAAATAATAAACTAATGAATATAATATTAGGAAAACCCTCTTCTCCTCGACTATAAATACCAATCATCCTTACCTCTTCTATTAACTCCTCTCAAACCTTGTGCCTTTTTTAAACTTTGTCCAAATATCTTCCCAACATCATTACCCATGTCCATGAGCCTTTGGTCTCCTCAAAAGACCAAAACCTCTCCCCTTAAGAGGTTCTCAAAGGAGATAAACTCAAGAGGTTATTAATTTCAAGTGGCGAACACCAGAAGACTTAAGATAATGGATCCTTTTTATTTCACTTTTATTCAAGATTTTACTCTATGTTAAGACCTTTTATTTGAAATTACTAGTTATTGGTTATGATAGAACACCTCCTCCATACTTTCATCATTATTTTTAAATGATGAGAAACCCATTTATCTCTCATTAATCCCTCTTAAGTACACATGATACCATGCCGATATTCTGTGAGGGATTCAACATGAACCTCCTTTACTCCTTCAGGTTTGTTTATCATTATTTTTACCTTAATGAGGTTATCAGTTATTATTATTCTATTCTTCTAAATTTTATTTGAATGTTCCAAACACATGTAACAAGTTCCATTCATCATTATCCTTTTAGGATATACATGTTTTTAAGTGATTATCTCCTCAATACTTCATGATAAGCAAACTTGTTTTTGAGGGAGCCTCCCAAATTCTTACCCAATTTCAAGAAAATTATATCTCGTATTTTAATCCACAATTGTATTTATAAAATAAGTCTATTATTTTTAAAACCATATTAGTTCACTTCAGGTTTTTTATAATTGATAGCCCCTTTTTCTATTTCATAGGCTCTTTAGTATTTTCCTTAAAACTGCTCAAAAATGTTTTTTTATGCAAAAATTTCTTGGATACATTTATTACATGTTGTCACTTCTAATTGAAATAACTCACCATGATACAAATATTTTTTTACTTATGAATTTCCATATACACTTTATTTACCTTCTTTATTGGACCCATTTGTGTTACGCACATCTGTTATGCATTATGACATGATTGTGGTCCCCAATTCTTACTATGGGTAACCGTTATGTTTATGTATAATTTATTATGTATGATTCCACATGTGGAAAATATATTTATGAAAATTTAAGATGGGTTCACCTAGATAGAACTCTGATGCATTGGGTAAAGTTAAATCTCAAGAGATGTTACGTGTGATGGTCTTGGCGGTTAGCCTATGCTTGTGCTACTTGGGGAAACAGTGTTGGCGGTTAGCCATGACTCATACTAAATACTTTTTTTATGTTTCTACCACATTACCATGAATCCATGTTTATATAATTCCATGTTTATATGTTATGATTCCATATGTTACATGACTTGTTTTATATCATCATGTCATTACTTCTATCATAGGTTCTAATGATTTGTTCTTATGGTTATTCCTTTACTGGGATTTTAGCTTATCCCATTGTGCATGCTATCCCCAGGTTATCCTATACAGATGTATGAGCAGAATAGAAGTTAAGGGATACTTATGTAGACTAAATAAAGAAATGTTATATTTAATTCCATGTTTTTAGTTTTATGTACATATTCATCCAATACACTAGACTTCACGATCCTTGGCTTGTACTCTAATATATAATTATGATTAAAATCATGTAATGTTATTTTTAAAAGGCTTGGGATGCTATAGTTGGTATCATAGCATGGTCTAGTTATTTTTTGGAGATTAGGAATAGGGCACCTTAATGAGAACAATAAGTATGAGACTAATTATAATAAAACGTCCCTATATTTTGGTAATTATAGAGTAAGTGGTTTATCAAGAAAATGCATCCTTGTATGGATAAAAATAGGTAGAGGTGGCTCTGGGCTCGATATACCTAGGAGTGAAAACTCCAACACGGTGTTTTGGTTCTGAGTATCATGATACACGACAATGGGGCATTCAACACTCTTGGTTTGACACTCATGGGGTATATGATTTGGAATATTCCTGATCATAGTACAAAACATTATTATGGGAATAAAAAAATACCATATGAATATAAGTTATGAAATAGATGAGGATATACTAGATTTAAACCTAAGGAATCACAAGTTAGGGTATACATCACCTTTAAAAGATCATACTCTTATGTTCATAGTTTCCTTTTTATGCTTAATAACTATGTATTAAATCCCCCTAATTGTATGTTCTTTTTCTTAGTTAATGGCGGGAAATATATGAACACGTTCCAAAAACCAATGTGATAGGAAATGTGAGGATTTCCCAAATGATATGCCTAATATGATTGGAACAAGTGATCAAAACTTCATGACAGTACTTGCTCAGTTGGCTCACGCTAGGAATAATATCATGAATCATACAGAACACCCTCCTCCTACAAGGAAAGATAAAGTTTCCATATAATCTTCATACAGAAAAGGCCTCCCATGTTTACCGAATCTTTGGATCCCATCCTCGTTGAATTTTGGATTAAATCCATTGAAAAGATATTCTCTATCCTCTAGTGCTCAAAAGAAATGAATTTTATACTGGATGTTTATCATTTTGATGGAGAAGCTAATTAGTGGTGGACACTGATCAAAAATACAAAGTCCCCGGAGGAAATTGATTCCATGGATTAAGAGGAATTCAAGAGAATTTTTTTCAATAAATATTTTCCTAAAACTGTTTGTCTCAAGATGGAAGGAGAGTTCCTTGGTCACAAGCTGAAGGAAGATGATTCCATCGTGGTGTATGAAGAAAACCTTACAAGGCTTGCATGGTATGCCTCTAGCTTTGTCATGAACACTGAAGGAAACTTGGATCGCTTCTTTAGTGGAATAAAGCCGAGTCTATGGAAGGTGTTGGATATCTATGAAGTTAACATGTATGAAGAGATTTTCTATTGTGGCCTCAAGGTTGAAATGGAGATTAGAGACTCTCAGTGGTCTTGAAGGCTCAATGACAAGAAACATAAAATGGAAACAACATGGGTGGTTGAAAAAAATCCCATGAAGGAATGATGCCTCAATATCCCACATGTAAATATTTTTGGAAGAACCATACTGGGAACTATCTAAAGTGAACCAAGAATTTATTCAAATATTGAAATATAGGAGATCAAGACAAGAACTTCTGAAGGGATATGAAAAATCATGCTAATGTGGAAGAATAAATGAAGTTTCATATCAACGCTCAACCTATTGTGAAAATGTTACAAATGTAAGGAGCATGGTCATTATGCAAAAAACTGCCTTAATCCAAGGGTTGTCGGAAGAGATGAACAACAACCTCCAAGGAAACAAAGAAGGGATTATTCTATCAAAAATGATGTGGTGGTGCCAAAAACTTATGTGGTGAAAGGTACTCTAGTTATTCATTCAAGAATAGTGAACGTACTGTTTAATTTTGGGTCTACAAATTCTTTCATATCTTGAATGTTAAGTAAAACTATTCAAACACAACCTAAAAATTTGGATGATAAGTTATCTATGATAATAGATAATGGGGAAATTATTGCTTCTATATTTTATAACTCCTCCCTAGTTTACGGTTTTTGGATTGAACCTCCCAAAAAATCTCATCATACTTTCTTTGTTGGAGTTAGATTTTATATTGGGTATGAAGGCTATATTTATACAAATACAATATCAACTATTGGGAAAGGGAGATCACTCTTCACATCCTGAAGCATCCTCCAATTCTTTTCAAGTTTCAATAGAAAGATTAATATCCTTTAGAATTAGTGTCTTGGGTAAGAATATTAAGTCTTTAAGAGAAAGCATGTCTAGCTCAAATAATTGGGACAAAGGATAGAATCAAGCTTGAAGACATGACCATTGTGAGGGATTACATTGATGTATTCCCTGAAGAGTTGGTTGGTCTTCCTCCTAACTGAGAGGTTTAGATATAAATTGAACTTATTCTTGGATCTATATCTATATCAAAGACACGTTATTGAATGGACACTGTTGATATGGAAGAGATGGATGAGTAGTTATAGGATAATATGGAGTAGTGTTTTATACCCCTGAGTGCTTCACCATGGGGTGCTTTAGTCCTCTTCATCAAGAAGATAGATGGTTAAATGTGCCTATGAATTTGTTTTCATGAGTACAATAAAATAACAATAATGAACAATTATCCCCTACCACATATAGATTACATTTTTGATTAGATTTGTGGGGATAGTTATTTCTCTAAGGTGGGTCTTCGGTCAGGATATCACCTATTAAAGGTGAGGAAGGAAGATATTCCCAAGACTGCCTTTCAAATGAGGTATGGACACTATGATTTCATAGTGATGCCATTTATACTCACTAATGCTCCAAAAATATTCATGGATTTAATGAATAGAGTATTTAGAGATTACCTTGACAAATTTTTTGTAGTCTTTATTAACAATATTTTGATATACTCCAAGATAAAGGAGGAACAAGTAAAGCATTTGAATACTATGCTAAAGACATTGTGAAGGGGAACGTTTTATGAAATGTGTAGAAAATGTGAGTGTTGGATAGATTTAGTATCATTATTGGGGAATGTTATAACCAATGGAGGGATATTTTTGGACCCTTCCAAGGCAAAGGCAATTTGAGAGTTGCTTAGGTAAATATCTGTAATAGAGATTTGTAGATTTCTAGGTCTATTTGGGTTTTACCAACGATTTTTAATGAAAATTTCATGATTGTGAAACCCAATGGACAAGATGACACAGAAATAAGTAATGTTTTTCTAGACTCAAGAATGAAAATAATGTTTCAAAGAGTTGAAATAGTGTCTTATCACTTTTCCAGTACTCACACTCCCAACAACTGGAGAACTCTTTGCGGTGTAAAGTGGTTCTTTAAAGACGAGATTATGATTTGGGCTTATTAAAAATGATAATGTGATAGAATACACCTCAAGGAAACTAAAAATCTATGAGAAAAACTATCCCACGCATGATCTGGGGTTGGCAGTTGTGATCATTCTATAGAAAATCTACTAACATTATCTCCATGGGTAGAAGTGGGAGATATATACTCATCACAAGAGTCTCAAATATTTATAAAAAGATAAAGAGATTAATATGTTCCAATGAAGATGGATAGAGCACATCAAGGATTATGACTGCCCAATCTACTACCATCTAGTAAGGTAAATAAGGCAGCAGATTCTCTAAGTAGAAAGGATCCTACATCTTTATCATTAATGATAATTGAAAATGATCCGATATTCATAGATTTTCAGAGGATGGATATGGGAATCATTAATGTAGGAACATCATAAATCCTTTCTCAAATGATTCCTCAACCATCCCTCTTGTATAAAATAAAAAATTTCCATAGAATGGATGTGGAAATTATTAAAAGGGTGGAAGCAGTTAGAAATGGAAAAAACTGAGAGTTTAAGAATGATGAGGAAGGAGTTATAAGATTTGGGTCACAATTACATGTACCATCAGATCTAAAGATAAAGAAATATATTCTGAATGATTCACATAACTCAAGAATCTCTATTCACCCATGGAGCACAAAGATGTATCTAAATATTCTAGAGAAATTTTTGTGGGACAATATGAAGATTGATATTGCTGAGTATACATCAAAGTGCCTTGTTTTCAACAAGTGAAGGTTGAAAGATAGAAGTTTAAGGTGTTCATTCAAACAAAACCACTACTGACATTGAAGTGGGAGAACATTACCATGGTATTTTTCATTGGACTTCCAAGGACATCTAGGGTAAACAATGCTATATTGGTCATTGTGTATCATTTTATGAAGACAAATCACATTATCAGAATTTGAGAGTACTTCTCATTGGATCAACTTTAATGGATTTACATCAAAGAAGTGTAAAGGAAACATGGAGTACCACTATCTATTATATCTGATAATGATCCTAGATTCACATTGATGTTCTGAAAATTCTACAATATTCACTAAGCACTAAACTGAAATTCAGTATGACTAATCATCTTCAAACTGATAGCCAATCAGATTGGACTTTTGAGACACTGGAAGACATGTTAAAGGCATATTATATGTTATTAAAAGGATGATCAGACAAACATCTTCCACTGGTAGAATTCTACCATAATAAAAGTTTCCACTTGAGCATCTGAATATCACCATATGAAGCCCTTTATGGGAAAAGGTGAAGAACACTGGCCTGTTGGGATAAAGTTGGTGAACATAAGGTACTAGGACCTGATATGGTTGAAGAAATGGTGGATAAGGTGAAAACCATTCATCTACAAATTAAGGTAGCCCAAAGTCGAAAAAAGTGTTATGTAGACAATATTTGATGAGACCTTGAGTTCAAAGTTGGAGGCATGGTATTTCTTCACATATCTCTATGGAAGAAGGTCATAATATTTGGAAGAAAGGGACGTTAAGTCTAAGGTAAATCGGCCCCTTTGAGATTCTTGATCATATCGGGGTTGCGGCATACCAACTGGCACTTCCAACTACCATTTCTAAAGTACATGATGTCTTCCATGTATCCCTCTAAGGAAGTAAATACCATATTTTTCACATGTACACTCTTTAGAGGTGGTACAGTTGGAGGATGTTATTTCTTATGAGGAGTAGCCAGTCAAGATCATGGATCATAGTGATAAAGTTCCACAAAACAAGAATACTCACTTGGTTAATGTACTGTGACAGAACCATATGTATTAAGAGGAAACATGGGAATTGGATGAGGCAATGAAGGAAAAGTACCTGCATCTGTTTATGGGTAATAATGTAAAACACAATTTCAAGGGGGAAATTGCATGGGGGGATAATGCAACGAACCAAAGTTTTAAATAAAGGTTTATTTCATATAATTATGTCATATAATCCCATGAAATCAAAATATAATGAACTAAAATGTTATATGAGATCTTTAAACATAAGTTTTTTACTTCTGTAATTTGAATTTCAAAAATCTAACATATTGATTTGTGATCAGAAAGTTATTTGGTGTCTAATATGACCAACATAATTATTGAAGAATAGTAACATAACCTTATGAATAGTAATGTTACCTTTTGGAATAGTAACATTCCCAAATTAGTAGTAACCTCACTTATGATAGCATATAAATAAGATTCATTTATAAGTACGATATACCCATATCTTGGAATAAGAAAATAAATGTTTTAGAATTGTTGTTTTTTGAGTAAATTGTGATTTTAATTAAAAAATAAATAAATAATATTTATAAAATTAATTTTGACAAATGTATTTTATTTTTGGATTATACATGTCTACAAATGGTTAGGTTGAACTTTTTGTGTTTTTCTGAAATACCTAAATTTTTTGTGAATAGTAAAATTCATTAACTATAGTATAAATACATTATAATTTAAATCCACTCTTCCTACCATCATAAGTGATGTAAGCACCCAAATATAGAAAACACATGAGATTATTACTATTCTTGGTCATGGAATCTTCAATATTTCTTGTCTTATGGAAAAATAATAAAATAATGATTGTAATATTATGAAAACCCTCCTCTCCACCACCATAAATACCACCCAGCCTTACCTCTTTTCTTCACTCCTCTCATGCCCTATGCCTTACTAGAATTCCCCTCAAATCTATTCCCTAAATACTTCCCCACGTCTAGACGCCTTTATTCTCCTCAAAATACCAAAACCTCTTCCATTATGATGTTCTCAAAGGAGATGAACTCAAGAGATCATTGATATCAAGTGGAGAACACAAACCGACTTATGGTAAGGGATCCCCCCTATTTAACTTTTATTCAAGATTTTCCTTTATGTTATGCCATTTTATGAGTAATTCCTAGTGATGGGGTATGATCACGCACCTCCTCATACTATCCTAATGATGTTTAAATGATGAGAAACCCCTTTCTCTCTCAATAATCCCTCTTATGTACACATGATACCATGATGATATTTTGTGAGGGACTCATCCCAAACCTCCTTTATTACTTTGGGTTTCATTATCATTCTTTCTAAATGAGGTTATCAGTTATTCTTATTATCATATTATAAATTATCTATTAATTTTCCAAACACATGTAACAAGTTCCATGCATCATTATATTTCATGGATATACATGTTTTTAAGTGATTCCCACCTCAATACTTCCCTATAAACAAACCTGTTTTGAGGGAGCTTCCTGAATTCTTACCGGATTTCAAGTGCACTATATATTCTATATTAATCCACCAATGTATTTATAAAATAGGCCTTTTTTAATGTGAAAACCTTCCTAGTTCAATTCTGGTTTTCTATAACCGATTGTTCCCTTTTCTATTTTAAAGGATTAATAGTATTTTCCTTTAAACTACTAAAAAAGGTTTTTATGCAAACATTTCATGAATAATTTTCTCAAATGTTTTCAATTATACATGAAATCACTCACCATGATATGTATATTTTTTTCTTTTGAATTTACATGTGTACCTTAGTTCCCTTCTTTCATAGAAACATTTGTGGTACGCCCATTTGTTATGCTTTATGACTTGATTGTGGTACTCAATTATTACAATGGGTTACACATATGTTTATATAAGATTGACTCTGTATTATTCTATATATGGAAAACATTGTAAGAACCCTATTTTTTCTATGAAGGACTTTGAAATATTCTTGATGATATTCCAGAGCAGCACCTTCAGATGGCGTGGGATTCTGAGCCCCGGAGTGGCCGGAATTAAATTTTCAGTGCGTTCACACTGGAAATGATAAAGAAATGGGATAAATCCTAAATGGAGCTTCATATCAGATATCCAAGTGTACGGATGGGTCCGTAATGGGGTGTTTAGCCTAGTAACGACATAAAACTTGTCGGCGCGGGACGTTTGGACCCCTCGCCCGCTTCTAGAACGTTAAACAGATTAATTAATTAATTAATTAATTTGTTTAGTGTTGAAACTCCAGTATCTTTTAAACGGTGGCTTGGATTGGAAAACTGAGGGAACCGTTGAGTTCAGAGCATGCAGTTTACCCTAGGAGGGGTATAAGTTTCACGGGAGCGACCTGTTTGTGAAAAATGGCCCCAGGGGCGTTTTCGTAATTTGGCGGCCTCGAGCGCTAGGTTTAATAACTTTTGAACGGGGTCTCGGAATAAAATTCCGAGACCACATTTGCGCTCATAGCGTGCTTCTTAGCCTAGGGGAGGCTAAATCCCGACCCCGTCAGGAGTTCGGGTACGGGGCCCCCGGGCGGGGGTTTAAGTGTTTTGTTTTTAAACACTTCTCCCCCCCCCCTCTTGGTTGTTCTCCCTGGTGCGGCAGCCTTTCCCCTCTCCTCCTCCATCTCTGGCGAGACAGTCCAGCGACGCGACTCCGGCGAGGTGCGGTGGTGTCGGCGGATCGACGCGATGCTCCGGGTGAAGCCCCACGAGGTAGGATGTTGCGTTTGCATTTTCTATTCTCGTACCTACATTGAGCTCTTTTTTCACTGTCGATTATTTTTCAAAACTTCAATAAAATCCCATGAATGCGTAATAGAGTTATTTATCTTTCCAATGCATCTCTCAAATTCGAATTCCAAGCCTCGTGGCGTCAGCAATCATCCGCTGAAGTTGGCGGGGTTTCGGTTTCCGGCGGGTTCGAGCGGCGGCGCGGCTAGGGCGGACGGCGCGGCAGTGGGGTGTCCGCGGGTGTCCGATGGAGCGGCTGGGCGAGGCCGGGGCACGGCGTGCCTTTATCCGAGGGAGAGGGGGGCGGCATCCGGAGGAGGCCGGCGCCAGGCGGAGCGCCTCGGCGCGCCGGCGGGTCGCCAGGGAGCGGCGACCCCGGGGTCGCGGCGCACGACCCCCGTGCGGCGACCAAGACCCGTGTTGTGCGGGTCTTCACACGACTGCCGCGACCGGCCCTCATAGCCGGTCTGCGCGTGGAACGCGAGTCCGCGTCCGGCCCGCGCGGCTATGCCGCGGGCCGGCCCAGGCCGGTCCAGCCCCAAGGGTCTTGCCCCCTCGGTGTTCGGACACCCGTATTTTCTGCTACGGGTGTCTGTTTTGAGTGCCGTCTGCGGCTATAGAACCGTATCGACGAGGCGGACTTTTTGAGATGATTTTGGGAATTTTTAATTCCCGAAACGAGGGGCCTTGGTGGCGCGACACGTACGTCGATGGGTTTGACGTTTTTCCAGGAGTTCTTGTTTTGGACGGCGCGGGCGCGTCCGATGTCCGTTTTGAGCGTCGTTAGTGGCGTTGGGACCCTGGCATCGATGCGGAGCTTTCCAGGGTGGTTTCAGGAATTGTGGCCGAAGTTGAGGCGTGGGCCCCACGGCCCGTCTTTTGAGCTGCGTGCAGCTTTTAGCGACCTTTTCCCCGGACGTCAGTTTGGGGCGTGCGAGCAGTCGATGTCGGGTGTTTTTCCGAGGGCATTGCGTTGGGGCAGCCTGCCCACTGTATTTCCGCACGATGGTGCGGGCCCCACGAGGGTCGTTTCGAGAGTTGACGGTGATTTCTAGCTTTATCACCGGGCGACCGTTTTGGACAAGTGAATAGTCCATCTCGTGTACTTTTTCGAGAGGATCGCAATGGTGTGATCCATTCGTTGAGTTTCGGGACTGGGATGCGGGTCCCACGTGGCACCGCTCGTGTGCGGTGCGCCGGGGTGTATCTTTTTCTCCGGATATCCGTTACACTCATGTGGGTGGTGCTTTTGATGTGTTTACCCGAGGGGATCACAATGGTGCAATGCACCCGACTGTTTTGGGGGCCGAGGCTCAGGATCACGAGACGTCGTTCGGTCGTGAGGCAGTGTTGGCGACTTTTTCGTCGGATATCCGTTTGAGGTGAGTAAGTAGTCGATCTCGTGTGTTTTTCCGTGAGGATTACAGCGGTGTGATCTGTTTGGACGTGCAGAGCCTCTTCCGCGATATTATTAATAGAGGAATCATGGAAGGTGCTCCAGTGGTCGTTCACCCTACCTTGTTTGTAGCGGACCCTTGGCGTGTGATCGCGCACTCTTGGGAGAGTGATATAAATGGTTCACGAGATGTGGTTGGTTGTGCCTGGGCCTTTGAGGTGGAGTTGTTACGTCACGCCTTCGCGTTGATGCTGGGTTTTGGGTGCACGATAGCCTTTGGGCTGGAACGTGGTATACTCAGGGAGTATATGGGAGCGCTTGGAGGTACGTGTGGTTTGTACCTGAGACTGTTTGTGCGCTCAGTTGGGGTTGATGTGGGGCCACACGTCGTATAGGACCCATGTGCGTGCTGTGTTCTGCTTCGCGTACTTGGACCTCTCGCGGCGTAGAGGTTCCCTCTGTGCTCGTTTGATTGACTAACAGGGTGGAGTTTATTTCCCCTGTCTTTGTGCTCGTTTGTTTGACCAGCAGGGTTGAGTGGTCTCCCCTGGTTTTGTTTTCGATGGTTTGGCCGGTAGCGGTGCTAGTGACACCCAGTGATGGAGCAGACGTTGCACCACATTTGGGGTGAGTTGTTCTAGAGTTGGGTGGTTGCGTGATACCCACTCAGTGTTCGGTTGGACAGTGGTGTACCCTTCGGTAGAGATGGCCAGAGAAGTTCTGAGTTTTACCCTCCATCGGGGCTGGGTAGTGGGTTACTCATCGACTTCTTCGGGTTTACCCTCTAGCAAGGCTGGGCAGTGGGTTGCTCGCTGACATTTAGGGTCTACCCTCTAGCAGAGACTGGGCAGTGGGTCACCCGACGCACTTAGGGTCTACCCTCCAGCAGAGACTGGGCAGTGGGTCACCCGACGCACTTAGGGTCTACCCTCTAGCAGAGACTGGGCAGTGGGTCACCCGACGACCTCTTAGGGCCTACCCTCCAGCAGGGCGGGGCAGTGGGTCACCCGTCATCTAGTTCCAGGTCTACCCTCCAGCAGGGCTGGGCAGTGGGTCGCCTGATTATATATTAAGGTCTACCCTCCAGCGGGGCTGGGCAGTGGGTCTCCTGTTGACGTATTAGGGTTTACCCTCCAGCAGGGCTGGGTAGTGGGTCACCCGATATATGGTTATGGTTTACCCTCCAGCGGGGCTGGGTAGTGGGTCGCCTGACGATGTATTATGGTTTACCCTCCAGCAGGGCTGGGCCGTGGGTCACCCGATATCATATTATGAATTACCCTCCAGCGGGGCTGGGCAGTGGGACACCTGTTGGCATTCCAGACTCAGTCCTTACTACTAGGCTAGTCTGAGTCTTTCCTCCGTGACCACCAGAGCAGGACCCTTGGTTGTACGGGTTGGTGATGGATCGGCTTGACTTTGAGGAGACCTCTCGACTTCGGGGCAGTGAAGAGTTGTGGTTTGACGTTCCCCCAGAACTCTCAAGTACAAGGGGTTCTTTCCCCACCGAGACGTGTTCTTGTGATGCGATCTAAAACCGTGTGGGCGAGTCAGTGTCATCCAAAGTGGATAGTGTTGAAGTGCGGTGATTGAGCCCCTTCGCTTGCGGTTCGGGGCAGACATGCGGGATGCTGGGCATCGATGGAGTTTCTTCTAGGACTGTTGGCGACTCATTTTCTTGGGCTGAGTTACGGGATGGAGATCCCCTTATTACGTTGTTCGGGTTTCTGGTTGAGCATACAGATATGTATATACCTTGTTTCTGGTACCCACTTCTTGGGTTTGGTTACTCTCCTTCCATGAGAGGCGAAGACGTGCGGGGTATGCCACGTGCTTTTCGTGTCTAGCTTATCATGGTTGGACGAGTCTACTCTCCTGCTATAGGTAGCGAAGACTTGACGGGAAGTTCGTCTTCTCACTATTTCCAGCTCCTTGTGTCTAGACAAGTCTACATTATTTCCTCCTGTTGGGTTGAGCTGGACTCTTTGATGTACCCTCTGTTATACCCCTCTACTTTCCTGTTCGCTCTGCTGCTCACCCTTCGGTACCTCCTTTTGTTGCTCCCTCGAGCCTTCGGGGTATCCTACTGAGTATTTTTATACTCACCCCTGCTTGGGCTTTGCCCGCACTTGGTGTGCCCTTGCAGACGACGGAAAGGTGGAGCGTGACTTCAGTGCAGTGTAGGAGCTTGGGAGCTTGGACCGCGTGCAGTGGTCGTAGCCGTGTTCCAGGTGGGATACCTGTCGGCTGTTTCTTTTGTTTACCTGTTACTGGGTTGTGGCACTTTTTGGTTGGCCGTGTGTTTTGACCATTTTCTTTTCGGTTTGTACTTTGTACTAGTAGAGGTCGATGCACTCTGTGGTTTATATATAGCAGTTTTTCTTTTTACTCTGCTTGTTCTTTATTTTTACTCTACACTTTTTAATTGATTGTGTTGTCTTTGGGTGTGTACATGTACTTAGGCAAAGGCATCCCCCGAGTTATTGTGCCTTCGGCGCTGGTCGCCAGCCCCAGGCCTATGGAGGCGGGCTTGGGGTAGTTGCGGCTCGAGCCCGGGTAGGGTCGAGTCGTGACAAAGTGGTATCAGAGGTGGTTTGTTCCTTGGGGCGTTGTGCGGACGTCCCTAAAAGAGGAATTGGTTGGGATATAGGGCAACAATGTTAATGTGTCTCGAGAGCGGCTCTGAGGCTAGGGAGTCCAGTGATGGTGCGGCGGCCGACGTATCAATTCACCAGGACCTTGATAACCCGCTTGTTGACTCGGCATGCTGAGACACTTGTTGCAGGGAAAATTGGTTTGTGCACCACATAGGATCGAGTTTTTGATGGTCCGTCTTGAGTCAGCTCCCCATCATTGTTGTTGTTGGTATATACATATATTCTCATCTGACTACGGTGCTCCTTGATAATATTCAGGATGTATCCGCAAAGACATCCAGCCAAGATACCATCTTGGGTGCGTGACGACGACCCTGTGACCTACGAGGCCTTAGTCCAGGACCCATCATGCGAGCCCTTTCTCCGGGTGGGACGGTAGCAGAACCCCCACCAGTTGAGCAGCACACAGTTTCAGTAGGGCAGGCTGAGCTTGAGCGTAGGTTGAGCGCGCTCCGTGAGTTCCAGCGGTAGAGACCGCTGAGGTTCAGTGGTGAGACAGACCCTCAGGCAGCAGAGGTTTGGCTCGAGGCAGTGGTTCGCCTTTTCAGGCTTGTGCAGACGCCGACAGATCAGAGAGTGGCTTTGGCAGCCACCCTTTTTCGTGGAGCAGCTTGGCGTTGGTGGAGTCTGGTGACTCAGCATTTTGACGAGTCGTCGCTTTCGTTAGGCGACTTTCGGTCGTTGTTTCGTGAGGAGTTTTGCCCCTCCTGCTTGTGCTCCATTCGGATTCAGGAGCTCCTACAGTTTCAGCAGGGTGGGATGACGGAGGCCGAGTACGCGACTAGTTTTGCAGACCGTGCACGCTTTTACCCGGACTTGGTCCATGACGACAACCTTCGAGCGCGGAAGTTTGAGCAGGGTCTCCGCCGAGAGATTCGTGTTGTCATAGTACCCTTGGGAATTTCCACATATGTTGGGGTGCTAGAGCAGGCGCTGGTGATAGAGGGCTTCCTGTCACGTTTTGCGGTTGGTAGTGGTAGTGGGCGCGATGGAGCTGGGACGTCTGTCGTAGCTAGCAGGCGCCGGAGGACAGGACCTCGATGCAGGTGGCCTTCCCACTGCCGGCTTCGGAGACGTGGTCGTATACCACTGTGGCGAAAAGGCGCAGGGCCTCAGCCGAGGATTCCCTTCCGTGAGTTGATCCCGGGCCGTGGTCGTACACCACAGTGGCACCGGAGGGCACCAGGGCAGCCCAGAGAGCACAGGTGCGATGCTTGTGATGGGCGAGGTCACTTGGCATGATACTGCCTGGCCCGAGTTGCTGAGAGTTTCGAGTAGGCAGCAGGCGCACCACCACAGCAGAGGCAGCGCCGTGATCGGAGTAGTGGCCAGAGAGGTGGTGCTAGCAGAGGAGCGGGAGGAGCTGGGGGTGGGGGAAGATGTTACGAGATCTCCCCATCACTACTAGGTGGTCCACATCAGGCTCCGGGATCTGACAGTTGGGACCACAGACAACCATGAGCTTTGGATGTCTATGATCCTGCAGAGCATGAGATGGTGAGAGGTACCCCTTTCGACTCTTCTACTTCTTGCAGTAGAATTGTTAGGCTCTGCGTGTGAAAGGAGTTTCACCCTACTCCTTGTTTGAGGTGTTACCAGGGTGACGCAGGGCGTTGGGTGTAACCATGTGTTGGTAAGGAAAAAGGCGTGAGACCTTTTCCTTTAGTCGATGGTGTTGACTCCTTCTCTTTTGAGCGTGTAAGAGAGCATCGACTGTGGGATCTTGTATGACCATATATCCTTGGGTGTTTCACCATATGGATATTCTGAAGGAGGGAATCAACGGGACTTGTTTCAGGTGCGGGCGGTGATTCCAGTCGCGACATGCGACGTAGACGTTTGACCAGGGGGTTGAGCTACCCCCGAGGGCCTTCAGGCCGTTTGAGACCGTGCAAAGGGATGGCGAGGTACCCTACCACCTTGCCCTATCCCCAAAGTCTGGAGTGGGTGCACGAAGTCGGCATGGACCGACCTCGCATGAACGGATCAATCCTTTGGTCTGTGTGTGGTGACGCGGAGCTGTGCGTGGGTTCTTCTGGGTATGGGAAAGCCAGGTGTGGGCTTAGTACCCTATGTTTCTCCCTAGTTTTTCTTTTCGGGGAGGAAAATCTTGAAGGAGGTAATGATGTAAGAACCTGGTTTTTTTTGTGAAGGACTTTGGAATATTCTTGATGATATTCCAGAGCAGCGCCTTCAGACGGCGTGCGATTCCGAGCCCCGAAGTGGCCGGAATTAAATTTTCAGTGCGTTCACAATGGAAATGCTAAATAAATGGTATAACTCCTAAACAGAGCTTCAGATCAGAGATCCGAGTGTACGGATGGGTCCGGAATGGGGTTTTTACCCTAGGAACGGCATTAAACTTGTCGGCGCGGGACGTTTGGACCCCTCGCCCGCTTCTGGAACGTTAAACGGATTAATTAATTAATTAATTAATTCGTTTAGTGTTTAAACTCTAGTATCTTTTAAATGGGGGCTCTGATTGGAAAACCGAGGGTACCTTTGAGTTCGTAGCGTTTCGTTTTCCCTAGGAGGGGTATAAGTTTCGCGGGCGCGGCTCGTTTGTGAAAAATGGTCCTAGGGGCATTTTCGTAATTTGGCGGCCTCGGGCGCTAAGTTTAATAACTATTGAATGTGGTCTTGGAATAAAATTCCAAGACTGTTGTTGCGCTCATAGCGTGCTTCTTATCCTAGGGGAGGCTAAATCCCGACCCCGTCGGGAGTTCGGGTACGGGGCCCCCAGGCGGGGGTTTAAGTGTTTTGTTTTTAAACACTTCTCCCCCCCCCTCTTGGTTGTTCTCCCTGGCACGGTAGCCTCTCTCCTCTCCTCCTCCATATCAGGCGAGAAAGCCCGGCGAGGCGACTCCGGTGAGGTGCGGTGGTGCTGGCGGATCGACGCGAAGCTCCGGGCGAAGCCCCCCGAGGTAGGATGTTGCGTTTCCATTTTCTATTCCAGTACCTACTTTGAGCTCGTTTTGAACTATCTATTCTTTGTCAAAACTTCGATAAAATCCCCTAAGTGCATAGTGGAGTTATTTTCCTTTCCAACTCATCTCTCGGATTCGAATTCCGAGCCCTGTGGCATCCGTAATCATCCGCCGAAGTTGGCGGTTTTTTGGTTTCTGGCGGGTTCGAGCGGCGGCGCGGCTACGGCGGACGACGCGGCAGCGGGGTGTCCGCGGGTGTCCGGTGGAGCGGCTAGGCGAGGCCAGGGCATGGTGTTCCTTCAACCTAGAGTGAGGGGGGTGGCATCCGGAGGAGGCCGGCGCCAGGCGGAGCGCCTCGGCGCGCCGGCGGGTCGCCAGGGAGCGGCGACCCTGGGGTCGCGGCGTGCGACCCCCGTGCGGCGACAAAGACCCGCGCCGCGCGGGTCTTCACGCGGCTGCCGCGACCGGACCTCGTGGACGTTCTGCGCATGAACCACGATTCCGCGGCCGGCCCCCGCGGCTAAGTAGCGGGCCGGCCCAGGCCGGGCGGACCGGCCGGTCCAGCCCTAGGGGCCTTGCCCCCTCGGTGTTCGGACATCCGTATTTTCCGATACTGGTGTCCGTTTTGAGTGCCGTCTGCGGAGGTAGAACCGTATCGACGAGGTAAACTTTTGGAGATGATTTTGGGAATTTTTAATTCCCGAAACAAGGGGCCTCAGTGGCGCGACACGTACGTCGAGGGGTTTGACGTTTTTCCGGGAGTTCTTGTTTTGGACGGCGCGGACGCGTCTGATGTCCGTTTTGAGAACCGTCAGTGGTGTTGGGACCCTGGCATCGAGGAGGAGCTTTCCAGGGTTTTTTCAGGCGTTGAGGCCTAAGTTGAGGCGTGGGCCCCACGACCCGTCTTTTGAGCTGCGTGCAGCTTTTAGCGACTTTTTCCTCGGACGTCGGTTCGGGGCGTGCGAGCAGTCGATGTTGGGTGTTTTTCCGAGGGAATTGCATTGGCGCAGCCTGCCCGCTGTATTTCCGCACGATGGTGCGGGACCCGTGAGGGCCGTTTCGGGAGTTGACGGTGATTTCTAGCTTTATCACCGGGCGACCATTTTGGACAAGTGAATAGTCCATCTCGTGTACTTTTTCGAGAGGATCGCAACTGTGTGATCCGTTCGTTGAGTTTCGGGACCGGGATGCAGGTCCCACGTGGAACTGCTCGTGTGTGGTGCGCTGAGATGCATCTTTTTCTCTGGATATCCGTTGCACTCATGTGGGTGGTGCTTTTGACATGTTTTCCCAAGGTGATCACAATGGTGCGATGCGCCCGACTATTTTCGGGGCCGAGGCTCGAAATCACGGGACACCGTTCAGGCGTGAGGCGGTGTTGGCAACTGTTTCGTCGGATATCCGTTTGAGGCAAGTATGTAGTTGATCTCGTGTGTTTTTTCGTGAGGATTACAACGGTGTGATCCGTTTGGCCGTGCAGAGCCTCTTTCGTGATCTTATTAATAGTGGAAGCATGGAAGGTGCTCCAGTGGTGGTTCGCCGTACCTTGTTTGTAGAGGACCCTTGGCGTGTGATCGCGCACTCTTGGGAGAGTGATATAAATGGTTCACGAGATGTGGTTGGTCATGCCTGGGCCTTTGAGGTGGAGTTGTTACATCACGCCTTCGCGTTGACGCTGGGTGCCGGGTGCACGATAGCCTTTGGGCTGGAACGTGGTATACTCAGGGAGTATACAGGAGTGCTTGGAGGTACGTGTGGATTGTACCTGAGACTGTTTGTGCGCTCAGTTGGGGTTGACGTGGGGCCACATGTCGTGTAGGCCCCATGTGCGTGTTGTGTTCTGCTTTGCGTACTTGGACCTCTCATGGCGTAGACGGTCCCTCTGTGCTCGTTTGATTGACTAGCAGGGTGGAGTTTATTTCCCCTGGATTTGTGCTCGTTTGTTTGACTAGCAGGGTTGAGTGGTCTCCCCCTGGTTTTGTTCTCAAGGGTTTAACTGGTAGCGGTGCTAGTGACACCTGGTGATAGAGCAGACGCTGCACCTCATTTGGGGTGAGTTGTTCTGGAGTTGGGTGGTTGCGCTATACCCACTCCGTGTTCGGTTGGCCAGTGGTGTACCCTTCGGTAGAGATGGCCAGAGCAGTTCTGAGTTTTACCCTCCAGCGGGGCTGGGCAGTGGGTTAATCATCGACTTCTTCGGGTTTACCCTCCAACAGGGCTGGGTAGTGGGTTACTCATTGAATTTTAGGGTCTACCCTCCAGCAGAGACTGGGCAGTGGGTCACCCGACGCTCTTAGGGTCTACCCTCCAGCAAGGACAGGGCAGTGGGTCACCCGATGCACTTAGGGTCAACCCTCCAGTAGAGACTGGGCAGTGGGTCACCCGACGACCTCTTAGGGCCTACCCTCCAACAGGGCTGGGCAGTGGGTCGGTCGTCGTCTATTCCCAGGTCTACCCTCCAGCGGGGCTGGGAAGTGGTTCGCCTGATGATATATTAAGGTCTACCCTCCAGCGGGGTTGGGCAGTGGGTCACCTGTTGACGTATTAGGGTTTACCCTCCAGCAGGGCTGGGCAGTGGGTCACCTGATATCTGGTTATGGTTTACCCTCCAGCGGGGCTGGGCAGTGGGTCACCAGACGATGTATTATGGTTTACCCTCCAGCAGGGCTGGGCAGTGGGTCACCCGATATCATATTATGAATTACCCTCCGGTGGGGCTGGGCAGTGGGACACTTGTTGGCATTCCATACTCAGTCCTTACTACTAGGCTAGTCTGAGGCTTTCCTCTGTGACCACTGGAGCGGGACCCTTGGTTATACGGGTCGGTGATGGATCGGCTTGACTTTGAGGAGACCTCTCGACTGCGGGGCAGTGACGAGTTGTGGTTTGACATTCCCCCAAAACTCTCAAGTATGAGGGGTGCTTTCCCCACCGAGATGTATTCTTGTGACGCGATCTAAAACCGTGCGGGAGAGTCAGTATCTCCCAAAGCGGATAGTGTCGAAGTGCAGTGATTGAGCACCTTGTCTTGCGGTTCGGGGCAGACGTGCAGGATGCTTGGAATCGATGGAGTTTCTTCTGGGACTGTTGGTGACTCATTTTCTTGGGCTGAGCTACGGGACGGAGATCCCCTTACGACGTTGTTCGGGTTTCTGGTTGAGCATATAGATATTTATATACCTTGTTTCTGGTACCCACTTATTGGGTTTGGTTACTCTCCTTCCAGGAGAGGCGAAGACGCATGGGGTATGCCACGTGCTTTCCGTGTCTAGCTTCTCATGGTTGGACGAGTCTACTATCCTGCTATATGTAGCTAAGACTCGATTGGAAGTTTGTCTTCTCACCATTTTCAGCTCCTTGTGTCTGGACGAGTATACCTTCTTTCCTCCTGTTGGGTTGAGCTGGACTCTTTGATGTACTCTCTGTTATACCCCTCTACTTTCCTTTTCGCTCTACTGCTCACCCTTCGGTACCACCTTTTGTTGCTCCCTCGAGCCATTGGGGTATCCTACTGAGTATTTTTATACTCACCCCTTCTTGGGATTTTCCTGCACTTGGTGTTCCCTTGTAGATGACGGACTGGTGGAGCGTGACTTCAGTGGAGCGTAGGAGCTTGGACCGCGTGCAGTGGTCATAGCCGGGTTCCAGGTGGGAGACCCATTAGCTGTTTTTTTGTTTACCTATTGCCGGGTTGTGGCACTTTTTGGTTGGGTGCGTGTTTTGACCATTTTCTTTTCAGTTTGTACTTTGTACTTCTAGAGGTCGATGCACTCTGTGGTTTATATATAACAGTTTTTCTTTTTTACTCTGCTTGTTCTTTCTTTTTACTCTTCACTTTTTCATTGAGTGTGCTGCGTGTGGGTGTGTATAGGTACTTAGGAAAAGGCCTCCCCCGTGTTATTGTGCCTTCGGCGATGGTCGCCAGCCCCTGGCCTTTGGAGGCGGGCTTGGGGTAGTTGTGGCTCGAGCCCGTGTAGGGTCGGGTCATGACAAACATATTCATTAAATTTTATGAGGATTGTTCCCAAATAGCTCTCCAATACATTTGATAAAGTTAAGTCTCATGATATGTTATGAGCGACGGTCTTGACGGTTTGCCTTGGCTTGTGCTACTACGGGAAACAGTCTTTGAGGATAGCATTGACTCATACTAAATACATGTTTTATGTTTCTACCACACTAATATAACTCCATGTTTACATGATTCCAGCTTTATGTGTCATGATTCCATATGTTTCATGATTATTTATATCATCATGTCATTCCTTTTATCCCATGTGCTAAGGCTTTGCTATTATGGTTATTCCCTTATTGGGATTTTATCTCATCCCTTTGTTCATTTTATCCCCAGGTTATCCTATGCAGATGTATGAGAACAATGGATGTTAGGGGCTCTTTATTAATATTATATAATGAAATGTTATATTTAATTTGATGTTTTATATTTTATGGACCTAGTCATCCAAGACACTAGACTTTATGATCCTTGGCTTGTACTCTGATGTATAATTATGCATAAAATCATGTAATGTTATTGGTAAAAGGATATGGTCATTATAGTTGGTATCAGAGAATGGTCTAGTTGTTTTTGGAGATTATGAATTGAGCACCAAAGTGAGAACCTTATAGATGAGACAAATTTTGAGAAAACATCCCTAAATTTTGGTAAGTATTGAGTAAGTGGTTTGTCAAGAAAATACATACATGTCTGGACACAAATAGGTAGAGGTGGATCTGGAACATATGTACCTAGGAGTGAAAACTCTGACAAGGAGTATTGGGCCTGACCCCTGGTATCATGGTATAGGACAACAGGCCCTGATGCACTCTTAGTTTGACACTCTCAGGGATATGCTTTGGTAAATTCATGTACTTAGTAAAAACCATTATTAAGGGAATAAAAAAATCCCATAATAATATACATTAAGAAATAAATCAAATATAAACTATATTTAAACTTAAGGAATCACATATTTGGATATACTTCTCCATTAAAAGTTCTTCCTATTATGTTCAAATTTTCTTTTTTTATGCTTAATAGCTAAGTATTCATGCCCTCTAATTGTATGTTCTTTTTCTTAGTTAATGGTGGAAAATAGAATAACATGTTCCAACAACCTATGTGATAGGAAATGTGAATATTTCCCTAATGATACGCCTAATATGATTGATATGGGTTCTCAAAACATCATGATATTACTTTCTTAATTGGATCAAGTTATGGATAATAACTTGAATCTTGTGGAATTCCCTCCTTGTCCAAGGAAATATAAATTTTCTATAGAATCCTTCATGCTACAAAGGCCTCATGTGTTTAGTGGATCTTCTAATCCCCTCCCCGAGGAACTTTGAATTAACTCCATGGAAAATATATTCTCTATCCTTCAGTGCTTGGATGAAGAGAAAGTTTCACTGGAGGAATATCATTTTGATGGGGATGCTGATCAGTGGTGGACACTGGTCAATAATACAAAGTCCCAAGAGTAAATTGATTCCATGGATTGGGAGGAATTCAATAGGATGTTTTTCAATAAATATTTTCCTAAAACCCTCCATATAATGATGGAAATATAGTTCCTTGATCTCAAGTATAAGGAATAAGTGTCCATCATGGTGTATGAAGAAAACTTTACAAGGCGTGCAAGGTACCCCTATGGCATTGTCATGAACACTAAATTCAAGGTGGATTTCTTCATTAGCAGGCTAATGAAAAGTCTATGGAAGGTGTTGGCGATCCGAGACTTTGACAGTTATGAATAGATTATCCATTGTGCCCTCATGGTTGAAATGGAGATTAGAGACTCTCAATGGTCTCATGGGCTCAGTGACAAGAAGAGGAAAATAGAGAACAACATGGGTGCTTTAACAAACAAATCCCATGATGGAAAGAAGCCTGAATATCCCACTTATAAACGTTGTGGGATGAAGTATCTTGGGATTTTTCTAAAGTAAACCAAGAATTACTTAAAATATATAAAGCTAGAACATCTGGCCAAGAACCTCTAATGGGATATGAAAAATCATGCTAAAGTGGAAGAATAATGGATGGTTCAGATCAACGCTCATCCAGTGGTGCATTGTTACAAATGCAGGGAGCTTGTGCGTTATGAAAACAATTTTCAATTCCAAGGGTTTTTTGAGTAAATCAACAACAAAATCCATGGGAACACAGAAGGACATATGCTATTAATACTGATGAGGTGGATCTAGGAAATGATGTGGTGAGAGGTATGGTAGTTATTCATTCATGAATAGTGAGCGTACTATTTAATTCTAGATCTACACATTCCTTCATATCTTGCAATTGTAGTAAAAATATTCAAACACCATCTCAAAATTTAGAGGATATGTTATTTATGAGAATAGAGAATGGAGAAATTATTGCATCCATAGTTTATAACTAATCCCCAATTTAACGTTTATGGACTGAACCTCCTAGAAAATCTCATCATACTTCCTTTAGTGGGGTTTGATACTATCTTTCAAATGGATTGGCTATCTTTATACACCTCCATCATCAAATGTACAGAATAGAAGATCTCTCTTCACATCCTGAAGCATCCTCTAATTATTTACAACTGTAAAGTGGAAGATGAATCTCCTTTAGAATTAGTGTCTGAAGTGTGGATTTTAATTCTTTTTGAGAAAGCATGTCTAGCTCAAATGATTGGGAAAAATTATATAATCATGCTTGAATACATGACCATCATGAGGGATTACAATGATGTATTCCTTGAGGGGTTGGTTGGTCTTCCTCTTTACTAAGTGATTGAGTTACCAATTGAATTTATTCATAGACCTCTACCTGCATCAATAAATCCTTATATAATGGCCACTATAGAGCAGGAAGAGCTGAAGAATCAATTTTAGGAGCATCTAGAGTAGAGTTTTATACACCTAAGTACTTCACCATGGGGTGTGTCAGTCCACTTCATCAAGAATAAGGATGGTTCAGTTCACCTATGAGTTGATTATCATGAGCTAAATAAAATCACAACATTGAACAAGTATCCCCTACCATGGATAAATGACTTGTTCGATCAACTTATAGGGGCTATTTATTTCTCTAAGATGTACCTTCATCCAGGATATCACCAATTAAAGGTGAAGAAGAATGATATTCCCAAGACATACATTTGAATGAGGTATGGACACTATGAGTTCAAACTATTTCCATTTGGACTCACTAATGCTTCATAAGTATTCATGGATTTAATGAATAGAGTATTTAGATATTACTATGAAAAATTATTTTTATTCATTATTTATTATATTCTCATATACTCCAAGAACAATGAGGAACATGAGAAGTATTTGGATATTCTTCTAATGACTTTGCAAAGAGAGAAGCTATATGAAAAGTACAGTAAATGTTAGTTTTTGATGGAGAAGTATCACTCTTGGGGCATGCTATCACAAGATAAGTGATATTTGTGGACCCTTCCAAGACAAAGTCAATTGAAGAGTGGCCTAGGCCGACTTCTGTAACAGAGATCCGCAGATTTCTGGGTTCAGCCAGGTATTACTTAAAATTTGTGATGAAAATTTCATGATTTTCAAACACAATGGACAAGCTGACAGGAAAAGTAGTAAAGTTTGTTTGGACTAAGGAATGTGAATATTGTTTCAAGGATTTGAAAAAAGGCTTATCACTACACCAGTAATCACACTCCCAACAAGTGGAAAACTCTTTGTGGTTTATAGTGATGCTTCAAAGAATGTATTAGGTTGTGTGTTGATGGAAAATGATAAAGTGGTAGTCAATGTCTTAATATAGCTGAAAATCCATGAGAATAACTATCCTATGAATGATATGAAGTTGGCGGTATGATCTTTACATTGAAAACATGGTGGCATTTTCTCTATGATTAGAAGTTTTATATATATAATGATCACAGGAGTATAAAATATATATTCACATATAAAGAGCATAATATGTTCCAAAGATGATGGATAGATCTAATCAAGGATTACGACTGCTCAATCTACTACTATCTCAGTAAGGAAAATATGGTGGAGGATTATCTAAGTACAAAGGATCTTGCATATTTATAAATGATGAGAATTGAAAAGGATCCAATATTTATAGATTTTCAGAGGATAGACATGGGAATCATTAAGGGAGGAACATAATCAATCCTTTCTCAAATGATTGATCAACCATCCCTCATGGAGAAAATAAATGATGGTAAAAAAATATGTTGATTTTCTAAAAAGGGAGGAGGCTGTTAGAAATGAAAAATCCTAAGAGTTAAAGATTGATGAAGAAGAAGTTATATGATTTTGGTCATGATTATGTTTACCATATGATTAAGAGATAATAAAGGATATTTTGAATGATGCCCATAGCTCAACCTTCTCTGTTCACCCAGGGAGCCCAAAGATGTAACGAGATCTCCGAGAGAACTTTTGGTGGGACAATATGAAGAAAGTGATTTTTGAGTATACATCAAAGTGTCATGTTTTTCAACAAGTTAAGGCTGAAAGAACTAAGTCTAAGGGGATGATGAAACCACTACCCATACCAACATGGATGTGGGAGAAAACTACCATGTACGTTTTCAAGGGACTTCCATAGAAATCCAGAGGAAATAATGCTATATGGGTTGTTGTGGATCATATTACAAAAACATCTCACATTATCGCAATTAAATAGGAATTATTATTGGATCAACTTGAATGTATTTTCATAAAATAAGTTTTAAGGATGTATGGAGTACCAATATCTATTATATCTGATCATGATCCAAGATCTACCATGATGTTCTGAAAAAGTATCCAACATGCTTTAAGAACTGAACTGATCATTAATACGATATATCATCCTCAAACTGATGGAAAATCTGATTAGACTATTTAGACACTAGAAAACATGTCGAGAGCGTGTTCTACGGAATTCAAAGGATGATGAGACCAACATCTTACACGGGTTGAATTCTCCTACCACAACAGTTTCGACTTGAGAATCCAAATGGCACTATGTGAATCCCTTTATGAGAAAAGGTGTAGAAATCCAACATATTTGGATGATTTCGGTGTACATAAGATTCTAGGACATAAAATGGTTGATGAAATGTTCAATAAGTTGAAAACTATTCAGCATCACATCATGGATTCCAAAATTCAACAAAATAGTTATGAAAAAAATTTTTGATGAGACATTCAGTTCAAAGTTGGAGACATGGTATTTCTCTACATATCTCTATAGAAAAGGTCATGAGATTTGGGAAGAATGGGAAGATAAGTCCAATGTATATCGAACCATTTTAGAGTCTTGATTGTATCAGTATTGTAGCCTATAAACTGACAATTCTACCTACCATTTACAAAGTACATTATTTCTTCTATGTTTCCCCCTTAAAGAAGTACATACCAGATTTTTCACATGTACTCTCTTCATAGGTGGTATAGGAAGAGGATGATCTTTATTATGAGGAGTATCCAGTGATGATCTTGGATAATAGAGATAATGTTCTACGTAACAAGAAAACTCACCTAGTCAAAGAACTATGGTGGAACCATAAATACGAAGAGGAAGCATGGGAACTGGATGAGGCAATAAAGGGAAAGTACATGCACTTATTTATGGAATAGAATGTAAAAAAGAAATTTCATGGGATAAATTTCATAAGGGGGATAATGTTACGAAAAAATGTTCTCAATGGAAATTTCCTTCTTATAATTATGTCATATAATCACATGAAATCACAAAATAATGAACTATTAAGTTCTATATGACCATTAAACATAATTTTTTCACATCTGTGATTTAAATTTAGAAAATATGACACACACTATTGCGATCGTAAGTTATTTTGTGTTTAATATTACTGACTTAATTTTTAGTGAATAGTCACATACCCTTATGTGTAGTAATTTTGCCCTTATAAATAGTAATGCAGCCTAATGAATAGTATCATTACCTATGATAGTATAAAAATAATATTTAATTGGATGTATAATATACCTATATCTGGAAATAAGAGAATAAACGTTTTAAAATTGATGTGTTTCGAGTAAATTGTGATTTTAATTAAAAATTAAATTAATCATATTTAGAACTATATTTTTTAAAAATGGATTTCATTTTTGGATTCTACACATAGATAAATGGTTAGGGTGAATTTTAGGGATTTTTTTAAATACCTAAATTTTTAGTTAATAGTAAAATACATTAATTTACCATGTGAGTACATTATAAATTTAATCGACTATTCATGACATCATAAGTGATGTAAGAACCCAAATATTGAACTCAAATGTACTAATTACTATAATTGGCCATGTAATCATCACTATTTATTTTTTTATGGAAACATAATAAATTAACGATTATAATTTAATGAAAACCCTCCTCTTATCCACTATAAATACAACTCATCCTTACCTCTTCTCTTCACTCCTCTCAAGCATTGTGCCTTACTTAAATTCAACCCAAATCTTCTCCCAACATCCTTTCCCACGTCCTTCATCCTTTGGTATCCTCAAAAGACCAAAATATCTCCCCTTAAGATGTTCAAAAAGGAGATAAACTCAAGAGGCCATTGATATCAATTGGAGAACACCAACAAACTTAAGGTATGTGAAACTCTCTATTTAACTTTTATAAAAGATTTTCCTCTATATTATGAAATTTTCTGTCTAATTCCTTGGGATGGGTTATGATCACATACCTCCCCCATAATTTCGTCATGATTTTTAAATGACCAGAAATCCCTTTCTCTTTCATTAATCCCTCTTAAGTACACATAATACAAAGCCGATATTCCTTGAAGGATTAAACCCGAACCACCGTTATTCCTTCGAGTTTCTTTATATTTATTTTTACCTAAATTTGGTTATCAATTATTCTTATGTTCATATTCTAAATAATATTTTAATGTTACAAACACATGTAAAAATGATCCATTCAGCATTCTCTTTCGAGGATATACATGTTTTTAAGTGATTCCCTCCTCAATACCACTCGATAAGAAAACCACTTTTGAGGGAGATTATCATATTCTTACCCGGTTTTAATTGCACTATATATTATATTTTAATACACCATTTTCTGTATAAAATTTTACTTTTTTATTGTGAAAAACTTCCTAGTTCACTTCTGGTTTTCTATAAAGGATTGTTCCCTTTTCTATTTTAAAGGCCCTGTAGTATTTTCCTTAAAACCGCTCAAAAATGTTTTTATGCCAAAATTTCTTGAATAATTTTCAAACATGATGTCAATTTTACTTGAAATCACTCACCATGATACATATATTTTTTCCCTTATTAATTTCAATGTATATTTTAGTTCCCTTCTTTCAGGGACACATTTGTGTTGCACCCATTTGTTATGCTTTATGGCATGATTGTGGTACCCAATTCTTACCCTTGGTAACCCTTATGTTTATCTATGAATTATTATATATGATTATGTATGTGGAAAACATATACATGAGAAGTTAATATGGGTTCTCCCTGATAAGTGTCCAATGAATTGGGTAAATTTAAGTCTCATGAGATGTTATGTGCAACAATCTTGGCAGTTAGCCTTGTCTTGTGCTACTATGGAAAATGGTCTTGGCGATTAGCCTTGAATCATACTAAATAAATGTTTTATGTTTATTCCACATTACTATGACTCCATTTTTATATGATTCCATGTTTATATGTTACGATTCCATATGCTACATGTTTTTCTTATATCATCGTGTCATGCCTTCTATCCCATGTGCTAATGCTTTGTTTTTATTGTTATTCCCTTACTGGGATTTTAGCTCATCCCTTTATTCATGTTATCCCGAGGTTATCATATGATGAAGTATGTGAACAATGGAAGTTAGGGTATCTTTATGAAGAATAAATAATGAAATGTTATATTTAATTCCATGTTTTCAGTTTTATGTACCTAGTCTTCCAAGACACTGGACTTTATGAGCCTTGGATTTTACTATGATGTATAATTATTCTTAAAAAAATTAATTTTATATGTAAAAGGATAGGGTCTCTATAATACATATGTAGAGTTTAATGTGTTTACATTTATTTATTTATTGTGGTTTTGGTGTATTTAACTATGTATTGTTATCCTCACCCCTACACAGACTTTGACCTCACATGTCATCTCTTGCGCAGACGATCGACCTTTTGATAGAGTCCCTAACATACTTGGACCTAATGGTGCTTAGTGAGACTAATAAAAATGAGGTTTTTTCCTATGTATTTTTTTATGTCATTACCTAGTACTTACATTCAAGTTGTAATTTTTTTAAGACTCTTTTTGGAGGGATTTTATTTTTTCCTATTTATTTTCCATTACATCTTGTTGTACTCTAGTTATGGGATTTAGATGTTTTTATTCATGGTAATTCAGTTGTTTTTACATTTCACCATTGTATAGACTTTAATATGTGTTAATGTTATCTAGAACATAGGCTATTTCCTCCCATGTTAGTGATATTCCTACTTGAAATTGTTTCCATCCCCTGGACTATTGGAGGCAGGATTTGGGATTTGTGGCATGGGCCCCACTAGGATGGATCTTAAGAATTTAATTATGAGTTGTAGCCATGTGGAATGATCAAAATTACTTATCATGTATAGTGAGAGATTATGTGATTGAAATTGATCACTATTCACAATTACCCTCTATATAGACATATTTGGTGTAATTCATGGTATTAGAAGTGTCCTTGTTATAATATGCGGAATAAATTGGTTCCTAGAAGTCGATTAAATATCAATTATTTTTCCTTTAAAGTCTCTACCCAATCAACTAAAATATTTTTTCATCTTTTTAGAGGGGTCGGGACAAGAAGTGAGTAGTAGTAGTGAAGATTGTTCAATACCATATCTTAACTATTTCAAATTGAAATGTACTGAAAAAAAAGTTTATTCATTGAGGTATAATTTTTTAATAAGTTTCACCATTATTTTAAGAGGTTTTTATATATGATTGTTATATATAGATATAATTCAATTTCATCTTAGAGACTTCATTAAATGTATTTGGATTCACACATACTCTATATTTCTAGAAATTGAGAGCATAATATTTTAAAAAACTATTTTTACTCTTTGATGAAAAAAAATGATCATTTTCCTTTATTTATGTTTTTTGAAAGAAAGAGTTGTGGGGATCATAGATAATGTGTTCAATGAAAATTTGAAATGATAAATGGTATTTAAAATAAATGTGCGCTGGTTAGAGATTAGGTTTACATGGGTTTTTTTGTGTACATATTTCATTTTAAATGGCCTTGTTGGGTTTGGAATTGGATGTCGATTCTAAACATAGGGAGAACATGAAATTATTATACCACCAGGTGATGAATTGGGTCTAGAGGAACATGTACCATCCATGATTTTGAATCTTTAAGAGTTCAATTCAAGTAGTGGTTTCATTGGATGGTGTTATCCATGTATGTGTGGGTTTATACTATGATTTTGTTCGAATTGTTATATAATTCTCTACCTTATTATATATATATATAACTAGTTTCCATTATTTATCCAATCTTATATTTTATATAAAATGTGAGATTACTTGTTCTTTCTAAATATTAATGTGTTAGAGGATTTGGAAGGATTCCCTAGTAGTTAGTGCCCAAGGTATTTCACATATGGTTAGTAACACTTCAGTTATTCCTAATAAATATGTTCACATTAGGATTTTATATTCCTCCCTATTTAATTGCTATATAAATATCCATTTCACTCTATCAAGTTCCATCAGATAGTTCTGAATGCTTCCTATGTAATTATATTGTATTTATATGATATTTTCCTCCAATAATTTATTTTTTAGAATTATCGTATCTAGTATATTGCTTTAAAAATATGATAGAACCATCAAGGAATTGTATGGAGTTATAATTTCTATTTTAATCTCAACCTAAGTATTATACTTGTTTCTTGGATAGATTTATGTCTTGTGACATTGAAAATAATTTTGTATTCAATTATTCAAACTTTTATATCAATACCTTGTTAGTATATATTCATTGAATTAGTAAAATAAATATATATATCATTATCTATATAAATTGTACCCAAAAAATTAGGATTCTAATTTATGTCAATCTATTTGTATTAACTTTTAATGTAGTATTAATTAACTATAAATACAATAACTTTTTTCCATATGTTACTTGGAAAATTATTGAACTCCCATGATCCTCTCATAAAAAAATTAAAATAATAACTTTGTGATTCAATACCTACCTCAATATATAAATGGATCCTTGTTGAAAAAATATAATAACCATGATATATTCTTTGAAAATTTGAATTCAAATGGATTTTAGTATATCTATTAGGGGAAAGGATTTGATATATTCATCATTTTGTATATGTAATCTATTAATTAATTCTTACAACATTTAATTTTAATTTATTTTTCATTTACTACTTCATCTTATAATAATGATTCAATATTATTAGTGAATAATATATCACATGACTCAGTGATTATAAAATAATCTAACTTTGGTATTATCTGTTCAATATATTTTTTATCTCCAGAGCCTTCTCATTCCAAGAGATCTTGTGGGACTTTTTCCTATTCTAAATACTTGTTTATATCAATCCTTAACTTTATTCATGTTTATACTTCTCCCATAATTAAAAATAGGGATATAAACCCTCTTATAAAAATACAGTCTTTTACATAACTATAATGTTTCTATAGTAGTGATTTATGTAATATCCTATATAAACATAATGAAAATTTAATGAGATTCACTTTGTGTTTTCTTTGATGCGGGTTTATATATTGAAAAATCCTTAAAATATTGTTTTCATTTAAAAAAATTATAAAATGATGTATTTATTTCAGATTATTTATTATATCAAATCCATTTTTCATGGTAATTTACATATGGTTAATTAGTAAGGTCTCTATTTGCGAAGCATGTCTCGAAAGATAAAGGAAGTCCTCAAAAAACATATAAGACTCATTAGTGATCCTCCATATGTTGACATACTATCTTTTTTTGTATGGGGAAATTTTAGTTTAGGAATCACTCCAATATATATTTTAATGTTTTATGAATTCATAGTAAATATTTTCATTGAATCACTATCCTGAAACAAATTTTATCTTCTTAAAATATTTATTATTTACTTCACATTCACATTTCTTAAATATCTTAAAGGAATATCATGATTTACACGAATTTACCTCTAGATTATACCTAAAATAGTTCACATATATCTTTTTTAGTAGTTCTATAAGATATATGTAATTATTACCTTTAAAATCAAATGGATTCTTGTTAATTGTAGACCTTAATAGATTTCATGTCAAATATCAAAGTGTTTTAACTTAAATATAGTCTAAATAGACCTCTGAGTATTTCCTTGACATTTTCTTTTGGGGTTACTTGAATAAGAATAAATAATTGACAACTGGGTATTAATTGAGTTTTTTATTTTTTATTCATCATTTATTTCCAAAATATGAAAATGTTGATTCAAGTATAATTATACTATTAATTAAGAATATTATATAATAAACATTTATTTCAAACATGAAATAATATCTTATTTTTTATAAAATATAAACTGAGATAATGTTTATGTAACATACTTTAAAAAATAATTTTTTTAAAATATTAGATTTTATCTATAAGGAATATGATAATGTGGTCATCTCTCACAAATATGGGGTTCAAGATCCATCATCTATACAAAGATCCTATTGACTCTTAATATTTTTGAGATTCTTTGGTTCCTATATTTGGTTACAAATGTGAGAATCAAAATTTGCACCTAATAAACAAGAAGAAAAACATAAATATTACATAAATTTATGAATATAAATGTTGTGTATGAATCAATATGATTCTTCTCTAATTCATCACACTTTTATCTTCCAGTGACATATCTTTCCACATGTGAAGAAAGTAACCCCATGTAAAATCATAAATCAGACATCATTGCATAACCCATGTAATAAAAATGGGATTCTTAAACATCATGACATCATAAAACAATTCATATAAGATAAAGGAATTCATAAAAATAATTCCATCACAACATAATCAAATCAATGTAATAATAGGGATAGAAACAGAACCCTATATTATTTTATATGGAAAATAATTTTGATAAAACACTTGAACTCCATTCTTGAGGAAAATATCCTTTCTACTTTAAAAATATTTTTCCTTTCTTAACATGTCATAAAATTTTAAACTAAAAGAAGTTGATTAAAAATAAACTTGAAAATTTGTAAAGGAAGCTTCTTGGAAATAATGTTCTAAAAATCCATTCATGTCGTATAAGTTAAAAAAACATTCTTCTCGTACTTTTGTCGGAAAATTCAAAAAGTACTTCGTACGAAAAATGACAAAATATTCCTTTCATATACTTTACTAAAAACTCACCAAAGGGTAAAATTGGATTGAAACCATTTTAGGTGGATGGAAAAAATATTAAATATTGAGGGAACATGGATTTGGATGATAAAGTACACCCTAGTAAATACCAAAGTATAAACAATCTCGGATAAAAATGAGATTATGATATTTTCCCTTACCTTAGGTCCGATTTGCTTCGTAAATGTCCGAACCTCCTATATAATGATTTAAATAATGTTATTGACTTATTCTAGAATCATACTTATTGTTATGATATCATATATGGTCATATTATTAGCTTCTTATTAGTAATATTTCATTACTACTTGTTATTCAGATGTTTATTACTTTTTGTTCTTATGAGTGTTTTGTCGAATAAATTCTTATTCTTCTCTTTAGGTTATAGATAACTCAATTACAGAATGGTATTAGTGTAATATATATCATATTAATTCATTAAATTAATTTATATAATCATAATGCAATGAAGATCATGTAGAACAAGTCGCATCACATCGTAGAGATGGTATTTCGTACGTATGCACGAGTGATGATATCGTTCCAATGATCGTGGAATTTTATTTGAGTGTATGTATAATATTTAAGAATCAATATAACTTTACAATAATCATATTTATTCATTCTTTACACCATTATACCCATCCAAGTAAGGAAAATAGATTACACCCCGACGTGAAGACGGTATTCCGTACGTACTCACGTGCGGTGATTTCATTTTCCGTAGGATGGATAGATGGTGAAATAGGGTTGTTTAATAATTATAATAACATATCAGTATATGAGTGATACTGATGTTATTACTTCATAATGAAACAACTATAGAAGAAGAAGTGGAAGAATAAATAAAGATGAAAGAATCGGTAACAGACAATACCTCTTCTTTGAAGCGCTTCTTTGAGACCTCCTTTTAGGGTACCATAATTGGTCTTTTAAGAATACCAGGACCTCTAGTATGTCTCTAGGGAAGTGGAGAGGAGAACGTGGCAGGGGTTGGCCGAGCTGGAAGGCTCAAAGTGGTGTGAGGAACAGGGGGAGGAGGTGCCCTTTTATAAGGGAGGAGAGGGGCACCTTTGGAATAACTAAAACTATTATTTTATTATAAAGAAAAATTCGGTTTTAAATAGCTCCAAATTGATTTATTTCGAATATAAGGTGGGGATGGGTCGAGATAATCTCATCCAATAGAATTTGGACAAGTTTAGTTTACTATTTTAACCTTATCATTTAGATTTAACTTTAATTTAGATAATTTTACTTTTACCGTGTCTTTTTGTGTTCTTACACTATAAGGTTAATTAACTTACTATAACAAGTCAAACGAACCCCAAGTTGTTTATTATTAATATATATAACCTTATCTAAGTCATTTGGCCGAATATTAGATTTTGAGGAATAAAATAAAAATTAATAATATAATATTTGTTTTAAAAACTATTTTATGTCAATTTTGACACTATTTAGTAATTGATTTTTGTGAAAATCATAACAGAATGATTAGTTCGAAAAAAGTTAATTAAATCAATAATAATATGTCATATTAACCTATAAAATTTGTGTAATTCATATAAAGTCTCAAATTACATTTATTTGGGTATTTATAACATCAATTATGTCAATATTTCATTAATAAGATAATTACTGCATCATCTTTGTGTCATAAATAAATTAAATTATTTAATGTCTAAAAATTACAAATAAAATACCATTATGTAGGAAATATTTTTAGATTTATAATGAATATTTATAGTCTAATTTATGTTATGTATAAACCTATATTAAAAATTATTTACTTATTAAACTTTGATTTAAACTATTTTAACCCTTCTTTAAATAAATCAATAATAAATGTCCTAATCTAATCCAAGTGGGCCTAAATGGTCATATTTTATTCCTAAGATTGTTTTTGGTCGAATTACACTTATCCAATAGAATTAGGACATGTGTTAGGGTAATAATAATATAATTTTTACCCTTAATTACCATATTTACTTTTAACCGTGGTAAATAAAAGTAAAAAAGTTACTATTCACCAAAAATTATTTTCATCTCATTGAACCACATTTTACTTACTAAAATCAACCGTGTCTCTCGGATTTTTGAAATTCCACTCACAGAAGTGGTAAAATTAAGTTTTATGTAAATTTTAAAATTCTCCTAGGAGGTGGGTAAAAGACGGTGAAAAGTTCAATAATATTTTTATATATATAAAATTATTATAAAATGACTCCAATGAATTGCATTGAACTTATATAGGTATTATGTATCAGTTTTTCCCTAAAATAAATTTAATTAAAATAAATAATTATTTAAATAAAAAGTCGTTTTTTAAATAGTAACCTATTGTTTTCACTATTCATCAAAAATTGAAAGTTTCCAGAGAAATACCAAAATTTCACCCTAGGATAATTTAGATATTCCGAATCCAAAAAAGAATTCCATTTTGAAAAATAAAATTTACAAAATTTCAAAAAGTGGTTATTACTATTCATAACGGCTAGTTTTAATAATATTTTAATAGCATATCGTTGTTTAGTGAAACTCGGTATTGCGTACGACGCAAGCTATTGAGGAAGGACGCGGTTGCATGTAAAGAAATCCAAGCTAGTGTTGTGTGTAGTGAAAGATTCCTTTGATGATTTATATAACATAAAAACAAATTATTTCTCATAAAAGTCTCGGGTGTTACATTCTACCCCCCTTAAAATGAATTTCTCCCTCGAAATTCATCACGTTGTAACAAAAAGATGAGGATACCTCTCCCTCATCATATCCTCAAGCTCCCATGTCGCTTCTTCTAATTGGTGGTTCCTCCATAAAACTTTCACCAATCGAGTGGTCTTGTTTCGTAGGACTTTTTTGCTATGATCCAGAATCTCTATCGGCTGTTCTTCATAGGAAAGATCTTGCTCCAGTGGTACAACTTCTGAGCTGAGTACATGTGAAGGATCAGGTATGTACTTTCTCAGGAGAGATACATGGAACGCATCGTGAACTTGAGAAAGATTCGGTGGAAGCGCCAATCGGTAAGCTACCTTTCCAACACGATCCAGTATTTCGAAAGGACCGATATATCTAGGGCTCAACTTCCCCTTCTTTCCAAATCTCATGACCCTCTTCCAGGGAGATATTCATAAGAACACTTTATCACCCACTTCAAACCCTAGGTATTTTCTTTGGTTGTTGGCATAACTTTTCTGTTGACTCTGAGCTTCTCTTATGTGTTGTTGAATAGATCTGACCTTTTCTACCATTTCATCAATGAGATCAGGTCCTAATAGCTTTCGTTCCCCAACTTCATCCCAGCAAGTTGGAGTCCTGCGATTCTTTCCATAGAGAGCTTTATAAGGATCCATCTGAATACTGGAGTGAAAGCTATTATTATAAGAAAATTCCACCAAAGGTAGGGGTTGATCCCAACCACCTTTGAAATCCATAGAGCAAGCTCTCAACATATCTTCTAGAGTTTGAATTGTCCTCTCAGACTGACTGTCTATCTGAGGATGATAAGCAGTGCTGAAACTCAACTTTGTATCCAGAGTATGCTGAAGACTTCTCCAGAACTTTGAGGTAAACCTCGGATCCCTATCAGATATAATAGAATGTGGTACTCCATGAAATTTAACACTTCCTTTACATATATCATGGCAAGCTGATCCAGAGAGAAATCCTCTCTAATAGCAATGAAGTGTGCGGACTTTTTAAGATGATCAACTATGACCCAGATAGCATTATTGCCTTTGGATTTCTTAGGAAGTCCTATGACAATGTCCATAGTGATGTTTTCCCATTTCCATTCGGGTATGGGTAATGGTTGTAACATCCCCTTAGACTTCTGTCTCTCAGCTTTAACTTGTTGACAAACCAAGCATCGAGAGACATATTTAGCAACATCTATTTTCATGCCATCCCACCAGAAGTACTCTTTCAGGTCCCTATACATCTTCGTGCTTCCAGGATGAATAGAGAATGAAGAACTATGAGCCTCATCCAGCAGCTCCTTCTTTAATTCTGGTATGGGAGGAACACAAACCCGATTCCTGAACTTTATTATCCCATCACAATCAAGGTTGAATTCAGGAACATTTATCACCTTCTTTTGTAACTCTACATCTTCTTTATGTGCCTCTTTAATCTTCACATGTATAGATGGTTGAACATTCATTTGAGAAAGATACGATTTTTCCCCTTTCATTATAATTCCAAGATCCATCCTTTGTAAATCCATAAATATTGGATCTTTTGTGATCCTCATCATGGATAAGCTAGCATGGTCTTATCGACTTAATGCATCTGATACCTTGTTTGCTTTCCCAGGGTGGTAATGAATTGAGCAGTCATAATACTTAATCAGCTCCAACCATCTTCTTTGGCGCATATTCATCGCCTTTTGTGTGAAAATATACTTTAAACTTTTATGATTAGTATAAATATCACACCTTTCACCATAAAGGTAATGCCTCTAAATCTTTAATGAAAATATTACTGCAGCTAACTCCAAATCATGAGTTGGGTAATTTTGCTCATGTATTTTCAAGTGTCGTGAGGCATAATCTATCACCATATCATTTTGCATGAGAACAAACCCCAATCCCTTCTTGGATGCATCACTGTAGATCACAAACCTTTCTCCACTATAAGGCAGTATGAGCACAGGTGCACTGGATAACCTTCTTTTCAACTCCTTGAAATTCTCTTCACATTCCTTCATCCAAACATACTTAACTCCATTCCGAGTCAACCTGGTGAGTGGATTAGATAATCGTCAAAAATCTTTCACAAAACGTCGATAATATCCAGTCAAACCAAGAAAACTTTGGATCTTAGTTACTGTTGTTGGTCTCGACCATCTTTCGATAACCTCTGTTTTTGCTGGATCCACAAATATCCCCTCTTTTGAGATTATGTGACCCAAAAATGCAACTTTTTGAATCCAAAATTCACTCATGGTAAATTTGGTATAAAGCTTATCCTTTCTTAGGGTCTTCAATATAATTCTCAAGTGATCTTCATGTTCTTCCTTGCTCTTTGAATATACAAGAATATCATCTATAAAGACTACCACAAACTGATCAAGATAGTCTCTAAAGACTCTATTCATCAGATCCATAAAGTTAGCAGGGGCATTAGTAATACCAAATGGCATCACTATAAATTCATAGTGTCCATACCTTGTACGGAAATATGTCTTTGGTATATCCTCCCTTTTGACACTTAATTGATGATACCCTGAACGAAGATCAATCTTGGAAAAGTATTGAGCTCCGCGTAGCTGGTCAAATAAGTCATCAATGCGCGGGAGAGGATATTTGTTCTTGATAGTGATCTTCTTAAGTTCTCGATAATCAATGCAGAGTCTCATTGATCCATATTTCTTCTTAACAAATAGAACAGGTGCTCCCCAAGGTGACGCACTAGGGCGTATGAACCCCTTATCAAGATTCTCTTGGAGTTTCTTCTTCAATTCCTGCAACTCAATTGGAGCCATTTTATAAGGTGTCTTTGAAATAGGTAAAGCACCCGGTACGAGTTCTATTGAAAACTCAAATTCACGATTTGGTGGAAGACCAGGCAATTCTTCCAGAGAGACATTGTCAAACTATTGTACAATGGGAATATTATTAATCGTGAGTTTCTCACCAACCATTTGAGATAAATAACCTTCATTTAGTGGAATCAAGACCCATAAGATAGAAGAAATTTCCACTGGAAGGTTATGTTCATCCTTGCATCGATAGACGATCATAGATTGATCTGGAATATGAAATGTGACTTCCCTTATTTGGAAATTGATATGAGCTCCATATAAAGAAATCCATTCCATGCCAAGAATCACATCAAATTCCACTATAGGAAAGATCAAAAGATTTTCAAGAATCACTTTCCCACAAACTTCAATCGGAGAAGAATTATAAACTTTTGATGCGACTGTTGTGCCATTAGGGGTTGTCACAGCTAACTCAACATCTAATTGTTAAGGTAATACGGTGATACTCTTAGAAAATTCTTCAGAAATAAAAGAGTGGGTGGATCCAGAATCAAATAAAACATTTTCTACTTTAGAGTGGATGGTAAGTGTACCTTTCACCACATCGTTATCGTACTCCACATCACTGATAGAAATTGCATCTGGCTTTCCTTTGTCTTTATCTTTAAGAGTTGGTTCGTGTCGATCATCATCAACAACCCTTGGATTTGGGAATTGATTGGCATAATGCCCCATCTCCTTGCACTTGAAACATTGAAGTGTAGTAGGTTCATTATGTGTATCCCTTCCTTTGTTTGCATCCTTATACATCTTCTTCCCATCATTGCGACATTCAAATGCCCAATGACCTTCCTTTCCACATTTGAAACATCTACTTGTCCCTTTAAGACAACTCCCTCCATGTTTCTTTCCACACTTTGAGCATAAGGGAAAGCTCATCTTCTTTTCAGTGTGCTCTTTAGATTTTCCTTTGAATTCCATTTTCATCTTCTTATCAAACCCATGTGACTGATGGGTTACCCCAATCTCCATCTCAACTTTGAGAGCACATCAAACGATTTCCTCATAGCTATTGAAGTCCCTTATGGATAACGCCCTTCGAAGACTTGGTTTTAAGCCACTAAAGAATCGATTGATATTACTCTCACGTTGGATAATAATCCCAGAAGCATACCTTGCAAGTCTTGTAAAATTTGCTTCATAGGTACCAACAGATTCATCATCCTTTTTCTTTAGTTCAAGAAACTCCTTCTCCATCTTTGTTTGGAGAATACGAGGGAAGTGCGTATTGAAAAATAAGTTCTTGAACTCATCCCATTCCATGGACTCAATTTCATCTCTTGGCCTCGTATTCTTGATAAGATTACACCATTGATCAGCATCTCCTTCCAAACGATACACTACTAGGATGACTTTATCATGTTCAGAACTTTGAAGAACTGAAAATATCTTTTCATTAGTGCTAATCCATTGTTCAGCAACTAATGGATCAGTAGACCCGCTGAATGAAGGTGGACGCTACCTCATGAAGGATTAAATAGAATGTTTCTCCTTCCTTTGCTCATTTGGAATTCATGCACGATTCATAGATTGAGAAAGTTGTGTGATCATGGCTACAAGATTTTTTATTCCAGCTCCCTTAATGTTTGGTTGCTCAGGGGGACAATCATTGCATTGCCCGTCACATTCCGCATTAACACGGTTCCTTCGGGTTCCAGCCATTGACTAAAACCAAGAATAATAGTGTGAGAAACACTAATAATAATAGGAAAACCACATAATCAAGAATAAAATTTCACACTTAAGGTATTATCCTAGGTTATTCATGGAAATTTCTAAAACACTAAGATTGTGTTCTATTCTTAGACTTATCCTTAGCGTTCTTACTAAGGATTTCACATCCTAGTTTCCAAAGGTTGACTATACCTTTCCTCTGATACCAACTATAACAACCCATACTTTACATACATTGTTAATACTTCAAAATTGAAGTACACTTATTACAACATATAACAAAACCACGACAGGACCGTATAGGTATAGTGTCTTTAGAAACTGGGACACATAAACAACTAATTCATAAAGCATATACATTGTCTCCCATTTATTTCATCATATCTATAGTCCCTTTTGGTATATCTTACTTAATAACCTTCTTCCTGGCCTGGGGAAAGAAAACATTCAATAGGGTGATCTCAAATGCTCAGTAATGGTAAAAAAAAAAAATATCAATCACATCATATTCATAAGAACATAACATTTTGTAAATCTTAACCTGCAAAAGAAATCATAATTTCATACCATGGGATAAATCATAGAAGTGAAATGTAATCCTAATAATCATAACATAAAACATGAAACTTTGTGGCATACACACATAATCATAGATAATCATTTCTTATTAGTCAAGACTCATTGCCAAGACTATCTTAGTGGACAAAGTCCATTTTTGAACCGAGTTCATTCCTCGTTTCAGTCCTGTTTCACTGAACTTGTTTAACCTGTCGTTCCAGCCAAGTCTATCTCAGGAGATATAAAATCTTTACCCAACGCATTGAAGAGAGATATAGGTCACACCCATCTCATAATGATACCATTCTTATGTGTGCCACAAAATCATAAATCATACATCATTGCATAACCCATGTAATAAAAATGGGATTCTTAAACATCATGACATCATAAAACAATTCATATAAGATAAAGGAATTCATAAAAATAATTCCATCATAACATAATCAAATCAATGTAATAATAAGGATATAAACAGAACCCTATATTATCTTAGATGGAAAATAATTTTGATAAAACACTTGAACTCCATTCTTGAGGAAAATATCCTTTCTACTTTAAAAACAATTTTCCTTTCTTAACATGTCATACAATTTTAAACTAAAAGAAGTTGATTAAAAATAAAATTGAAAACATGTAAAGGAAGCTTCATGGAAATAATTTTCTAAAAATCTATTCATGCCATATAAGTTAAAAAACATTCTTCTGGTACTTTTTTCGAAAAAGTTAAAAAGTACTTCGTATGAAAAATGAAAAAAGATTCCTTTCATATCCTTTACTAAAAACTCACCAAAGGGTAAAATTGGATTTAAACCATTGTAGGTGGATGGAAAAAATATTACATATTGAGGGAACATGGATGTGTATGATAAAATACACCCTAGTAAATACCAAAGTATAAACAATCTCGGATAAAAATGAGATTGTGATATTTTCCCTTACCTTAGGTCCGATTTGCTTCGTAAGTGTATTAACCTCCTGTATAATGATTTAAATAATGTTATTGACTTATTCCAGAATCATATGTATTTCTATGATATCATATATGTTCATATTCTTAGCTTCTTATTTGTAATATTTCATTACTACTTGTTATTCGGGTGTTTATTACTTTTTGTTCTTATGCGTGTTTTATCGAATAAATTTTAATTCTTATCTTTAGGTTATAGATACCTCATTTACATAATGGTATTAGTGTAGTATATATCATATTAATTCATTAAATTCATTTATATGATCATTATGCAATTAAGATCATGTAGAACGAGTCGCATCACATCGTGGAGACGGTATTCCATACGTACGCACGAGCGATGATATCATTCCCATGATCGTGGAATTGTATTTGAGTGTATGTATACTATTTAAGAATAAACATAACTTTACAATAATCATATATATTCATTCTTTACACCATTATACCCATCCAAGTAAGGAAAATAGATTACACCATGGTGTGGAGACGGTATTCCGTACGTACGCACGCGTGGTGATTTTGTTTTCCGTAGGATGGATAGAAGGTGAAATAGGGTTGTTTCATACTTATAATAACATATCAGTATATGATTTATACTGATGTTATTACTTCATAATGAAACAACTACAGAAGAAGAAGTGGAAGAAGAAATAAAGATGAAAGAATCGGTAACGGACATTACCTCTACTTTGAAGCGCTTCTTTGAGACCTCCTTTTAGGGTACTAAAATTGGTCTTTGATGAATACCAGGACCTCTAGGATGTCTCTAGGGAAGTGGAGAGGAGAAAGTGGCAGGGTTTGGCTGATATTTAAGGCTCAAAGTGGTGTGAGGAAGAGGGGGAGGAGGTTCCCTTTTACAAGGGAGGAGAGGGGCACCTTTGGAATAACTAAAAATATTATTTTATTATAAAGCCAAATTCGGTTTTAAATAGCTCTAAATTGATTTATTTCTAAGATAAGGTGGGATGGATCTAAATCCTCTCATCCAATATAATTTTGACAAGTTTAGTTTACTATTTTAACCCTATCATTTAGATTTAACTTTAATTTAGATAATTTTACTTTTACCGTGTCTTTTTGTGTTCTTACACTATAAGGTTAATTAACATACTATAACAAGACAAACGAACCCCAAGTTGTTTATTATTAATATATATAACCTTATCTAAGTAATTTGGCCGAACTGTAGATTTTTAGAAATAAAATAACAATTAATAATATAATATTTGTTTTAAAAACTATTTTATGTCAATTTTGACACTATTTAGTAATTTATTTTTGTGAAAATCATAATAGAATGATTTGTTCTAAAAACGTTAGTTAAATCTATAATAACATGTAATATTAACCTAAAAAATTAGTGTAATTCATAAAAAGTCTCAAATTACATTTATTTCGGTATTTATAACATCAATTATGTCAATATTTCATTAATAAGATAATTACTGCATCATCTTTGTGTCATAAATAAATTAAATTATTTAATGTCTAAAAATTACAAATAAAATACCATTATGTAGGAAATATTTTTAGATTTCTAATGAATATTTATAGTCGAATTTATCTTATGTATAATCCTATATTAAAAATTATTTACTTATTAATCTTTGATTTTAACTATTTTAACCCTTCTTTAAATAAATTAATAATAAATGTCCTAATCTAATCTAAGTGGGCCTAAATGGTTATATTTTATTCCTAAGGTTGTTTTTGGTCGAATTACACTTATCCAATAGAATTAGTACATGTGTTAGGGTAATAATAATATCATTTTACCCTTAATTACCCTATTTACTTTTAACCGTGGTAAATAAAAGTAAAAATTTACTATTCACCAAAAAATATTTTCATCTCATTGAACCACATTTTACTTACTGAAATCAACCCTGTCTCTCGGATTTTTAAAATTCCACTCACAGAAGCAGTAAAATTATGTTTTATGTAAATTTTCAAATTCTCCTAGGAGGTGGGTAAAAGACGGTGAAAAGTTCAATAATATTTTTATATATATAAAATTATTATAAAATGACTCCAATGAATTGAATTGAACTTATATAGGTATTATGTATCAATTTTTCCCTAAAATAAATTTAATTAAAATAAATAATTATTTAAATAAATAGTCGGTTTTTAAATAGTAACCAAGTGTTTTCACTATTCATAAAAAATTGAATGTTTTCAGAGAAATACCAAAATTTCACCCTAGGCTAATTTCGATATTCTGAATCCAAAAACGAAGTCCATTTTGAAAAATAAAATTTACAAAATTTCAAAAAGTTGTTATTACTATTCATAATGGCTAGTTTTAATAATATTTTAATAGCATGTCGTTGTTTAGTGAAACTCAGTATTGCGTACGATGCAAGCTATCAAGGAAGGCCACAATTGCATGTAAAGCAAGCCAATCTAGTGTTGTGTGTAGTGAAAGATTCCTTTGATGATTTATATAACATAAAAACAAAATATTTCTCATAAAAGCCTCAAGTGTTACACATTGAAACACATTTTTCTTACTGATATCAATTGTGCCTCTCGGATTTTTTAAATTCCACTCACAGAAGTGGTAAAATTAAGTTTTATGTGAATTTGTAAATTCTCCTAGGAGATGGGTAAAAGACGGTGAAAAGTTCAATAAAATTTTTATGTATCTAAAATTATTATAAACTGAATCCAATGAATTAAATTTAACTTATATAGGTATTATGTATCTATTTTTACCTAAAATAAATTTAAATAAAATAAATAATTATTTAAATAAAAAATCGGTTTTAAACTATAACTCAGTGTTTTTCACTATTCATCAAAAATTCAAAGATTTCAGAAAAATATCAAAACTTCACCCTAGGATAATTTCGATATTCCGAATCCAAAAATGAAGTCCATTTTACCAAATTAAAAACCTAGAAGTTTCATTTATTAATTAAAATTAATTCCCATAGTCAAAACCAAAAGGTGTATTTTTAAGAAACAATATCTATCAAAAGATTGACACTTGTTTACGTCCAATTTCAAAGTGAAATTACTTAAAATGACTATAATTGGATTAAATGGTAAAAATAAAATATATTTATACTTATAAACCATTAAAATGTATAATTTAACACTATAAATTACTTTTATTAAAAAAGTTGTTTTCAGTTAAAATATAGTATTTTTCACTATTTACCCAAATATGAAAGTTATTAGAAGAACACCAAAAATTTATTGAAACTAATTTATTATGTCATTATTCTAAATAAGAAGTTTATTTCATCAAATTAAATATATAAAAGTTTCAAATATTGGATTTAAAAAGGGTGTACCATTAAAAGGTGGTAAAAGTGCATTTTTTGAAAAATACTTCTTTTATCTAAAAAAATGAATTAGTTCTTAGATTATGTATAAGAAACTCATAATATGGATTCTATAATTATAAATATTATATATAGTTCAAAATTCATTTAATACTATTCCTAACCACTTTTAAACGGCTAGTTTGGTAAGTTGTGGTGCGCTTGAATTCGATGTTGCGTGTAGTGCATGTTATTGAATTACTTCAAAGAAATAACATACTATGAAATCCTGGGGTGTTACATATGATACTAGAGATCATAAGGGTTCATATGTGATGCTGGAAGGGGGTGTCTTCCTTATTTAGCCGGTGAACCTTTGGACAATCCACTAGGAGGAGTTGGGAATTTTGTCACTAGTAACTTACCGGATGTCAAGACAGTTAATGAATTTCATGTAGGCTCTAGGACTTTTAGGACCTCTGCTTATGAAGATATAGTGTGCATAGGAATTGTCTTTAGTGGAAGAGGTGAATCATAGATTACTGGAAGGAAGGGAGATATATTAGGTTTCAAGGGACAAGATCTAGAGATAGGGGTAGGAATCAAATCAAATCTAGTCAAAGGAGGGAGTTTCTAACTATTAAGTTGGGAAACCACTTTGAAGGGTTGGTGAATGAAGATCAGGTTAAAGAAATTATTTTAGCTTGAACTGATGAGTAGGGGTGTTCAGTGATGTGTCATATGATTTTTCATATGGTGATACTACTGCTAATTTACAAGATAGAGTGCCTCTTAGTCCAACGTGGATGAAAAATGTGAATGACAGTAGGAAAGGGTGAAAGGACTATTCATATTTACCTCTTCCAATGGAAAACAGATTTACAAACAAGTTTAAGGAAAATATGATTAAAAGTGATCCCAAAGCCTCTATTTCCTAGGTTGAGCCTACATAACATGAGGACAAATCCCATCAAGATTATAAATTTATGTAGCGAGAGTCATGTGCAGCCCAAGAGAAATCCTTATAGTTTATTTTACATTTAGATGAAGATATGGTGGAATGTTTTTTTTGGTGATTAATGTCTCTAATGTGGAATCTAACAAGATGATTTAAAGGAAAATAAATATGGTTACCAACTAACACCATAGTGCATGGATTAATAAGAAACACCTTTTACACATAAGGGGATTCAATGAAGGGAGTATTAATCAAGAGGAGTAGACACAATATTTGGACTTGCTTGTATTTCATTTTGATGACCTCTTAGAGGATGTTCCATATAGTAGTGTATCATCTATCTCTTGAAAAAATTTAGGGATAATGTTTCTGATAGGATAAATATTATTCTAAATGGATCTTTTATTTATTATAGTGTTTGAACGGGTTGGATTCTCACTTTTTCATTTAATGTGTTTTGAAAATAAAATGTTACATTTCATTCAGTCATAATTATATGGTGACCCAACCAAGGTGAAACCTTTAAGAATAATTGGACACAAACAAAAAAACCAAATGATAGTGTTGTTTATCAAAATATGATTTTTTATAACTCTATTATATTTCCAATCATGAACATATATCATGTATCCTCAATAATGTCTCATGAACTAGACTATGTCCCATAATAGAGGCATCAACGACATAAGAAATATGAAGAGGTGATGGATATTCTCATTCCTATAAATAATTGAAGGGATTTATTTTTATCAATAATAAGTATCAATTATTATATGTGAACTTGACCAGTCTCAAATGGTTATACCATTAACCATCTAAATCCCAGACATAAGAACTCATTATATCTTTCTTGATATGTAGAACATGCTATATCTGGCCATCCATCTTTTGATTGTATGTTTTTCTCAATCTAAATTTTGTTCATAAAACATATTGGAGATTATTCCATAATCAGGAGGTAAAAAAAGGATAACTATGAGATACAATGGTTGAGGAATCTCCTTGAAACCTCACAATCACTTGCATGTACAACTTACCAAGATCATTAATATTAGAGGTTTCCCTAATAAAAAAAATATTATTCTTTCATCAACCAATCACCCCACTACCCATATAGAATTATTTCCTTATGGTTTCCATGGAAATACAATAATGAACTCCATGGACACTGATTCCCATTTCCAAACTGTCAAAAAAAGAGGATAAATAACACTAAAGATTTATGTTCATTGTCTTTATTTGCTAGTTTGTGTTACAATGATAAAAATAATCAATAATGTCACAAATCATACTTGGACATCATAAACACTATGTCATGTCATAATAAATCGTTAGAGTTTCATGGTTAATGACCCATAGAAACAATTCAAAATTTGGAAAAATTTAATTTCTCATGGATGATTGGATCAAAACCAATTCCCAAAGAAGAGAATACCATCATAAGGTGGAGACCTACGAGTAATGGTTTTTCCACTATATAAGGTTTAATTGATTCCCCTAAAATCAAAATCCTACTATTGTTTCTATAGAATAAACTCAATGAGGGTTGATTGAAAATAAAAATTGTTTAGTACCATAACTAAATAAGCCTCAAACAAGTCCAAATTTAACTGAGTGAATAGCCCCATAAGTTTCTACTCCTTTAATTCCATGAAATCTTGTGAGGTAAATGTCGTACTAAGAGAACCAAAAAAGACATTCCCCTTACTTGGGGCATAGGTGATATCAAAGTCGAATGTTTGGAGGTATTATACCCACCCCCTCTTAATGAGATTTAGGACCTTCTATGAAATGATATATCTTAGACTATTATGATTATAAAATATCATGAGCCTATCTACCAAAAATAGGGTTTCCACCACTTATGAACTTGTGTAATAGTAGGTAGCTCCAATTCATGAGTGGATTAGTGTTTCCCATGGGATAAAATCTAACAAGATCTTTAAGACAGAATATGTTAATCCTATAAAATCACACACACTATACTAGGAATAGAAGTATCATGGTATTCTAAAAATCCCGATTAAGATCAATAATGATCATTATAGGTTTTTATGTCCAAATCCTTTTCAATTCAACAAAAACAATCTTCATAATTAGTTCCCCAAATGAATTTTACCCCATTAATGGTAATATCAGTCACAAGTGATTAAAACGTTCAAAAAATACATGGAGAAATACTAATAGAACCCAATAAGACCTATAAAGATCAATATCATGGATATGTTCTATGATTCCTCCCATGACAAGATATCCCTCACCTTCATAGGTTGACTAGAATTACATGTTCTAAAATCATGTTCCCAAAGAATATCACTTATTTAATACATATATTTCATTTATATATATTACCATATATGTGGGATCTCCTCAGGACTTCTAAATTCAAATTCATATAGTTCCCATAATCTTTGTCATATCCCAAATAGACTAGGATATTTTCTATAAACACCATGATGTAAGTTTCTATATATTAAAAGAATATCTAGTTGATAAAATATATAAACACTAAAGGATAATTATTTTGTTTATAATTAATTAAAATATATTTATAATAGCTGTATATTATCCTAAATGTAGTCTTTGGGATATCAGACATTCAAACATAAAGATGATGAAAACTCGACCGAGGATTTATTTTTCAAAAAAAAATTTCCCTAATTAACTATTTGAATAGCTCATCCTCATGATGAAATGGGAACTTATTCATGACCGTCACATAGATCAACTTTTTATAGGCCACACATACACATAAAAAAACCATTGTCCTTACTATAAAAGAGCACAAGGGATTTCCATGAGGAAACAATATAGGGAAAGTATACTTTCTCCAAAAGATCATCAAAAAAGACCTTAATATACTTTATCTAAGAAGGTTACATTTAATAAGAGGTTATATAAATATAATGTGTGCATAAAACTGAATAAATAGTGAACTCTACCTCCTTTTCTTGATGGAGGATGGAAATTCATCTGGGAAAATGTTCTACAAATACCTATCAACCAAGGGAAGATTACCAAGAGAGGGAATATAATTGGTATTAAATATAAACATATATTATAGAATCCTAATCTCTAGGTGAGATAGTCCAACATAACTGGACCGAATGTCTGACACTCCCAGTAACACTCAAGAACTCTCATTGGAATCAATAAATGAAACATGTTAATAAAAACAATTAATCTCAACATAATAAGCCGCTAGAAAATATATAATTGTGATGATTTTTATTAGATAAAAATTGGGAACTATGAAATCCTAGATTAACTTCATGTTATCCATTGACAGAGAAAACAATGAAAAACGAAACTCTTACTCCTTTATCTTTATAAGAAACACCACCAGCTCCATACAAAAGACATAATATCCTTTGGAAGTTTATGTATATCTAAAAAATTGATAGAAATAACAGACATTAAAAACCTATATAAAATAGATTATTTTCAATAAAATATGAAACAATGAAGATTCCTCTCACTATATTTGGGCTCATGTCAACCTATGTCACAAAATTATAAAAGTTTTAAAGGTGATTCACTCCTAAGGTATTTTGATGGATCCCTATGGATTTTTATGATTTTGAATTTGTGGTAGTTGTATTTAATAAAGAAGAACCATAATTATAATAGGGTATATAAATATCCTAGAAAAAGCACATTATATTTTCTCATAGGGTATAATCACTGAAAATATTCACGATTTTTTTGAGAAGAGTGTTGGGTGTTCCCTTCCATAAGACATAGATAGTAAACCTTGGTCACACTTCTATCTACTAGAGAGGGTTAATAGATGGCCCACTATTGAGATCCAACCCAACACCCTTGCAATTATCATGCCACCTTCTCTCCATTCCATGTACGCCACTGAAATTTCCCCCAGGTGGAAGATAAGAAGTTGAGATTCCAATATTTCCCACCATGACTATTTCAACAATAATATCCCAATCGAATGGATCTACAAGGTGGAAATATTTAGTATATATAACTTTGATTAAATTTTTGTTCACAATACTTATAAGTATTTCCAATATTTCATCTGATCATTAATCATCACCTTTGGATTAAAAAGAACAATCTACACAAAATCGTTAGTGTACACCAATATCGAGGACTCTCTCTTATGAAAAGATAGGAATTATATATAATTCTCTAAAATAAGATATTCTAGGTAGAACTACCAAAATAAAAGGGTCTTGAAGCACTTACATTCCAATCCCATATACAGTTTTTCATGAAAAATGAAATCCCACCACCTCTTATTGGGACCCTCAATCCTGAACATTTCACATTTCACCTTGATAGTGACTCTAATAATTTAAAACACCTGATAGATCTAATATCACCAACACTCCACCTGTTGGGGTTCATTTATTCCCCTAAAGTATTGGGGATTATTGTATATGAACTCGTTCACTCAATCCCTTAGTATTTCAGTTCCTGGTTGAGATGCAGTTAATTTATTCTAAACTTGTGTTACATTATGAACCATGACATAAACTTATCATATGATAGACTCTAAAATATTAGGATCTAGAGTGGTTTCAATTAAGTATAATCTACCATTAAAACCTCTTGAGGAAGCTTTGAAATATGTCTTAGAGTCATGTTACTATAAACCATAAATACAGTAAAAGGATTAGAAAATAGGATAATCACAGTTCAAACTAGAAACTCTGAATCAGAAAATGATATTAATGTAAAAATCCACATAGGATACACACATACCAAAATCCTATGGTGACTTAAGGATTTTCAAAACAATAACTATCCTTCCAATATCTATAACCTACCCCCCATACCTCGAATATCCTATCTTCATTCAAACAAATTCCCTTGATTATGAAAAACTATCATATGATACCTAATTATCACAACTTGACCCATAAAATCCATCCATCTAGGATCTGAACCACAATATGGAAAGAACATAACGGTGTTCCTGATCCCCATGGGTTGGAGACAAGAAAATGGGAATTGAAATGAAATTGATGGAAATAATTTATCCGAACCTGAAATGAGATACATGTCATATATAAATATGGAAAAACAATTAGAAAATAATTATTCCATAAATAGAAGAGAAACAATAATAGAATGATAAAAACCAAGGTACATGTCTACAAAATATCCAAAAGAATGTACACCCAAAAACTAATCACTGTTACTCCATTCAATACATGGGAAAAATCCCACTATCTCACCACCAGCTACCAATTAACAAATGACCAAATACCTCACCACCTCATTTTGACACCCTTTCCTTTCCCATATTAGACAAAACATTTTCTACACAACAAGAAGGGACTATGTGTGGTGTGAGCTACAAAGTCTTATTAAGATCCCACCAAAGTGTTCCACAATAATTATTTATACAATTATATCAATACAATTAATTTAAAAGAAATCATGGAATGAAAATTAGTCACACTATTTTATATCAAAATAATGGTAAGTATTTCCCATTATTAAAAATCATTAACAATACCATGTAATAAATTTTCAAAGTATAATTTGAATAGAAAAATTACATTTATTAAATAATGCATCATATCATATCATATCATATCCAAACCATCATTAATGTAAAAAATAATGGTAAACACTCCTAAGATAACAAATGCCAAAATAACTAGGTCACTTATACATCAATAAACAAACAAGGAATTGTGATCACTTATGTCCCTTAAGTCAATGCATCAATAAACTGTGGATGGAGGAACAACCCAGGAATTCAACCACATAAAATGCTAATCAAATTCCTAGCTCTAATATATCTATGATCTAGGAATAGAAGAACACCACATTAGGTTACCCCCTTAAAATTTGAATGGATAAGGCTCAATACAGAACCCTCTACCTAGGTACCTAAGGCTCCCATGTGAGGATTATGTAAAATAATGTTAAAAGGGATTATCATGTTTCAAAAAAAATCCCAAACAATCCTTTTCTCAAAGAATATTCATTGGAAACCATTTCAAAATTCATTTCATGATGAATTGAAAAATACCTTTCTTTCACAAAAATGAGGGGAAAACCATTTTTCTAAAACCCGTTTTTACACTCATATAAAAATCATTTCAAGGATCATGTCAAATTATTTATAAAAATATTTAAAATTAATGATCACTGAAGGTTCATATAATATAAGACAAAGATGTAACCACCTATCTTAAACTTGGATTTCACACCAAACGTGATGCGATCTACCCACACAGAGGGTAATGGAATACAATAACAATGAACAGAGACTCTAAAATCAATTATCACATCTTAGAATAATGATTCCAATTGGAAAATGGTTATTTTGAGATGTAGATAAAAACATTCCTCAAAAATCACATCCACCACACCACAACAAATATGAGAGTTATCCTCCAAAATATAATATCAGAAGGGATATAAATGTGTTGGAATAAGGATAAAAACATGATCAATATATCCAAAAAAACATAGACAATATCTACTACCAATAAAAAGGAGAATAAAATAGAGAATCAATATTGAGGAAAGATTGATTAAACTTACTAAAAAAGGAGAAACCATCCAACCAGAGATCAAAGTGTCAATTGGAACATACCATAATATATGGATTCCCCCAAAATCACATAGACATTTCAAAGGGTTCATAGAAGAAGGTGAAATCCAAATGGAAGAGTATTTGGAAGAAAAAAACATTTAATTTTATGGAGTTGACTCCATTCATGTAAATACATTTGGATTCACATCATGAACTTTTAGAAAGGATAATACATCAAAAAATACATTTCCTTATATAAAAATCATGAAATCCCAGTTCATGGAATGAATATAATCTCTCACCATTAATGTTTTTCATATCCTGAAAATAAAATAATGGATACTTCCTATAAGTATTTCACATTTTGAATGTCTATTAATGGAAATAGCTAACTATTGTACTAAGGATTCAACCTAAGTCCTCAGATAACCCTAGGATCACCTCTCACACCACTCAAACACAAAAAAAATATTCTTAAATATTAAAATTAGGCATACATAGACAAACGTGTTACACGAATCAAGTGACAATTAATATTACACGGGATAAAACAGTTATTTATTTTATTTGTACAAGATGTTTGTTAATTAAGTGAAACTTACATAGAATAACTTGTAATTTTAAGTATTAATTTTTTATGTTAAAATCATAAGTGTGATTTATAATGTATTTATATATTGGAATAACAAGGACAATTTTAAAAGGATTTTATATTTATAATTTAAAACTATTCATAATTAATAATTTCAATTGTTCAACTTAAAGGCCTTATATGATAACATTATTTAAAAAACATAAATAAGATCTTTTATGATTGAATTGATCAAGGATTAAATAATAATTAATATATGATATTTGGATTACATAAATATTTTATAAAATAAAAATTTCTATATTTCATTTAATATAAAATATTTAAATTAACTTCCATGTAATGAATGATATGAAATAATCCATATTGGGAAATAAATATAATGTCTTTATATTCACAATTATGGTATGTATATAATATAAGATGAATTATAAAGCTTTATTTTAGATCTATTTGTGAATTGTTCATAATTTGTTATTTCATGTTTAAATATATTAATTTCTCATTTATCTGAATTTTCCCCCTTTTATTAATAGATAATATAATTCATAGATATGTATGATCTAATTCAATTCAAACATTTCTTATTAGAAAATTGTAATATTATAATTTACATGATAGATTCAGCAATATAAAATTTAGTATTTATCAAGTTATAGAATAATATATATATATATATATAATAAGTATTATTGTTGTGATGAATTGAAATATCTATTGAGTAAAGTATCCTCAAGTAGAGGTACATGGGGTCAAACTCCCCACTATTCTAGGGGCTCATTCATTTTTCTAGAATAGTGGGGGTTAGCTAAGTGTGGATCTTTAATTACACATGTGAGGATTTATAATTTAATATTATTTTAATCATTTATATTAAATGTTCATCCAACTTATACGTATAATACATTTGGATATGTGTAATTCTGTTTGGATTCTATTTTTGGGTGAGTAATATAAATTTTTGGTTACGTAAAGAGTTACACAACAATTTGGTTTGAACATATTAGTTTGGTTGAATGAATGATATTTAAAAATTAAATTTTTATAAGAATACATGAAAAAATGGAATAACATGGGATAATATGATCATATAAAATCCCCTTAAAAATATTAAGTGATAAATTCCATTTAAAGAGACACTTTTAATTGTCTTTATACTCTAAAATGGTAGTTTCATTCCATTGTTAAGTGCCCCTATATTTTCATGAGTATGGAAACCAAGTATTTAGGTGACCCTAAAAGTTTGGTATCTTGCTCTTGGAATTTTTTTGTTACACTGATACCCTAACAGTTTGAATTCAATATTAATATAGTTAAGTGAATCCATAAGATAGAAATGTATAATGGGTTTCCCACACAACTATTCAATAAACATATTTGATAATATGGGGATGATACCCTACTGAAATCACTATTTGGTGAGATAAATTCTAGGATAGATTCATTTATTAGAGATAAATGGATCTTGGCCCACTAATCTATATGATGAACTTTTATCTGAGGGTCATTATTTTAATTGAAGCACATTTATTAAAAAGTACATGGTAAATGTTTATAAAACATGAGAATCATATACAAAAAGATTAAATTTTAGATATATGAAATCATTATCATCAAAATTAACTTTGAGATCAATCCATGAAAAACATAAGTTTCATGTAAGAAACTTCATTGACTGATGTTTTTGAAAAGTTCTTTATGTAAGTTAAATTTTATGTGATAGATAAATAATTTAATGAGTATAAAATCAATTTTTATTGTTCAAAACATAGAAGTTAGATGATTATAAGATGAATAAAATTATTCACCCATGGTTTAAAACTGTATTGTAAGAGAAATAACCCATGGGAATTTTGTCTCTTATATATACTCAATGTGATTGAGCATTCAAATGACTAGTTGAGAATGAAGTTGTCCTCTATGGTTTTTTCAATTTGTGGAACTCATTTTTTCATATATTTAAACTTTCCTATGATTTGAATGAGTTAAATAATATTTTTAATTATTTTATCAATTTTTTGAGTAGTTATGAACAATTATATATGATATCTAGGATCCACTGCAATATTTATACTAAATGTGGGTAAATTTTTAAATCAGAAGAAGAAAAGTCAGCTAGAATGTCTAATAATATTTCTCTGATTATCCAGTTATGTTCATTCAAACCTAACGTTATCAATAAGGGTGAGTTTTGATTCAATAGTATGGAATCATTAAACATAATAAAAGGACATTGGGTAACTCTATGGAATGTCCATCCCTGATATTAGTTGAATAGAAATTAATTCTTCCGTTTTGAAGGGTATGTGATACCAAATATATACTTTAGAAATTATGTGAGTATACATGAGTTCACAATCAAGGGAAAATAAATAGATCTTTGAATTTTCATTTAAATTATGAATAATAGAGTCTCTATATAATATATTTCAATGAAAATGAATTTATCGTGATTATATGTATTTTTTATAAAGGATGTGCATAGTTATTTTATTTATGTTATATTATAATATTTTTTTACTAAAAAATATTTTTTACTGAGAAAATGAAAGGATACACATTGTTTATTAATCATTGGGTTATATCGTATTTGCAAAGGATAGATGGATATTTTTTTATTTAGAATAAATTTTTTTATCTAGATGTTTTTAAAATATGAGGGAATGTGTTTTCACCAACCATTTATGGAATGTTTTAAATAAAAATGTCTTTTTTTCAAAAGAAAAGTTATAAACACATAGAATGACATATAATATGGAAATGATAGTTTATTTTTTAAATATTCATTCTAGAAAAATATGAGTTATTTCTTTATTAAAAATAGTTTTTATATCTTATCATGATATTATAAAAATAATATAGTTTCTAAGAGCCTAGTGGGAGTATTATTTATCTTATAGAAGTATAATGTTAATAAATGTATGACGATAAAATACAATTTTGAAAGTATATTTCAATTAATGAACAAAAAGGATTAGGTTATGAAGCTAAATGAAAACTTATAGAGTTAAATTTAGTCGTTACAAAAAATTGAATGTCACTTTATATAATAAAACTTTTAGGGTATGTTTGTTGAAGAGTAATGTAAATATTTACATTAGTTTCCAAAATATATTGTGGAATATATTTATGGAAAATATTCTAATAATGATGATAACAATCATATAAATAGATCTAAGTAGAAAATAGGTGTTATTAACATCAAAATTTTTGATGTTGTGGAGGTAAGAAGTGAAAATATGTTCTAGGGTTGTAATATTATGATTATGATTCTTAAATATCAAAATTTTCAAAACCATCTAACCAAAGAGATGCTAATCACTAAAGAGTTTATTATGATGGTTTTTTTGAGTAGTCAAATATATATGGGTGAATAATTACAACTAGATGTCATGAATTTAAAAAATCCCTTAAAATTGAAGCAAACATATGGTTGATCTGGGAGTATATCATATATAATATTTTTGACAAGAATGTATGTATTGGATTTTCAGTATTTTTAAATTTTTTAAATAATATAAATCATATCATGTTACACAAAAGTAAATATTTTCTAAGATTCTTCCACATTTCCTATGTAATTTTTCATGAAGTGAAATGATAATTATCCCCTCAAAGTATGACTTTTATTTTTCCCTAATTAATAATCATCACAATGTAGTCTGGGTTATGATGATATATTATGATATCATGAATAGAATATGGTAATCTATATGACGTTTTTTATATGATAAAAAAATTAATATACTCATGGGGTAATATTTTTATACTTGTTATCTTTTCTTACTAGTGAAAGTATATCTCATTGAATTTCATACAATCGTTGAGGTACATAGGGGTGCATGCTTATAATTAATCCCCATTACAAGAGGTTAGAGAGATACCTAAAAATAGAACCTTCATATACTAATACTTTTATTTCACAATCATTTAGAATTATCTAATTAGTGGGTGTCTGGATATGTTGTTGATCATGTCACTTTTGGAGATCAATCATGATGAGACTTTTCAACTCATGTGATGAGAAAATAAATCTAGGCACTTGATTTTATTAGACCATGGAAATGAATGGCCTAGTATAGTTGATTAATTTTTGATGTTCTAGATTATTTTTATGAGGTACATCTAATATGTTCTTATTCTATATGAGTAACATGTGATTTATTCATTAACCTTGTCAACCTATTTTAGAGAATCATAAAAATATGATATAGACTATACTAGACTAAATTGTTCCATTTCTAGTGGTTACATGATTTCATGAGAAAAGGGATTATATAGGTACAAAAAAATTATTTTATACATAATATGTTGTAAATTATATTATTCATATATGAGTATGTTTGATCAATATTATAATGTACCACTTTGTAGGTTGAGTAGCATTGAAATTTTGTTAGTGTCTGCTCATTTCACACATTTTGGAAATTATAATTTCATATTTTTCCACACTACAAATCCCAATGGAGTCACATTATTAGGACATTGAATATGGATTAAAATTTTGACACTTTTTTTTCTCAAAAATTAATATAATATGATAAATTGTATCCTAAAAATATTGGATGGATTCAAAATAAGTTTTCAAGTTTTTCAAAAACTTATTATTATATTTTGGTGTTAGTGAGATATTACTTTAAATGCACTAAATGGGTTTATCATATTGTAATATATACCATAGGAATTATCCCATGATATGAGTGTGAAGCATATATCAATTGATATTCCTCAATTATAGTGTATGATCAGCTTCCAATATATGATATATGATATGTGTGCATGGATTTGACCATGTTTTCCACATGGTTTCCTTTATTTATGAGTCAATAGGTTGATTCGAGTGTGTCCGGGTGAATGTTTTGAAATTTCCAAATGATAGTTTTCAGAATAGGTGTGTGTTGTGGGTAACGAATATTGGATTCCATGTGATGAAAATTTATGTTCTTACTCCTTTAGTAATAAAAGAGAACCTCTATAAAGGGATGATATTCCATATTAGATATGTATGATATTGTTATTCCTTAGTTGAAGCTTACTCTTATTCCAATTCCATTATTTATCATTTTAGACAAGTTTTTATCACACATTTGGTGTTTGGGGTTATTATTATAGCATATGATTATTGTAACAGTTTATGTACTACCCATATAAGAAAAATTAATTTGTTTGTGGCTCCATGATCTTCATCATGAATACTCCATTAAAATATGAAGATATGGATAACACTATATATGAGTTATTGATTTTATATTTACATTATTCATATAACATGTTGGTTTTATTAATTATTTATAATGAGTTTATAAGATGTTATTACACTTAATTGATCTTATGATGACACTCTAAAACTAATAAAAAGGTGTTGGGGAGTGAAACCGGCCCACTAAATTAAATGGGAATGGGGAAAGTGAGCCTAATATAATATGGGAATCTATCCATTTTTATAATATTATGTATATAGACCATTATTAATGAATATTAATATATTATCACACATTATTATGTTATGTATCCATGGATTAGGAAGATTATTTAATGATTCCATATTCATATGGCATGTTTCATATCTTATGCCTAAAGACGCATGTCATGATTCCCTATTTTTTATGTTTTTTTGTATGATTTTATTATGTTATTTTTATATAACTTTATTCTGTTCTCATGCCCACATGTTCATAATATGATCACATATGATCATTGATTTATAACTTTTATATTGATACCATACCAAGAATCTAAGACATTCACTTCCCATGTTTCCATTATCTTTGTAATGAGGAATAGTATTATGTATAAAATATGAGTAAATATTATAATGTGAAAGTTATATTTATGGGGTTGTATCCATGAAGGATGTAGTTTTATCGTTTAGATATTTTTTCATAGGAAAAAATATCCATTTAGTAAAAAATGTTTCAGTTTTTAAGTAAGTTATTTTACTAATTATCTACAACTCTATACTTAAAAAGTATTGTATTTTTAAGCATTAAATTATTTTATAGAAAAAATTAAATACTCCATGATTATATTTGGGATGTTATGGTTGGTATTAAAGACATATTTATATTGAATTTGATGTTAGGATGTTATCAGTTTAGGATAATTTAAGAGATTTAGATACAATCATGGGTTAATAATTTTAAAAGTGATCACAACATTGAGGGACTAAATATACATATGAGGTCTTGTGTTATTGAAGGTTGAGGTGATTAATGAAATTTCAAGATACATTGGTTGTATTTTTAGGGAGAATAAATTATTTATGTATATATAACCCTTAACTTTTTTATCTTATTTTACATTGAGGTAATTATGATTAACTATTAAAATTGTAGAATAGAATTTTGTGAAAATAAGTTGAGTAGTACAGATTGCCTTGTGGGATTGAAAAGTTATTGGGTGATAATGTGATTAAATTTAATTAAATAAAATTACTATATTTTTTGGAACATACATGCTTATATTATATATATTATTCTTTAGGATAATATGCTTTTAATAGAAAACTGGTTAATTTTATTATATGGATAAATATTGAATTATTTTTTGGGATCATAAATAATTATGGTATATATAAATTTATTATGATTTTAACTCAAGGTGATTGAATTAATTAAGGACCAAATTTAAATTTATTTTGGGAGATTATGTGATCATGATTTTCGTGATTTTTTGGTTTGGAATTTAGTAGGGGATATTTAAGAGTGTTTTTAGGGTTTAACTTTTTATGGGAATTAGAGGATAAAGCCTAAAGTTAGTTGATCTAGTGTTATTATTCTTCAAATTGAAGGCTTGTAAGGTTAACAAATTGTGTGGATAAATATTTATAGGATAGATTCTTATTATTTTATTGGGATTTATATTTATAAAAAATTTATGTTTTAGTTGATATCAAGAAACAGAAAAGACCAAGTAAAGATAGTTAGAAAAGTAATAGATGAGTTTTATGTTTATAATTTTAAAAAATAAATCTTTATTGAAAAATATATAGTTGTAAGATTAATTTTACATTTTATAATTTTGGTAGTTTATAATTAATTTCATGTTATACTAATATGTTTTAATAGATTAAAGAACATTTAATTGGATTAAAGGAATAAAATCTTTCAAAACTCTCATATCCCTCTTGAATGATTTAATTAAAATGATTTTGGAAAATATAGTTTAAGTGATCCTTCCACTTTTCTAAACATTAAACTCACTTGAATACTACATTAAAACATATCAATTTCTCATATTATTCATACATTGTATAATAGATCAATCAAATATTTTAGTTATATTTTAAAATCACAACATTCCCATACTACATAATTTTTGAATATCATAAGGGACCTTCTTTGGTTTTTAAAATGTCCTAAGCAATAAAAGGATCAAAAACCATTTATTCTGTTGTATGGGAGGGTGATATATTATTCGATTATGTTTATTTTATTTTACAAAATTAGAGAAATTTTTAAATATTTTTGGAACAAACCATGTTTTTAAACACCCCACTTGGATAATATCTGATGGTTTTATATAAATTCAACTTGAAATGATATTTAAAATGATATTTTCTAATTTCAAAATCATATAAATACATATTTTTTGTTATATCAATTTCAATAAAGTTGTAGCTTTCCTGCATGGGAACAAGATCTTTTTGTATTTATAAAAATCAAAATGTATTTCATCAACTCATAGACTTGATCTAATGCACCTTTGAGCATCAAAAATAAGCAACGGAATTAGGGTACATTGTGATCTTTATTTTAAATGTTATGTATGGAAATATTTTTTATTTTTCCCAAATAGTTAAAAAAATAATTCTAATGAAATAATTTCTATAATGAGGGGAGTATATAATAACTTAGGTTTTAACATGTATTATATTTTCATAAAATATAATTTTTCTATAATAAATTATATAAAATAGAAAAATAATGTTAGTATAAAATAATAATTAATAATATTATATTAATATTACATTACATTTTATGGATGAATATAATCCATATGATTTATTCAAGTGTAATAAGACAATAAAAACAATTATATAAGGCTTAAAGATTGAAATATTTATCATTACGGTCCCACATGAAAATGATACCACTAGAAATAATAATATAAAGGAATAAAATAATAGGAAATAAGAAATAAATTAGGATAATTAAATGAGATAATATAATGTGTAGTTATCTATAAGAAAATTATGATCATTAAGGGTAATAGTTATATATAGATATATATATTTTAATGATTTGTTATATTATTCTAGAAAGTAAATGATAATACATTATTATTTAAATTTAATATTGTTATTTAGGTAATTCTTATCAAATGGATACTCAATTTATATTAACAAAGGTAACTATTTTTATATCATAAAATATGTTTATGGTGAAGTAAATTTCAATCTAATTCCTTATTTCAATAAATAAATATCTATGTTAATTCTGTAGGATTTATATTAATATTTTTATAAATATTTTTTCATGTAATAATTCAGGAATTTGGATTTATTTTTATTAATAAAAATATTTGTTATATATATACATAAAAAAAAATTAATTTTTGTACAGGTTTAAAACAATTACACGTTAGGACTTTCCTCATATTGCATTGTATGATCATTAAATACTTTACAAAAAAATAACATTATGATACATTCATCATTATCTATGATTATCATGTATTCTTAGAAAAATTATTCATCACATGTTTTCTATATTACAGTGCAAGACTTGTTTATGGGTCCTTTCGTGGGACAAGTTCAATCTCATATCTTACATTATTCACCATATTATTTTATCATTTTGGATTATACCAATCACTTTAGTGAAATATTTTATTAAACATGGTCATGTTATTCCATGTATATTGGCACTCACATACGCAATGAAACATATCACAAAGACATGGGTTTTCTCTCTAGGTAAAAATTATATAGTAAATCAACATCACATTAGTTAATACAATATAGTATTTATTGCCTTAATATTCTCTAATTGGTTAATGTTATGAGGAAAAATATTTAATATAATGTATTCCACATCCCTACTAAATTAATCTCTCATGATCACATATTTAATTTAACATGATCACATTTTTAATTTTATGTAGTTCAGGAGGTGGGTTAGTCTTATGTGATCACTTGTTGATTCTAACATGGGATATACCTCCAGAGAGTAAATTCTATGAAACCATTGATTAAATATGATCTAGATCAATTTAGTTGTATGTATTATATTTGAAATAACCTGATTTTAATCCTATTTTAGATCACATATCATTCGGATAAATGTATGTGGTCCAACCCATGCCTTCTTATTCTTATATAGGATTGTTTCTATCCAGTTTATTCCAAAATGAGTATTATAGAAACCATGTTATTCCTTTTGTATCCATCATTTTATTCATATATTATTACATAATACTTAAAATCATTCTGATATATCTTATGTGGATTCAATTTCAGTCAGACATAGCCAAAACCCACACATGTTTTATTCATTTGTAGACAAGCCTTTACTTAGTTTAATAATACGTAGCATGGTTGGTATTTTAATTATAAGTAATTCTTTTTTCCTTGAATTTATTTTAATTTTTTTCGTAAAATTTAAATAGATTCAACTTAAATTAATTCAGGTCTTTTAAATGAAAAATAAATAAAATTATGATTTAATAAATATTGACCAATTATGTTAATAAAGAAAAAAATAAATAAATTATTTTTGAATTTAATTAACAATTTGTATATTGTTTTCTAAAATGTCTCAACAAACTATATAATTATTGATAATATGACTTATATAATTTTTTATAATATAAAAATTATAAAACAAATGTAAAATAATTTTTATGATACATATGTAATATTTATCAAGGATAAGTGTAACATTAGAAGTAGCATTGATCATATATTGTGAGTGATACCATAACGAGAGAGAGAGAGAGAGAATATGGATATGAAAATTAATAAAAGTTAGAAAAATAAAAAAGATTACTATTTTTTCAAAATAACATAGGGTAGAATTAATCTGAACTAAAAGGATTTTAAAATATATTTAAGAAGATAAGGTGCAATGCGAGATAAGACTGAAAGTTAAGAAACAATATTTTATAAAAAAATTAACGAGAATCATATTAAATGAGATATATATGAAATATTAATGTCAATATTATAATATAATAAAATATATGAGGAAAAAACCTATTCCAACATTTTTATTTAAAATCATATATATATTTGAAAATTTCACATGTAACCTTTATGAAATAAATATTTTTGTAAATTCCATCAGGATTTTCCTAAACAATTATAGTCACTTTAACTTTTTACTAACGTATCAATTTTGGTTTCCTATCCATATTCTTCCCCTATTCATTATCCTAGACTTATTATACATTCCCTAAAGAATTTGGTCGCAATAAGGTGTTATTAAGGTTTTGTTACAAAGAAAATTATTAAGGTAATATTCGACTATACAATGTAAGTATCATTCTTTCCTTCATTTATATTCTAATTATATATCCAATAATTCTTATTTAAATTAGGTTAAAACATTAATACCATGGAATTAATAGTAATATACATATGTAATAAGTTTATACTAATTCAATATAAATAGTTTTCTAATCAAATATTTTTTTTAGTATGATCATGCTTAGGTCAGTTCCACCACCTTCTTGAATGTTTCTACTCTATTTTTACTAATTATAATAACATAAAATATATACAGATATTTTTAATTTATAATATATAGGATTTATTTATGATATTATTCTAGAATGTTAATATGGTATTAATAGTTGAACTATAAGTATCAACTTAACCATGGAATACCTTTTCTTATAAATATTATCAAACAAATGGACTGTGATATTTGGTTGTCAGCATTAAACTGAATATGTTTCCGAACTATGAACCAAACAACATCAAGATAACATAAAAGAGAAAAATTAATATAATTAATAATAAATTATTTCTAATGAATAAAGATGAATAATAACAATGATAACATTTTATAATCGTGTAGATAATTAATTAAATTTTATTATTCAGGATGTTAGAGGATATATAAAGAAGTGAATTGATACTCAAGGTAAGTGTTTTTTCTCAATTTCTTTTCGTTAATATATATAACAAGTTCACCACCTATATTATTTTTTGTATTTTATATATTACCCCATAGATGTATTTTATTTTATTTATCCTATTATTAAAGGGTTTTACAAATCCATCTAAAATCTATATTTCAAGGGATTTGTATTTAAAAGTTACCAAAGAACTAAGAGTTTATTTTTCAGTATCAGTTTCAAATAGAAATTTTTTACAACTTCTTTTCTATACAGGGAAATTTCAATAACTCTGTTTATAAAACCCCATTTATTTTCTTCTCAAATTTTTTGTCTATTCTTTCCTCCATGTCATCATTCTTTATTACAATATATGTTTTTAATTATTTTAGAATCCAAATATGTATTGTGTTCTATACTAGTAATATTTTTCTATATCTCTATTCAAAAGAAATCTTTTATCACTTTTCATCAATGTGAGTATTTTTAATAATAACTAAAAATCTTAAAGATATATTTATTTTTTCATTAGAATATTTTATATCTCCCACTCCACATTTCATTAAACAATTTTTAATTTCTTATCAAGGTTACACAATGAGGTCTTATTTTCTAAATAATTTTCAATGATTTTGTATCACCCATTATATGAATTAAGAAATTTTCTGTTTGATTTTATTTGCATTTTACTCTCTATCTAAAAAAGATTTATGTTTAGGAAGTCATCATTCATAAATAACACTCTATATAATCTTTTTATATACCTATTTTTAGTGATTGAATTTTTTGTATCAACTGATCGCATTATTGTTTTCATCTTAGCCGATATCAATTAAAAATTTCATATAACACAAATGTTTTCCATGGGGAATTTACGATAAGATCGATGATTGATTTCTTATGGAACAAATATATATGGTTTATCATTATGTGGTCATTAGGTCCATTGTAATGTCACACCCTGATATCACTTTCTTTATTTTTAATTATGATCATTGAATTTATGGGAGTTGGTGAATTTTGTGTTGGAATTTTTTATATTTTTATGAGTTTACATGGGTGAAAATTATCTTATGGTCTGGTAAACCATGAATAAAATCCATAAACCTAATTTTATGGGTTTTATTTTCATTATCATGGTTAGCTAATAAGTTTTAAAACCATGCATTCCACAAGAGAAACCATTTGGGGTAATTTAATGTATGAATTCCCTATACATGGTTGAAACATGATTTTGTAATCAATGAAGTTAAATCGTGGGAAATACTTTAGTATTATCCAGTGATGGTCATGTCATTAGCATGAAGTTTCATAAATGGTGTGAAAAAATTATGTGTACTGACCAAGTTATCCAGTTCTGGATTCACATTTGACACATTATTTGGTAGACAATGCTTCTTATTCCATGGATTCTTCCCTTGTGTTTAACTTTTTTTAAATTTGTTTTTATACCCTCCCTAAAATAAAATTGAAAAAGGGTTCCTTTATTATTTATTCATTGACAAAAACAATAGGAGATCAAAAAGGGTGAATATACTCTCATTTCCCTTATATACATGGCCCTTTATCATTAATTTTAAGTATATTACTCAATGTTAATACATCCTTTTATCTGATCTGTGCATCCCCTTCTCACTTCATCTTCCTTTACTCATCAAGGGTCAATGGTATCCAAAACAAAGTTACAAGTTTTTTTCCAACTTAATATTTTTGTTTTTTATGGAATGTGAAACTCTTCATGAGACCAAATCTAGTGATTTTCACCAAGGGTGATCTGTTTCCTTTGATTTTATGGAAGATCATTTTTTATTTGATTCATTTAACATTCCATGAGTGCTTCATTAATCGAAATACAATTATTTTATTAAAAAAATGGTATTATACTAGTATTGGAAATGATAAAATTGTTTCCTTGTCATATAAATTCTCATGTATTGTATAAATGGTGTTTTCTATTATACATTATTAGATCAATGTTTTAAATATCTAAAAGTTTTTATCTAAATTACTTAATTGAATTTTCCATATAAACTATTGTTTTCAAAGTGTGTTTAGGTTACCAAATAGTACTAAATGTTTCCAGAGGTTTGTATCTCATGGATTATAGTTTCTTTTCAAATTTTATACAAGAATTTAGTAGTTTTTAATTTGATTATATTCATGTGTTATTTTTTATTATTTTATGACACTTACACATTATTTAGATTATATGATATGTAATGATATCATAAATTGTGTTTTGGTTCCATATTAATTGTGTTAAATATTTTTATCAGGTAATTGATTTCCATTTTTATTTAATGGATTTGTTTTAAAACATTTATGTTTTGTTTGGTTTTCCAAAATAGGTTTTTATGTTTAAAACATGGATGAAATATTTAATTCACATTTTCAAACACCTCAATATAATTTCATGTTTTAGTTGTCAATGTGGTATCAAAAGACCTTTTGGAACTTTATTAAATATATTAGGCTTGAAAACATTCCTTTATATTATACATTTAGTATGTTGGTTATATAGAATTAATTGTTCCATTTTATTTTTCACATTATTCAAAAAATTGGTTTATTTTAGTAATTGGGTGATTGGAGAGGAGGATAGGGTTGATTTTATATTCCATTGATATTTTATGTGATTGATTTCATGATTTTACTCGCATCATGTTAATTAAGAATGGAAACCTTGGGTAGTTAGGTAGGAACCTTGGACTAGTACTAATATGCCAAGTCATACCCTCCCTGTAATTACATTACTCCACACTAACTAAATATTACAATGATATGGATGAAATGTTTGTGGTTCCAATGGATAGGTGTGACCACACTACTAATCCTAGAAAATTCTCTCCATAGTTTCCCATATACATGTTTAGATCTGATTGGATAATATAATAAGAAATTATGAAGATATTAGGGTACCTTGACCATAGTTTATCTAAGGATGCTCCCATGATATTCGTTTTTCAATATTTTCTTTGAGTGAACTTTATTGTTGTTTAAATTTTTTATCATTATTTTCTCCAATTACATGTTATTTTTGGTCACTATCCATTCGTGTCAAAGTATTTATTATATTTTATGGTTTGCATATTTTTATCTATATTTTTCTCTTATACAGGTTCACTTTATGTCCTTGATCCCATTCAACTTGTTATTTTATGAAAAATCATGTTATAAAAGGTTTTAGAAGTATATTTTGTAAATAAAGGATTTGAAATCAATTATAAATTTATATTTATTTTAAATTTATTTACATTATATTTTTTAAAAGGTATTTTAATTTAATTTCCTAAAACTAGTGTATTTCCTTAAATAAATTGGTTTTGATTTTAAAGGGCTTAATTTCTTATTTACTTACGTGGTCTGGTTTTGCGACGAACCAGTTTCAGATGACACCCGAACTAGAAACTGACCCACTTTTCTACTAACTTTAGGGGAATTATTGACCCCACATGTTGTTAAACTTTTTAGGAAATTATATATAATAAGTATGCAATATTTCTATAATAGAAAAGAGTTAAATCATATTGTGGATTTCCACATAAAATTTGGTATGATTCATCGTTATATCAGACATGCACACTAAATGAAATAAGCCAAAAAATAAAAAACATACAATAATTTAAAAAAAGAATTAAAATTAAACCCATCAACTCACCCTCCAACACCCACCATAAAATCATCTACTTGTTCAACTAAAAAATCCAAATAAATAGCAAGCCAAAAATAACCATAACTATAATATGATAATGGGAATAAGTATAAAGTAACACTTTTTAAAACCCCACCCACCATGTCGGTCATGAAATTTCTTCATTAAAGAAACATTTAAAGATAGATTTAAATGTTAATGGAAAATAGGGGTTTTAACATAAATTTATGAAAAAAAAATATATCAAGTGGAGATCCATTTATAAAATTTTATTTTTATTTTTCTTAATTGAAAAAATAACTTTAAATATGTTTCCACATAATAAACCTAATTATCTAAACCCCCAATTTTAAAACCAATTAAAACCCCATATTTAGATCCTTTTATTCAAAATTTATTTTCCAAACATCCTTGAAAACCATTCAAAATAATCCAACCACAATGGACAGAGCATTCAAAAAAAATCCATCATTAGTAAAGATGCTAGAAATGAAGGTAAGAAGAACAAAGCTATTAAAATGATGCAAGAGAAGTGAGTATCAATATAAAATAAGAGATAAATCCATGTTTTGCAGATCCTCATAATGTGTAATATGGTTAGGAATCACTACTTACGGTCTGTTTCCATTTGATTTATTTATGAAATAGGAAACATCCAATAGTTATTTATCCAAATGGAACCATCTTTCCAAAGGTAGGAGTTTGTTAATTTTGAACTTATGATACTTATGAACAAGCATTGGTAGAGAGGATGGGAGGATAAACTCATCATACCATTTTTTTGGGTAATTTTCACCTACTCGGGGACACTCTTATAGATTTGAGATACTTTCATGAATCCTTATTAATTCACCATGTAAATCCCCAACCCCAGTTACCCAGAGGCGGTGAATTATTACATAACATTGGCATGATTACAAAATATCAAGTCTCTAAAGACCGATTGGTTTAATATCCTTGGAATCACTAGATACATTCATAAAGTTTACATTACATCATAAAATGAAAACTACAACAACAGAGTCTCTATAGTCAACACTCATATCCCCTCATACTATCCCTGCAGGTCATTCATAAAATACTTCTTCACATCCTGGGAAAAATAAAACATAGAAAGGGGTGAGCTCAAATGCCCAGTAAGGATAACAATATAGTGGAAACTTTCATAAATAAGCATAAAAATTTAAGGCAATGTATAACTAAAACAAAATAATTTTAAACTTAAACTTCATCATAATATGGAAGAAATAAAATGAAATAATGTCATTTACTTATTCACATGGATATTCTACTAGCCGAATAATCACCTGCAATATCAATAACCACTTTTATAATGATGGAATGCATAATTCCAGACTATCATAACCACATAGTCAAGGCCTTGTGCCAAGACTACAAATAAGATTTTTCCAAGGCCTTATACCAAGACACTAGTTTGTCTCATGAGACCTACTGATGCATCGAGGAGCTATAGCAGGCTCCACCCATCACTTATTAAGTCCAATGCATTCCTCATATGAACAGGTTTAAACATAACATAAACATTCGTATTAAAACTAACATACGAAATGCCAATAATTTCTCCATAAACTATGAATGTTATAAAAATAACACATCCATAGTCAAACATTCACAAAACCTTCAATACAATCTGGATGTTTCGTATCAAAACAAATCATCTTAAAATAAGCTTAAATCCATAAATGGATGTTGACATGGATGAAATCAAAACTATTTGAGTGAAATATCTCTTTTTTTAAATCATTTAAAATTCACATAATTATAAAATAAAACATTTAATATGAAAATATACTTATAATATTTTAATGGAAGCTTCGACGATTTTATAATGGTGGAAAATAGTTTCACCATCCTTATAAGTTAAAAAATACATTCTTACCTTGATTTTGTTGAAAGGGTTAAAAAGACCTTGTTTGGAAAACGACAGAAATATTCCTTTATAAACTTATTCTAAAAAGTCAAAAAGGGTATAAATGAATTTAACCCATAGTATTTAAAATAGTAAGAATTATTTGAAATTAATTTTTAAGAAACATGGATGTGGATGATAAAAAGGTCCCAGTACATAATTACGTTTAAACAACCTGGGGTAATGAAGAGATTGTGAAATAAACCCTTAACTTGTACTTTTCCTTAGTTCAGGGCAGTTTAACCTCCTGTATAATGGTGAAATAATTGTTATTAAATTATAAAAGAATCATATACATTAATATGATATCATATATGATCTTTTAACATTGATTTGTTAATAATATCTTAGTATTATCATCGTTTCGGGTGTTAACGAATTCGTTTTCCTTTATATTATTAGTTACGTAAGTCGTGTTTGTTATGGATAGGTTGTATATTATTCATATAAATAATTATCTCAAGTCCATAAACATTAATTTTAATCATCAAATGACAATTATACTTGAATGGATACGATGGGGAATGAATCTCATCGTGTTCGTGGAGACGGTAATCTGTACGTACGCACGAACGCTACTTCCATTTCATTTTTCATTTTAAAAGGAATCAAAACCAAATGATACATAGGTATATTATTATTCCAGTATGATATAATATCTTATATTTGTTACTTAATTTCATTAACATCATCCTTTATACGTTCCATGTTTGGTATGAACGAGTCATATCACTTTGAGGGGGCGATAGTCCGCACTTTCTCAAATGAAATTATCGTGTATATATACAACATGAAATGAATAATGGTATGTTATAAAATGGAATTAAATAAGCTTATATATGAAATAAATATCATTAATATCATATTTAATTATAGTTCCATCATAATTTACACCATGAGAGGCGGTAGGAGATAATTGAACAATCATCGTTTCATGAGGCTTTTGGTTGCCATCCACAGAAACATTATGTTCTTCACCCATTAGATGGAGGTGTGTGTAAGTGTAGTTATAATACATATCATAAATATATCATATTATATTTATGATACTGGTTTTGTTACAAAATAAAATAATAATAAGAGTTTAGGGGTTGGAGAAGTAAAATAAAAGAAAAGAATCTAAGAGAAATCGTTACCTTTAATTTGGGTAACTCCCTTTGGTTTGAACCAAAAAAGGACCCTTGAAGTGCCTTATGCCTAAGGTAATGCTTATAGGAGGAGTATAGGGATGTATGGTGCTTAATTTGGAAGAGTTTGGACGATCCAAAAGGATTGAGAGCAATGAGGAATTGGTTAGAAGTGGTTCCCTTTTATAAGGGGGAGGAGGGGCTCTTTAGGAAAAACATAAAGTATTATTTTATAATAAATTCATATTCGGTTTATAATGGCTCAAAACTGGATTATTTAATGTCTAATGTGGGGATGGGTCTAACACCACTCAACCAATAGGTTTTAGACAAGTTTTGGTCACTATTTTACCCTTAACTTTTAGATTTAACTCGTAGTTAAATAGTTTGACATTTACCATGTCTCTTTGTATTTTTATATTATATGGTAAATAAACATACTATAAACTTCCAAGAGAATCTCAAGTGGTTAATTAATTACATACCAATAATAATATATGTCCTTTGGCCGAACCATAGATTTTTAGGAATAGAATATCAATTAATAAAATAATATTTGTTTTAAAAACTCTTTTATGTCAATTTTGACACTATTGGGTATTTTGTTTTTGATAATTTCATAACAGAATTAGTACTTCGAAAAACCATTATATAACCAATACTAATATGTCATATTAACCTATAAAATTAGTTTAATTCATAAAAATTCTCAAATTACATTTAATTTGTTATTTATAATATCAATTATTTTAATATTTCATTAATTAGGTAATTACTGTATCACCATTGTGTCATAAATAAATTAAATTATTTAATGTCTAAAAACTATAAATAAAATACCATTATGTAGGAAATATTTTTATCTTTCTAATCAATATTTATAATCAAATTTATCTTATGTATAACCCTATATTAAAAATGTTTTAGTTATTGACCTTTGATTTTACCTCTTTTAACTCGTCTTTGAATTAAATAATAATAAATGTCCTAATCTAATCCAAGTGGACCTAAATGATAATATTTTATTCCTAAGGTTGTTTTTGGTCGAGATATATTTGTCCCATATAATTAGGACATGTGTTAGGGTAATAATAATATAATTTTTACTCTTAATTATCCTATTTACATTTAACAATTGTAAATAAAAGTAAAAAGTTACTATTCACTAAAAATTATTTTTATCTTATTGAACCACATTTTACTCCTTGATATTAATTGTGTCTCTCAGATTTTAAAAATTCCTCTCACAGAAGCGGTAAAATTATGTTTTATGTGAATTTGCAAATTCTCCTAGGAGGTGGGTAAAAGACGGTAAAAAATTCAATAAAATTTTTATATATCTAAAATTATTATAAACTAACTCCAATGAATTACATTGAACTTATATAGGTATTATGTATCTATTTTGACATAAAATAAATTTAAATAAAATAAATATTTATTTAAATAAAAATTCGGTTTTAAATTATAACTCAGTGTTTTTCACTATTCATCAAAAATTTAATGTTTTCAGAAAAATACCAAAATTTTATCCAAAGCTAATTTTTATATTCAGAATTCAATATTGTATTTTACCTAATTTAAAACATAGAAGTTTCATTTATTAATTTAAAAGTAATTCCCACTGTCAAAACCAAAAGGCGTATTTTTAAGAAATAATAACAACCAAAACTTTGACACTTGTTTATGTCCAATTTCAAAGTGAAAATACTTACAATGACCATAATTGGATTAAATGGTAAAAATATAATCTATTTATACTTCCAACCCATTAAAATATATAATTTAACAATATAAATTATTTTTATTTAAAAAGTTGTTTTCAGTTAAAATATAGTATTTTTCACTATTCACCCAAATATGAAAGTTATCAGAAAAAACACCAAAACTTTGTTGAAACTAAATTCTTATGTCCCGATTCTAAAGAAGAAGTTTATTTTGTTAAATTTAATATATAAAAGTTTCAAATATTGGATTTAAAAAGGCTTCGCTATTAAAAGTCGGTAAAATTTCATTTTTTGAAAAATACTTCTTTTACCTGAAAAAAATGTATTTGTTCTTAAATTATGAATAAGAAACTCATAATATGGATTCTAAAATTATAAGGATTATATAAAGTTCAAAATTCAGTTAATACTATTCATAACCTCTTTTCAACGGCTTTTTTGGTAAGTCATGGTGCGCTAGAACTCGTTGTTGCATGTAGTGCAAGTTATTGAATTACTTTGAAGAAATAACATACTATGAAATTTTGGGGGGTTACATTCTTCCCTCCTTTAATAAATTGTGTCCTCACAATTTGAAATTATTTTTCGAAAATAAAAGGTTGAAAATAGAAAATACCTTTGGGAAAACCCACATCGGAAATTAGGTTAATAAACTTTAGTCTTAATAAGAGGAAAAGTGAAATGAAAGGATCACCACCAAATTATGATATCAATAAGAAGAACATTAGAGGAAATTAATGAAATATAATTGGAAGAAAGACTTAAATATTTATAGGTAGTGATTGAGGCCATCAATCACAAACAAGTGTAAAATTGAGCGCCTTAAATTCATAAATCTATGATGATTAAAAATACCGTCGGTTCAACAAAACATATGGTATTAGGATAACATTTTTTTTAAGATCCCATCACTAAAGTATAAGAATTAGTTTCTTCATAGAATAAGAGAAGAAGAAAAATATATACTTGACAAGTAGAGTCCCATCCATTAACTAATTTCTACCACAAACTCATCTTTCACTCTAAAATATAATAGAACATAAAAATAAGATTCTATTTATCCTATTCATATAGGGTTCAAAAAAATGAATTTATAATTCATGTACCAGAATTTTTTTAAAAAGACTACATTATTCAATCCAGGACATCATTTGGGCCGGTGGTAGGTGATACACCCTTGTCACCCTTCGATATTGGGTTCAAGTCTCGTGTCTTTGCCGGACGCGAGGGGTTGCCGCCCAACCTCCAGGTTGTCCTTTTATGGCAATCCAAAAATAATATCAAACTAGAATTATCCAAAATACTTCTGTCCAAACTCACAGTCCAAAATTTATAAGGAAGGTAATCACAATGAAGATCCTTTTTGCTGCGTAATAACATGTGAACACCTTCATCATGTCTTCTTTTAAAACACAGCAACATCCTGAATTACCACAAAACCTTATTGATTACATTCATGGTCCCTTATTCCTTATGGAATACTATATATACTCTTTCTATCAAAAAATTTTGTAAACTCCAACAATGATGGAATATACAAATCATTAATCAGTTTCAAGGTAATCAAGAACATCCAATATAATTTATCCAAATCAATCATGTATTATTCCAAAATCACTACCTCGGTATCAGGACCATATTATGGTTTATCTTTCTCTTAACCATATATTTTCCAAAAATTTAAACTACTATTGAGTCACTTTTCTTGGTTCCACACAATCTCATGTCTTTAATGAAATAGTACTGAAGTACAATCCTTATATACTCCATAATTATTATAACTAGTACATTGTTGATACAACACTCAAATGACATAATTCTCTAATAAAAACATAAGAACTCTAATCATTCCTCCTCATCTGTGGTAGTATCATAACTTGATTATTATCAAATAGCATCATTTGGGGAATACTCTGTTGATTTGGACATCGGTTCGCGTAGTGTCTCAACTCCTTCCAGATGAATCATTGTTCATTTGAAACCTTTTTCTTACCCTTTCAGTCACATACTTGGTGTCCATTTTCTCCATACTTATAACGAACTCCCATTCCCTTCCGGAAAGTTCCAGGCCGTTTCTTCCCACAGTTATCACATATGGGAAAATTCTTCTTTTCCATCTTCCCTTTATCCATGTTTCTCTATTCCATCCTTTTTCTTCTCTTGCTTCCCTTCAAATCCATAGGACTCAGAGAATTATTTACTTATTTTATTAACACATGACACTATTTCTTCATATGTTTAGAATACATGAGAGACTATTTCCCTTCTAAATGTTGGCTTAATACTGTGAAAGATATAATCATTCTTACTCTTTGGATAATACATATTGTTGGAGTTCACATTCCTTCCACTGGGCGCCATTTCTATACAATAGCATAAACTAGGTCAGTTTATGAATTGCAATGAATAATTCCAAACTTGTAAAATATCTAACATATGTTGAATTTTTTATGGATATAATCTATAATAATAAAGATGTTTTCATTGAGGAATTATATACTCATAAACACTCCATAATTATTTTTAAAGAAAATTAGAATTATCCTAAGCATATCCCCCGGGAGTGTCGTAACCAATAGTGCAGCAAGGCCCATTGTCGTGCACCAGTTCCCATTCGAGTCTATCTAAAAGTGGTGTTTTCTAGTTTTACCCCTAGGTACATATGTGCCAGAGTTGCCTCTACCTACTTGTTTCCAGACAGGGATGAATTTCTTGGAAAACTAACAAAATCTCTACAATACCAAAATTCTTGGAAGTTCTTCTATACTAATCCGCAAATTCTATCTTAGGTCTATGTGCTCTAATCAGAGTTTATCTTAATCTAGCTTCCAAGGTTTGTACTAAACTTTCTCTGATACCAACTGTAACTCCCCGACCCCAGTTACCTATAGTCGGTGCATTATTACATAACATTGGCATGATCACAAAAGATCAAGTCTCGAAAGACTGATTGGTTTAGTAGCCTTGGAATCACTATATACATTCATAAAGTTTACATTCCATCATAAAATGAAAACTACAACAACATAGTCTCCATTGTCCACACTCATATCCCCTCATACTATCCCTGTAGTTCATTCATAAAATACTTCTTCACATCTGGGAAAAAATAAAACATAGAAAGGGGAGAGCTCAAATGCCCAGTAAGGATAACAATATAGCAGAAACTTTCATAAATAAGCACAAACATTTAAGGCAGTGTATAACTAAAACAAAAGCCTTTAAAACTTTAACTTCGGCATAATATGGCAGAAATAAAATGAAATAGTTCCATTTACTTATTCACATGTATATTCTACTAGTCGAATAATTACATGCAATATCAATAACCACTTTCATAATGATGGAATGAATAATGAGAGACTATCATAACCACATAGTCAAGGCCTTCTGCCAAGACTGCAAATAAGATTTTTCCAAGGCCCTCTTCCAAGACACTAGTTTGTCTCATGAGACCTACCGATTCATCAAGGAGCTATAGCAGGCTCCACCCGCCACTTATTAAGTCCAATGCATTCCTCATATGAACAGGTTTAAACATAACAAAACATTCGTATTAAAACTAGAATATGAAATGTCAATACTTTCTCCAAAAACCATGAATTGTGTAAAAATAACAAATCCATAGACAAACATATCACAAAACCTTCAATACAATATGGAAGTTTGGTATCATAATAAATCAACTTCAAATAAGCTTGAAATCCATCAATGGATGTTGACATAGATGAAATCAAAACTATTTGAGAGAAATATCTCTTTTTTTGAAATAATTTAAAAGTCACATAATTATAAAATAAAACATTTACTTTGAAAATATCCTTATAATATTTTAAGGTAAGCTTCGACTATTTTATAACGGCATAAAATAGCCTCACCCACCGTATAAGTTAAAAAAGGCATTCTTGCCTTAATTTTGTTGAAAAGGTTAAAAATGGCCTTGTTTGAAAAATGACAGAAATATTCCTTTATAAACATCTTATAAAAAGTCAAAAATGGTATAAATGACTTTACCCCATAGTCTGTAAAATATTAAGAATAATTTGAAATACATTTTTAAGAAACATGGATGTGGATGATAAAAAGGTCGTAGTAGATAATTACGTATAAACAACCTCAGATAATGAAGAGATTGTGAAACGAACCCTTACCTTGTACATTTCCTTGGTTGAGGGTAGGTTAACCTCCTATAAAATGGTAAAATAATTGTTATTAAATTATACAAGAATCATATACATTAATATGATATCATATATGATCTTTTAACATTGATTTGATAACAATATCTTAGTATTATCATCGTTTTGGGTGTTAATGAATTTGTTTTCATTTATATTCTTTGTTACGTAAGTTGTTTTTGTTGTGGATAGGTTGTATATTATTCGTATATAGAATGATATAAAGTCCTTAAACATTATTTTTAATCATCAAATAACACTTATACTTGAATGTATACAATGGGGAATGAATCTCATCGCGTTCTTGGAGACGGTAATCCGTACGTACGCACAAACGCTACTTCCATTTCATTTTTCATTTTAAAAGGAATAATAACAAATTTATACATAGGTATATTATTATTCTAGTATAATATAATATCTTATATGTGTTACTTAAGTTCGTTAACACCATCCTTTATACGTTCCATGTATGGTATGAACGAGTCAAATCACTTTGAGGGGGCGGTAGTCCGTACTTTCTGAAATGAAATTATCGTATATATATACAACATGAAACAAATAATGGTATGCTATAAAATGGAATTACATAAGATTATATATAAAATAAATATCATTAATATCATATTTAATTATAGTTCCATCATAATGTCCACCATGAGAGGCGGTAGGAGATAATTGAACTATCATCGTTTCGTGAGGCGTGTAGTTTTCATCCACAGAAACATTATGTTCTTCACACATTAGATAGAGTTGTGTGTAATTTTAGTTCGAATACTTTTAATAACAATATCCTAGTATATTTGGGAAACTTTTTTTGTTACAAAAGAAAAGAATAAGAAGAGTTTAGGGGTTGTAGAAGTAAAATAAAAGAAAAGAAGCTAAGAGAAATCGTTACCTTTAATTTGGGTATCTTTCGTTGGTTTGAACCAAAAAGGACTCTTAAAGTGCCTTATGCCTAAGTTAAGGATTATAGGAAGAGTATAGGTATATAGGTAGCTTAATTGGGTAGAGGTTGGACGATCCAAAAGGCTTGAGATGTGTGAGGAATTGGTTAGAAGTGGTGTCCTTTTATAAGGGGGAGGATGGGCTCTTTAGAAAAAACACAAAATATTATTTTATAATAAATTCATATTCGGTTTATAATGGCTCAAAACTAGATTATTTAATTTATAAGGTGGGTATGGGTCGAAAACCACTCAAACAATTGGTTTTAGACATGTTTGGGTCACTATTTTACCCTTATCTTTTAGATTAAACTCTTAGTTAAATAGTTTGTCATTTATCATGTCTCTTTGTATTTTTATATTCTATGGTTAATAAACTAACTATAATTTGCCAAGAGAACCCCAAGTGGTTCATTAATGACATACATATCATCATATAAGTCCTTTGGTCGAACCATATATTTTTAGGAATAGAATATCAATTAATAATATAATATTTGTTTTAAAAACTCTTTTATGTCAATTTTGACACTATTGGGTATTTTGTTTTTGATAATTTCATAACAGCATTATTACTTCAAACAAACTTTATTTAAAAAATATTAATATGTCATAGTAACCTATAAAATTAGTGCAATTCATAAAAATTCTCAAATTACATTTATTTTGATATTTATAATAGCAATTATTTTAATATTTTATTAATTAGGTAATTACTGCATCACTATTGTGTCATATATAAATTAAATTATTTAATGTATAAAAATTATAAATAAAATACAATTATGTAGGAAATCGTATTATCTTTCTAATTAATATTTATAATCGAATTTATCTTTTGTATAACCATATATTAAAAATGTTTTAGTTATTGAACTTTGATTTTATCTCTTTTAACTCTTCTTTGAATTAAATAATAATAAATGTCCTAATCTAATCCATGTGGACCTAAATAGTAATATTTGATTCCTAAGGTTGTTTTTGGTCGAGATACATTTGTCCAATAGAATTAGGACATGTTTTAAGGTAATAATAATATCATTTTACCCTCAATTACCTCATTTACATTTAACTATGGAAAATAAAAGTAAAACGTTACTATTCAACAAAAATTATTTTTGTCTTATTGAACCACATTTTACTCCTTGATATTATCCATGTCTCTCGGATTTTTGAAATTCCACCCACAGAAGTGTTAAAATTAAGTTTTATGTGAATTTGCAAATTCTCCTAGGAGGTGGGTAAAAGACGGTAAAAGTTCAATAAAATTTTTATATATCTAAAATTATTATTAACAGACTCAAATGAATTAAATTTAACTACTATAGATATTATGTATCTATTTTTACATAAAATAAATTTAAATAAAATAAATAATTATTTAAATAAAAAAACAGTTTTAAACTATAACTTTGTGTTTTCACTATTCATCAAAAATTACAAGTTTTCAGAAAAATACCAAAAATTTACCCTAAGATAATTTTGATATTCCAATTTTAATAATGAAGTATATTTTACAAAATTCAAAACATATAAGTTGCATTTATTAATTTAAAATTAATTCCCGCTCTCAAAACCAAAAGGCGTATTTTAAAAAAAATAATATCTACCAAAATTTTGACACTTGTTTATTTCCAATTTCAAAGTGAAAATACTTAAAATGACCATAATTGGATTAAATGGTAAAAATATAATCTATTTATACTTCCAACCCATTAAAATATATAATTTAACAATATAAATTATTTTGATTTAAAAAGTTGTTTTCAGTTAAAATATAGTATTTTTCACTATTCACCCAAATATGAAAGTTATCAGAAAAAACACCAAAACTTTGTTGAAACTAAATTCTTATGTCCCGATTCTAAAGAAGAAGTTTATTTTGTTAAATTTAATATATAAAAGTTTCAAATATTGGATTTAAAAAGGCTTCCCCTTTAAAAGGCGGTAAAATTGCATTTTTTTAAAAATACTTCTTTTATCTGAAAAAAAATGTATTTGTTCTTACATTATGACTAAGAAACTCATAATATGGATTCTAAAATTATAATAATTATATAAAGATCAAAATTCAGTTAATACTATTCATAACCGCTTTTGAACGGCTTGTTTGGTAAGTCATGGTGCGCTAGAACTCGTTGTTGCCTGTAGTGCAAGTTATTGAATTACTTTAAAGAAATATCATACTATGAAATCTTGGGGTGTTACACACCAAGTATTACATAAGTTTCCTTTAGAATTTCCAATCAATTATTAGCATGTGTGAATTTTAGAATCCTTTGTATGTATTCGAGGTTCTTCATTAATGGAGACATCCATATGTATTCGAGGTTCTCCATCCATGGTATCCTCTCATATACTATTTAGATATTCTTTTTACCATTTTAATGATGATACTGGTTTTTACGAAACTCAGTGGGGAACTCTATAAATTATTATAATCTAGGGAGATGAAGGTTTGTTTGGATGTTGGGATCGTACCCATAAATGGGATATCTAAGTATCCTTGGGAAAAAAAATTAGAGCCCTAATAGTTCGGTGCCACTTAATTCGACACATCATACCTTTTAAGGTCATGTGAAAAGGACATGGAAATATAGTTTAATTTCATGTTGTAAGGACATCATATAGAAAGGTTCTTAGTCAAAATTTGACATGAGACTTATGCTTGAGCATCCCAATGAACATGGAAAGAATATGGGATTCTATGTTGGATCAGACCCTGTTGGGAATATGTCCTTTGACGAACAATGTTGTTTTGAAGCATTGGGTTTGAACCTCATAGAGGCTTATTATGTATCCCATTTGGATGGGAATAAAATCTCGTGTAGTTCAATTGGTATCATAGGAGAGTACTATCCTTTGAGAGAAATGATTTTGGGATTACTTCATTAAAAGGATGCATTTATGATTTGGTGTTAAATTTGGGTATTACTCCTAAGGAGGATTCCCATTTTTAGATAAAATGAGATAGGGATCGAACTATAATAAGGCTTCCTACATATCCCAATTATGGTGGGAATCAGAGTTCTCATAGTTTAGGAGTTGAGGTGTTTTGTAAAAATATCGACGACATGAAAAATCGGTATGCCCCTGTGAGCCATTTTCTGTGTGAGAAACAAGAAGATGTCAAAGATTCAACCAAGGCACCCACTTTTCCTTCTTTGCTGGTGGAAGATGATGGTCCAATGGAAGTGATGATGGAAGACGGTGGGGTGACCTTGGAAGAGGACAATGCGACATGCCTTCCTGCGGTTCTTTTTACATAAAAAAAGTGTCCAATTTAAGGAATATGTGAAGGTGAAGGAAGTAGAGAGGAGTAATAATGAAACCTTCTACTTGAGAAGTTTTGGGATTACACTAGGATGGATGCCCTAAAATTGGTCTTGGTAGGTGAGGGAGACTTTTCATTTGTTCAAAATGAAATATAGGTCTTAAACGTACCTTCCCTTCCAGATATATGAGGGTCTGGGTTTTAAAGATGAGAAAGGGAGGACAGAACCTAAACCCTAATCCTCCAAACTAGGAAACTTCCAACACTATTCATGGGATAATGGTCCAGTGACTATGGATATACAAACCCACATGCACTCCCTGGATCATAACCCCATTGAAAAAAATGTGGGAATCCTCTGACTAGAGATATACAAACTCAAATAGGAGACACGCTTATTTGACTTTCCTAAAGGATTGATGTGTTAGGAGGTGTTGGTGGAGGTTTCAACATAATACATTTCAAGTAAGGGAACCAATGAATAAAATCCTTTCCATGAATGGTTTTTAAGAAGGATTTATGATAGTATTTTTAGACTGAAGGGATTAGTTGAATCAAACAAGGGCTCCTAAGTAATTATCAATTGAGAAGGTATGGGAATGAAAGTAGTCTTGGCTGAACTGATGTCAACGTAAGTAAAAAACAACTGAGATGCTAATACTTGGGTGAGACTTGACTCAAACCTTCAAAAGTATTCATAGGTATTACCAGAAGTGGGGCAGTCAAGTTCCTTCAAGAGGAATAGGTGGTGTGTAAGTGTTTCTGATTTAGGGAGGTTCGGAACTTTAGGCACGCAAGTGTTATAGATTTCAAACACTATAGGGACTTAATTCTTATCATCCTCATTCAACTCCTCTACTCCAGGTGTTAAAGAACAAACTTCATGGGTTCAGAAGACTTGGGAAAAGAACTAGGGTGACTACAGCAGCAATTAGGATTTAGGAAAATTAACCCGTACAAATGAAGGCCCCAAGGGTCTATTTATATAAAATTCGGAGACCCTGGGTGAATTGATATTGGGAACTCAAGTATGTTTCATTCCATAATTTTGGCACGCAAGTGTCTTGAATATCACCTATGATTTGACCTATCATGGCCTCCACTTTGAGGACTTATCCAAAATAACTACCTCATTCAACTTCAACAAAGTGGCACACATGTATTTGTGTCCAGGTACCTAGGGTGCCTATTTGGGGAATTATCCAAAATAACAACTCCATACCATAAGGGATGCACCCCCACACCCCTACTTCAGATCAATGTTGGGAAATGATCTGACCCTTTGTGCTACTTCCTACGCTACCGTCACTAACCCCTATGAAAAAATGTGGAGTCACACCATGAACATTTTAATCTCGGTTGAAGTAATTTTTCAAAAAAGTGCATGGAAGACATTTAATAGTGTCTACAAAAGCCCCCCCCCCCTAGAATTTTATACATTTGGAATGAAAATAATCTTGTTCTAAGGTAAAAGTAGGTCACTTTGATGCATTCCAACATCATTTGGTTAGATTTGGATCAATTTCCAGTTTGGAAGGATGCTATAAGTTTTTTCCTTATCCATGGTGCCTAGTGATCATAGTTTTATTTTACTAAGGTTACACAAAAAAACCCCACAATATTTGTATCTTTTGGATTTTTATTGATCAATATTTCTTAAACCATAAAAAATTATGTCTAGTAAGCTGAGACTCAACTTTTGACTAGAGTTCCCATTGCGGATTTTCAATCTAGTGATAACTATGCCTCTTGGTTATTAGTAGTTTAGAGTCATGAATGTTAATATAAAAAGTCTAGTGTTTAAGGTTGAATAGATTTGACCCTAAATTTTGAAATTAGATCCCAAAAAAGGCTCAGTGAATAGTAATTATACTAATGTTCTTTAAATACATACCAAGGGAATCTTGATTCATGATTTTTTGGTCACCAAATCTAAAACTTGTATAAATATAAAGAGGTTCCTTTCCATGAACTAGGTTACCATTATTTGATGAACCTAAAATGGGGGATGTATTATGCAGGACCAAATAGGGCATATGCAGCATAGAAAAACATGGTATCTTTTGACTAAATGACATATTGTGAAGGAAACTTTTATGAAAGGACACCTTGGGGAACATACTATATAGTCAGGAAAAATAGATCTTAGAAATTTAACATTTTATTGTTGATATAAAATGTAAAATAAGATTTGGGTGACTAAAGACCACATTTAGGGGATTTACTAAAGAATGTAATTTTATAAATAAAGGGTATCTATGGTGAAATATGTCCTGAATAGAAAAACCACCTCTACAAAAATTTGGTGTATAAGGAATGGTTAAAAACTTTTAGAAAGGGGGTTTCTGATATCAAGCTATGCAGTTTTAAAGTCATGTAGTGTGGACATTTCACTATGTTGTTTTAAGTCATGAAATGAGGACATTGTACTATCCAGTTTTATGTCTTGCAGTGAGGAAATTGTACTGTGCAGTTTTAAATCATGCAGTGAGGACATTAAGTGGCTTTAATTTAAGGTCTTTATCTTTGACCAAAGGATTGAGACCCTCCAATTTCATGATGATTTCATTGGAAACTTACTACCATGTTCAAGTATGGAATTCGTATAATTGTAAACTGGGTTTTAGGAATTTATGTTATTGAAGAATGATATGGGAAAATGGATAAACGCATTAGAGGAAGTCTTTCTTAAGAATGAAGTTACCATTATTTAAAGAACCCATTTTGGGGGTTGTATTATATAGTGTCTAATAGGTCATATTCTCCACAACCAAATAGTGGAATCTTTTGACTGATAGTCCCATTATATAGGCGTATTATGCAAGGCCACCTAGGAGAACATACTTAATTATCTGGTAAAAGAGCACTATAAAATTTGAAAATCTATTTTTATAAGATGAAGAATGTTTATGGAGATTCATATTTTCCACAACACAGAGTTCAGTTTATGGGGAAAGTTATCTGAATAAGGAAATAGTATTTCTAGTCATGATTTCCAAAGAATTGGAGGAATATGATTTCTATGAAGGTCTGAACAAAACATAGGAAGTATGATGTCTGTAGTTTTATCTCATATGAATAGAACAAAAATGGAAATAGTAGATGATACGTGGTCAAATAATCTAAGGTTATTTCATATTTCTTTGAACACATGGAGAGAGAAATGTGTAAACCATGGTCTTGGAGACTTTCAGAATAAGAGAAAGGTAATAGGACAAATATAAAATGATGAATACTTTAATATACAAATTCTTGCCTATTATCATCAATGTTTAATGGTAAAAATACAATTGAAACAAGAATGAAATTACCATTATTTGAAAAACCCGTTATGGGGGTTTTATTATATAGGGACAACTAAGGAATATGCTACATAGAAAAATAGTGGTATCTTTTTACAAACAGATCCATTATTTTGGAAATTTATACAAGGCCACATAGGGGCACAAACTTCATAGTCAGGAAAAAGAGTTCTCACATATCAGAAACTCTACCCCCAAAAATCATAAGAAATATTATGAGGATTTGAAAATATTCAATATTAAGAGTGTGAAACATGAAAGGGGTAATTATCAATGCATAAGAGAAATATTTGAATCAATATTGTCCATGAGATTGTAATCTATTACATAGATCTGAATCATATGTAAAATGGGAAAAAAATTTATTTACATGGTGGGATCTCTAAGGAGAGGACCCAAAATAAAGACTCCCACAAAGATTGTTAATTATATATAGAAGAGATGTAAAAAATTTATCTCATGGCTGGGATTGGGAACTAAGGCCTATTTTTTACTACGTATCTCAAAGGGATTAGAATGAATCCTTACATAGTAATTTGGGTGATTTTCATTTCAATTTCATGCGGTAATGACATTATGATGTGCAGTTTAGAGTCATGCAATGAGGACATGAAGTGATTCTAACGTAAAAAGGAATATTATGGCTGGACCAGAGGATTCACCTTGGGTGTCACTACGTATCTCATATGGATGAGATTCAATCCACACATAGTTCTTTGAAACATTCCCTACAAGGATTTGATTCATACACACATGGAATAATGGGGTGGTGGGGTTTCATGGTTGGGCCAAAGATTGGAGATCTAGGCATCTCTATGTTTCTCAAATGGATGAGAATCATGCCAAACATAGTTCTTGAAACAATAATTTCCTACACTAATTGAGTTGGTATGGGAGATGAGAGATTTTAACACATTTCTGATGAACTATTAAAATTAAGTCACAAAATGGTATGAATATCAAACCATGTATTGTAAAAGAGTACTCTGTATAGATCTGATTCATATACCAGAAGAGGAAATGGAAATAAATTTCTTTGTGGTTACGGTTGGGACTAATATTGGAGATCTAGTTGTCTCTATATATCCCATTTAAAATAATAATCAAGACGTATATAGTTCAAAAAATGAGGTCTCTATATATATTCGATTCAAACATAGGGTGAAATTGAACTCATGTGCCACTAAGGAGTAGAAATGATGTAAGTGATGCTTGCACATTGAATCTCTTAATTTAAAATAAATAATGACTTAATTGTATTGTTTAATGTCATGTAATGTGAAAAAATGATGTCATTTAGTTTAACATTATGTGACAAGGACAAAGTTGTTATGCATTTTATCATCGTACAACATGGATGCTTATGGTTGTTGTGTAGTTTAATGTCTTACAACTAGGACTCTGTGTTGTGTTGTTTAGAGTGATGCAGTGAGGATATATGATGTGAAATTACCAAAATTAATTATTCAAGAATCTTTAGTTGGTTAGTTTTATAATAATTTCTCAATCCATTAATATTAGGTAATAATCTCTATTAGAGTAGACCTTAGGTATAGAGTAAGGTCCTTCCTACATTGGATCAGGTTTTGGAGGCATCTTTCCCAGTATCATTCGAGTCTTGAGAACCAATACCAATTCTCCTTGAAGAAATGAGCAGAGGAGAACTTTATTGTTAAAATCTCATGTTATTTAGTTCTAACAGACTTCTAAATGATGCAAAGTATGCAATCACATTTTGTCTAATCATTCTAGCTCAAAAAATCATTTCCGAGACTTTTTCATTTGTAGATAACTAATTACATATTTCATCTTGGAGTGAGGGAAATTGAATTTAAAATGAAAAAATTGTTCATGTGTCATACACCAATGAATATGGAGTTTTCTGAGTGGAAGTATGGGTAATAGTCCGATAAGCCCATAATGAATGCAAAAGTTTATCAGGCCAAGATTTCTTGCCTTTTTCTTCCATCTTATAGATTATATTTTATATAGTTTTGTTGAAAGCCTCGATCTTCCCATTGTCCACTCCATGATAGTGAGATGAATGTTTGTATTTGATATTGTGCTCATGATATAACCTATTTACCTCAACATAATAGAAATTGGTTCCTTTTTCAATTAGTATAGTATGAGGGACACCAAATCTGGTGATAATATTAGACTTGAAAAAGATAACAATGCTTTTAGCTCTAAATTCATTGAGGGGTATTGACTCTTCCCATTTGGAGAAAAATTCTGCAGTAGTAAGAATATACTTTAACTACTTAGCCATATCTAGAGGATAATGTCCTACTACATCCATTCCCTATGTACAAAATGTCCAGGAGTATTTAGCAGTATGTATCCATTCAGGGAGTTGATGAATGAAGTTAGCATGCACATGGAAGGGATGACATTTCTTGGTGAAATATGTGTAATCCTATATCAAAGAAGGCCATAAGTTTCCAAGCCTTCAGATTTGATCAGAAATCCTATACCTAGACTAGTGAGCACCCCAATCTCTTCCATGTACTTCTTTCATGATAGCTGCAGTTTCTTCTCCATCAGTACACATGAAGATAACTCCATTGAAGCTTCATTTGTAATGGATCTTATAGTGATATGGACTATCATAAAGCATAAAATTGGCTAATCATCACCAGATTTGTTCTTTTTCATATATATCGGGTAGAGGTTATCTATTTTGAAGGTATTATATGATGGGTGGCATCCATCCCACAGTATGTCCATACGGATTGGAAATAAGGATAATTTCATTAATTTCCTCCATTATATTTTTAATGAAAGGTGAAATCACATGACAATGGGAAATAATGATGATCGTCTCATCCCAACTTGGATCTTCCAGGGCTGTTGCTACATTTTCCAGTGCATCAGCATGGGAATTTTGTGATCGTGGGACATAAGGCAATGTTAGATCTGAGGGAAATTCATCCATTAACACTATTAAAAAATAAAAAAATTGATTAACTCTTTTTTCAAATAGAATATTCCCCATTTATCTATTTGATTACCAACTCAGAATCACATTTTACTTTAATGTGGTTCACTTGTACCTAGAGTTCCAATTCATGGCATGCAATGATATCCTGATATTCAACCTCATTGTGGGTACCGCATTTTGATAACATTAAGGAATATGGAAAAACTGCCTTTTCTAGGGAGATATGTACAGTTCCTAACCCCTTAGAGTTTTCCACACTTTTTCCCATTTTACTTCTAGAAGAAAAATCAATGTAGATTTCCCATGTTTGGGGATTATCATCAATAAATAATATCTCTTCAGCAGGAAGTTCAATATTCCATAATTTATGTTCTACAGATGGGTTTTTAGTAAGGAAATCTTCCCAAACATGGCATTTTATTTCATTTTTAGGTACAAAAAATGGATATTGAACTATTGAAAAAAAACTACCCACCATGCCAGACATCCTGTATGCATAGGATGACTTAGGATAATTTTGGGAGAGTTATTGTGAGATACCAATTGGATCTCATGATGTTGTAGGTAGTGCCCAAATTTTGGAACTACAAAGATTAATGCCAAAAATCACTTCTCAATAATTGAATATCAAGTCTCTATGTCATGCATAGTTCTACTGAGATAGTAAAGACTATTTTCAATCCAATTATCATTCTTTTTGGAATGTAAGGCACCAAGTGATAACACTAAAAATGTCACATACAGAATAAGTGAATTTGATTCAACATGTGGAATTAATACTGGTGGACTCAAGATATATTTCTTGACGATATCAAATGCCTCTTGGCAGTCTGCAGTCAATTGATAGGTAACTCTCTATTCATTAATCTAGCAAAGGGTAAACACTTTCTTTCTAAATTGGCGATAAAGCACCGAATATAGGCCATGCATCCTTTAATTCCTCTTAATTATTCCAAATTCTAAGGTGGTGACATGCCAAGTATTTCTTCTTTCATCAAAATTTTAACTTTGATGCCACGATGGTGTATAAAGAAGCTGAGGAGTTTTCTTGAGGTTACCCCGAGAGCACATTTTAAGTGATTTATCATTAAATTATATTTCTGAAGTTTATTGAATATTCTATCGAAATCAGTTAGATGATCATAACATTGTCTAGATATAACGACCAGGTCATCCACATAACATTTGAAAAAATTTCCTAAGAAGGGTTTGAAGATATGGTGTATGGTACGTTGATACGTTGCACCTGTATTCTTTAAGCCAAAGGGAATTACCTGATTTAAAAACACACCATTAGGGGCTCTAAATTATATATAATCTTCATCCTTTGGGGCCATTTGGATTTGATTATACCCAGATTATTCATCCATGAAGTAAATAGCTTCATAGACAGTTTTTTCATCAATAAAAATATATGTGATCAGAACCAAAAATTATTTTTGGTACAATACCGATTAACATCTCTATAATAAATGAAAGTTCTAATTTTTCCCATTCTTCTTTTTCATTGGGAAAATTTTGGAAAACCATTTGGGATATTTTTCAACCTTGAAATAGTTATCCTTAATAAGCTTGTCATCTTTAGCTTCAATTTTAGTAGCATGATTTGGGTGAGTTCATCTTGCTTCCATCCTAAATCCTCAATGCTCTTCTAGAAAACCCAAGTGATGAGTGGATACATTGGGATTAAGACATAAAATTTCTATATATTTCCAAGATAATATATCTCAATGTATATTTAGAAATTAATTATACATCTCCTACTTTTCAGAAGTCATGGCTGAACTAATTAGAGTGGATTGTGGTTCTTATTTTGTACCTAAATTTATTTCTCTATGCTCATCCATGGTTGTATAGACATATTCCTAAAATAATATAGGATCATACCTAATATTTTCTTCTTCTTCTTCCTTATGTGTCACTTCTTCTATCACTACTTTCATAGTAAGTGACGAAGCAAAACATTAAGATCTTGAGGAGGAATAAGTATTTGAACATCCCTAAAAGAGGCAACCATTTCTGGCCCTACTAATGATGAAGGGTCTTCCGGAAGTATTTAAAAAGATATTATGGGTTGGGAATCAACAACATTGTCTTATTATAGTATTACAACAATAATTTCTGGCTTTATTGATAAATCACAGACTTTCTGAAGTTTGGTGGATGAAAGGAAGATGTATCCATTTAAGCTTTCACCACTGCTGTAAAGACTCGTAAAATTCAAGGAAAACGTTTTTCTTAATTTTCATTGAGATTTTACAAGAACGCAGTTTCAGACGGTACTTGATTCTGAGGCCCAGTGAGCCCGGAATTTCTATCCAAAGTTTAGCTCGAGTACGTTCAGTGAACGAACGAGCAGGAATTCCTATCTTATAAATCGGTGCTCGGAATAAAATTCTGAGGGCACCGATGGAACCGCAGCGCCGGTAATTTCTTAAGAACGCTTAATCCGGAGTTTCATTCACACGAGAGAAGTTGATAAAAATTGTGGAAATTAAAAATAAAAATTTAACAACAATTTTTATTTTTACTCTAAGTGTTTAATCCTTTGGATGGAAGTTGGGTAACTACCCAACCTCCCTTGGGAGGTTATGAGGGTGGTGGGGCCCACACTAACCCCACCCCTTCATATCCTCTAACCCCCTCAACTCACCATTAATATTGTTAACTTAAGTTAACAACTTATCACATTAATGTAGTGAGTTTTATGTGAGCTTTTGAAATTCAAACTCTTGAATTTCAAAAGCCTTGATGTGTTAATAAAATAAGTTGAGAACTTATTTTATTGGGTTGGTGTTTAGTTGTTTGAGAACCTTTGGAGAAAAAGCTAAGGAATTATTGAGTTCTTCATTCTGTTTGACGAAGAATGCGAAGAACGAACGATCTCCGACGTGGAGCACCGAGCCCTCGAAGACCGTCTTCTGCGACATCGACCCGCGACGCGACGGCTTCTTCCACGACGTTTTTCTTCCGCGACGTCTCTTTTCACGACGGTTTTCCATGACGAAATCTCCATCAACGTCTTCGAATCCTCGCTTTGCGACGCCGACGTTCGTCATCTCTTTTATCAAGGTAGGGGATTATTTAATTATTTTCGTTCGTGATTTCTAGTTTGTCGTTCTTCGTAGTTATACGACCAAATGATATCGGTTAACGAGAGGGGGCTGGACCGCACAAACACGGCCGACCCTCCTCTTTTATCCTTGTTTGATTCTTTGTGGTTGGGACGGAATGGTGTGGTGTCGTCGCACCACACGGGATCATACGACAAGTAATGTGCGGCGCCGTCGCACAGCGCAGTGAAATTAAACAAGGACGCGATGATGTCGCGCCGTGTCGAAGAAAACCGAAGACACCACGGCCGGAGCGGGGCCGCGGTGGAAGGGCATGGTGTCGTTGCACCGCGCCAGACGAACCAAGTCACGGCCGGTTCCGGGCCGCGGCGGAGCAGGGTGACCGGCGGCCGGTTCCGGGCTGTCGGTGTCGGCGAGGGAGGATGGACCGGCCGCACCGGTCCTTATTGGGAGAACCGGCCGGCCGGACAAAGGGAAGCCTGGGGAATTAATTCCCCCGGCCGGCTAGCACAAAACGGCCCCCTTAATTGGGGGTCCGCCATTACACCAGTGGGGCAGGAGCCCCCCCACCCCCCCTGCCAAACGGCTTCGTCGTTGGCCGAGATGGCCAGCGTGCTGGGCACGCTGTGACCAGGCCGGGCCGGGCCGGGCCGACCGGGGGGTCTCGGGCCGGGTCGGTCCGGGCCCGAAACCCCCGTTTTCGGACCATCTTTGGTCTTTTGCCCATAAATTGGGCTATAGACCACCCATCGATGCACCGTCAGTTGTGATGCGATCGTTGAATCGAGACGGTCGTTTCGGTATATCGCACTCAAGGTTTCGGAATACTTTGAGTTCGGCCAGGTTGGTTCATACACGAAACCAATCGGGCCCTCGGAGCGGAAACACTCATATCTTAAGCTTCGGACGTCTGAATGACGTGTCGTCGACTTTGTTGGTTTCCTCTAAGTGAGATGGATCTTTTGGCTTACTCCGCCCAAGGTTTGGTCATAGGTGGAGTACGGTCGGGTTGGTTTTTCCTTAAAAACCAACCTGGCCCTTGGGACGAAAAAGCCAATAACTCTCAGACCAAGCGTCTGATTGATGCGCCGTCTACGACGTTGAGTTCCTGTTGACGATATAGAACTTTTGGATACATCAACTCTGGAATATGTGTCAGTTGATGTATCAGCCTCTCGGCTCGTGGAGCGGACCCTCCCGAACGAGCTTGCTGTGTGCGGGAACCCTAGAGCTGGCTGCGACTGCTACTGTGACTGCGACGACGACTGTGCAGAGATCCTCAGTGGATTCGATGACGACGACTACAACACTCAGCGATCCTGTGTGGATCAGTGCTATCGATCCTGTGTGGTTCCGATCCTGTGTGGGTCAGCGCTCAGCGGTTCTGTGTGAGCCAGCGCCTACAGATCCTGTGTGGGTCTGATCCTGTGTGGGTCATTGCGGGGGTTAGTACCTATCGATCCTTTGTGGGTCCGACGACTTAGATGGATCATTGATCATCTATATCGTCTTTCGAAAAAGTATACCTGTGTGAGTTGAATCCTGTTTGCTTTCCTATGTGGATTGTGTTGTGCTATCCTATGTGGATTATGTTTTTCTTTCCTGTGTGGAATACATATGCTTTCCTGTGTGGACTGGGTTGTACTTGGGCTCAGAGGTTGAAGCGTATTGGAATTGACGACTTAGGTATATGTATGGGCATATACCTAAGTAGTGTCGGTTGTTACTTCGTGATTGTATCGTTCCTTTTTGGTTTATCCTTTGTGGATTTTGGGAGACCTTCGGGGGTCTCGGGGTCCCTACTGAGTAGCTTATACTCACCCTTGCATGGGCTATGCCCGCACTACTTTGTGTTGGTTGCAGACGACGGACAACGCTGATCGTGGTGGAGGCTTGCGGAGGAGGACGGTACCATGAGGTGGACCACTGGGTGGGATGTACTCGGAGTGGTAGGTTGGACCCGAGGAGAAGTGGAGGCTTTCTGTACCCACCTCTCATGTGGGATTCCCAGTGGACAGCTTATCGTTGCGGCTTTACCTTTCAATTGTTGTTTTCCCTTTCGAGTTGTACTTTAATTTCAGTTTAGGTTTGTATACTAGCCCACTTACTTTTCTGCACTTACTCTTGTACCAGCTTTTACTTAGTATTTACTTCTACTTCTTGTTTACTCTGTGGTGTTAGTTTACTTTACAAAGGCAATGCCTTCCCTTTTTACTAGGATTTACGCCTTGGTGCTAGTCGCCAACCCCTGGCCTATGGAAGGCGGGCTTGGGGTAGTCACGAAACGGGCCCCGAGGACGGGTCGTGACAAATTGGTATTAGAGGAGTTCAGTTCTACCGCAGAACTTTGGACTCTGATCTTTTTCTATGTGAAGAAATAGTGTTTAGCGTATTGGGTGTGGTTATCAGTCCAGGGAGTCCAGTGTTGGTGCGGCGGCTGACGTATCCGTACACCAGGACCCTGACTTCTGATTTCCGACTTAATGCACGAAAACATTGATTGCATGTGTGTTTCAAGGTTTCTTTGTGATTACTTTGTATCAGCTCACCAGGTATACTGTTCTGACCATGGCGCACCTATTTCCTTTTCAGGACGGCCCCACGACGGTAGTCAGCTATGGTTCCGAGAGTCGAGCGTGATGACAGCCCACCGAGCGACGAGGTCTCGGTGCAGGTACCTTTGTCAGCAGTGGCACCGGCGGTAGCTCTACCCACTGAGTCACTGATGCTTCTAGCACCAGCCACTGATGATGCACGTCGCCTCAGTGTACTGCATGAGTTCCAGCGCCAGCGACCGCCCAGGTTCCGTGGGGAGACAGACCCCCAGGCAGCCGAGGACTGGCTGGAGGCAGTGGTGAGAGTTTTCAGGTTAGTGAGGACACCAGTAGACCTCATGTTGATCCTCGCAACGAGCCTACTGCACGCAGCAGTAGGCAGATGGTGGAGCTTGATGCTCCAGGTGCACGATGAGGCGTCTCTTCTCTGGACGGACTTTGAGAGGCTCTTCTGCTCGGAGTTCGTCCCAGCCACCCTTCGTGCGGTGTGCATCCAGGAGCTACTTCAGCTGCGGTAGGGCAGCATGACGGTCGCCCAGTACTCGGCGAGATTTACCGATCTCTCGCGCTACTCGACAGACATGGTACGGGACCCATTCTTCCGGGCCCGAACCTTTGAGTAGGGATTGAGACACGAGATCAGGGCATCGCTGATCTCCCTCAGCATTCCGACTCAGACAGAAGTACTGGAGCGAGCCCTTTTGATCGAGAGCTTTCTTGCTAAGTCTACACCAGCGCCGAGACCTACCGCAGGGCGACACGTGGCGGAGTCTTCTGCAGTCGGTAGTAGACAAATGTCGCAGAGGTCCAAGCGGGCCAGGCCAACGGGTGGACGACCACAGGATACTGGCTCAGAGGTGCGGGGCACATGCAGTAGAACCAGTCTTATGAGTGGAAGACAGTGCTATGCATGTGGCGGGTAGGGCCACATGGCTCGTGACTGCCCGACCCGCCATGCAGAGGAGCAGCAGACGGTTGAGGAACCACCTAGGCAGAGGCAGAGGTTCGACCATGGCGGTCCGTAGGGAGCAGGTGGATGAGGCAGAGGAGCTGGCCGAGCAGCAGGTGGTGGGTGACTCTTTGAGGCTCCACCACCACCACCACCAGGAGGCCCACCCCAACCTCAGGGGAGAGCACAGCTTCAGGCAGCTGAAGCCTACGATCATGGAGCTCCAGAAGTGGGTGGAAAAGTGTGGGACTAGCTCCATGCATAGAGGCCCTTGACCATAATGCCTCTGGCTTCTTTGTTTGTGTTGCCTTGTGTCCTTGTACTTTGAGTTGAAGTAATAAAAGACGCTTGCAATAGTGACATTTGCTTTCTTGTCTTTTGTTTGTTAATACTAAGAGGTTCTGGTTAAAAAACTGTTGGCTTGACCCTCACTTGCGAGATTCTTACTGGAGGAGACCCAGTGACCACACACTGATGTCGACAGTGTGACTCAACCCTTGGAGACGAGAGTAACGGTTGGATCTCTTGGTAGCCGTGTCGAGGCCTTACGACGTCATCCATGCCATGAATTAACTAATCATGACGGAATTGACTGTATTAGGAAAGGGACGTGGTTCATCAGGGGATGAGACCGGATTTTCCTTTTCGGCAAAGGAGAAATCATTGCAGCTTTTCAGAACGTTGAGGAGGAAGGAAAAACCCTTCGTGTGGTCAGACAGATGTCAGCAGAGCTTCCAGGAGCTGAGACAGAGTTTGACCAGTGCCCCTAGAGGCGTGGATAGAGATGGAGTATCCTTCCTTCAGTCTCTCATAGTCACCCCTCCACTACTGCAGTGGGTCAGAGAGGCACAGCGTGGGGACACTAACTGTGAGACGCGGCGTGCACAGATATCCTCAGGACAGGCACCTGATGGTTTCTCCTTTGGAGTAGAGCACAAATTCCTTTTTAGAGGATGTACCTTGGTACCGGTTTCTTTACGGGAGGAGGTTCTGAGAGAGTTTCCCTTTGGTGGTACATCCTGGAGTGGTGAAGATAGACCAGGATATCAGATGATAGCACTGGTGGTCGGGCATGAAGAAGGCTGTGGTGGAGTTCGTTTCTCGATGCCTCATCTGCCAGCAGGTGGAGGCTGAGCACCAGGTACCAACAGGCTTGGTACAGCCCTTAGAGGTCCCGGAGTGGAAGTGGTATGGGATATCTATTGACTTCGTGACTGGACTTCCACGCACTTCCAGGGGTCACTACTCCATCTGGGTGATTGTCGACCGACTCACCAAGTCGGCGCACTTTCTACCCATCAGAGAGCAGGGCTCAGTGGAGAGCATGGGACGACTTTACGTTCAGGAGATTGTACGGCTTCACGGTGTGCCATCATCTATCGTCTCCGATCGAGATGCTCACTTTACTTCCCAGCTTTGGAAGGGGTTGCAGGAGGCGTTCGGGACGCAGCTACGTCTGAGCATAGCCTTTCACCCTCAGACGGATGGTCAGACGTAGAGGACTATTCAGACTCTCGAGGACATGCTCCGCGCATGTGTCCTCGACTTTGGTCGCAGCTGGGAGGACCACCTACCCTTGGTGGAGTTCGCGTACAACAACAGCTACCACTCTACCATCGGGATGGCACCATACGAGGCGTTGTACGGCCGACCTTGTAGATCTCCTTTGTGCTGGACAGACCCTGGGAATCAGCACTTGTGGGACCGGAGATGGTCCAGGCCATGACAGAGAAGGTCCAGGTCATCCAGGAGCGGATGAGGACAGCTCAGAGCCGGTAGAATTCATATGCTGACAGGAGGTGGAGGCCACTAGAGTTCGAAGATGGCGACCACGTCTTCTTGCGTGTCTCACCTCGACGTGGATTACAGAGATTTGGATGAGGCGAAAAGTTGTCTCCACGCTTCATCGGACCGTTCCAGATCATCAGCATGATTGGCGAGGTGGCTTATCGTCTCACTCTTCCACCTCAGTTGCATCGGGTGCATGACATTTTCCACGTGTCTCAGCTGAGGAGATATGTGCACGACCCGACGCATATCATTGAACATGGGGAGTTTGACGTCGATGATGGGGCGACTTTTGCGGAGGTCCCAGTGGAGATCGAGGATCGATAGGAGCAGGTCCTACGTGGACGGTCGATTCCTCTAGTGCGCATCAGATAACAGCACGAGAACCTCCAGGAGAGCACTTGGGAGCAGAAGGCTCAAATGCGTGCTCAGTACCCACATTTGCTTCCCTAGTTTTCGATGTATCTTTATGGGGACGTAAAGTCCTGAGGTGGGAGTAATGTCAAGACCCGTAAAATTTAAGGAAATTTTTTTTCTTAATTTTCTTTGGGATTTTACAAGAACGCAGTTTTAGACGGCACTTGATTCCGAGGCCCGGTGTGCCCGGAATTTCTATCCGAATTTTAGATCGAGTACGTTTAGTGAACGAACAAGAGGGAATTCCTATCTTATGAACTGGTGCTCGGAATCGAATTCTGAGGGCACTGATGGAACCGCAGCGCCGGTAATTTGTTAGGAACGCTTAATCCGGAGTTGCGTTTACACAAGAGAAGTTGATAAAAATTGTGGAAGTTAAAAATAAAAATTTAACAACAATTTTTATTTTTACTCTAAGTGTTTAATCCTTTGGATGGAAGTTGGGTTACTACCCAACCTCACTTGGGAGGTTATGAGGGTGGTGGGGCCCACACGAACTCCACCCCTTCATATCCTCTAACCCCCTCAACTCACCATTAATATTGTTAACTTAAGTTAATAACTTATCACATTAATGTAGTGAGTTTAATGTGAGCTTTTGAAATTCAAACTCTTGAATTTCAAAAGCCTTGATGTGTTAATAAAATAATTTGAGAACTTATTTTATTGGTTTGGTGTTTAGTTGTTTGAGAACCTTCGGAGAAAAATCTAAGGAATTCTTGAGTTCTTCATTCTCTTTGACGAAGAACGCGAAGAATGAACGATCTCCGACGTGGAGCGCTGAGCCCTCGGAGACTGTCTTCAGCGACACCGACCTATGACGCGACGTCTTCTTCCATGACGTTTTTCTTCCACGACGTCTCTTTTCGTGATGGGTTTCCGTGACGAAATCTCCGTCAACGTCTTCGAATCCTCACTTTGCGACGCCGACGTTCGTCATCTCTTTTATCAAGGTAGGGGATTATTTAATTATTTTCGTTCATGATTTCTAGTTTCTCGTTCTTCGTAGTTATACGACCAAATGATATCGGTTAACGAGAGGGGTCGGACCGCACAAACACGGCCGACCCTCCTCCTTTATCCTTGTTTGATTCTTTGTGGTTGGGACGGAATGGCGCAGTGTCGTCGTACCACGCGGGATCATACGACAAGTAATGCGTGGAGCTGTCGTGCGGCGCCGTGAAATTAAACAAGGATGCAACGTCATCGTGCCGTGTCGAAGAAAACTGAAGACACCGCGGCCGGAGCGGGACCGCGGAGGAAGGGCGCGGTGTCGTCGCACCGCGCCGGATGAACCAAGCCGCGGCTGGTTCCGGGCCGCAGCGGAGCAGGGTGACCGGCGGCCGGTTCCGGGACGCCGGTGTCGGCGAGGGAGGAAGGACCGGCCATCGCCGGTCCTTTTTGGCAGAACCGGCTGGCCGGTGTGGGCCGGCCGGACAAAGGGAAGCCGGGGGAATTAATTCCCCCGGCCGGCAGCACAAAACGGCCCCCTTAATTATGGGGTCGCCGTTACACCAGGGGGGAAGGCGCCCCCCCCCCCCCCCTTCCCTTGCCAAACGGCTCGGCTGTTGGTCGGGCCGCACCGTGCCGGGCCGAGCCGCGCCCAGCCGGGTCGGGCCGCGCCGGTCCGGGCCGACCGGGGGGTCTCAGGCCGGGTCGGTCCGGGCCCGAAACCCCCGTTTTCGTACTGTCTTCAGTCTTTTGCCCATAACATGGGCTATGGACCTCCGATCGATGCAACGTCAGTTGTGATGTGATCTTTGAATCGAGACGGTCGTTTCAGTATATCGCAATCAAGGTTTCAGAATACTTTGAGTTCGGCCGGGTTGGTTCGTACACGAAACCAACCGGGCCCTCGGAGCGGAAACGCTCATATCTTAAGCTCCGGACGTCCGAATGACGTGCTGTCGACTTTGTTGGTTTCCTCTTAGTGAGACGGATCTTTTGGCTTAATCCGCCCAAGGTTTGGACACAGATGGAGTACGGTCGGGTTGGTTTTGCCTTAAAAACCAACCGGGCCCCTGGGACGAAAAAGCCAATAACTCTCAGACCGGGCGTCCGATTGACGTGCCGTCTGTGATGTTGAGTTCCTGTTGACGATACGGAACTTTTGGATACCTCAACGCTGGACTATGTGTCAGTTGATGTATCAGCCTCTCGTCTCGTGGAGCGGACCCTCCCGAATGAGCTTGCTGTGTGCGGGAACCCTAGAGCTGGCTGCGACTGCTACTGTGACTGCGACGACGACTGTGCAGAGATCCTCAGTGGATTCGACGACGACGACTACATCACTCCGTGATCTTGTGTGGATCAGTGCTATCGATCCTGTGTGGGTCAGCACTCAGCGGTTCTGTGTGAGCCAGCGCCTATAGATCCTGTGTGGGTCCGATCCTGTGTGGGTCATTGTGGGGGTTAGTACCTATCGATCCTTTGTGGGTCCGACGACTTAGATGGATCAGTGATCATCTCTATCGTCTTTCGAAGAAGTATACCTGTGTGAGCTGAATCCTATTTTCTTTCCTATGTGGATTGTGTTGTGTTATCCTATGTGGATTACGTTTTGTTTTCCTGTGTGGAATACGTATTCTTTCTTGTGTGGACTGGGTTGTACTTGGGCTCAGTGGTTGGAGCATATTGGAATTGATGACTTAGGTATATGTATGGGCATATACCTAAGCAGTGTCTGTTGTTACTTCGTGATTGTATCTTTCCTTTGTGGTTTATCCTTTGTTGATTTTGGGAGACCTTCGGGGGTCTTGGGGTCCCTACTGAGTAGCTTATACTCACCCCTGCATGGGTTATGCCTGCACTACGTTGTGTTGGTTGCAGACGACGGACAGCGCTGATCGTGGTGGAGGCTTGCGGAGCAGGACGGTACCTGGAGGTGGACCACTGGGCGGGATGTACTCGGAGCGGTAGGCTGGACCCGAGGAGCAGTGGAGGCTTTCTGTACCCACCCTTCAGGTGGGATTCCCAGTGGACATCTCGTCGTTGCGGCTTTACCTTTCAGTTGCTGTTTTCCCTTTCGAGTTGTACTTTACTTTCAGTTTGGGTTTGTATACTAGCCCACTTACTTTTCCGCACTTACTCTTATACCAGCTTTTACTTAGTGTTTACTTCTACTGCTTGTTTACTTTGTGGTGTTAGTTTACTTTACAAATGCAATGCCTTCCCTTTTTACCGGGATTTACTCCTTGGTGCTAGTCGCCAGCCCCTGGCCTATGGAAGGAGGGCTTGGGGTAGTCACGGCACGGGCCCCGAGGACGGGTCGTGACAACTGCTTAGTAAATAAACAATTTCTCGCATGATTTTAGGTTAAATATCAGAAATTGAACTTATTGAATTCATTGGATGAGTGCTTGGATTCGGGTCTATCCTTTCAATTTTATTTATATACAACACATATTCTATACTCAATTTTTTGAATGGGTTAGTTGGGTTATTTTCTAGACCATTTGGATCATTGATTCTGGTTATCTCTTTTTTCATGGACCTCGTTCCATTTGTTCTATAGAATTTGGATTCAATAAACTAATATTAACTTGTTTTCAATCGATCCTTTTTCCCCGTATAATGTCCCAATTTTACCACTGAAACAATACTTGAGACATTGGTGGTATAACGAAGGATTGGATGGATGTTGATGTAGCCAAGGCCTTCCAATAAAAATATTGAAAGCTGTGTCCTGAAGGAAAACTATAAAATCTGAATTAGATAAAATATATCCAAACTGAGTTCTAAGTGTAATCTCACCTAGAGGTTCTTGTTCATTCTTTTTTTATAACCTTGCAACATTAAAATTGAATGAGATAATTTAGATTCAATAAGACCCAATCGATGATGTGTATAGATAGTAATGAGGATGAATCATGGTCCCATATCAATGAAGGCTTTTCAGATGACTATATCATTACCCATGCCAGATAGATACAAGGTATTTATGTTTCCATGTACAACATCTTCTTACTCTTCATCCATAAATTATATTATTGCATGAAGTACTACAAGATCATTCTCTATATGGTAAACCTCAACAGCAACAACCCCGGTTTCAAACTCTCGAGGACTTGAACAAGCCACAATAAGTGCTTCTCTAAGATCATTTGACAGATTTAAGGCATCAAAGAATGAAAACGTGGCTGAAACCTAGGATAACTATTTCAAAACATCATATTTTTGGTCCATAGGTCTGTATTTTCGAGCATGGAGATACAGTTTTGGAGGTGTCTTTGAAGTTGATGCTCTTGATGTATAAGTAACCTGTGTCGGGGAAGAAGTTGGAAATACAACTTTTCGTAGATTAGTATGACTTGCTCTTTCTACTTTATGAGATAATGATGGTGTAACATCTAATCATTCCTCTAAAATAATCATATCAGGACCTATCATTTCATGTGTGGGATAACTTCCTTGTTCTTACTAAGCCCGCTAAAGGGCTATCCCATGAGTTGCCTCTACATATACAGTTCAAGTAGGGGAAGAGTTAAAATAGTGGTTTCTATCATATCAATGTCTTCCCCTATAACCTCGGCCTTGCCTTCTTCCTCAAGTTCCCCAATTTGGTATAGGGAATGGAAGCTCATCATAACTAGAATCATCATTTTCATTGGGATCTGTTATGTATATAACGTTAACTGAACCAAATACCAATTCTTCATCTGATGAATATTCTTCATGATAGGTTAGTTCCGGTTGTGCTATTTATCAGGGTGGCGACTGTGTTTTTGAGACAAATGGAATGAAATTTTCCATTTCCATGGAAAACATTGGATTTTACATGAGTTCATCCTCTTCTTACCAATCTTTGTCTTTCTAATCACATTGCTTATTTGAGTATTGACCTTTAGAGTACTGAAATGTTGATAAATATGGATTTGTTGTAGTAGAAGTGGAAAAATAAAAAGTTTGTGTTTTCAACTATGTTCATAGAATAACATGAGTTCGGTTGATCATTTTCTTGATCATCAATCATTATACTTCTGTACATTCTTTTGGCATCCTTCCATTCACCTTCTTTCTCTGGATTAGTAGTAGTGACCACTGCTACTTGGGATAATGAACTTTTCTATTTCACTTATCCATATTCTACCATTTTTTGTAGGAAGTCTTTGAAAAAAACACTCATGAATGGGATTCCCCAAGATTTTATGAATGGGACAATAATTTGGAAGATATTCATCACATTTTTTGTTCGGTTTCTACAGTATTAGAAACTGAACCAAATTGTTTTCCAAAGCTTAAATGAAGTAAATGGGAACCCGTTCATTCTAAAAATAATAAACTTTGTTCTTTAACACCTAAAACTATCTCAACATTTGATATTTTTTATCATCTTGGCAAGTAATTCATTACTTCTGATGCTCATTAGGTGGAGTCCTTTAGTATGATGATGGTTTTGAAGTAGAAGAAGGTATATGTGCTGGTTTGAGTGTGACAGTAGCTGCCTCGGATTCCCTATTATTTTTCCCAGAGCTTATGGAATTACAAGAGATTTATCTTTAGTTTCCACAATGGAATACTCCACTTGTTGGGAGATTAAATCAAAGTCTCAAAACCCTCCTGTGTATTTTATTGGGATTAGTAGTGTGCATAAATTATCATGCATATTTTCACAAAAATTGGTAGTAAATATTCTAGATGGAGTGCCAGATTTAAGGAATATTCTAATCCTTACCATTAAGAGATGAAATCTGACAGTATTTAATTTTCTATTTGATATAAAATTGGAAGATAATAAATTGTTTTCTTCGATAGTGTTGAGATTAATTGGAAAGGAATTTATGATGGAGGTCTTCCCATCCAGTAATAAATCGAGACTGTCATCTTGTGCAGTAGACAAAAAATGGACAGTGTAATGATTTCACAAAGCATTTGAGCTTTACATATTCTTATTGATGGGGGGTCCTCATCATGGGATCACAACAACAAAAAATGTGTTAAGTGTTACTCCGGATCTCACATACCATTAAATATTGGAAATGTAGTATTCAATAAGTTTGGTGGGGGAGGGATCAGATCCACCCATTCGGGTTAAGCATTCCTTTCCAGTTGTACTGGTGCATGCTATTCGTTTATATCTTCCAATCAATTTTTTAATGCTTCAATTGTGTTTGTAATCACTTGGGGAATATCTAGATGAGGTTGGACCTGTATAGGTACAGTAGTTGGAGCATGAACTAGCATGACGACTGGTAAAATCACATGTGGTTGTGGTTCTAGTATTTTTCTTGGATAACCCATGGGGAAATTCCTATAAGGATGTGTATGATCTTGCCCTGGCTATGTACCCAATTTAGGGAATTCATTATCCACATCTTTAGTTTTAGAAAATACTCTTTGCTAAGGATTTCATACAAGATGTGAAAACTAAGGATCTACTCCGGGAGCATGTTTTGAAGAAATGCTGCTTTTAACTAACTCTACATTGAGTCTTTTTAACTCCTTCATCTCCTCTTCTTACTAGGGAAATCTTTCTTCAAGAGAAAGATATTGACCTTCTATAATGGAATAGTGACATGTGATCTGAACTTTACCATCCCCCTTGTTAGATGTCTTTAGAAGGGGTGGGTGTTGGTTATTTGAGGTATACCAAGATTCTAGGTAAGCCTCTGATTTTGGGTATGCACACCTTATTCATTTGCTTCAGTGTGTTCCAGTTTACGAATAGGAACTTCATCTTCTAACTCCTCTAAACTAGACTCATTCTCTAGAGGACCTTATATTACTATATTAATGACATTCACTGACACATAATTCATTGATTACATTCTTCCAGTATCTTTGTATGATTTTATCCTTCTTCATCTTCCACGAGAGTTTTTCTCCATATGCTAAATTCTCGGGAACTTTTTTATGAATAGTAATCTAAAGGGAATCCTTGGATAGTTCAGTTGTTCATTCACATTGTGGATTCATTCCTAATCGGGAGAAAATTACTTCTGTTGAGGAGGGTATTGTAGATGTGAAAAATCCCCAAGCCCTACAGGATTGGGTAGTTATTTTTATTCTTATTCAAACCATCAAAAAAAATTTATTGAATTCGAATGTTGAATTAAAAAATCCCTTAGCCACCCAGGTCGAGGTGGCTCTTGAACTTTTATAGTTGAGATTCATGTATCTTCTCTTCTGATTTTGTGAATTTAGGCCTGAACATTGGATGGGTGCATTATTAGACAACCACATAAATCACCTACTATAGGAGAACACTGTGCTATTTCAGACATTTGATCCATCTAATGGCTGACATCCTCTAAGTAGAAGGAATACTTAATGTTTTCATATTATTGATGCAATAGTATCTCAATAGATTTTGTCTTTGGGCCTAACTCTGATGAGATCTAGTTAAGGCCTGTTCATGAGCATATCTTTGATTACACCCAAAATTTGTTGATTACATCTAGTAGTGGGAAACAACATTGCATGATACCACTTCTGGTCAGATTTTTTGATTTTGGAGCGCAATTAAATAAAATGCTCCATGTGTACCCCATCCTATGATACAAACACCCGATGGGTATCAAAAATTAACTAGTGAAGCCTCATTAGTATATTGAGGCATGCATGTGGAAGGGTCCTTTATGCTTCTCAACCTTTGGATGTTGGGAAACTAAGAGAGATGATAAGTCGATTTGGCATTGCAACCCTTCTATTACCTTTACATGACAATGATATTCATCATATGGTAATACTTTGTCTTTCAAATGACTAATATTCTTCCATAAGTTGATGCAGATATCATGAATGAAATATTCTTCCATCAATTCCAGAATATTGTATGAAGAGGTAGCCAAAGGCGAGAACATGACTAGTATTTCACCTGTAACCAATTTTTTTCTCATATTCAACATATATTCATAATATTTCGATAGAGGTTTCTCCACTTGGTCTGACTATATTGGACACTTTTTTATTGTATTATTACAGAAAATGGAATCAATTGATTTTTCCTCAACTATATTATATGATTAATGACCCAATTGAGGTTTAGAGAATGAACTTCCCCTTAGGATGTCTTCAGATTGAGAAATTATTTCACATGTTAGTTGTTAGGTCCACTAGGCCGAGTACCCTGAGAGGGGGGTGAATCAGGGTATGACTAATTCAAAATTAAAGTCTGTTCTGATCTTGTTTCACTGTTAAGCAAAACACTCTTCTCTCACTTTCCTGTTGCACAATATAAATAGAAGTTAAAGCATGCACAGGACACAACAATTTTTACTTGGTTCACCGCTAAGGGCTACGTCCAAAGAGCATACGCCGACAAGTTTCCGGTCATACCAAATTCCACTATTCATCACTAGATGTGGATTACAAAGTTCGGGAACTGTCACTCTGTCCCAGGCTCACTGCCTTTACAAGTTTTAGGGTCAACTCACTGCTTTCCCAAGGGTCACTCCATGTTTATCTCTCTCTGGCTCACTACCAGTGGAGAGGATCACCTTCTTCCTCTTCCTTCACTCCCTGCTCTGGAAAGGATCCACTCATAGTTTATAAACCTGTAGGTCTTTTCATTTTCATGAAAGAATGCATCTTTTTCTGTATGTAGATGCTCTGTTAAAGTTAAACTTTCACCCATAGATGAATCTCTCTTTGCACTGAAGGTATCAAGCAAACTTCCAGCTTCCACGCAGCCCGAAAATCACTGCCGAAACTAAACCTTACACGACGCGCAAGTCTAACTCGGTGCGCAAGTCACAACGGGCGCGCAAGTCCACCTCAGACACTTGCGCGACAGAATCTTACCCAACTCCAAACTTGCACGACTCTCTTCCTTTTACGCCCAAACCAATATTGGCGCGCAACTGCCAACCGGTGCACAACTTCTCACACCGGCGCACAACTTTAACCACTAGCGCACAACTTCACCTGCGCGACCACACACCACTTGCGCGACCACCACACCTGTGCGACGGGAGCTCTGAATCTTCAAAGTGTTGAACTCCGGTCAATAATGAAGAAGGGTGGTCCATTATTTATAGGCAAATTGACCACCCTGCGCGACGGCGTGCAAGTCACCTGCGTGACCCAGTCTTGGCGCGCAAGTCTTCTGTCCTCCTAGAAACTTGTGCGACCAACTCCCAAACTTGTGCGAACATGTTTCCTTTGCCATATTTTGATCTTATGATCTTTAAAAACATATGGTGCACAAGTTTCCTATACTCCAAGTCCTCGGCGCACAAGTCCCTTTGCCGAAAACACTTTTCTTCATTTGTCGATTTTCAGGCCCAAAAATTTGGCAAACACTGGAAAATGGCGCCATCTTGTATCTGTTCTTTTTGTACCGCCTCCAGATCGTCCATTCCATTATCGACATTCTTGAATCAAACATGGATCGTTGACCAAAGCTCTTGAACTCTACATTCCACCATGAAACCCCCTTTGTCAACAAATTTGTATGTCATGGTTTGCATTGTTAACAATCACAACACGGATGTTCACTTTGTCAACAAACACAATCACCTCAAAAATACTTCAATGATTACTTGAGGCATTTTTTCCCAACAATATCCCCCTTTGGGTTTGTTGACAACTCTTCCATAAAAATATGCATCATTAAGTCTTCAGCCACCATTCACCTTTTACGATTCTGATAGCGATCAAGGATTTACTCAACACATACCCTAAGCCCACATGAGCAATGCTTGGCGTGAGAAACAAGAGTAAATGAAAAGTTCATCAATGAATCACTTCATCTCTGACACCCTCTGTTGACACCAAACTGATACCAATTGCCAAATTTATACCAATTGTTGATACTTCACTGATACCAGTTTTTTGAAATATTCATACCACATTCCAACACCACTCTTCTCTTCTGCTTTTATCACGATCCTCAGTTGTCTTGATATCTATTCTTTGATAGATCACTTCTATCATCGTCAGATTCAAAAATCTCCCCCTTTCGCATTTCTCCCCCTATCTGGCTGCTCCACTGGTCAGCTTCTCCCCGTATCAATAATGATTTATTAAATTTCCACATTGTCTCCCCCTTGAACAATCACTATTTTCTCCCCCTTTGTCAACGAACCCAAAGGTCACTCCTTTGTAGTTTGTAATATAGTAGAGAACACATATCAGCACATTAGGGAAAACACATCATACCTCAGGGAGAAGGGGGTGTCACATCCACATGCTTTTAAGTGAGGGGAATCGACTAAACTCCCAGAGCCAGTCGATGCCTTTCGAATGCTTCCTTGGGTAAGGCCTTTATCAGAATATCTACAACCTATAACTCTGTAGGCACATAGTCCAACTTCACAATCCCTTGCTCCACTTTCTCCTTGATAAAATGATATTTGATCTCAATGTGCTTTGTCCTTGAGTGATGAACTAGATTTTTTCTAAGATTGATAGCACTTGAGTTATCACACTGGATTTCGATTGGAGACTTCACTTAAACTCCCATATCGTCAAGCTGTTGTTTCATCCATAATAACTGTGTGCATGCTTGAGTGGCCGCAATATACTCAGCTTCTATGGTGCTCAATGAAATGCAATACTGCTTCTTGATTAACCAAGCAATACATAGTCCTCCAAGATAGAATGCACCTCCAGATGTTGATTTCCTATCATCCGCTGAACTGGCCCAGTCTGCATCTGTTTGTCCCAATAACTCTATCTGATATTTGTCGTTATATGTCAAGCTAAAGTCGATCGTGCCCTTGATATACCGAAGTATTCTTTTCAATGCTAGCATGTGACTTTCCTTGGGATTAATCTGATATCTCACTGCTTGGCATGTGGCGAAAACAATATCAGGCCTTGTCGTAGTCAAGTACAACAAACTTCCAATAATTTGCCTATATTCTATGATATTAACTACCTTTCCATCCTCATCTTTTGATAATTTCATCCGGGTAGCAACCAGAGTTTTCATATCCTTGGAATTTTCCATGCCAAACCTTCTTAACACTTCATTGGCATATTTGGATTAAGAAATGAATGTTCCATTCCTTTCTTGTGTTACCTGTAGACCAATGAAAAACATTAGCTCTCCAATAATTGACATTTCAAACTCATTTTTCATGAATTCAGAAAACTGTCTGCACTGAGATTCATCTGATCCGCCAAATATTATGTCGTCAATATAAACTAGCCTGTAAACTTTGTTCTCATCCTCATGAATGAGAAAACCATCTGGCTGCTCAATATACACTTCCTCTTCCAGAACACCATTCAATAATGCAGATTTTATATCCATCTGGAACACTTTGAACTTTCTTTGCACTTCTATGGAAAAAAATAATCTGATTGTCTCTAGCCTTGCAACCGGTGAAAATTTCTCATCAACATCTATACCCTCTATCTGGGAGTATCCCTTGCACACTAGTTGTGCTTTGTTCTGAATCATTATGCCATTTTCATTCATCTTTTTGCAATAGACCCATTTAGTCCCAATGACATTCTTGTCTGCTGGCCTCAAAACAATCTCCCATGTCTGGTTCTTCTCAATTTGATCAAGCTCTTCATTCATAGCCTGAACCCAGTTTTCATCTTCAGCTGCATCGGAAAAACATTTCGGCTCTACCTGAGACAAAAATGATGTTTGTTGTAACGATTTCATTCTTTGAGTCTAAACTGGAGTTGTCTGATCACCAATGATATTCTGCCTATCAATCTCAGCTCGACTCTTTGGCTTCCTTGTAGACACAAACTTGACACTTTCTTGATCATCATCAGTATCTTCTTCTGATTTAGCCTCTACCACTTCTGCTCCCCCTGTTTTTCTTACCTCATCATCAATTTCATCTAGGAACTGTTCAGTAGGTCGTTGAGTATTCTGTTCATTTTCAAATATAGTGACATCATTGCTTTCAACAATTTTTTCCAGCCTTTTGTTGAAACATTTATATGATTTGCTTTTCCCTGAGTAGCCAAGGAATTTCCCCTCATCTCCTCATGCCTCAAACTTCCTGTGATTTTCTTTTTTGAGAATAAAACACGTACTTCCAAAGATTCAAAAGTATTTCAATGTTGTCTTCTTTTCATACCATAGTTCATACGGAGTCTTCCCTTGCTTCGGACACAACAGAGACCTGTTCAAAACATAGACCGATGTAAAAACGTCTTCCTTCCAAAATTTCTCTGGTAGGTCTTTATCAATAAGCATCGTTATGGCCATGTTGTTGATGATCCGATTTCTCCTTTCAACCACTCCATTCTGTTGGGGAGTTCTTACTGATGAAACTTGATGCCTTATCCCATGTTTCTCGAGATAGTTTTCAAATTGACTTTTTGTGAATTCCTTACCGTTATCAGTACGAAACTTCAGAATTTTCTGCCCAAGCATCTTTTCTGATTCCCTCCTATACTGCTTTATGCAACCGAACACCTCTGTCTTATGGGTAATGATGAATACCCAGGACATTCTGCTATAATCATCAATGAAAAGAACATAGTACCTTTTCCCATTTATAGATCGTGGTGAAATAGGTCCACATACATCAGCATGTACCAATTAGAGCACTCTGGATTAATTCTGTTCCTTTGGCCTGTATGTTTTTCTGATGATCTTCCTGTGTTGAAAAGCATCGCATGTATGAACACGATCATGTGACAGTTTGGGAAGGTCTCTAGCAGCATCACACTTTACCAGATCTTCCATAGATGGTTGACATAGATAACCAAGTCGCTTACGCCACAACTAGTTTTCTTCCTCTCTGGATAAAAGACAAATATCTTCTTCCCCACATACAAGGTAAAGATTTCCCTTTGTCCTTTTTCCTTGCAGAAAAACTACCCCATATTTTCCCGTGACAGTACAGGTCTTCTTGGTAAACCGTATATAATTTCCTAAGTCACACAATTGACTGACACTGAGAAAATTGTGACTGAGACCTTCTACAACCAATACATCAACACATCTGATTTCTTTTCCCCCAAACCTGGCCTTTCCTGATCTAATTATCTTCAGGCCTTCATCATTTCCAAACTTGACAACTCCTTCTTTGAAATATTTTATGCCTATAACCAGATCCTTGTTGTCTGTCATGTGAGACATACAACTACTATCAAGAATCCACACAACAGAATGATCTGATGCTTTAAGGAAAATTTCAGCAACTACTGCCTTATCTGCTCTTTTCTTCATGGTCCATATTTTTTTCTCCATACTCGGTATAGATTGAGACTCATGAAAATTCTTAGAGTACGATGGACCAGCTTCATCTTGCAGAGATGCAAATTTGTTCTGAACTTTTAACTCACTTGTCGGTTTATTGATCTGCTGCTTGTGAAAATTTTGATTCAGCTTTTCCACATTTCTCTGAATGATCGAAGTGTAGTACCTAGCCATGTGCCCAAATCCTCTTCACCAAAAACAGTGTCCTTTAAAATATGTTCTGAAAAACCGTTCTCTATTTGGTTGTCACCTCTGTTCATGTTCCCTTCTATATCTCTTGGCTATTGAACACACATACTGTGAATGACCCATCTTCCCACAACAATAACACCTGATATAGGGTGCATTCATTTGTGTTACTTTAGCACTATGATTTTCCCTTTGGGATCTCTGAATATTCTGATTCTATTTTGTGCCCAAATGAACCTTCAATTTTGGGACGGGTGCTTGCGGTGTGACATTAACTGCCATAGATTTTTGTTTCTTATCAAGCCCTAAATCAACCTTAGCATTTGAGCTTTCTTGCTGCTTCACTCCTGCTGAACTACGAGCCTCCTCTTTCATCTTCTCTATATTCTGAATGTCCTGATTTTCTAATATCACATTGGGGGTCAAGATTTTTCGTTGATCCTTCATTTTTCGTCGTAGACTGACCACTTATTCTTCAATCTCTTTGATACCTCTGACCTTCTCCTTTCCTGTGTTAGTCAAACAATCAATTTCCTTCTTTTTTTCCTTAATTTTAAGCTTATACTCAACAATATTTTCTGAGCTCTCTGGTGTTGAGGATTTTAGTCTTTAAATTTCTTTTAACAGCTCTGAATTTTCTTCATCCTGTTGTTTCATATAGATTTTGGCATCACGAACCACATTATTGTATTTCTTCATTTTGGCTCTCCAAACGTCTATCTCCTCAAGAGTTGCTTCCAATTCGGCTTCCATATCAACTCTCCCTTTAATTTCTTCTTCTTCTTCAGCGTCAGCTTCTTCCTTTTTCTGAGAACTACCAACAATCGCCACCAAGGCATTTACCCCACGATCTCTGCTATTTTCTATCTCCTCAACCTCTTCATCCTCAGACTCATCTGAACTTTCAAATTCTTGTGAAAGAAGATTCTTCTTCTTGAATAAATTTCTCTTGAATTGTTTCTTCCATTTCACAAACACTGACGTCTTCTTCTTGGGAATTTCAACTTCATCATAATCATTATCGTTATCTTGAAACTTCTTGGGGCATCTTTCCATAATATGACCAACCTTTCCACATCAAAAGCATGCTAGTAGAAGTTTCCCTTTAAACTTTCCTCTTCCTCTTTGCTGATTTGAAGAAAGGAATGACATCACCTCATCTGTCTCTTCTTCTTCTTGAGAATCTTCAATGGTGAGCTTCTTCATGGCCTTGAATGCCACTTCTTTGGATTTCCCCTTTTCCACAGCCTCGTTTTCATCATTCCTCATCTCATATGCCACCAAGGTACTATGCAAGTTGTCCAGTTTCAACTCTTTGGGATCTTTATCTTCTAGTACAGAAAATTTCGGATTGAACCGAGGTGGAAGCTTCCTTAAGATGCGCTTTATGATCTTTATGTCTTCAATGAATTCACAAAGACCTCGCATATCTTCCACAAAAATACTTACCCTGTCAAAAAATGCATCAACAGACTCATTCGGGTTCATCTTCAGATCTTCATACTTATTCCACAACACTTGCATCTTTGCCTCTCTGACCTTTTTATCTCCTTCATATATATTCAATAGTTTTTCCCACATGGAACGTGATGTTTTTCATGACATCACCTTTGTATAGATAGGACTGGATAGAGACCCCCCTAAGGTATTAATTGCTTTGTAATCTGCATCCAACTCTCTACGTTCAGCTTCTGATAATGTGCCACTATTATTATCAGTTGTTATGCCATGAATTGCTGCTATTAATACATCCATTCCCAAAGATCGGAAGTAGTGTTGCATCCGATTCTTCTATAGCTGAAATTTTTTCCCATAGAAGATTGGAATCCCTTTATTATTGGTGACCTCCACTGAGAGAATAACTAATATCAACCTATCCCTCTGATACTAATGGTTAGGTCCACTAGGATGAGTACCCTGAGAGTGGGGTGAATCAAGGTATGACTAATTCAAAATTAAAGCCCGTTCTGATCTTGTTCCACTGTTAAGAAAAACACTCTTCTCTCACTTTCCTATTGCACAATATAAACAGAAGGTAAATCATGCACAGGACACAACAATTTTTACTTGGTTCACCGCTAAGGGCTACGTCCAAGGAGCATACGCCGACAAGTTTCCGGTCGTACCAAATTCGACTATTCTTCACTAGATGTGGATTACATGGTTTGGGCACAGTCACTCTGTCCCAGGCTCACTGCCTTTACAAGGTTTAGGGTCAACTCACTGCTTTCCCAAGGGTCACTCCCTGTTTCTCTCTCTCTGGCTCACTACCGGTGGAGAGGATCACCTTCTTCCTCTTCCCTCACTCACTGATCTGGAAAGGATCCACTCACAGTTTATAGACCTGTAGGTCTCTTCATTTGTATGAAAGAATGCATCTTTTTCTGTATGTAGATGCTCTGTTAAAGTTCAACTTTCACCCATAGATGAATCTCTCTTTGCACCGAAGGTATCGAGCAAACTCCCAGCTTCCATGCGGTCCGAAAATCACTGTCAGAACTAAACCTTACTTGGCGCGCAAGTCTAACTCGGCGCGCAATTATCGGCGCACAAGTCACAACGGGTGCGCAAGTCCACCACAGAAACGTGCGCAAAAGAATCTTCCCCAACTCCAAACTTGCGCGACTCTCTTCCTTTTACACCCAAACCAATATTGGCACGCAACTGCCAACCAGCGTGCAACTTCTCACACCGGCGCACAACTTCAACCACCGGCGCGCAACTTCACCTGCGCGACCACACACCACTTGCGCAACCACCACACCTGCGTGACGGGAGCTCTGAATCTTCAAAGTGTTGAAATATGGTCAAGAATGAAGAGTTTTGGTCCAATATTTATAGGCAAATCGACCACCTTGTGCGACGGCGCGTAAGTCACCTGCGCGACCCAATCTCGGTGTGCAAGTCTTCTGTCCTCCTAGACACTTGCGCGACCAACTCCCAAACTTGCGCGAACCTATTTCCTTTTTCATATTTTAATCTTCTGATCTTGAAAAACATATGGCGCGCAAGTTTCCTATACTCCAATTCCTCGGCGCGCAAGTCCATTTGCAAAAAACACTTTTCTTCATTTCTAGATTTTCAGGCCCAAAAATTTGGCAAACACTGGAAAACGGTGCCACCTTGTATCTGTTCTTTTTGTACCACCTCCAGATCGTCCATTCCATTATAGAGGTTCTTGAATAAAACATGGATCGTTGACCACAGCTCTTGAACTAGACATTCCACCATGAAACCCCCTTTTTCACCAAATTTGTATGTCATGGTTTTCATTGTCAACAATCACAACACAGATGTTCACTTTGTCAACAAACACAATCACCTCAAAAATACTTCAATGATGCCTTGAGGGATTTTTTTCCCAACATTAGTGATAAGGAATCAGACATGAATTGCCTTATTTTGGCATGTTCCTCGAGATAAGATTGATTTCCCATTACTACATTATTGATTAGGGAATTATCATGAAAATGAAAAACATTACTATGGAGAGAACTTTCACAATGAATTCCATCATGTGGAGGACCACCAAAATGTATTATAGCAAGGGACGAACCCTCCTGCTCCATAGTCTTCTGGAAACATGGAGGGTTTTCGTGGAACTCATCTAGAGATAGGCTCTCTAAATTGACTAAATGTTCAGGATGCAAGCCATTATGATGAATCATCTAATGGGGACCTTCTGAATTACTACTAAAACTCCAAAAATTTGGTAATGGGAGGGTAGGATATTGAGTTGAAATAGATAAATGACTGAGGGATTCAAGAACTATGACATTAAGAGGATCCATATTAAAAATTGGATTTTTATTTTCCAATTGTGTTTGGTGACACTTCTTCTTGGATTCTCTTTTACATGTAGTTCAGGCCACTTTCTTGGAGAAGTGGTTATCATGGGAAGATATATGTGTCTACCTTAGAGAAGTCATCAGAATGGGCCAATTATCTTCAATTGGAAAGGGTGTATGTTACCGATTCAGTGGTCAGTATGATATGGGGGAGTATTCCCCATAACCCTCCTGGACTAGAAAAGAGGTGTGTATGTCCTCTGGGATGGCATGATTATTAGTCATACCAGGTGTGGGGACATAATTGTGTGCATATTCCCTTGGTACTATTGAAGTTGTTATTATGATATTCTAGAATTCTTCCAGAATATGGGTAGGAATTTGTTTCTTCCCATTCACTATTTCTAAAATTTGTTTAGTGAATTCAGTGGCCAAACATGATTATACGTCCATTCTTTATATGGAGTAGGTGTATATGCCTACTCATGTCCTCCTTTTCTTATCAGTTGGTATTGAAAATAATTATTTATGGGGGCAGAGAGGTGAGTCTGCCCCAGGTTTTTCATCGGAGTTTTCTAGCTAACTTTTTTGGGTGCGGCCAAATGAGACTATTGGTAGGCTTGATTGATACTAGAGGGTGTATGTGCTGCCTTGTTTTTTTCCTCCAATCATGGTTGAAAGGCTTATTTCAATGCTAATAGACGAGACTGATGGCCGAATTGGTGGGTGTAAGTAGGTGTAGGTTCCTGTATACCAGTTGCCTCTATATTTGATTAGTGGGCTTCATTGAATTCCATTAGACGAGCCTACTAACGGGCTGATAGTTTTTAATAATATGTATGTGTCTTCTTAAGGTAATCCACCATATTTAAATGGAGAGATTAATGACTCATTGCCATATGATTCTATTGGGAAGTGGAATTAGATGGATAGGTGTATATGTTAGTTCTTTGTTTTCCATCATGTTTGGTTGGAAGACTTCATTGGAGTGGGAAAATGTAAGAACCTTCTCCCTATTGTCTAGAATTGTTCTTGGTGGATCATCTTGATTGCCTGGGTTTGAGGGAGCTGGCCTGAAAAACCGAAGGAAACACCCCCGTTATATCGGGGGTTCACTCTCGCGTGATTCTCTAGACGGTGATTGTTTGTGGGATCCCTTAGTAAGGACATCTTCATCTTTGAGTTGAGGCTAGGAGTGACCTCTTGATCCACCACCCAATAGTATGGAAGGGATACATTATTTTGTTCTAGGGATAATGTCCCAAAATGGTTTAAGTCGGTGGTTGGAAACATCTACTTCTTGAGCATCGGTCGTCACTGACCAGATGATCGAGGGTTGTTGTTAACATGGAGAGCATGTCGGGATGCCTCTAGGGTTGGGATAGTACCATTTTAACAATATTCTTTTACCATTATATTGGAGACGTAGATTTTATGAAGCTGAATTGGTTATAACATCCTTCCAGTAGATGAGGATCCAGCTTGAGCAGTGGCCGAGACATTCACAGGTGCCAACTTAAAGGAATCCATTTGGAGTGAAGGGGGTTTTGAGAAAACATGGGAAAAACAATGAAGTACATTAATGAAAAAAAAAATTAGACGGATACATGTGTGATTGATTCCTTTGTATGGCCTTCCTTTATAAATAGATATGGGCATAAAAAATGGGTGACACTGTTAACTTGGTCATGGATTCACATCAGGTTAACAACCTTTTTATTTCGAAGATCCTCAAAATGTGTGTTCTTGGTAGGAATCACTACTTCTAGGTAGTTTCCATTGGATTTATTTATGGAATTGGAAACATGAAACAGTTATTTATCCAAAAGGGACCTGCTTTCCAAAGGCATATGTTTGTTATGTTTGAACTTACGATACTTTAGAACATGCATTGGTTGAGAGGATAGTAGGTAAGACTCATCACACCCTTTTGGGGGAAATTATTGCCTACTCTGAGACTCTCTTATATATTTTATATATTTTCATGGATCCATATTAATGCACAAAGAATAACATTAGTTTCCCTTAAAATTTTCAATCAATTAGTAGCATGATTTAATTATTGGATTTTTTGTATGTATTCGATGTTCTTCATTAATGGAGACATCCATATGTATTCATGGTTCTCCATCTATGGTATCCTCTCATATAATATTTAGAGATTATTTTAACCATATTTATGATGATACTAGTTTTTAAGACACTCAGTGGGGAACTATAGAATTTATTGTCATCCAGGGAGATGAAGGATTGTTTTGATGTAGGGATCATACTCGTGAATGGGCTACCTATGTATCCTTATGAAAGAAATCAGAACCCTTGTAGTTTAGTTCTAATTAATGGGTCACATTATACCTTTTAAGTTCAAGTGATAAGGACCTATTCGTACATTTTATTGTCATGTGGTAAGGACATCTAAGCGAAAGGTGATTTTTTAAAGTTTTGTGTGTGACTTATGCCTGAGCAGCACAAGGCACATGGAAATAATATGGTTTTCCATTTTTGATTATACCATTTGGTAATATGGCCCTATAAGAACATAGTTTATTTGAATAATTGGGTTTGAACCTTAGAGAGGTTTCTTACGTATCACATTTTGATGGGAATCATAGCCCATGTAGTTAAATTAGTCTCATAGGATAGTATAGTCCTTTGAAAGAAATGAATTTGGGAATACATCCTGAAAAGGTTTCCTTGTTTATTTGGGGGTTTAATTTGGGGATTACTCTTATAGGGGATGCCCATTTATTGATGAAATGAGATTGATCTCAGGCCTTAGGAAGGCTTCTTACATATCCTAATTATGGTTGGAATCAGACTTCTCATAGTTCAAGAGTTGAGGTGTTTGTGAAAATGTTGTGATCATGAAAAATATCTATGCCCACATGAGTCATGCTCGGTGTGAGACACGGGAGGATGTTGAAGATTAAAAAAAGGAACCCACTATTTTCCTCCTTCATTAGTGGAAGCAGACGGTCCTATGGTGGTGATTGTGGAAGAGGCGAGGCGACTATGGAAGAGGCAGAGGTGGATATCCTTATCTATATTCTATTTACAGTAGTCAAGGGTCCAATTTAAGGAAAGAGGGAAGGTGAAGAAAGAAGAGAGAAATAATGAAACCTTCTACATGAAAAGTTACAGGCTTACACTAGGATGTCTACCCAAAAATTGGTACTAGTGGGGTAGGGAGACTTTTCATTTGTTCAAAAGGAAAATTAGGAGTGAACGATACCTTCCCTACCAGAGATATGAGGTTTTGGGTTTTAGAGATGAGAAGGGGAGGAAAGAACCCTAACCCAAATCCTCCAAACTTGGAACTTCCCAACACTATTCCTAGGAAAATGGTCCACGTGACTATGGATATAGAAACCCAAATAACCTCCATGAATCCTAACCCCATTTCAAAACAAATGTGGGAAACCTCTGACTGTGGATATACAAACAAAAATAGGAGACACACTGATGTGCCTTTCCCAATTGTTTGATGAGTCAAGAGGTTTTGGTGGATTTTTTAACATAATCCCTTTCAAGAAAGGTATCAAATGAAGAATAAGCCTTGCCATAAATGGTTTGTAAGTATTCTTGATTAAATCCTTTGTAGAAAGATATGATTTGGAGAATCAAAGAAGGGAGTCCAAGTAAGTATATGGCATGTAGGTATGGGAACACAAGTAGGATTGGGTGACCTGATGTCAATTTAAGTGATGAAAATTCTAAAGGTTAATACTTGTGTGAGCCTTGACTCAATATTTCAAGAGTATTCAGAGGTATTAAAAAAAGTGGGGTGCTCAAGTTCCTTTGAGTGGAATGGGTGGAGCGAAAGTGTTTTTGATTTAGGGAGGATGGGCGCTTTAGGCGTGCAAGTGTTTTGGATTTCAAACAGTAATGGTACTTTTGTCCTATGATCATCCTTAAAATCCTCCACTCTAGGTGTTAAATAACTACCTTGATGGTTTCAGAGGACTTGGGCAATGAAATAGGGTGACCAAAGCAGCAATTAGGCTTTAGCGAAATTTTTTCGTACAAATAAAGGCCCCAATGGTCTATTTATAGGAAAATAGAATACCCTAGGAGAATTGAGATTGTGTGCGCAAGTACGTTGTGCCCCAAAATTTGGGAGTGCAAGTGGCTTGCACGCCATTGGTGATTTGGCCGAACATGGGCGCCAATTTGGATACTCAGACAAAATAACTCCCTCATTTGGCTCCAGCATAGTGGCGTGCAAGTATTTGTGTGCAGGTACCTTGGGAGCCTATTTTGGGACTTAGATAAAATAATTTCTCTATACCAAGGGGGTACACCCCTACTTCAGATCATTTTCAGGATATGGTCCTGGCCCATCAGGTAAGTGCCTTCACTACCATCATTGAACCCCATGAAAAAATACAGAGTCCCACCATAAACTATTTCATCTCGGTTGATGACATTTTTGGAAAAAGTTCCTGGAAGACATTTCATGGTGTCTAAAATCACCTATATCAACCAAAACCCAAGGTAGAAGTGTCATATTATACTAACCTAGGTACTAAAGTAATGTGATCTTGAACTAAAAACATATTAATTAGGTAAAACTATAAGAACATGTTTATCTTGGAAGCCTGATAGAAATAGTTAGACCTAATAAAATCATCCAAAGAGAACCAATCATCTATAGGGAGGAATCTAGAAGAACATAGAATCTGAGACTAACTCTATCTAGACACATGCTAACCAAGTATTTTCAATCATCTAGGACCCTACTTAGTGACTTAGCGTTCCCAGGGAATATAATAAAGTAGATGTGATCATGTAAACCAAAGTGAAACCAAAGGAAATCACTAGGGTACATTCCAAAAAACACCCATAAAATTATAAAAGAAACTATTTCTCAACACATAAATTTATCTAACCCAAGAGAATGAGAAAAAATGCACTAGAATCATCGTGAATGAAATTAGTTCTAAACTCAAGCCATGTTACATCTAGATAACCTCGGTCCAGAAACTAGATCACCATCCCATGGTAGATCCATAATGTCAGATCCAAAAAACATACAATGTATAATCAAAATTGTTGAGTTACCCATACTATTTAACTAAACAATCACCTGAAGCCTTTCCTCATTCCCTACCAGCAAGATCCTAAAAAACCAATTCAACTAGCCATCACAAAGACAAAAAACTAAAAAGGTATACAAAAATGGCAAGTCACAAAAAAATCAACATCCATAACTATCCATAAATGAACCATCCCATAGGTTCAAAAATATAAAATAGTAAAATCCCTAAATCTTTAATGGATCTATATCCAACAAATAGAAGACATAAAATAATCCATTACTTGAAATCCCCAAAGATATTGGGTCTCACTGACTCACCCAAATAGTTAACCAAGACATTCCAAGGTTATTCCCCAAATTACACTGAAAACAAACTCACTACCACACCATCAAAAGGGAAATAATCCTTGAAAATCCCCTTGGATCATAGGAAATATCCATGAAAAATAATTGAACTAATCGTAGATACGAACACCATAGTTTTGCTGAAGACCTTCCTAAGAGGAATAATTAATATAAAACAAAATATAAACCCAACCCACTCATGTTTCGGAAAAAAAAATCACACCAAGAATTCCCAATACTAAATATACTATAAAACCCAAAAACATTTCATTCCAAATAATTACACCCATGAAAAATTTCCAATTTTTTTAAAAGGAACACAAAAATTTAAAGCAAGTTAAAATCAAAAAATCCCTAATTTGAAAAACTCACATAAAAATGAAATCCCTTATCAATAAATTTTCATATTTTTAAAAATTTTCTAAACCATTCACCATATCATTTTTATTAAATAAATCAATTGCTTTCAGAAAGCACACACTGAGAGAGTCCAAATCCTTATTGTAAAACCATTTACAATTTTTTTAAAAAAAATAAATTTCTATATTTTAACATGAAATAAAGTGTTTTTAAAAACATTACATAGAAAAAAAATATTTTTCTAATATATCCCTAAGGGTTATTTCAAACAAAAATAATTTTCCCTAAAATCCTCCATTTTTTCACAAAACCAATTTCCACACAACCACGTTATACGGTTATATATCACATTTGTTGTCCTCATGTCAAAATATCATAAATATCCCCATGAAATTTCACCCATCATAGGAAGTTAACAAAATTAGTGCTAAATATCAATCCAAAATTCGATACATAACCATTCTCGTATCATATACTAGATTTTATGGACCATGGTATCTATAGATAAAATATGTTTTTTTACTAAAACCTCCAAATATATAGTGTGTCCACCAAAAACCATAACTAAAATATAAACATAGGTGTGAGAATAAATAATTTTTCAGTAGGCCACCACTGGCCTTTCTATATTCCTAATTTTTTAATTAAATGCTCATTTCCATGTAGTGTAAAATTTTAATATAAAATAGATTTTTCAAAACAAATTTAATGAAAAAAAATTATCATGTATATAGCTATTTTATATAATTTTAATATTAATTTTCAAAAAATAAATCAACCAATTTAATTGTTTAACATATCCTAAGTCTATTTTGCGAGAACATCTATTTTGAAACCACATTAAAAACACAAATTTAAGTCCTTTAATTCAAATTGATTTTTCCAAACAGTTTTAAAACTATTTAAATTAAAAAAATCCAACTATAAATGATAGAGGAAGAAAAATGAGGCCCCAAATTTTAAGAGGCTAATAATTAAAGGAATCATACTAAATGTACTTAAAATTATTGATGCAAAGGGATTTATAATTAAGAAAATTATAGAAATACCCTAAAAAACTCCAGAAAAAGTAAGTTTACCATCAGATACTAATATATAAACTCAAGTAATATTATCCAAAACTAGGGGAAAGTACCTTATGTTTACCTACAATAACCAATCTATCCCTTTATTCCCTTAAAACAATCCAAGATAAATATTGTCCACCTATGAGCATTAAGATACCACAAGAAACCATCTAAGCCAACTCTAAAACCCAGCACCACTATATCTAGACATAATATTAACAAGAGTTTTCACCCATCTAAAACTGTATATAGTGACCTAGAATTCCCATGAACAATAATAAATTGGAGCAAAAAAATTTGAAGTAATAGGATCTATAAGAAATGCATAAAAATTACTCTCTGTCACCTACTATTACCATTAATAGAAATAGCCCATATAAATCCCTAATCAGCCACCACATACATCAATCATAACATATCAAACAGAAACAATCATAGGCAGTCAAATATGTTTCCACATATTCACATCATTTGAAAACCCTTACAAGTTCCAAACTAGAGATTACAAAATCCACATGGGAAGGTTGATCCTATAATGCCAATGCATACCCATTTATAAAACCATTATTAAACCATTACATTTGGAATCACCCATTTAAATAAATTTATGAAATCAAATACATTTTTATAAAAAACATTATATTTTTAAAACATCACAATTCAATTAATTACATGACCAAAAAAGGTTAAACCACTTTTAAAACTCACATTTTATTAAAATAAAATCTTAAAATAATTTATCTATACTTGGGATTTCATGTACCACATAAAATTCCATGTAAAACCTTTAAAAATTTTATTTAAAACTAAAAACTACATTAAAAACTCCAATATAATTTTTAAGGTTCCATTCTAGACATATCAGATACAATTGGTCTACATTTTTTAATAAAATATGTTTTCTATATTTTTGGAAATTAATAAATTATCTATATTCAAATGAAAGTAGTAGAAACTTATTTTCCTTTCCAATAACACTTAAGAAACTTTATCAATATACTTATAAAATTAATAAATGAATGTAAATCACAATAAATGAATATTTATAAAATTTAAAAGATAGGAAATGAGAAAAAACTACCTAGAATTGAAGGAGTAAGGTCTATGAAATTGATAATGGGTTGAAGGATACCTAATAATTGTATCTCAAAATATAAACATGATAAATAAAAAATCTATCAAATTTGATACCCTAGGTTTTTTTAGATACATTTTCAAAAATTTGGAGGGAAAGAAGAAGGATGAAATAGTGGGAAAAGAGAATAAGAGTTCTTAACATGAAGTTCCGATATAGAATCATAAAGGAATCACCCTTGAATAAAGAGATTCAGAGTAAGGAGTTGCACTGTATAGGGGGGATCAAGTAACATAATTTAAAAAAAAATAATAGTAATATTTATTTCATTCTCAACTCGTAACACTGAGATTTATGTTAATTAAGATATGTTATAAAAATGTTATTATTTAAATGTAACCCTACCATTTAATTGGGCCTTATGAATTGGAGAAAATAAATTATGAAATATATTTAAAATGATAATACTCAATAATTATATGTTGATTAAATCTCAAGAAAAAAGAACTATTTTTTGTGATGTTATCTTATGCTTTAAAAATGAATTTTATTTGAAATTAATTTTTATTTCATTTCTTAATTAAAAATTATAACTAATTTATAAAAAAATTATTTGAAAAAAAATTAATTCATTTTTTAATTCATAATATAAAAATATCCTAGAGTAAATTTTCGTATTTTTTCTAAAATGATTTGTTTTTTAGTGAATAGAGGAAAATACATATTTTTAAAATATTTTTCATTTATTTTCACTAAATAAAGTTATTCAAATGTCACATTATATTTTTTATTTTTTTATTAAAAAGAAATATTATCCATTTTATTTATACTAATATAATTATATCCATTTTAATTATAAATATTTTTAATTTTTATATATTTTATTTTTAATCTTAAAACCCACTTTCTAAAAAAATCATTGTGTTTTACACAATAATGTTAAAATTGATTTCTACCATTTATAGAGACTTAATATTGAAAAATGGATACCATATTTGACTCATGAAGCTCAAAATTCATAAATAGGTCCCTTTTTTAGTCATTATGAATTGTGACTGTGGTAAATATTTCTCACCTTGGTGATGGTAAAATGTGTATAACATTGTTAAAAACAAGAGATAATGTATATAAATCAGTTGAAAACATTTCATTTTTTAATTTTATTGAATATTTTCATAAATAGACATCCTAAATTTTCAAATATTCTATTTTGGTTCAATTTTTCCATGATAAAAAAATTTATATTATTTTATGTAATGAAAATTAAAAAATAGAACTCTCTTAAATTTAATCTACCCTAATAACTTTTACCTAAGTATAAAAAATGTTAAATTTGGATTAAAATGTTTTTTTAAATATGAATTAAATGTTTTTGTAACACCCTAGGTAAATAAAGAATATGACATTTTTATATTTATCCCTATTTGTGGAAAAAATGTCAATATTAATTTAAATGTAACGCTATGCTTGATGGCTTACCAAATACGCAACAACGAGTTCCTTTGAAATCTTACGTTGCACTCTAATAATAAAATAATATTATTTTAAATAGTAGTTAACACATAGCCGTTGTATTGGCGGGAATGAATATAAATAACTAAATTACGATTATATATGTGTGTTAAATGTTTTTACTTTTATCCAATAAATTTTAGAGGCTTAAAATACAAATGAATACAATCTTAAGCATTGAATACACTAGTATTTTTAAAAGATTGTTTTACTACCTTTTGATGGCAAACCATTTTTTTAAATCAAACTTTTGACAATTTTATAAGGTCTATTTTTTCAATATAAACATATTATTTATGATTGGGATATAGAAATTTACCTTGGGTTAATTTTTGGTATTTTTCTAACAATGTTCATTTTTCAATGAATAGTGAAAAATACAGCATTTTACATCAAAACTGCTTTTTCATATAATTTAATTATATGGTTATATTATCTTTTTAATTTGTTCTAAAGTGTAATTGGAATATATTTTTACCATTTAATCCAATGATGGTCATTGGTATTAATTTCACTTTGGATTTGGGCATAAACAAGTGCCAAACTTTTCATAAATATTGTTTCTAAAAAACCCGCTATTTGTTTTGACAACGGGAAGTTTTTTTTAAATTAATTATTGAAATTTATGTGTTTGTAATTTGGTAAAATGGATTTCATATTTGGAATCAGAAGGTCCAAATTATTTAATTAAGACTCTTTTGTTTTTTGACATTATGAATAGTAACGACGGTAATTATCTTTAATTATCTTGATTAATGAGTAATCGGGTAGTTAAAGATAATAAGATAATATCATAATAATAAAAAATGACCACAACATGTGTCCTAAGGCTACTGGTTGTCTCATGGCCGACCATGGGATTCCTTGTGCCAAACTTGGGGGTCCCATGGAATCACTTTTGTGAGAAAGTGACTTTTTATCACTACTGGAAAACTAACCTTTACCAACGGTTTGGAACCGTTGGTATAGGCCTCCAAACCGTTGGTATAGCCTATACCAACGGTTTGGAGAACCGTAGCCAAGTAAGCCGTTGGGATAGGTCTATACCAACGGTTTTTGGAAAACCGTTGGTATAGGAAATATGAAATCTATACCAACGGTAATGGAACCGTTGGTATATAAATTCCAAAAATAAAAAATCCGCTGGGATTTGATCCCACGACCCCTCGTTTATAATCGAACGACTTAACCACAAAGATAACATCACTTTTGTAAACATAATTTCATAAATATATATATGTATTATCATAATTATTTAAAATTTTGATTTATATAATGTTCTTGGTTATTAGACCTGGAAAAAAAATAAAGAACCAATCCCAACGGTTTTGAAAACCGTTGGGATAGCCCTTTCCCAACGGTTTTCAAAACCATTGGGATAGGTTAATGCTGGGTTGAATTGTGTTTGGCCGAATGTTGAATTCCTGGATGGTTTTTCCCAACGGTTTTGGTGAACCGTTGGGAAAGGCCACTCTTTCCCAACGGTTCACCAAAACCGTTGGGAAAGAGGCTCAAAAGACAGCCTTTCCCAACGGTTTTGGTGAACCGTTGGGAAAGGGTCCCTCTTTCCCAACGGTTTTCCAAAACCATTGGGAAAGAGGCTCAAAAGACAGCCTTTCCCAACGGTTTTGGTGAACCGTTCGGAAAGGGTCCCTCTTTCCCAACGGTTTGCCAAAACCGTTGGGAAAGGTGGGGAAATATATGGATTTCCCAACGGTTTTGGTGAACCGTTGGGAAAGGCCACCTATACCAACGGTTTTTACAAACCGTTGGTATAGAAGTGTTGGGAAAGATCATCTTTCCAGTAGTGTATCTATTTATTTTTAAAGAATGTTAAATGTAACAAAGAATGTATCACCTAAGTAAAATATTTTTAATTTTGTCTAAATAATTGATATTTTGGACTATAAATAGTAATTGTAAATATAAAAAGATTTTCTACATCATAGTATTTTTTTTATAATTTTTATACATTAAATAAATTAAATTTTTTATGACATCATAATGAAGCAGCGATGACCTCATTATTTAACGATTTAAATAAAATGGAAAGATAGTGTAAAATCTAAGATCTACACATGTCCAAAACCTATTGTATGGGTGGATTTCGAACCCTTATCACCTTATCCTCAAAACACATCAATGTGGGACCATTAAAATCCGAAACACATTCCAAAATAAAGTAACATTTATTTACTTTCCAAGAGTGCCCCTCCCCTCCTCTTATAAAAGGCCCCCACCACTACCTCCTTAACCACACTTCCAAAGCCTTTGGCTCGGCCAACCCATGACCATTTTGTCTCTCCACATCCCTCTCTAACTCCTTGAAGCCTCACTTTGGGCAGAAGTCTTCCCAAGGAAGCCTTTGAGCTCAAACCAAAGGGAGTTACCCGATTTTAAGGTAATGTCTTCACTTGTGTCCTTTTGTTTTATTTTTCTTATCCAACCCCCTAAACTCTTTTTATTCATTTATTTTGTAACAAATCCAGTATCTTCAATATACTAGGATGTTTTTATAAGATGTATTCTAGCTAAACTTACACACACCTTCGTCTAATGGTTAAAGAACATACTGTTTCTGTGGTTGGCGATTTTCTGCCTCACGAAACGATGATTGTTCAATATTCTTTTAACACCTTTAAAGGTGGCCATTATGATGTCAATGTATTTTATATATGATATATATGGTATTTATGTTTACTATATGATTCTTTATTTTATATTTAAACCATACCTTTATTCCTTTCATGTTGTGTAAATGCGATAATTTCATATGAGGAAGTGCGGACTACCGCCCCCTCAAGTGATGTGACTCGTACATGCAATACATGGAATGTATAAAGAATGAAATTAATGAACATATGTGACCTGTATAACATATATATTATACTTTAATTATAATATATATATATATATATATATATCATTTATTTTTAATTCCATTAATATGAAAAAGAAAAAAATGAAAGTAGCGTTCATGCATACGTACGGCCAACTATCTCCATGAACGGTGCTTTTCGTTTTTTATCTCCAAATGATATGGAATAGTATAAAATGAATATTTACTGGATATATATGATATATATGATATATAAATCATTATTATAACTCTGGATATAATGGATACATGAACAACTTGTAATTATAAAGACCATATTTTGACTCAAGTACCAATGATCGTTTAAACGACCGTTATTAACTACAATAATTACATAGTGTTCATGACATTTTAATAAGTGATATAAAAGGAATAATGAACATGAAAAAGGTTATTAAGTAAGTATAAATTAACTCAAGTTTATTATTTAGGAGATTAAAGAACGATCGAGTCAAGTCGGACCCGAGGTAAGGGATCCTACTCCTCTCTTTCTTTTTAAGTACACTCTTTTATGTCATTCCTTTTAAGCTCATATTTCTTGTGATTGGGATGTTCTTTTATATTAATCTTACTGTAATTTTTATGTACATATTATTAGAGACCCTATTCTCTCTCATCAATCCATTTTGGAAGTTTTGAGTGGCGCCGTTAGGCTGCCGAATTTTCGTAAGAGATCTAACCTCTCTCTTTGTTTTTAAGTACTCTCCTTTATGTCACTTCTTTTAAGCTCTTCTTTGTTATGTTGGGGGATGTTCTTTTATATTTCTATTTCTGTAAACTTTATGTTGATGTGATGAGATACCCTATTTCCTCTCATCAATCCATTTTGGATGTTTTAAGTGGTGTCGTTAGGCTGCCGATTTTTCGTAAGAGATTTTTCATCTCACTTTTATTCCCGTGAGATTTATGCTACATTTGCCACAATTTCATTTGAGTGGTTTATGTACTGACCATTATTACACTCCTTTTTTAATATAATTCCATTTATGGGTATTTACATATTCATTGTATGACACTTCTTCAATGGGGTTTACTTTTTGAAAGTTACCCAAGTCGGTAAGGGAACCTTTCACCCTCCTCTTTCTAAAAGACTTCGTTTGTTATGTCTTTTAATTCACATACTATTATGTTGGGATATGTTCTTATATATACTTATTGATGTAAATTTTATGTCCAAGTGATGATATTCCCTTTTTATCTCTCATCAACTCATTTTCTGAATTTTTGAAGTGACGCCGTTAGGCTGTTGAATTTTACCAAGGGAACTTTTTAACCCAATTTCGATTTCTTTAGGTTAAACATGTAGTTATTGAATATGTAATAATTTGATTATGTTTGAATGAAATTTTTTTGTTTTACACTTAATATCCAATTATATTGGGTGTATTTATATTTGTCACACATAATTTTGAGATTGATTTATCCTTAATTTAAGGATACCTTCTTTATAATGGATTTCATCACATTTTACATCTCTATTGAGACTTCATTGTTGTTATGCACCAATTAACTCTCATATGGTGTATATACTATCCTTCTGAATATTATATCATGAATCCATTTATTCTCATGATATTATAAATTTCTGATTAAATGTTATTCCTCAATTATTGTATTCAAGTGTCTCTAATTTTGGTAAAAACCCTTTAACCAAAATATCGCTTTAAATGTTTTAATGATTTGTTCTTATTAATATCAATGTTTTAAAAATGTTTTTAAGGATGTATTTATATGGATATTAATGGTTTAAAATTTTAAAAGCTTCAAGGTGGTATGGGACACTTTGATTCAAAAATTTCTTTATTAAATGTTTTAAATGGTTTTGAAAATGGTTTTTTTAATGGATTCATTATTTCAATATCCTAAAATGTAATATTGTGATTGAAATGTGGAAATGTTATATTTCCTTTATGCATGTTGTATGTGATACATTTATGTTATGGTTCTTGGGGATTTTTATGAAAACGGGTGGTTCCGTGATAAACTAAGGGCGGGTGAGCCCGATATAGCTCTCCAATTCATTGGGTAACACGAAGGGGTTAAACGTTAAGGTTTCTCCGAAGAGATTTAGGGAATATATTGTGGTGGGTATTCCAAACATAACCAAGAGGGTTACTCCCTATGTAAGAAAGTTATGAATGCCTCAGGTTACCTTTATGTCTTTATTATTTCTATGATTTATTCATGATTTTATGAGGTATGTTAGAGTGCCTATGTTTTATGGGTAAAGTATGATTTCATTTTTATGTATATATGAACTCATGTTTCCTTTCCATATTTTTATAACCCTTACTGAGCTTTTTATCCTCATCCCATGTTTTTGAAATGTTTTTCACAGGTCAAGGGAAAGGTACATGTTGTGATGATAGTGTCAAGGATGTGTCAAGAAAGAATAAATGTTTTATTTTAAATATGTTTCCATTGATGGGAAGAATGAATACTGTCTTTTATGTAACCACTTTGTTTAAATGTGGAATGTAATGAAAGTTTCATGATCTAATTCTCTAAAACTCTAAACCTGAAAAGATCCTCAATGTGTAATCTTGTAATAACTCAAGATTAAGTAAGGTTTAAGGCTGGGGCCTTATAGTTGGTATCAAAGTTCGGTTTAGATAAATTTAGAGGTTAGGGTATTCTTTAAGCATAAGTGACATTACCATAATGGTTAGGATTTCAGAAAGAGTCCTAGTTTTAGATAAAGTGAATGAGTAAGTATATCTTAGGGTTTATCTTCCTCATTAGTACATGATGGTTTTGTTGATATACTCACACTGACCTTTTTGGTTTTAGTAAATGGATGGATCTAGCAGGCACCAAAGTAACAATGGATGTAAAGGAAACTGTGACAGTTTTTTGAGAAAGCAACTGAATGATATGGGAGATGCAATGAGAACTCTTGTGATTATCCTCAACCAACTATCTGGAGTCATGATTGACCAACTAAACCTTGGTGATTTCTCTAAGGCATCTTATATGCGAGAAACAAATCCCTATGGAACTACAGGTAATAATCATAAAGGTAAGTGTGTTCAAAAACTTATGTGTCAAAAATGTGGAAAGAAACACCTAGGAAAATGTTTCAAAGGGACAAAAATATGCTATAGATGTGGAAATGAAGGTCATAAAGCCAGAACCTTCCATGGAAAAAGGAAGCATCCAGTTGACTCGAGGAAAGGGAAAGAAGTTCTTTCTGAGGGATCAATTGAATGTTTTAAATGTGGTGTGCATGGTCATTATGCAAACACATGTCCTATGAAGAATTTTCATGAATGGGATCACCAAGATCGTACAAATGTTCGTTTACCAATACCTAATGCCATTCCGATTGAGGATGAAGAAACTGAAAATGACCAATCAAAGGTATGGATTATTTCATAACTATTGTTTTCCTATTTTGGAATCTTAGGATATGATTCATGATTTTGTTTGTAGGAAAGAAGTATTTCAGAATAAGTTGGAAAGGAATGGTTAATGGATCATGAAGAATGTTTAATGAGTAAGAAGTCAACATATAAGGGCTTCAAGAGTTATGGTGAAATTCTTAAGAGTATTAAGTCTCTTTTGATGATGGGGTTACATTAAAGGACTTTTTATAGTATGTGTAACCCTGATGTTTAATATATGAAAATTTTATTCAAGGAATAGTTATCTGTTCTTTTGTGGACATAGTTATAAAGAACCATTTGGGTTTATATGATCCTTACTTTTGAGGTAATTATGGGTTACTATAAGTTATGATGGAACTGAAAGGCATGAGATAAAATTGAGGTTAAATTATGTTATGGTTATTTTTGATGATTATATCTCTTTCTGGGGAATGATTTGAGAATTATATAGTTTTGGAAAAAGGATAACACTCAGACCATGTGACAACCCGACGCGTTGGACAAAGCTGCGGGAATCGAACCCACAACCAAAGTGCAACTGGTATTTATCGCCTACCACTGGACTACGTGAAGTCCCTGGTTAGTTTGACTGATTCTTTTTAGTTAGATTATTTTATGAATTAAGAGTAATTTGATTTTGGAATATCTATGGAAATTTATTATCCTATCATGGAGGATATTTGATTAGGTTAATTACTCTTCAATACAAGACTTTAAGAGCAACTGATGTTGTTTGGAGATAAATGTTACGATTTAACTTGGAAGACTATGTGACTAAAACCTTCAAATTTTTGGGTTTCAATCTTAGTTTGGTTTACTTTGAAGGATTTTATGGAAAAATTGTTTATCGAATGGTCCTCGTTGAACTTTGGGTTTTGTTGGACAAATTTTGGAGATTAAGAATAGATTTTCTTTTTATAAAGGGGTATCCTTTTCTGGATTATCTGATCTTGTACTAACCTTTTGGTTTTGGTTTTGGTTAAGGTCTAAATATATGGGAAGTATATAGTTCTCTTTTTTGTATTAGGTGATTCTCTAAAAGTTGATTATAGTACTCTTAATGTGAACAAGTCTTCCTAAATACTCGTCTTTTGGGGAAAGTATGAGTTTGTGTAATAAATCTAATAAAAGTTGAAAGTCATCATGATAAGTAATTATGTTTCCTTATGAATAAATTCCTCAATAAAAAAGTAACTTAAAACAAAAATGTTGTCTATTAAGTTTTCCTACTGGGGAATCGAATACCGTTTAACCCATCACAAGTTTGTGATTTTCTTGTGGTTAACTTTCTCCTAAACATGTTTTCTATCACTCTCCATTAGAACATGACCCTATGTTTTCTCCTCCATGTCCATGTTTTCCTACATGGAATCCTAGTATGGGTTAACTCGGGTGACCTCTATACTTCTCTTCCTTTATTTTAAAGTGATTGTTTTACCGACTCTTGTTCCGATGTGGGATTTTCAATGATGTTTCCAAGCCCAGTTTTATAATTGCGAGGACGCAATTTCCAAAAGGGGGGAAGGATGTAACACCCCAGGTAAATAAAGAATATGAAATTTTTATATTTATCCATATTTGTGGAAAAAATGTCAATATTAATTTAAATGGAACGCTATGCTCGATGGCTTACCCAATACGCAGCAACGAGTTCCTTTGAAATCTTACGTTGCACTCTAATAATAAAATAATATTATTTTAAATAGTAGTTAACACATAGACGTTGTATTGGTGGAAATGAATATAAATAAATAAATTACGATTATATGTGTGTGTTAAATGTTTTTACTTTTATCCAATAAATTTTAGAGGCTTAAAATACAAATGAATCCAATCTTAAGCATTGAATACACTAGTATTTTTAAAAGATTGTTTTACTACCTTTTGATGGCAAACCATTTTTTTAAATCAAACTTTTGAAAATTTTATGAGATCTATTTTTTCAAAATAAACATATTATTTATGATTGGGATATAGAAATTTACCTTGGGTTAATTTTTGGTATTTTTCTGACAATGTTCATTTTTCAATGAATAGTGAAAAATACTGCATTTTACATCAAAACTGCTTTTTCATATAATTTAATTATATGGTTATATTATCTTTTTAATTTTTTTTAAAATTTAATTGGAATATATTTTTACCATTTAATCCAATTATGGTCATTGGGATTAATTTCACTTTGGAATTGGGCATAAACAAGTGCCAAACTTTTCATAAATATTGTTTCTAAAAAACCCGCTATTTGTTTTGACAACGGAAAGTTTTTTTAAAATTAATTATTGCAATTTATGTGTTTTTAATTTGGTAAAATGGATTACATATTTGGAATCATAAGGTCCAAATTATGTACTTAAGACTCTTTTGTTTTTGGACATTTTTAATAGTAACGACGGTAATTATCTTTAATTATCTTGATTAATGAGTAATCAGGTAGTTAAAGATAATAAGATAATATCATAATAATAAAAAATGACCACAACATGTGTCCTAAGGATACTGGTTGTCTCATGGCAGACCATGGGATGCCTTGTTCCAAACTTGGGGGCCCCATGCAATCACTTTTGTGAGAAATTGACTTTTTATCTATTTATTTTTAAAGAATGTTAAATGTAACAAAGAATGTATCACCTAAGTAAAATATTTTTAATTTTGTCAAAATAAATGATATTTTGGACTATAAATATTCATTGGAAATATAAAAGGATTTTCTACATCATAGTATTTTTTTTATAATTTTTAGACATTAAATAAATTAAATTATTTATGACATCATAATGATGCAGCGATGACCTCATTATTTAACGATTTAAATAAAATGGAAAGATAATGTAAAATCTAAGACCTAAACATTTCCAAAAACCTATTGGATAGGTGTATGTAGAAACCTTATCAACTTATCCTCGAAAAACATCAATTTGGGACCATTAAAATCTGAAACTCATTCTAAAATAAAGTAACATTTATTTACTTTCCAAGAGTGCCCCTCCCCTCCTCTTATAAAAGGCTCCCACCACTACCTCCTTACCCACACTTCCAATGCATTTGGATCGGCAAAAAACTGCCCATTTTGTCTCTCCACATCTCTCTCTAACTCCTTGAAGCCTCACTTTGGGCAGAAGTCTTCCCAAGGAAGCCTTTGATCTCAAACCAAAGGGAGTTACCCGATTTTAAGGTAATGTCTTCACTTGTGTCCTTTTGTTTTATTTTTCTTCTCCAACCCCCTAAACTCTTTTTATTAATTTCTTTTGTAACTACTCCAGTATCTTCAATATACTAGGATTTTTTTATAAGAATTATTCGAGCTACACTTACACACACCTTCGTTTAATGGTTAAAGAACATACTGTTTCAGTGGTTGGCGATTTTCTGCCTCACGAAACGATGATTGTTCAATATTCTTTTAACACCTTTAAAGGTGGCCATTATGATGTCACTATATTTTATATATGATATATATGGTATTTATGTTTACTATATGCTTCTTTATTTTATATTTAAACCATACCTTTATTCTTTTCGTGTTGTGTAAATGCGATAATTTCATATGAGGAAGTGCGGACTACCGCCCCTCAGGTGATGTGACTCGTACATGCAATACATGGAATGTATAAAGAATGAAATTAATGAACATATGTGACCTATATAACATATATATTATACTGTAATTATATAATATATATATATATATCATTTATTTTTAATTCCATTAATATGAAAAAGAAAAAAATGAAAGTAGCGTTCATGCGTACGTACGGCCTACCGTCTCCATGAACGGTGCTTTTCATTTTTTATCTCCAAATGATATGGAATAGTATAAAATGAATATGTACTGGATATATATGATATATATGATATGTAAATCATGATTATAACTCTGGATATAATGGATACATGAACAACTTGTAATTATAAAGAGCATATTTTGACTCAAGTACCAATAATCGTTTAAATGACCGTTATTAACTACAATAATTACATATTGTTCATGACATGTTAATAAGTGATATAAAAGGAATAATGAACTTGAAAAAGGTTCTTAAGGAAGTATAAATTAACTCAAGTTTATTATTCAGGAGATTAAATAACGATCGAGTCAAGTTGGACCCGAGGTAAGGGATCCTACTCCTCTCTTTCTTTTTAAGTACACTCTTTTATGTCATTCCTTTTAAGCTCATATTTCTTGTGATTGGGATGTTATTTTATATTACTATTACTGTAATATTTATGTACATATGATGATAGACCCTATTCTCTCTCATCAATCCATTTTGGAAGTTTTGAGTGGCGCCGTTAGGCTGCCAAATGTTCGTAAGAGATCTAACCTCTCTCTTTCTTTTTAAGTACTCTCCTTTATGTCACTTCTTTTAAGCTCATATTTGTTATGTTGGGGGATGTTCATTTATATTTCTATTTCTATAAACTTTATTTTTATGTTATGAGATACCCTATTTACTCTCATCAATCCATTTTGGAAGTTTTAAGTGGCGCCGTTAGGCTGTCGAGTTTTCGTAAGAGATTTTTCATCTCACTTTTATTCCCGTGAGATTTATGCTACATTTGCCACAATTTCCTTTGCGTGGTTTATGTACTGCCCATTATTACACTCCTTTTGTAATATAATTCCATTAATGGTTATTTACATATTCATTGTATGACACTTCTTCAATGGGGTGTACTTTTCGAAAGTTACCCAAGTCGGTAAGGGAACCGTTCACCCTCCTCTTTTTAAAAGACTTCGTTTGTTATGTCTTTTAATTCACATACTATTATGTTGGGATATGTTCTTCTATATCCTGATTGATGTAAATTTTATATCCAAGTGATGATATTACCTTTTTATCTCTCATCAACTCATTTTCTGAATTTTTGAAGTGACGCAGTTAGGCTGTCGAATTTTACCAAGGGAACTTTTTAACCCAATTTAGATTTCTTTAGGTTCAACATGTAGTTATTGAATATGTAATCATTTGAATATGTGTGAATGAAATTTTATTGTTTTAAACTTAATATCCAATTATATTAGGTGTATTTATATTTTTCACACATAATTTTGAAATTGATTTATCCTTAATTTAATGATACCTTCTTTATAAGGGATTTCATCACATTTTACATCTCTATTGAGACTTAATTGTTGTTATGCACCAATTCACTATCATATGGTGTATATACTGTCCTTTGGAATATTATATCATGAATCCATTTATTCTCATGATATTATAAAGTTCTGATTAAATGTTATTACTCAATTATTGTATTCAAGTGTCTCTAATTTTGGTAAAAACCCTTTAACCAAAATATTGCTTTAAATGTTTTAATGATTTGTTCTTATTAATATCCATGTTTTAAAAATGGTTTTAAGGATGTATTTATATGGATATTAATGGTTTAAAATGTTAAAATCTTCAAGGTGGTATGAGACACTTTGATTCAAAAATCTCTTTATTAAATGTTTTAAATGGTTTTGAAAATGGTTTTTTTAATGGATTCATTATTTCAATATCCTAAAATGTTATATTGTGATTGAAATGTGGAAATGTTATATTTTTTTTATGCATGTTTTATGTGATAAATTTATGTTATGGTTCTTGGGCATTGTTATGAAAACGGGTGGTTCCATGATAAACTAAGGGCGGGTGAGCCCGATATAGCTCTCCAATGCATTGGGTAACTCGAAGGGGTTAAACGTTAAAGATTATCCGAAGAGATTTAGGGAATATACTGTGGTGGGTATTCCAAACGTAACCAAGAGGGTTACTCCCTATGTAAGAAAATTATGAATGCCTCAAGTTACTTTTATGTATTTATGATTTCTATGATTTATTCATGATTTTATGAGGTATGTTAGAGTGCCTATGTTTTATGGGTAAAGTATGATTTCATTCTTATGTATATATGAACTCATGTTTCCTTTCCATATTTTTATAACCCTTACTGAGATTTTTATGCTCATCCTAAGTTTTTGAAATGTTTTTTCACAGGTCAAGGGAAAGGTGCATGATGTGATGATAGTGTCAAGGATGTGTCAAGAAAGAATCAATGTTTTATTTTAAATATGTTTCCGTTGATATGAAGAATGAATATTGTATTTTATGTAACCACTTTGTTTAAATGTGGAATGTAATGAAAGTTTCATGATATAATTCTCTAAAACACTAAACCTGAAAAGATCCTCAATGTGTAATCTTGTAATAACTCAAGATTAAGTAAGGTTTAAGGTTGGGGCCTTATAGTTTTTACAATTTTATTTTTTTATTCTTTACTGATGAAATAATTATCTTAAATTCTAATGCAACACTGATACAATATTTATCCAATTAATATTAAAATAAAATAAAAGATTTAAAAAAGTACTAAAATATTGGGTATTTATTTTGTTCTAATAAATGTTTAGGTAAATATATATTTCTAGGGATGTGTGAGAGGTTTATTTTCTAATTCTATAAAAGTCTTGATGTTTATAACGTCAAAGTAAACGAATTGTGTCAAAAAACACATGAATAATATTTTATGTTAAATAATTTTTTAATAATTTATTTAAAAATCATTAAATTTTATAAATTTGATAAATAGGATAATAAATGGTTTAAAAGGTAATCCCTTATCCATTTATGAGATATGTAATGTTATAAACCTCTCAGATTAAGAAAGGAGTTATCACAGTTAAGGGTAAAATCTATTAAAGAAGGGGTTAAACAGAATGATAAGGTTTAAAATGACACCGAAACCAATATAAATTTCATTATATGGGGATATTTTGACCTTGATCAATTTTTCAAAGAATAAATATCCATTTGGAATCATTTTTTGGAATGAATTAATTATATTAAAATCTTTTTAGTAATTCCAGTTGTGTCATTTCCCTCCTTTATAAAATGACGCCCCTTATTTGTCTTGTTGACACCAATTTGAGCCTTATAGATTGGAAAAACCCTACCTAAATCTCTTCTCCACTTTTCAATCCACAAATTATATATTTTGGTCTTAATAAAATACCATTACAAGGGTCTTATGGAAATTATATAAAGGAGACCAACTGAAGGATTTGATGTTAATGCACTTTTTATGAAAGTTGGACTCGTGGTAAGGGATTTATGATACAATATCATCGTTTACCAGGATTATATATGATCAATGTTATAATGATTAAAATTATATGACCTATATCTTGATAATACCATGAATTTTATTCTTTCATGGTTATTTATGGTATTATATATTTTCCATTCATTTCAATCTCTTTGAGAACTCAAGAGATGAAAATATTGTTTTTATGGAAAGTAACTTTACTATTATTTTCAATCAAAATTACTTTTTATTCCTTATCCATATTTTTTTAAAATATTTTCATTATTTTTTTACTATTCTCTTATGATATTTTATATTCATTTTATTTATATTCTACTCTTTAAAAAATATAAAAAATGAATATTCTTACAATTCTCCAAATGAGGTACTTTTGAATTTTTCCAAAACATGTGATTTGAATCCTTATTTTAACTTACATAACCATAATTTAATTTTCTACCATCATCAACACGAAATGATTTTAATATCATCTTACAATATATAATGTTATTTTCAATGTAAAATTTTCACATAAAATTTGGGGATGTTTTTGTTTTAATATGTGATTTGAAAATGAAATGTGAATTTTCCTTAATAAATATTTTAGTGATATTTTAATGGATTTTTTCATATAAGTTGATATCTTTTGAAATCACATAATATTTTCTAGGATATAATTTAATTATACCGTTATTATTTTTTATTTTTATTTTTTATGATTAGTATGACTAGATGTTTATGAAATCATTTTATTTTCTATATGTTATGCTATGATAAAATGTTGAGATGCTTATGAAACCCATTTAATTTCTATGGATTATGCTATTATGAATATTTTATAATCTTAGGGTGAACATATGTAATATTTTAATTATGTGGTGGGAGGGATGAAAATTATATATCCCTCCAATTCATTGGGTAAGGATTGATATCAAATGAGATATTAAGGACCAGAATGGGAAGTTAACAATGTTTATTAAGGGGCATTGTCCTCAATGATATTATTTGGGTTGAACCTTCAATAAAGATATGATGTAATTTGTAGTGAACCCAATTCACTATAATAGTCTTGTATGTGATCTTGAAATTTTAAATGATTTTAAATGCTTATGTGAATTCCAAAAAAAAAATCTTATGTAATTTCTATGATTTAATGGAAAATTCTCTTTGATTACATTATGATTAATGTATTTTGAAGTGCCATGAATTCTTTCATGAATCAATCATATGATATATCATATATAGGATATGGTTTTAAAATTTTATTTGCATGTTTTAATAACTTTATTCCTATGCAATGTTAAATTTATTCTTGATATATTCCATTTTAACCTTACTGAGTATCATAACTCATTGTTTCTTATATTCCATTTCCTGAGGCAATGAATAATATTTTTATGTATGATTTGTATAATAATTGTTATAGTTATAAAGTACATAGTGGTATATTATGTAGATTTATTTCGAACATGTTTTTTTAAAACAAGTATCAAATTACACTACATATGTACAATTTTGGAGTGGATTGTAATGTTATGTATATAATATTATTATTATAATATTGGATATTTATGTATAAAAAGTATGGGTTGTTATATTTGGTATCATGTCCAAGTATAGTTATGTTGGGAAAATATGATTTGAAAACACTAGTTATAACCCTTTTGATGATCCTATGTATTGTAGTATTTCCTAATTTATAGTAAACCAAAGAGTGTTGTTTTCCTGGAAAATAATCTCATTAACAATACTATATGTTGAAATGGTTTTGGAATATGTTAATCTATGCATAATAACCCAGAAAATAGTTTGTTGATTATATCTTGACCATCATGGTGGTTCATGGTTCATGTGATCTTACTACACCGCATGTTTTACACTCCCGGGTGATATGTATGGGTTCATTAAAATTTTATTTATAAACCATTATGAAGTATTTGAATTGATGATATCAAAAGATAACTTAGGACATCTAGGAGTGTTATCAAATTAGAATAAGGTGTTAATATTTAATAATACTATAAATTATATTTTCATGATTATTTTGTATTACACTTCGAATATTGTTTCTCACATAATAATTTTTGGTTTTATTTAATTTTTAGAACCAGGAGGAATTGAGATGACAATGAATGTGATGGATAATTCAATAATTGTACTTTTGAGAAACTGAATGTTATAGGAACTAGAATGTGACACATTTTGATAATTACGAATCATAAATCATGATATATGAATAATAATATAAATAGATATGAGTTTCCAAGCATGTAAAATAAGACATAAATTGAATTTTATGGAATTTCAAGTGGAAATGGTCATGGAATTATGAAATTTTAATTTCCTTCATATCAAGAATGTGAGGATTAGAACCTATGATAATATCTAAAATAAAGGGTAATATTTCATTTATTTCTAAATGAAAAGAATAGAGTAACTAATTTTTGAGGAATTTAATTTCATATGTATGTGAAAGATGATCATTATCTGAGTCAATACACTAATCCAAGGGTTAACTTCTAGACCAAGAAAATACATTTTATATACCAATATCTAAATTTAATGGATTGAAGTTTTTATGTATTTAGATTTAATAATTATATTGTATAATTTTTATATCAATGATATTATGGTTATAATAATAATGAAATCTCAATGGATTATTCCACAATAGTTTTTATTTAAGTATTTTAAAACATATGGTGAATGGTATTGATTACCATGAAAATTGATTTAGTTTAATGGTGATATTTTTTAGATAACATGATTAAGAGATGGATAACCTTTAATATGTACTTTATTTATAGGTAATAATTTTTAGCTGGGATAAATTAATGATTAAAAATGATGAAATAATTCGGATAGTATTTGAAAACATGAAATTTGTTAGTGATTTGATAGAAAAGTGGATTTGGTCATCTTTGATAAAGTTATTTTATTTTTTTTATTTATAGATTATAGTAAACAATCTCTAATTTTATTTTAGTAGTAAGAGTATTTTTATTTTTTTAGAAGCATATATGTTTCATTGAGTACTTTTTTGTGATTTGAGTTTTTATCATTTATTATAGAATTGAGGTTTTCACATGTTTGGAATCTGACATTATGAGCTACTTAATGTTTTATTGGGATAAACATTAAAGATAATTGTAAAAATTGTATAATGAAGTGTTCTCGGTATTATTTTTTTCAAACATATTTTAATGGTGTATTAAGGTTAACTATATAAGAAATGTATTAAGTTGAACTTTTGGTGTTATTATTGAGGTTTTAATATTAATGTAACTTATTTATTTATATTGGATAAAATATGATAACCATTTTGGTTTTGGTAAATATTTTGAAGTAGGAGGGGTTACTTATGGATATTATGATTGGTTAAATGTTAATTTTAGTATTTTATTCATAAATAATTCATCTTGAATTTCCATTCCTTATAGGATGAGATGTGATAGAAGTAGAATTTATCAGAGAAAAACAAAATCGAGTAATCATGTGTAACACCCCAAGATTTCATAGTACGTTATTTTTTAAAGTAATTCAATAACTTGCACTACACGCAACAATGTGTTCCAGTGCACCATGACTTACCAAAAAAGCCGTTCAAAAGCGTTTATGAATAGTATTAACTTAATTTTGAACTTTATATAATCCTTATAATTTTAGAATCCATATTATGAGTTTCTTAGTCATAATGTAAGAACAAATGCATTTTTTTCAGATAAAAGAAGTATTTTACAAAAAATGAAATTTTTCCGCCTTTTAATGGCGAAGCCTTTTTAAATACTATATTTGAAACTTTTATATATTCAATTTGACAAAATAAACTTCTTCTTTATAATCGGGACATAATAATTTAGTTTCAATAAAGTTTCAGTGTTTTTATGATAACTTTCATATTTGGGTGAATAGTGAAAAAATACTATATTTTAACTGAAAACAACTTTTTAAATAAAAATAATTTATATTGTTAAATTATACATTTTAATGGTTTCTAAGTATAAATAGATTATATTTTTACCATTTAATCTAATGATGGTCTTTGTAAATATTTTCACTTAGAAATTGGACATAAACAAGTGTCAAACTTTTGGTAGTTATTATTTTTTAAAATTACGCCTTTTGGTTTTGACAGCGGGAATTAATTTTAAATTAATAAATTCAACCTATATGTTTTGAATTTGGTAAAATAGACTTCATTATTGAATTCTTAAAATCAATCTTATCTTAGGGTAATTTTTTGGTATTTTTATGAAAACTTTTAATTTTTGATGAATAGTGAAAAACACTCAGTTGTAGTTTAAAACCGAATTTTTATTTAAATAATTATTTATTTTATTTAAATTTATTTTATGTCAAAAAAAGATACATAATACATATATAAGTTCAATGTAATTCATTGGAGTCATTTTTTAATAATTTTAGATATATAAAAATTTTATTGAACTTTTCACCGTCTTTTACCCACCTCCTAGGAGAATTTTCAAATTCACATAAAACTTAATTTTACCACTTCTGTGAGTGGAATTTTGAAAATCCGATAGACATGGTTAATATCAAGTAATAAAATGTGGTTCAATAAGATAAATTTTTTTTTGGTGAATAGTAACTTTTTATTTTTATTTACCATGGTTAAATGTAAATAGGGTAATTAAGGGTAAAAATGATATTATTATTACCCTAACACATGTCCTAATTCTATTGGACAAATGTATCTCGACCAGAAACAACCTTAGGAATAAAATCTAATCATTTAGTCCCACTTGGATTAGATTAGGACATTTATTATTATTTAATTCAAAGAAGAGTTAAAATAGATAAAATCAATGTTCAATAACTAAAACATTTTTAATATAGGGTTATACATAAGATAAATTCAATTATAAATATTAATTATAAATATAAAAATATTTCCTACATAATGGTATTTTATTTATAATTTTTAGACATTAAATAATATAATTTATTTATGAAACAATGGTGATGCAGTAATTACATAATTAATGAAATATTAAAATAATTGATATTATAAATATCAAAATAAATGAAATTTGAGACTTTTTATGCATTCCACTAAATTTATAGGTTAATATGACATATTAGTATAGGTTATATAATTATTTTTCTAAGTAATAATGTTGTAATGAAATTATCAAAAACAAAATACCCAATAGTGTCAAAATTGACATAAAAGAGTTTTTAAAACAAATATTATATTATTAATTGATATTCTATTCCTAAAAATCAATGGTTCAGCCAAAGGAATTATATGATGATAGGTATGTCATTAATGAACCATTTGGGGTTCTCTTGGAATTTTATAGTATGTTAATTAACCATATAATATAAAACTACAAAGAGACATGGTAAATGTCAAACTATTTAACCAAGAGTTAAATCTAAAAGATAAGGGTAAAATAGTGACCCAAACTTCTCTAAAACCTATTGGTTGAGTGTTTTTAGACCCATCCCCACCTTAGACATTAAATAATCTAGTTTTGAGCCATTATAAACTGAATATGAATTTATTATAAAATAATACTTTAAGTTTTTCCTAAAGAGCCCCTCCTCCCCATTATAAAAGGACACCACTTCTAACCAATTCCTCACACCTCTCAAGCCTTTTTGCTCGTCCAAACTCTTCCCAATTAATCTCCCTATATTCCTCTCCTCCTCTTAGAAGCCTTACCTTTGGAATAAGGCACTTCAAGAGTCCTTTTTGGTTCAAACCAAAGGGAGTTACCCAAATTAAAGGTAACGATTTCTCTTAGCTTCTTTTCTTTTATTTTACTTCTCCAACCCCTAAACTCTTCTTATTCTTTTATTTTGTAAAAAACACAGTATCATATATATACTAGTATATTTTTATGAGAATTATTTGAACTAAACTTACACACACCTCCATCTAATGGGTGAAGAACATAATGTTTCTGTCGATGGCAACCAAACACCTCACGAAACGATGATTGTTCAATTATCTCCTACTGCCCCTCATGGTAGAAATTATGATGGAAAAATAATTAAATATAATATTTATGATATTTAATTTATATATAAGCTTCTGTAATTCAATTTTATATAATACCATTATTCATTTCATGTTGTATATATATACGATAATTTCATTTGAGAAAGTGTGGACTACCGCCCCCTCAAAGTGATATGACTCGTTCATACCATACATGGAATGTATAAAGGATGGTGTTAATGAACTTAAGTAACATATATATGATATTATATTATACTAGAATAATAATATACCTATGTATCATTTGGTTTTGATTCCTTTTAAAATGAAAAATGAAATGGAAGTAGCGTTCGTGCGTACGTATGGATTACCGTCTCCACGAACGTGATGAGATTCATTCCCCATCTTATCCATTCAAGTATAATTTTCATTTTATGATTAAAAATAATTTTTAAGGACTTGATATCATTCTTTATATGAATAATATACAATATATTAATAACAAACATGGCTTACGTAAGAAAGAATATAAAGGAAAATGAATTCGTTAACACCCGAAACAATGATAATACTAAGATATTATTAACAAATCGATGTTAAAAGATCATATATGATATCATATTAATGTATATGATTCTTGTATAATTTAATAAAAATTATTTCACCATTATACAGGAGGTTAACCTACCCTCAACCAAGGAAAAGTACAAAGTAAGGGTTTATTTCACAATCTCTTCATTATTCGAGGTTGTTTATACGTAATTATCTATTGAGACCTTTTTATCATCCGCATCCATGTTTCTTAAAAATTTATTTCAAATAATTATTACTATTTTACATATGATGGTTTAAAGTAATTTATACCCTTTTTAATTTTTATAAGATGTTTATAAAGGAATCTTTCTGTCGTTTTCCAAACAAGGTCCTTTTTAACATTTACAACAAAATTAAGGTAAGAATGTATTTTTAACTTATACGGTGGGTGCGGCTTTTTTCCGCCATTAAAAAATCTTCGAAGCTTCCATTACAATATTATAAGAATATTTTCAAAGTAAATGTTTTATTTTATAATTATGTTAATTTTAAATGATTTCAAAAAAAGATATATTTCTCTCAAATAGTTTTGATTTCATCTATGTCAACATCTTTTGATTGATTTCATGCTTTGTTGATGTTTATTTATTATGATACAAAACTTCCATATTTTATTGAAGGTTTTGTGATATGTTTGACTATGGATGTGTTATTTTTATACCATTCATGGTTTATGGAGAAAGTATTGACATTTCATATTCTAGTTTTAATACGAATGTTTATGTTATGTTTAAATTTGTTCATATGAGGAATGCATTGGAATTAATAAGTGAAGGGTGGAGCCCGCTATAGCTCCTAGATGCATCAGTATGTCTCATGAGACAAATTATTTTCTTGGCAAAAGGCCTTGGAAAAATCTTAATTTTAGTCTTCGCACAAGGCCTTGACTATGTGGTTATGATAGTCTGGCATTATGCATTCCATCATTATGAAAGTGGTTATTGATATTGAATGTGATTATTCGACTAGTAGAATATCCATGTGAATAAGTAAATGGAATTATTTCATTTTATTTCTGTCATATTATGCTGAATTTCATGTTTAAAAGGCTTTTGTTTTAGTTATAAATTTCCTTAAATGTTTATGCTTATTTATGAAAGTTTCCTCTATATTGTTATCCTTACTGGGCATTTGAGCTCACCCATTTCTATGTTTTATTTTTTCCCGGATGTGAAGAAGTATCTTATGAATGAAATGAAGAGATAGTATGAGGGTATATGATTGTGGAATATGGAGACTATGTTGTTTTAGTTTTCATTTTATGATGTAATGTAAACTTTATGAATTTATCTAGTGATACCAAGGCTACTAAACCAATCGGTCTTTCGAGACATGATCTTTTGTGATCGTGCCAATGTTATGTAATAATGCACCGACTCTGGGTAACTGGGGTCAAGGCGTTACAGTTGGTATCATAGGAACTTTAGTACAAACCTTGGAAGCTAGATTTAGAAAAACTCTGATTAGAGAACATAGACCTAAGATGGACTTTGCGAATTAGTATAGAACAACTTCAAAGAATTTTGGTATTGTATAGATTTTGTGAGTTTTTCAAGCAAAGCATCTCTGTCTAGATACGAATAGGTAGAGGTGGATCTAGAACAGATGTACCTAGAGGTAAAACCAGAAAACACCACTTTGAGATAGACTCGAACAGTAACTGGTGCACGACAACGGGCCTTGCTGCACTGTTGGTTACGACACTCCTGGGGGATATGCTTAGGATAATTCTCATTTTCTTTAAAAATCATTATGAAGGGTTTATGAGTATATAATTCCTCAATGAAAACAACTTTATTATTATGGATTATATCCATAAACCATTCAATATACGTGAGGTATTTTACAAGTTTGGAATTATTCATTGTAATTCATAAACTGACATAGTTTATGCTATTGTATAGAAATGGCGCCCTGTAGAAGGAATGTGAACTCCAGCAATACGTATGATACAAAGAGTAAGAAGGATCATATCTTTCACAGTATTAATCCAACATTTAGAAGGGAAATAGTCTCCCATGTATTCTCAACATATGAAGAAATAGTATCATGTGTTAATAAAATAAGTAAAGAATTCTCCGAGTCCTATGGCTTTGAAGGGAAGCAAGAGAAGAAAAGGATAGAATAGAGAAATATAGATAAAGGGAAGATAGAAAAGAAGAATTTTCCCATATGTGATAACTGTGGGAAGACACACCCTGGAACTTTCCAGAAGGGAATGGGAGTTCGTTATAAGTTTGGAGAAAAGGGACACCAAGTACGTGACTACAAGGGTAAGAAAAAGGTTTCAAATGAACAATGCTTCATCTGCAAGGAGTTGGAACACTACATGAACCGATTTCCAAATAAACAGAGTATTCTCCAAATTATGTTGTTGGATAATAATCAAGTTATGATACTACCACAGATGAGGAGGAATGATTAGAGTTCTTATGTTGTTATTAGAGAATTATGTCATTTGAGTGTTGTATCAACAATGTACTGGTTATAATAATTATGGAGTATATAAGGATTGTACTGCAGTACTATTTCATTAAGGACTTGAGATTGTGTGGAACCAAGAAAAGTGACTCAATAACAGTTTAAATTTTTGGAAAATAAATGGTTAAGAGAAAGATAAACCATAATATGGTTCTAATACCGAGGTAGTGATTTTGGAATATTATATGATTGATTAGGATAAATTATATTGGATGTTCTTGATTACCTTGAAACTGATTAATGATTTGTATATTCCGTCATTGTTGGAGTTTACAACATTTTTTGATAGAAGGAGTATATCCAGTATTCTATAAGGAATAAGGGACCATGAATGTAATCAATAAGGTTTTATGGTAATTCAAGATATTGTTGTGTTTTAAAAGAATACATTATGAAGGTGTTCACAAGTTATTACGTGGCAAAAAGGATCTTCATTATGTTTACCTTCCTTATAAATTTTGGACTGTGAGTTTGGACAGAAGTATTTTGGATAATTCTAGTTTGAGATTATTTTTGGATTGCCATAAAAGGACAACCTGGAGGTCGGGCGGAAACCCCTCACGTCCGGAAAATCCACGAGACTTGAACCCGCAACCGAAGGGTGACAAGGGTGTATCACCTACCCCTGGCCCACATGATTTCCTGGATTGAATAATGTAGTATTTTTTAAAAAAATCTGGTAGATGAATTATAAATTCATTTTTTTAACCCTATATGAATAGGATAAATAGAATATTATTTTTAAGTTCTATTATCTTTTAGAGTGAAAGATGAGTTTGTGGTAGAAATTAGTTAATGGATGGCACTCTACTTGTCAAGTATATATTTTTCTTCTTCTCTTATTCTATGAAGAAACTAATTCTTATACTTTAGTGAAGGGATCTTAAAACAAAAAAAAAATTATCCTAATACCATTTTTTTTTGAACCGATGGTATTTTAAATCATCATAGATTGATGAATTTAAGGCCCTCAATTTTACACTTGTTTGTGATTGATGACCTCAATCACTACCTATAAATATTTACTTTTTTCCTCCTGTTATATGTCTTTAATTTCCACTAATGTTCTCCTAATCGAGATCATAATTTGGTGGTGACCCTTTCATATCCCTTTTCCTCTGATTAAGACTAAATTTTATTAACCTAATTTCCGATGTGGGTTTTCCCAAAGGTATTTTCTATTTTCAACCTTTTATTTTTGAAAAATAATTTCAAATTGTGAGGACGCAATTTATTGAAGGAGGGAAGAATGTAACACCCCAAGATTTCATAGTACATTATTTCTTCACAGTAATTCAATAACTTTCACTACACGCAACAACGAGTTCCAGCGCACCATGACTTACCAAACAAGTCGTTTAAAAGTGGTTATGAATAGTATTAACTGAATTTTGAACTTTATATAATCCTTATAATTTTAGAATCCATATTATGGGTTTCTTAGTAATAATGTAAGAACAAATACATTTTTTCAGTTAAAAGAATTATTTTACAAAAAATACAATTTTACCGCCTTTTAATGGTGAATATTTTTAAATCCAATATTTGAAACTTTTATAAATTAAATTTGACAAAATAAACTTATTCTTTATAATTGGGACATAAGATTTTAGTTTTAATAAAGTTTTGGTGTTTTTATGATAACTTTATTATTTGGGTGAATAGTAAAAATACTATATTTTAACTGAAAAAAACTTTTTAAATCAAAATAATTTATTTTATTAAATTATAAATTTTAATGGTTTGGAAGTATAAATAGATTATATTTTTTCCATTTTATCCAATGATGGTCATTTTAAGTATTTTCACTTTGAAATTGGACATAAACAAGTGTCAAACTTTTGGAAGTTATTATTTCTTAAAAAGACGCCTTTTGGTTTTGACAGCGGGAATTAATTTTAAATTAATAAATGAAACTTCTACGTTTTGAATTTGGTAAAATAGACATCATTATTGAATTCAAAATATCAAAATTATCTTAGGGTAAATTTTTTGTATTTTTCTAAAAATTTTAATTTTCTATAAATAGTGAAAAACACGAAGTTATATTTTAAAACCGAATTTTTATTTAAATAATTATTTATTTTATTTAAATTTATTTTATGTAAAAATAGATGAATAATACCTATATATGTTCAATTTAATTCATTGGATTAAGTTTATAATAATTTTAGATATATAAAAATTTTATTGAACTTTTCACCGTCTTTTACCCACCTCCTAGGAGAATTTGTAAATTCACATAAAACTTAATTTTACCGCATCTGTGAGTGGAATTTCGAAAATCTGAGAGAAACGGTTAATATCAAGGAGTAAAATTTGGTTCAATAAAATAAAAATAACTTTTGTTGAATAGTAACTTTTTACTTTTATTTACCATGGTTAAATGCAAATAGGGTAATTAAGTTTAAAAATGATATTATTATTACCCTAACACATGTCCTAATTCTATTGGAAAAATTTATCTCGACCAAAACCAACCTTAGGAATAAAATATTATCATTTAGGTACACTTGGATTAGATTAGGACATTTATTATTATTTAATTCAAAGAAGAGTTAAAAGAGATAAAATCAATGTTCAATAAATAAAACATTTTTAATATAGGGTTATACATAAGATAAATTCGATTATAAATATTACTTAGAAAGATAAAAATATTTCCTACATAATGGTATTTTATTTATAATTTTTAGACATTAAATAATTTAATTTATTTATGACACAATGGAGATGCAGTAATTAACTAATTAATGAAATATTAAAATAATTGATATTATAAATATCAAAATAAATGTAATTGGAGACTTTTTATGAATTCCACTAATTTAATAGGTTAATATGACATATTATTATTGGTTATATAAAGTTTTTTCTAAGTAATAATGTTGTTATAAAATTATGAAAAACAAAATACCCAATAGTGTCAAAATTGACATAAAAGAGTTTTTAAAACAAATATTATATTATTAATTGATATTTTATTCCTAAAAATCTATGGTTCGGAACAAAGACTTATATTATGATAGGTATGTCATCAATGAACCATTTGAGGTTCGCTTGGCAGTTTATAGTAAGTTTATTAACCATATAATATAAAAATACAAAGAGACATGGTAAATGTCAAACTATTTAACTAAGAGTTAAATCTAAAAGATAAGGGTAAATTAGTGACCTGAACTTGTCTAAAACCTATTGGTTGAGTGGTTTTCGACCCATACCCACCTTATATATTAAATAATCCAGTTTTTATCCATTATAAACCGAATATGAATTTATTATAAAATAATACTTTAAGTTTTTTCTAAAGATCCCCTTCTCCCCCTTATAAAAGGACACCACTTATAACCAATTCCTCACACCTCTCAAGCCTTTTGACTCGTCCAAACTCTGCCAAATTAAGCTCCCTACATACCTCTCATACTCCTAGAAGCCTTACCTTAGGCATAAGGCAATTCAAGAGTCCTTTTTTGTTCAAACCAAAGGGAGTTACCCAAATTAAAGGTAACGATTTCTCTTAGCTTTTTTTCTTTTATTTTACTTCTACAACCCCTAAAATATTCCTATTCTTTTCTTTTGTAACAAAAACAGTATCCTATATATACTAGTATATTGTTATGAGATTTATTCGAACTAAAATTACACACACCTTCATCTATTGGGTGAATAACATAATGTTTCTGTGGATGGAAACCAAACGCCTCACGAAACGATGATTGTTCAATTATCTCCTACCGCCTCTCATGGTGGACATTATGATGGCAATATAATTGAATATTATATTTATTTTATATATAAGCTTCTTTAATTCCATTATATAGCATACCATTATTCTTTTCATGTTGTATATATATATACGATAATTTCATTTGAAAAAGTACGAACTACCACCCCCTCAAAGTGATATGACTCATTCATACCATACATGGAACGTATAAAGGATGGTGTTAATGAACTTAAGTAACACGTATAAGATATTATATTATACTATAATAATAATATACCTATGTATCATTTGGTTTTTATTCCTTTTAAAATGAAAAATGAAATTGAAGTAGCGTTCGTGCGTACGTACGGATTACCGTCTCCACGAACGCAATGAGATTCATTCCCCATCGTATCCATTCAAGTATAATTGTCATTTGATGATTACAAATAATGTTTAAGGACTTGATATCATTCTTTATATGAATAAGATACAACCTATCCATAACAAACACAGCTTACGTAACAAATAATATAAAGGAAAATGAATTCGTTAACACCTGAAATGATGATAATACTAAGATATTATTAACAAATCAATGTTAAAAGATCATATATGATATCATATTAATGTATATGATTGTTGTATAATTTAATAACAATTATTTCACCATTATACAGGAGTTTAACCTACCCTCAACCAAGGAAATGTATAAGGTAAGGGTTTATTTCACAATCATTTCATTATCCGAGCTTATTTATACGTAATTATCTACTGGGACCTTTTTATCATCTGCATACATGTTTGTTAAAAATATATTTCAAATCATTCTTAATTTTTTAAATACTATGGTTTAAAGTCATTTATACCCTTGTTTACTTTTTATAAGAAGTTAATAAATGAATCTTTCTTTCATTTTCCAAACAAGGTCCTTTTTAACCTTTTCAACAAAATTAAGGTAAGAATGTCTTTTTAACTTATACAGCGGGTGCGACTATTTTCCACCATTATAAAATTGTCAAAGCTTAACTTACAAGATTATAAGGATATTTTGAATGTAAATGTTTTATTTTATAATTATGTGACTTTTAAATGATTTCAAAAAAAATGGATCTTTCTCTCAAATGGTTTTGATTTCATCTATGTCAACATCCTTTGATGGATTTCAAGCTTATTTGAAGTTGATTTATTATGATACAAAACATCCATATTGTGTTGAAGAGTTTATGATATGTTTGACTGTGGATGTGTTATTTTTATACCATTCATGGTTTATGGAGAAATTATTGACATTTCGTATGCTAGTTTTAATACTAATGTTTATGTTTTGTTTAAACCTGTTCATATGAGGAATACATTGGACTTAATAAGTGACGGGTGGAGCCCGCTATAGCTCCTCGATGCATCAATAGATCTCATGAGAAAAACTATTGTCTTGGAACAAGGCCTTGGAGAAATCTTATTTGTAGTCTTGGCACAAGGCCTTGACTCTGTGGTTATGATAGTCTATAATTATGCATTCCATCATTATGAAAGTGGTTATTGATATTACATGTGATTATTAGACTAGTAGAATATACATTTGAATAAGTAAATGACATTATTTCATTTTATTTCTTTGATATTATGTTAAATTCCATGTTTAAAAGGCTTTTTTTAGTTATACATTGCCTTAAATGTTTATGATTATTTATGAAAGATTATGATATATTGTTATCCTTACTGGGCATTTGAGCTCACCCATTTCTATGTTTTTTTCAGGATTTGAAGAAGTATTTTATGAATGACCTGCAGGTATAGTATGAGGGGATATGAGTGTGGAATATGGAGACTATGTTGTTTTAGATTTCATTTTATGATGTAATGTAAACATTATGAATGTATCTAGTGATTCTAAGGCTACTAAACTGATCAGTCTTTCGAGACTTGATCTTTTGTGATCATGCCAATGTTATGTAATAATGCACCGACTCTGGGTAACTGGGGTCAAGGAATTACATCATGTTTATAAAATAGAAAATAATAGAGTAATTATATATTATTAGGTACTCTATCCAGGTATTAAAGAAATATTTGAACTTTAGTAAAAGTATATTCATCTATAATTTAATCATTTTACATTCATTTATAATTAATCAATTGTATTTTCACCCCTCAATGATTTATGGTTTTGTGGTTGTTAAAATTTCCTGACTACGTTATTCATCACTCTATATTAGTCCTTAAATTCCAGACATTTTCTCAATGTGTATAATTTTACTTGCCACCAATTTTATCCTTATATGATAAACCAATTATGTGTTATTTCATGTAACCCTTCTGTTCCCCACTTCCCATTTTCAAAGGATGTTTTAGTATAACTATATACGATAATAGTTTTCAACAAATCTATTTTTAAATATTGATCCATTTTTAACAGAGATAAAATTTCTTGGGAAAAATTATTTAGGAGGAATTTGGTAGTCTAAAAATTTACTTTTAAATAATAATAAACTCAATATATTATTTAACATGAAATATTGAGCTTTTGGATAATTGATATATATTTTAAAAATATTATTATTTAAATGTAACATAGTTGTTGAATTTCTTGGTATGAATATGAGTAAACTAATTATGAATTATATGTATAATGATCCTACTCAATATAAATGTGTTGATTAATTAGTAGTAAATACGAACTTAATTTTTTGTGAAGTCATTTTATGCTACAAAAATTATTTTTTTAAGTGGTTATTATTTCATTTTGGGTGTGAATATTATAGATAATTTCAATAACTTTTCGTTAACTTATTTTAGAAATTGAAATTCATTTTCAAATCATGATATCAAAGTCACCTTCAAGGGATTTTTTTTTATTTTTTAAAATTGATTAACTTTTCAGTGAATAGTGAAAATTCGCATTTTTCATATAATTTCCTTTATTTTCAGTAAATAATGTAACTTTAAATTCCAATTCTATTTTTTATTTTTTCATAAATCACTATATGATCTATTTTATTTTTAATAATTTATTTAATTTCTTTTTAATCCAAAATATTCATGATTTTGATAAAAGATAATTTTTATTCATAAAAATACATTTTTTATAAAGTATTTTTCATGATTTTTTAATTTATTTATATTAAAACAGATTAATGACACTTTTAGAGATTGAATATTGAAAAAAGTACTCCAATTTATGACTTTTGAGGTTCAAATTTTATAAATATTCCCATTTTATTTTTTATTATTAACAGTTTCCATGGTAAATATTTCTCACTTTGGTAAGGTTAAAAAGGGAAAATGTGGTTAAAACCATGAGATAAGGCCTGAAAATAAAACCAAAACATGAATTTATTTCATTTTATTGAATAAAATTTTTGTCGTAAAACAAATAATAAAATTTATAATTTTTTAACATTTCCCCTTGATAATGAAATTTATAGTATTTTTGATAAAGAAAATTCAAAAATAACTTTCTCTTGAATTTAATATCTATAGTTCAATTTATATAAGGATAAAATGGGATTATTTAGGTTCAAAATGAGTATTTCAAAGAAGAATTAGCTTTTCTATCATTTATTTTTTTAACAAAATTACTAATGAAAAAATCACCTGAAAAACATACACAATGTCGACACTGTATTTATTAAATTAATAGAAAATTAAAATAAACAAATTTAGAAAAATTTAAAATAAAACAATATATGAACTATTATCTTCAATAAATTTTATAGATAAATATAAAATTTTAGGTATGATTTATAGATTTATATTCTAATTCCATAACTATTTTGATGTCTTTAAAGTCAAATTAAACAAATAGTGTCAAAAATTACATTAATTATATTTTATGTTAAATAATATTTTATTAAGTCACTTAAAAACCCAAAAAAACATAAAAGGGGACAAGTAAGATGTTAAAAGGTTGAAAATGAAATCCCATATCCAATTATGATCTAATTTTTAAATTATAAGTAATATTATATCCCTTTAAGATTAAAAAAATTATTATCATAGTTAAGGTAAAAATTAGTTAATAAAAGGGTTAAACCATATGATAAGGTTTAAAATGAAACCAAAACAAGGAAAAAAATTATTTCTTGAGGATATTTCGATATTAGCCTATTTGCATTGAATATCCTTGCAATTGGAAGAATTTTTTTGAGGGATACATAATTTTATTTTAATCATTTTATTAATTACAAGTGTTTACTTTCACTTCCTTATAAAAGGACACACTTTCTTTATCTTATTTACAACACTTTGATCATTTTAGTTCAACAAAACCCTACAAAAATATCATCCCAAATTCTATATACATGAATTATAGGTGTTTTAATTTATTAAATACTATTCCAAGGATCCTCATTGAAATAACTAAATGAGGTAAACCAAAGGAGAGTTTGTCAGAGTGCATTTAAAGAAAGTCAAACTCGCGGTAAGGGATTTATGTTACAATATCATTTTTTATAATGATGTTCTATAATCTAGATGAAGATGATGAAATTTTATGACCTATCTTTAAATCATCCCATTAATATTTTTATCCTTTTTTCATTTCTGGAGATCACATGTTTTCATTTAATTTTCCTCTTCTTAAGTACTCAAGAGATGAGAATAATTTTTTTAAAGATAAAAATATTAATTAAATTTTTGGTCGAAATACCTTATCATCTATATCCATGTTTTATAAAAAAATTCAAGAATTTTTTTAACATTATACTATAATTTTTTAAATATATAATTTTTACCCAATTTTTACATTTTAAAAAATAGTAAAATAGTAATATTTTTACATTTTCAAAATAAGGTACTTTTTATTTTTTTAGTGAAATTTTAAAAGGAATATTTGTTAAAAACAAGCACAAAATGAATGAAATTTCCTTCCATCGTGTCCCCTTTATGATTTTAAACTTAATTTACAATTTTACATGGTTATTTTCAAATAAAATATAATATTTTATTTTTAGAAAAAATATGTATATTTATATGTGATTTAAAAATGAAAATAGTATTTTCCTTAATAAATATTAATGTTAACATTAAATGCATTTTTAATCTAAAATGAAATCTTTTGATGTTATGTATCCTTTAATAATATATGATATAGTGAAACCATACTTAATAATTCTCTATATGGTTTATTGTTATGATGATAAAATTTATATAGAATCAATGTATTTTTCATTAGTTATGCAATGGTGAAATATTGAAATGTTTTTGAAACCATTTTTCTTTCCATGGGTTATGATATGATGTATTTTTTAATATCATTTTGAATACATATTCATGATTTTCATTATGTGATGGGTGCACCCCAAATTATATATCCCACTAATGCATTGGGTAAATTTTGATATCTCATGAGATAATAAGGAATTAAATGGGGGAGTGAACCCAATTTTATAAGGGTATCTACCAACAATGATATTATTGGGAGTGAACCGTGACTAATGATATTATGTAATTGGGAGTTAATCTATTCCAATATGATAGACTTAGAAGTGATATTGACTAATGAAATTATTTTACATACTTATGTGTATTCCATAAACATATATCTTATGTTAATGTTATGATTTATTTGCTCATGTTATCTGATTCATTTATGATTCATTTATTATGAAATACCAAGATTTATTCCATGTATCAAGATTATGATCTATGATATACAGGGTACGGTTTTTAATTGTTATTCTCATTTTCTCGGATGCTTATGATCATGTTATATTTATGTGATCATCAATATCTCTATTTTTTACCCTTACTAAGAATCAAATCTCACCCTTTATTATGATTCCTTTCCCTAGGTAATGATAAATGGATTTAGGTGTGATCAATCTAATAATGGTGGAATTTATGAATAAATTATTGGGATATTATTTATATATATGATGAATATGTAGTTTATGTAACTATGTTTGGAAATAAACTATTGGAATATGATTCTGGTATGGATAGTATGTCTTAAATATTTATCTAATAATATGTGATAATTGTGCATGGAATGTATGGGTCACTATAGATCATATAGGGGTCACACAATGTAATGGGATGGAAGAGTGATGGGGTTTTATTTTTTTAATTTGGAGTGGGAAGTTTGGGAAATTCAAAAAATTTATATTTAGGGGAAACATGCACAATTAAAACACATGGTTTTCTAAATTTTGTTGCAATCAAGTGACTCACATTGGGCCCTAAAATACACACATTGAACTATTTCCCCTAGGTCCTCACAGGGTTTGAATAAATTTTTTCTAACTATTTCAAATGTCACTATCCAATTGCATACCAAAATGAATGGATGTCGTATAATTTACCAAACCATGCTTGTTTATCATGAGACCCTTAATTTTTTTAAAATATTTCATGACCAAAATTTATTGAAACCCATAAAACTCAAAATAATATCAAATAAAATACACAATGACATGAAAGGTGTCGCATGTTTACCTAAATTATAAAATGTACTACTTTCATAAATTATATTTCAGGTTAACACTGTCAAGATGAATCATAATATGAATCATATATATTCATTGGTGAAATATAATAAAGATTATTATCCCATAATGTATTTATACCCCTAGATGTCTATAGAATGAATATCTTGTACCAGTTCAGGTTCAGGTTCTTGGGGAGTTTCTTTTTATGGTTCCCTTCTCCTAGTTCGCTCATAGAAAAGATTGTGATGGTGGAGTCGGATGGTGACCTTAGGTCATGTAGATAATTTTTATTAACTATTTTGAGTTTCCTTGATTTATTTGATATATTTTATATATTGAAAATTTAGGAATTATTGATTAAGATATCGTTATATGGAATATGTTTGGATATTTGTTATGATTTGTAGATTTTTATTTTGTTTTATATTTTTAAATTTATAATTTAATTTCAAGGGATTCCTAATGAATAGACACACCATGATAAATTCTTGTAAGAATTTGGTTTCATTTTTAATTATAATTTATTGGGTAAAACAATTCCCATGAGTATTTCCATGATTCTCAGGAAAAAAAATTCAACCTATAAGCATTGGGAATATCACTCAGGTTTTTCCATGAATCAAATAAATTGTTGAGTCTAGTTATCCCAAGTCTTTTGTAAAATATATTTCTAAAATTTACCTTTTAATATTTTATATCTCATGAGATAACATGAAATTGATGGTTTTGTGAACCAAATCAACTAAGTTTGATGGGTTTAAAGAATAAACCTAATTCACCTTGGGACTATGTGCATAATGAGGTGATGGTCTTGGCAGTGACCCTTAACCTATGAAATGATTTTCTATATGTATATATATGTAACTCTCTTACACCATATTCTTTTTCCACATTACAATTTATCATTTATATATTATACCACATTACTATATTATGTTTCAATGGATTATAATTATTATATCATTATTCCACATTTCTATACTTCATTTCACATGTTATGATGAATTATTTGTTCCATGGTTCATGATTTTTAATTCATTTATTAGTGGGTATAATTTACTTATGTTTTGTTACTGTACCTTGACTATTTTCTCATACCAACATTTTCATCTTCTTCTCACTTATTATATTCAATTAATGCACTTTATGATCATCCCTTAATGTTTATTTGATCTCACATATTCTCATGTTTCCATTTACCATGTAATTATAAATAGTTTTAGGTTTTATATGTTAGAGAATATTATAAATTCAAAGTTCTTGTTATGGGGTTTTAGCCTTGAATAAAGTAGGTTTATAATTTAAAGAGATAGGTTTAGTGGAAGGATTACATTTTATAAAAAAAGTGATGGTTTCATTATATATGAGTTTAATGTAATACTTTAAAACTCAAAAACTACATTTTGTTGGGTATGTTAGTGAAATACTATTTCAAAAAAATATTTGATTATATAGTGACTATTTTTAGGATGTTACACAATATATTAAGGTATAAGAGTGGAAATGGGATATTATATTGATGGATGTATTGACTAGACATCCGGTTTTAGGGAAGGGTCATAACTTTATCAATACGATGATGGTGTGATTGACCTATTCTTCTCCTTTAAATCATAATTATAAGTATAATTCAATTTACATCTTGTGACACCTATACATAGATGAGATCACACAACTATACATATTTCCCTTATTTACCATCTTTAACCATGATTCTAAATTCACATCTCGATTCTAGATGATCTTATAGATATATTTTTTAACTTAGTTGTGATTAAGAATGTAATTACCCAACTAAAAAGTTTTTTATACATAGAGGACCATTGAATTTTGTGAGGATATATTTTGAGATTTATTTCTATATTATTTTAGGGGCTAGGATTATCACCTACTTTGGGTGGATTTTATATAAAAAACATAAAATACTCTACTTTTGTCATTGAAACTTTTGAGGCCTAGTATAAGAGACATTGGAAGTCACCCCTCTATTACTCTATGTTTATAGATTCATATCTTATGGGGGTAAAGTTGGTCGGGTTAATGGATGGGAAGGTATAGGTGGTCTATGAGTGTATGTGGATAGGATAGAACTATTAAAGTCCTTTGATAATAGAGTAAAGATATCCTTGGAGTTTAAAGAGTGATAAAATGTGTTCATGAAGTTATCATGTCATTATGTTGTAAGAAGATTTAGTGAGGAAAGCATGTTATCCCCAAGATTCAGCAGTCCATTATATATTCATCATATGGTATGCGAGGTTTTTTTCCAAGAAATAACCATGTATATAGAATATTTGTATAACATTTTCCACATGTCAGTGATTAAGAGATATATGCAAGATCCCTTTCACATTATTCACCCGTGTGAGCTAGAAGTTAGGGATGACAACACATTTTTTTGAAAACATAGAAGAAATTTAATATTGGTAGGATAAGGTTCATTAAAGGCATGCAATTTTGTTGGTGGATGTCATGTAGATTCATGAGTATGTTAAAGAGAGTTCATAAGAGAATGATAATTATATGCATTATTAGTAACCTCATCTATTTGAGTGACTTTTTCATTTTTGGATAGAAAACCATGTAGGTGGGGAGGATATAAAAACCCAAAATGTTTAGTTAAACCTTTGAAATATTTTGAATAATATTCAAATAAAAGGTTTCATTTTTAAATATAAAATTTTTACATGCTCTATGAAAATAATTAATATTTAAAAATATTTTATCTCTAATCCATATGTTTTAAAATAGTTAAGAGGTCGCTAATAAATCATTGAATAGAAATTCAAACATCACTTTTATGTCCTATTTAATAGGTTTTAACTACGAGATGGTTAATTTTTATTGGGGGTTTTGTCCAATCACATCCCATTATGAGACTTTTTATTTTTTAATACTTTTATAATAAAAACTTTAACCCCAATACTTTATAAATATATTATCAATCACTTTAATAGAGAGATTAAACATCATTTTCATGTCAAACTATTTAATTATGCAACATCCGGACCTGGGATACACTAGCGGTGCTTCAGGTTGGTGGGTCACATGGACTCAAATATGCCTCCCCATTCACCAAATGATTCCAAATAGTATTGAGGGTCTAAGGTGGTATAGTATGGTGACTACACCCTCAGGATCAGAATGTCGAATAGTAACATAATATTATCTATCAATAGAGGAAGAATATTAAAAACTCATTAATATAATAATTACATCCAACATACAAATATCATAGAAAACACATCCATAAATTTCGTATATAAGATGATTATTTTTACATTCTATAAAAACCCATACAGGTAATACATGGAAACCAGTATAATATATGTATCAGAATACTAAAAATACTAAAAATACTAAAAGGGGACCATCCCTGGATAGCATCATGATCCATTTCTCGATCCTTTTTCACCCCAAGTTATATGAAATAATCAATCATGCATAATCAAGAGTGAGACTCACCATGTCCCAACCAACATCCATGAAGTCTATCAAGTTACCATAAACGAGGCCCAAATAGGGAGTGAGAAATAATTAGAAGGCCACCACCAAGGGTGTTTAATTCCATACAGTCTATCGATATATAATAAATATTATTTAGGTAATAAAATTTTTTTAATGAATTTTGTTAATAAATAAACCATATAGGTTTGGATTCCCTTGCAACACTCATCCTATACTACCTACTTTGGTCTAACATGGACTTTTTATAAAAAATCAATCAATCATAATTTATAATAATAATTAAGTATAAATACCTATTTCAAAACCCAATAATCCCCTATATATCATATCCACTAGATGTGTATAATAAGTTCACAAGTAAATTGTAAGGCTCTGATTGAATCAAATCATATGCTTTGGCATTAAAGACACATCATAAAATCATTTATTTATTATTAAATTTTAATGTAACCTAAGCTTACACTTGTTATTACTAATTTTTATCCTAGGTATCACTCTAGGTATAATGAACCCATAACATTTCCAGACCATCCAGGATGACCCTCATAGCATCAGAGGTGTCACTCTAGGTTTGGTATAACATCAAAACCCTTAGAGTCTATCCTTGGTGATCCAATAAGGGAACCCAAGTCTAAATATTTTCATATGATATATTTTTTCTTATTATTACATCCTTAGTCATCCATAATAGAGTCTAGAAATCACTTGTGAAAAAATAATATTTATCCCCCTGAGTCCATCATTGGCAGTCCATAAAGAATCCAAGTATAACTCAGGAATAAATGAGGTAGCTAATAAATTATTCCATGAATGTGTTTCTTATGATAACCCACTTATCACAGTAGGTGAATAACAATCATTCATTGTTAATTCTAGAAGAGTTTGTATTTGGAGATCCTAAATTGTAACCCACCAGTCACTCTTGGGGTGTTAAGAAGAATGGTCATGGTCCTATAGTCCAACTATACCATATAAACTCAAATGTTTTAATTCAATTATTCATCACCATTTTAATAAATGAAGTGATATATAATGTGTTTTAAATAAAGAATATTATTATAAGGACTAACATTATAAGAATACTTCCATTAATTTTAAAAATTTATTTCAATTATAAAAGATGTATCAAGTGTACGTGAGCAATTGAAATGGAAGTATGTCTATGGACCAAGACTACCGTTCCATCCTACCTTTATTTAGTTCAATATATAATTTATCAACTAATTTTTTACTCCTTAGGAAAGGGGTAAAATTTCATACCTCAATGATTAATTTAGTTACATATTTCACCCATGGTGGTTTAGTCTAAATAAAAAATGCACCCAAGGGGTGGTTTGAATTCAAGGTCTTTAACATATAATTGAACCTTAAAGTGTTTGAATAGTGTTGTAGGCCTTTCCTATCCATTAAATTTAAGATTCAATTCAATTTATAATAATTTCTCAATAAATCCAGCACATTCCTTGATGGAGTAACATATTAACACCCCATTTGTACGAGAAAAGTACAAACCAACTACCTTAGATAGATATAGGGACATCCATCCCATATCAGAATATGATTTCATCCTGATTAGAAAAATGGATGAATGGAATAATGCCCTGGAAATAGGGCATAAGAGGATTCACCAAAATAATGCCGCTGATAACAAGGAAACTAGAGAATGGTTCAAGATGAATAGATAACTCCCTAATGTGGATCAAATTACGTGAACTATGGAAGAAATAGTGTCCAGATTCGAGAGTTATGTAAATTAATTGTCTTAGTCTTCAAGGGAGCTCACCCAGGAGAATAATTGGTAGTTAAGGGAATTAGTAAAAAAAATGAGACAGTTAAATATTAAAATAAGTATGGGAAAATAGTAATTTTCCACAAAACATTAGGTGAGTTGGTTTGCATGCATGGATGGAAAAATTGTGAACCAATAATGTGAAACTCTCTATCCAAGATCCCCCCTCTCATGGTTATGGAAAATGGTTAGAAAAGCCATTCACCGACCATGCATTTCCCCTTTGATAAAACTATAGATCCCATATATGGGCTTATGACCATGGTTGCATAGTTTCTTCAAATTGTGTGGCTATGGACAGAGGGATGGGCCTCCTGTAGACGCCAGAAAAGTCCGTTGTTCCCAAACAAAGCTCCGGATGCGGAAAGCGAGGTCATATTTGGAGTCAGAAGCGCGTTTCAGAAGGACCGGAAGGCTTGCGCGGAATTTCGGAGGCCCGCGCGTAATGTTTGAGTGCCGCGCGCAAACCTCCCGGGATGCGCGCAATGCGCTGGGCCGGCGCGCAATTTTGCGCGCCCATGGCCCGCGCGACTCCCTTGCGCGCCGGGCCCGATTCCGCGCCCGCGAAGGAATTTGCGCACCCCCGAGACGGATTCCGCGCCAGGGGTTGCCTATAAATATAAGGCGACCCCCGACGTTTTGGAGGTTGCCGGAATTCGAAAGGTATCTCGTTCGCGCAATCCAACCCCTTCCGCGCGCAATGCCGATCTTCAGGTAACCTCCTTTCTTTCGCGCAATAAAGCCTCGGGATTCGCCTTCGCGCGCAATCCTTTTGGCTCCTTTCCTTTGAATAATTCCTCACCCTGAGGCATTCACGCGCAAAAGAAGCCTCTTGCGCGCAATTACCCTCGGGGTGCGTGCAATCCAGCCCGGTTGCGCGCACCCCCCCCCCCCCCCTCTTCAAAGTGGCCATTCGTTAGAGAATGAGCCGTTGCCCCCGCGCGCTATCCGAAGCCCGGTGCGCGCAATCTCAATCATCTGCGCGCAAAGCGCTGGCTCAATTGCGCGGCAGCCCGCCCATTTGCGCGCCGACCCGCGGTATTGCGCGCAAAGCTCCTCTTTTGCGCGCAATCCGCCAGGGTCGCCCCCTTTGACCCCCTGAGGGTACCCGCCTGCGTGGCGCCCGATGATCTTCATCCCGGGTGCCCGCACCGTGCGTTGTCTTCCCGTGCGGCCCTCCAAGCTTGCGCGAAGTGACACGGACCCTTTGGCGGCGCTCCAACGTCCAAGCTGTACGACGCTAAACTGCCTAGCCTCCATCGTCCGCGCTGCAAGACGTTAAACTGCCCAGTGTTTCGTCCAACATGACGTTAAACTGTACCACGTCCGCGCGACAAGACGTTAAACTGCCAAGCATCTACGTCCGCGCTGCAAGACGTTAAACTGCCGAGTGCTTCGTCCAACATGACTTTAAACTGTACTTCGTCCTCAACACACGACGTTAAACTGTACTTCGTCCGGCAAGACGTTAAACCGTCCGCTTCGTCCTCAACACACGACGTTAAACTGTACTTCGTCCGGCAAGACGTTAAACCATCTGCATCACCCGATCCCGTGCCCCGCACGCAGGGTCTTCCCCGGTTTGGATGTGGCCCCCACCTGCTCGTCTCTGCAGGGATGTCGGGATTTCCCCTTTTAGGGACGATTTAATTGGAGTGGCCTTCGCCCACGGGGGTAGGGTATTAAAAACCCCTAATTCCTTGTGGGGGACTGCACATGTGTATCTCCATTGTGCTTCCCCACTGCCGAAGCCAGTAGAGGGCGTGACAGGGATCGAGGTCTCTCACCTTCGGCCCAAGTCCCTCTCCAACTGAGCTTTGCCGCATCCGGGCTGCCTCAGTGCGTAAGTCCTGACAGAATGAACTACGTGGACTTTGATCCCTGTCTCCTAAACAGGGTACGTAGGAAGCCTCTCTGAGGTTCAAGACCACCACCTGGTCGTCCCGGTCGTATTCACGTCGGCTCGTCCATCAGTGGACCCCTCCTGGGTTCACACTTGCGTCGATTCACCTATGAATCCGCCCCTGTGGGAGACTGCACGTGTGTATCTCCATTGTGATTCCCCACTTCCTTTTTCTATTTATATTACCATCGTCCAGCATGACGTGAAACTATGATTCACCCAGCCGTTCCATCCCCCTCTGTGCGAGGTGGTTCGGTTCAATCCTCCACCCGGCGGCCTCGATCTCTTCGTGAGTCGGCTTGCCAGCGTCCAGCATGACGTGAAACTGTGATTCACCCGGTCATTCCATCCCCCTCTGTGCGAGGTGGTTCGGTTCAATCCTCCACCCGGCGGCCTCGACCTCCCTGTGAGTCGGCTTGCCAACGTCCAGCATGACGTTAAACTGCATATCCGAACTACGCTGACTTTGATCCGTGCTAACGCACGGTACGTAGGAAGCCCCTACGGGGTCCAAGCTCTTCACTCCATCATCCATCCTGATCCTTACCCAGGCCGCCACATCCCGGTGGGTTCATGACATTTCATTCCACTCCACTTCACTCGGGAAGCCGCCCATGTGCTGGCCCCAGCGTCGGAGGTTCCCCGCAAGGGGTTCTGTCATCTGATCCACTCCTCGTGTTGATCAGTCCGATGTCATCCCCGGTGGAAGTTAAACTCGCGGAATACCCCGTGTTAAACATGGGGAGCTGAGGAAAACCTCAGGTAACGCAGTTCCCCGCACCCAGCGCAGGATGCCTCAGGCCATCATGCCTTCGAGAAGCCCTATTAGGGACGGAAGGCAGACATGCAGAGCCGTAGTGTCAAGACACGCCCCCAACACCCAGAGCCACCCGGTCTCCTCACCGCAGGTTGCTGCCCCGACCAGACTCCTTGGAGCGTCCGGGCGGAAGCAGCGTAATTAACCGGTGTCCATGAAGATATGGCACCGGGAACAAGATTCACGAGCATGTCTTAAATCTATGAGGGAGACCCGGATTAGGCGACGAGTTCCGAGGAGACGTCTAAGGAAGGAGGAGCCGACATCCCATCATCCCAGTTTCGATCAAGGAGCAGACGTCCCTGAAAAAGGGACGGATGCCGCCCGCCTTTGGAAAGCGGGACTGCGGGGCCACAAGCCGCGCTCCCATCCCCTCGGGTCGACGGGAGCACGCGCGAACGCGTCCTGGCGGAACAGCGTCGGAACAGAAACCCGACGCACATCCGCACCGAAACAGAAAAATGGTGAACCCGACGTGAATCTCTTCTCCTCAATACGAAGACCGATAGCTTTCAGAGGTGTTGGAAGACTAGCATGTTGCCCGGCCGAGCATTCAGCACCGGGGGACGGAACCCGCCAGGGGTTGGGGAAGGGAAATCGGGCACTCCGTCTCACGACGTCGATGGCCTGGGTTCCCCGCACTCTCGGCGATTTCATGCCCCTGGAGATGGGGATCCCTCCTCGGATCCGTCCGGTGATGAATGATTCGTCTGATGATAGTGTTGGGTGCGCTTCGGTTAATACCGTCGAGCTGGTAAATCCCTTTTCGGTTCCCGACGTTGAAGAACACCAGGTGAACCTCCCTAGTGTCCCCGGTCGTCACCACTGTCGGAAGAACTGCAGCAACAGGAGTCGCTGGGGCACAGCCGTTGGTACCTCCAACCAGGTCGTGCACGCCACTGAGACTAGGCAGCAGGCTCAAAACCGAGCTCAGCGCCCGCAGCCCCCCCATCCGGGGATGACGGATTCGCCTCCGCCACTGTTTGTGGTGTGGGACCAGGCAGAACCGCCTCAGCCGCGTCGCGACCAGCTCCGCCCTACCACGAGTCCATCCCGGCCTCTTGACCCCAGTACGGTGACCATTTCCCGGACTGCAACCAGTGAACAGCGAGATGCGCCAAGTACCAGTCGGCCGCCGGTCCAACCGGCAAGGCCCGTCATGCCTCCAACTGCAGAGCAATCTCCTGCAACCAGGGGCTCGCGCTTGGCCAAAAAGTATGATGTCCTGAAGCACTTGGCCGACATCCCAGCAAGGCTCTCCATCCTTGAGGCTCTGCGCATGTCATCTGAGATGCGCGAGGCACTCGCTGAAGCCCTGAAAAGCCCCCTCCAGTTTGAGACAGAGGTTGCGGCTGCAGAGGCCTTTCACGCCGAAACGATCGAGGACGCCGAATGTCAGGCAGTTATCTCGTTCTCTGGTATGGATGAAGACCCTCCTATACAGGGACACATTTGTCCGCTGTATGTTACTGGCCAGTTCAATGGCCTTGAAGTCCGGCGCTGTCTTGTCGATACGGGGTCCGGGATTAAACTGATTCCCACTCGGACGCTCCGGAGATTGGGGTTGTCTGAGGATGACTTGATTCCCTCTGACCTCAGGATCCAGGGATACGACCGCACCGAGCAAACTCCGGTCGGCAAGATACGTTTGAAGACCCAGTTCGGTGACTTGGTTGCCAACACCGAATTCATGGTAGTCTCTCAGGACACTGCGTATAACGCATTGATGGGCAGGTCATGGCTCCACCTTCATGCGGCGGTTCCCTCATCATACCACCAATGCCTCAAATACTCCCTTAACGGTCGAGTAGGCGTCCTTCAGGGAGATGCCTCTCCTTTTGCCTCTTGTGAAGCCCGCTATCTGGACGCGGACTATTACAAGAGCAAGGATAAGCAGATCCTGGCAGGTGAGGTTGAGCCTGTCGCTGTTGCAAGTGATCCCTGGGCCAGTTTGGATGACGCTTACATCCTCCCGATTCATCAGTTGGACGTAGCCATGGTTTCGACGGCCTGTGAGTCTCCTAATGAGATGACCGCGACCGCCCGTGCCAGCACCAGCGGCCCAGCAGGATCTGGTAGCCCCAATGCAGTTTCTAACGCAGTCTCTCCCATGGACGATCCCTCCCCGAGTGGAGAGGACGTGGAAGATGCACCCCCAGCTTTTGAGGAGGGAGTCCCCACCACGGTCGATGAGTTAGTACAGGTGAACCTTGGAACCGAAGCAGATCCAAGACCCACATTGGTCAGTGCCGCCATGCCCTCTGAGGAGCGGCAGCAGTACATGGACTTTCTCAGGCAGCACCGTGATGTGTTCGCTTGGGGCTATGACGAGATGCCGGGGCTAGATCCTCAGGTAGCCATCCACCGCCTTGGTCTCCCGGCGAACCATCGCGGGTTCAAGCAGCCTCCCAGGAAGATGCACCCATCCCACGGTTCCATGGTTGAGGCCAAAGTTGACAAGCTTATCAAAGACAACTTCGTGAGAGAAGTTCAGTACCCCAAATGGCTGGCCAACATTGTGCCGGTCAGGAAGAAGAACGGGCAGATCAGAGTCTGCATCGACTTCCGCGATCTCAACCGCCACTGTCCGAAGGATGATTTTCCCCTTCCAGTGACCGAGCTATTGATTGACGCCACGGCAGGGTTCCAAGCCCTCTCCTTCATGGATGGATACTCCGGATACAACCAAATTCGGATGGCCCCTGAGGATGAGGAGTTCACTGCCTTCAGGGCCCCCCAAGGTATCTTTTGTTACCAGGTCATGCCCTTCGGCCTGAAGAATGCAGGTGCCACCTATCAACAGGCGATGCACCGCATATTCAAGCCAATCCTCGGCACACTGGTGGAATGCTACGTTGACGACTTGGTGGTCAAATCGCGCCAGCGTCAGGACCATCTCAAAGATCTTGAGAAAGTGTTCGGCTTCCTCCGGTCTCGCTGCCTGAAGATGAACCCGTTGAAGTGTGCCTTTGGGGTCACCTCCGGAAAGTTCCTTGGATTTGTGGTAAGATATCGGGGTATTGAGATCGACCCAGAGAAGATCAGGGCGATTAGCCAGATGCCTCCCCCAGGTAACATCCGGGAACTGCAAGGGTTCCAAGGCCACTTAGCCTATATACGCCGATTCGTCGTGAATCTGGCCGGCAAGTGTAAGCCCTTTTCTCAGCTCATCAAGAAAGGTGCCTCCTATGTATGGGATAAAGAGTGTCAGACCGCTTTCGAGGAAATCAAGCAGTACCTGCTTCAACCTCCGGTTCTGATGCTGCCTGTATCCGGGAAGCCGTTGGTCCTTTATGTGACCGCCCTGGAACGGTCCCTTGGTGCCCTTCTCTCCCAGAAGAACAACGAGGGAACAGAAAATAGCCTCTATTACCTCAGTCGCATGCTCCTCGATGTGGAAGTTAGGTATTCCCCCATCGAGAAGAGCTTCCTGGCGCTCGTATTCTCCGTGAAGAAATTACGGCACTACTTGCAGCACCACGAGGTACAGTTGGTTTCTCGGGTAGACCCGTTGAAATATATACTGAGCCGGCCTATGTTGACTGGCCGTCTAGCGTGGTGGTCTGAGATTCTCCAGCAGTTCGACATCAGGTATGTGTCTCAGAAGGCCATCAAAGGGCAAGCATTGGCAGACTTTCTGGCAGCTCACCTGACCTCCGCGGATCAGCCGCTGGATCTAGGCTTTCCTGATGAGACCATTCTCTCGGTCGATCATGCCGATCCATGCTGGCAGATGCACTTTGACGGTGCCTCCCGAAGCCCCACCGGTAGAAGACTCGATAATCCTAAGCTCAACAAAGTGGGCTTGGGTATCGTCTTCATTACCCCGGAGCGAGCCGTGCTGCCATACTCTTTCCTGTTGTCAGAAGGCTGTACCAACAATGAGGCGGAATACCATGCCCTCATCACTGGCCTCGAGTTAGCTCTCGAGATCGACGTGCCCCATCTGTGTGTGAAAGGGGACTCCGAGCTGGTCGTTAAGCAGATCAATGGCGACTATGTTTCCAGGAAGCCGGAACTTGTGCCATTGCTGGAGTGCACCCTCCTTCTGATGGCCCGGTTCCCTTCTCGGCCAGAAATTGTCCATATTCCCCGGTCGCAGAACGGTCGAGCAGATGCTTTGGCCAGCCTTGTTGTGTCACTCGCAGAGCCTGAACAGGACAACCTGGTCATCCGCGTGACGCACCGCAGGCTCATCGCTCCCGTTATCCCGGAGGGAGATCGCGGCCCATCGGTAAGTAATCTCATCGTGGTTGCCCCTGTGCCTGGAGCCCCAAGTACCCCAGATATGGAAGTCGAATCAGCCTCTGATTGGAGGGCGCCTTTGGTTGAGTGCCTCCGACATGGAATTCTCCCGTCGGATCGGGCCGAGCGCAAGCGAGTTCGACGCCGCGCATCGCAGTTTTTCCTCCAGAGCAGTCCCGGCCTGGGGAAGATCCTCTATAAACGCGGATTTGATGGTGTTCTCCTCCGTTGCCTTCAGGGAGTTGAGATCCCACGAGTCATGCAAGATGTTCATGCTGGTTCATGTGGCGCCCACCAGACTGGGCCGAAGCTGTCCCACCAGATTCGGAGGTTGGGATACTTCTGGCCCTCTATGATCCATGACTGCATCGAGTATGCCAGGAGGTGCCATGCGTTCCAGGTTCATGCGAACTTTGTGCATCGGCCGCCGGAGCCTCTCCATACCACTAGGTATTCCTGGCCCTTTGCAGTCTGAGGTCTGGACGTTGTAGGACCTTACCTGCCGGCGACGGCTCGCCAGTGCCAGTTCATTCTGACCGCCACAGACTCCTTCTCCAAATGGGCAGAGGTGATTCCTCTCAGAGAGGTCAAATCCTGTTCGATCGTTGTCTTCGTGACCTCCAACATCATTTATCGATTTGGAGTGCCTCACGCTATCCTCACGGATAACGGAGCCAATTTCCGAGCAGCCGAGTTGAAGAAGTTGTACGCCAAGTACAACATTCGCTCGAACCATACATCTCGCTATCATGCGCAAGAGAATGGACAGATTGAGGCGTTTAACAAAACCCTCTCTAACATTCTGCAAAATATGGTTGGTCAGAACAAGAAGAGTTGGCTGGACAAGCTCCACAACGCCCTCTGGGATTATCGGACGACGACTCGCAATTCCACCCAGATGACCCCTTATTCCCTGGTGTATGGAGTTGAGGTCGTCCTGCCCATCGAGATCCAGTTACCGTCCTTGCACACTGCGGTCTACGACCAGCAAACGCCGGACAGAGCTGCTGAAGCCCGTCTGGTCGAGTTGGAAGCACTGGATGAAAATAGGCTTCGCGCTTTGCACAACTTGGAGAGGCATCAAAGCAGAATGGCCCAAGCTTTCAATAAGAAGGTTCGCCTTCGCTCCTTCCTGCAGGGTGACCTAGTACTGGCCCTAAGAGTGCCAATGATCCCCGGTAGGAAGCCGCCCAAGTTGGAGCCCAAGTGGGAGGGACCTTTTGTCATCCACAAGGTCTATCCCAATGGTGCGTACTCCCTAGAGACTATGGATGGTGAGCGTGTCACTCCTCCCACCAACGCTAGGTTCCTCAAGCAGTACTTTTCCTGAAAGTACCTTCGTCCGCGCGGCAAGACGTTAAACTGCCAAGCACCTTCGTCCGCGTGGCAAGACGTTAAACTGCCAAGCACCTTCGTCCGCGCGGCAATACGTTAAACTGCCAAGCACCTTCGTCCGCGCGGCAAGACGTTAAACTGCCAAGCACCTTCGTCCGCGCGGCAAGACGTTAAACTGCCAAGCACCTTCGTCCGCGCGACAAGACGTTAAATTGCCAAGCACCTTCATCCACGCTGCAAGACGTTAAACTGCCAGGTGTTTCGTCCAACATGACGTTAAACTGTACCACGTCCGAGCTACAAGACGTTAAACTGTTCAGCATTCGTCCTGCATGATGCTAAACTGCACCTCAAGAACTACGTGCGGCTTGATTCCCATCCTTATGGGATACGTAGGACCGCCTGAACATTCATGTTTCAGGCCCAGCCCCATCCTTCGGGAATTTCCATCCCATCCTGGGCCCTTGGCCCAAGTGCCTCCGGGCATGCGGCGTATGGTGTGAACGCGGGGCTATGCCCTCATTCATGTCGATTTGCTCACCACGCTGTACGCCCCCCACATTTGGGGATGCCTTCCGCTCCCCCTCTTTCCTTTTTCGTCCCGCATGAAGTTAAACTGCCTCTCAAGAACTACGTACGGCTTGATTCCCATCCTTATGGGATACGTAGGACCTCCTGGACGCTTGTGTTTCAGGTCCAACCCCGTCCCTTGGTTGATCACGGGGATCTGCCCTCTTTTGGTTGCTCTCAGGGTGAGTCCTCCGACCCTTTCCGGTGATCTCTTAACATGTTTTGGGTACTTCGGTCTATGACCCGTAGTGTCAGATTCAATCCCGACAAGTCCTGTGTTGCTTGTCAGGCCTCGCGCTTCCTCTTGTTCGAGCCTTCACTCAAAGGGATCCTCGTTAGCGGTTTGGGTACGATGCCTCAGTGCTCTCCTACAGCTCCGGGTCGATTTACCGGCGGGTCCTGGGCCGCAAATCGATATGAATCCTGCGCTTGAGCGGTTGATTCTCGTTTTCTTGCCTCATCCTAGGCTGACGCGATCGGATGTTGTGTTGCGAATATGGTTAGCGACATCCTTGATCGCCATGTCGGCTCTTTCAGGCTCTGAACATTGGTTGCGCAGTCCTCATCACACTCTGCCTTTGTGCGTTGTAGTGGAATCTCGACACTCTCTTCATACTGACCTTCAGTACACCTCTACATGTTAGGCAGGCCAACCAGGGTAATGGTGTCTTTCGAGGATCCCACGATCTGAGCACCAAGGATATATGCGGATGTCCTCCCTAAGGGTCGTGAGTAGTTGGACCCTCGTCCCCATAAGGAGGAAGGAGTCGCCCGAACAATTGCGTTCTGGGCCCAGTATAACTGGAGGCTATCATCTCTACCCCTCGGGTGACGGACATACGCAGGCCCCTATCCCAGGATCCTTCTCCTGGAATCGTGCGTGACCGCAGGGCTGGGTATGTTCCCACCTCCGCTGGGTCCGCCATATCGCAATAAGCGGATTCCTCCATGGTCCGAACCACACAACCTTAAACTGTGTTGTCTGGTCCTACCACACGACCATAAACTGTGATCGTCTTGGCCGCCCGACGAGAAACGGCACTGCATCGTGACGTTCTCCTCGGGGGACACTCACGTTGGGCGCTGGTTAATAACCACGCCATTTATCAATGCCTTTCATGGCTTGATTATTGTGGCGACGCCAGGGATTTCTTAATCACAGGCATGTCTCTGCACAAAGAAAAACCATCCACCTTTAAGGACAAACAAGAAATATCAAATACCTCTTCTTCTGTGTGCGAGGGTCAGACCCGCACCCTTCCCCGCGCTGGTGCCCGATTGTGTTGCGCCGCGCTTCAAGAACTACGTGTGGCTTGATTCCCATCCTTATGGGATACGTAGGAACGCCCGGATGTTTGAAACTTCGGGTCCAGCCCCCCACCTCTTAGAGATTCCCCCTTCTCTGGGGAGTCCGCCGCCTTCGGTTCACCCTCAAGGCGTGTCCCTCGACCCCTTGCAGTGGTCCACCGGTGTCAAGAGTACTCTGGTTTATTGACAGGAGGGTCAGGTTCAGCTTGGTCAGGTTCCTTCCACTTTTCAGGCTTCATGCTCCCTTTCATTCGGACCCATCACCTACGCCCTGGGTGGGGCCCCCGTGAGCGGTTTGGACACAATGCCTCAGTGCTCTCCCACCGACTCGGGTTGGTGCCCCCAATGGCCTCGGGCAGCAAATCGATACGAATCCTGTGATTGAGCGGTCGATGCTCGTTTGCTGCCTCATTCCATCAACGGTTAGTGCGATATTGATGCTGCTTTTCCGCCACGGTCGGCAGTACTCCCATATCGTTACGCCGGTGCCCCCAGTCCTTGAGTGAATGGCCGCATGATTCACATTACATTTTCCACCTCCCATTCTGACCAGGAGAAACCTCGACACTCATGACACTATCCCTCAGTGCATCTTCGCATATCCAGGGGATAGGACCACGATGTGGCGTACTTTGAGGTTCTTATGGTCCAAGCTCTAAGACCTTAAACTAAGATCTCTCCCCTTATGGTCCGAGCTCAAAGACCTTAAACTAAGATCTCTCCCCTTATGGTCCAAGCTCTAAGACCTTAAACTAAGATCTCCCCTTATGGTCCGAGCTCTAAGACCTTAAACTAAGATCTCCCCTTATGGTCCGAGCTCTAAGACCTTAAACTAAGATCTCTCCCCTTATGGTCCGAGCTCTAAGACCTTAAACTAAGATCTACCCCTATGGTCCGAGCTCTAAGACCTTAAACTAAGATCTATCCCTATGGTCCGAGCTCTACGACCCTAAACTAAGATCTCCCCAAACGGGATTCTACGTCCTGCATGACGTTAAACTGCACTCTCAGAACTACGTATGGCTTGATCTCCAGCCTGATGGAGTACGTAGGAACGCCCGGGCATCTCGACTCGGGTCCAGCCTCAGGGATCGCTAAGTCCCGCCCCTCCTCGTCGCCGGCCGTCTGGCCTGACTTCTGGTAGAGTGGTGCAGTTGTGATATTCTCCCCGATTCAGCTCGGGATGCCCCATTGCAATGGTGGGAGGCGACGGTTTCCTCGCCAAAGAGGTGCTGTCTGAGAATTGGGGTGATTCACGGGCAGATTAGTGCATCCGCCTAATACGCTTTCCCCATGGTGGCGCAATTTTGGGAGCGTTGGATTCTGTCCGAACAAATCATCACTTCGCCCCATGCTTCGCATGCCCTGTTGATCTGGATTTCCACCCTTGTGCCTGAAGGAACCCCCAAAGCGGCATTGATGATGACATGTGATCCGCCTCCTGCAATATGAATGATGACCTTCGGTCCGTCTATTGCAGTAGTATGGTCGATTGATCCATTGTCCGCTTGCCGTCTTGGGCATTTCCTGGAAGGCCGACCGTTGTGGATTTCTGAATCCGGGACACGCGATTCACCCTTTCTCATTTCCCTATGTTCGGATAAAATCTCAACGCCCCTAGCGTTGTCCCGCTCGTGTGTCAGAACAAGTTGGGGGGATGATACATTGATTAGGTCTGAGGTCTCCTGTCCTAGGAATGGCCTCCCTCTCTTCTTTAGAAATCCAGGCCCAATTATGGATGCCTGAAGCTTGGTTAACGCTCCCGCGAGACAATGAATTGTGGTTGAGCATGTTAAGCCAAAAGATGCAGATAAATATATTGGTTCATACAAATGGATCAAAGTAGCGGAAGCAAAATGTTCTGGGAGTGGCAAAAACAAAGCCCCTAGGGATTAGCGTGCTGAATAAGTCTTTCTAACGCCGCTACCCTTTGGCTGGCGGCCTCCAAAGCTGCTTCTCGCTCTCTGCATGCCCTCTCTTCGTCGGCGGTCGCAGCACGCAGTTCGCCGATCCTGTCATGTGCACGCTCCCGCTCGACTTGAAGTGTGACCATCTGTTGGCCCGCCTCCGTCAGCTGTACCTGGGCGTCAACCAGCTGGGCCGCTAGTTGCTCCACAAGCTCAGTGCACGTTGCGACGAAAGCCTCCTTCTCTGCCGCCTGCCCTTCGAGGCGCCGGACTTCCTGCTCCACCATGAGGAGCGCCCGCGTGCTCTCCGACATGTCCCGACATTGTGCGACATCGGCACGCCGGCAGCTCTCGCGCATCTTTTCGGCCATGAAATCACGGACCGTCAGATGGAGGCGTTGAGCATCAGCTCCCCCGGCACACAGGAAGCGTAGCCAGGTTTGAAGTGATCCCATGCGCCCCAGCCACTCCGATGGGTCTCGCTTGAGGAAGCGCTGGATGCACTTCCACCCCCTGCGGCGCGTGACCCGGCTCTCCTCGACCGCCTCCGCGTCTGAGTCGTCCATCTCCTCGGGGTCGGCAGGCCGGTAGGCAGGGAAGGCAGCCAGCAGGTCTGCTGCGGGGTCCGCCCCTGGGATGTCCTCACAGGGGATAGGTTCCCCAACATCTGGGCGACCTTCTTCTCTCGCCCCAGCGGCGTTGACACCCTCGTCAGCCCCTGAACTCTCTCCGATGGCAGCACCGCCGGCGTCTGCAGCCCCTTGATCAGCAGTTGGTGGGGCCGGCTCGGTGTGGGAAGTCTGTTCCGGAGCAGGCGGCATGTCTACCACCGGTCCACTCGTGGATAGACCGGGTTCGGCAGCCCGACGAGCCTCCAGTGTTGAGATCACTGCGCAGGACATGTCGTGGTTAGTCACGGATCGTCAATGGCCAGCACCGACAGTAAGGTAAGGAGACTTACGGGAATCCAAGGCGTCACCTTCCGCTGTCCCGGCCGCCGCAGGAGCAATTGCAGCAGGGGACCCTTCAGCGCTTGTCAATTCAATGATGGGTGTCTGGCCCCCGCCTTGTCCTGCTGACGCCTCTCCTACTCCTACGGAGGATGCCTGACCAACATCCGTGCGCTCCTGAGAAAGGTGGAGAAATAGGTTAGAAGCTGCATAAGAGAATGGATGAAGCAGGTTGAGTAGGGATAGAAGGGGACCTCGAGGAGCTCAGTGATATCAATATTGCCAGATCCGGCCACCTCGCCGCTCTCCCGCGGGCTCCCCTGATGGGATCTTCCCTCAGAGCCTTCATCCTCCCCCGTCTCCTCCTCTTCCTCGGAGTCGTTACTGTCATCTTCCTCCGGCGGCATCTGTTCTGGAGCAGGCTCTAGACCGAGCATCACCTTCACCAGAAGGGATGGCTCCGCACGCTGACCACGTTGGCGCGCGTACTCGTCCATGACCGTCAGATACGCATACCGCTGGTGGAAGTTCACCCTGTCGGCGACCTGAAGGCGCCCGACCTCTGGCAGATGGATTCCTTCGCTGGTTATCTTCTGCCAGATGATTTCGGTCCCCAGCGACTGCCGCAGGGTCATCCAGGCCGACCACAGCGCCGGGAAGACTGCATCGTGGGAGGGTTCGAGCAGACGCCTCACCTTCTTCCCGGGCCGCTCCCCGACCGCCGCATGTGCCCCCTCTCCAGGCGCTGAAGTCGTGGCGGCAGCTTGCGATGTGCCCGCCGCCGAAGTCCCTGCCCGCGCCGGCTCCGCTGCTTGGCGCGCCTCCGTTCTCCCCCGTGTGGCGGCACCTCGCCTCCTTCCTTGACGCCCGGTCTCCGCACGGGTGACCTCGAGCCGCCGAACTGGCTTCCGTAGAATCCCCTCGGGGTACGCGATGGCCCAGTGTTCGGCGTACTCGGTTGCCAAGCCTGCGTCGACCCCGGTAGGAGGGAGAGTGATGACGTCGCCAGAGCCAAAGGTGGCAAACATCAGCCACATCTGGCGAAGGACGCAAGGGTTCGTCTCCTCCCGGACGGCAGTGAATACCCTCTTCGGCATCCGTTGAAGGCACCCGAACTGCCTGGCGAACCGGGTTGGCACGTAGGGCTCGCAGATCACCTTCCCGTCGATCCGAGCCACGAGCACCCCGCCCCGCATGTTCAGGAAGTACTCGTGCTGCTCCAGCGGACCCTGCCCGTTGTCGATCATCTGGCCAATGGGAGTGGGGAACAGGCTGAAGTTGAAATTGGCATGATTTCCAATCCGAATCCTCACGCCCTCCTCATTTAGGGTCATCAGAGCGACCCCCGCAATGTTCAGCAGGGAGGGTCGCAGGCCGTTGCCCGGAGGAATGACGGCGTTTGGAAACGTGTACCCACCAAGGTGAGCACCCACCCAGCCGTGGAAGAATTGAAAGGGCCCACAGATCCTTCGTGGCGACCCCCCTCGCGAGATGCGTCCCAGGATGGCATACAGCTTCGCCAGCACTGGGACCCCGAGGTTGTATCTTTTGTTGGCGGCCATGGCGCCCGCCATCTCCAGTGTCGCCGGGCGGACGCCCATTCTCGCGTCCCGCACTGGCAGGAGCCACCCACTCAGAAAGGCGGCCAGGAATGCCGCGTACCGGACATTTGGGTCCCGGGCCTCGATGACGCGGTACCCCCATGAGCGGTAGTCTCCCGTCTCCAGGACCCGCCAGTACGACCCGTTCCGGCTCCTCTGAGCCGCGGTCGGGCACCGCTTCCCCCTGCCTGGCATCTTGACCGCGGGGTCATGCTCCAAGAACTGGCCGAACCACTCCTTGTAGGCTATGTCCTTCTGGAAGTCCTTGATCCTGAGCCGCTGCGTAGCCAGGTCAAGTAGATGCCATGTCAGAATGGGAGTTCGTGACCTGTCTTCCCGGGTGTTCTTCGGAGGCAGGAACTCATCGTACTGGTAACCCTCCAGCGGGATACCTCCGATGCAGTGGATGTCCCAGAGGCCGATGCCGACCTCCCCATGGTGAAGATGGAAGGTGTTGGTATCCGGGGACCAGCGGGTGAACAGTTCAGGCCCGAGCTCGGACTGCTGGTAGAAGTGGAACTGCGACGTCCACACCGCCTCAAACAGGCCGATGTACCGCAGCTCCTCCGCGAAGTGATCGCAAGTGTGGCGTACCCAGAACGCCCAGGCCCACTCACTGGTGAAATTGCCCTCAGACCGCAAGTCCCAGTCCTTCAGCCAGCCCTTGGTGTCGTCAGTGACACTCTGGCGATATGTGCTCGAGTAGAGGGCTGGAGAGTTCTCCGCAGTAGGCTCACTTCCGATGATGGTTCGTGTCCTCGGGTTCATGACATAGACATCTAAGTGTCTGGTCTCCCTGGCAGGATGCCCATTGTTGGTGATGTTATAGCGGGGAAGCTCGTCCTCCCGAGTCACCTAGGTCCGTGGCGCATCAACCTCGAACCCTGGCACCGTAACCTCATCTAGGATGCCGAAGTTCCAGAGCGGCAGGTTGTCCGACAGCGGATATGTCTTCTGGGCCGGCGTCAGCAAGTCGAACAAGGATTGATTGTTGGAAACAATCTCCTTGGCTCCATAGACCTCCTCGTTCGTCGCCATCTCAGCTCTGCGAGTGGCGGCATCCCCCTCATTTCCTTGATGCGCGGCCATCTCAGAAGCTCCGGGAGTCGTGTGGGTTAAGGGATGAAGCGTGCGGAATCGGAAGAGGCTGGTAGAGAATTTTGAGAGTTGGCGCGCAATCCTACTGGATGGTGCGCAATCGGGAAGTCCGTCGCGTAAAACCCTGGGTGTTCGCGCAAAAGCAGGCCGAAATCCGGAGAGGTTTGCGCGACAAGCGGTTGAATTTCGCGCCGGCAAAGGCAATTTCGCAAACGAGAGCTTGGAAGCTAGTCGCGCGGAAAGCCGGTGTACGGTTCGAGGGACCCAGGCCCCTATTTATAGGCAAGGCCGGGAGTCCGCGCTGCGCGGAAAGCGCTTTGCGCGACCGCACCGGCGAATTTCGCGCCCGACGCCCTTTTTTGCGCGCCAGAGTCCCGCACCACCCAGGACTTCGGCATTCCGGCGTCTCCCTCGGAACCCGATTGTTGCGACCTCTCGCCGATCAGATTCCGAGGGGGGGCTTTTGTAGACGCCGGAAAAGTCCGTTGTTCCCAAACAAAGCTCCGGATGCGGAAAGCGAGGTCATATTTGGAGTCAGAAGCGCGTTTCAGAAGGACCGGAAGGCTTGCGCGGAATTTCGGAGGCCCGCGCGCAATGTTTGAGTGCCGCGCGCAAACCTCCCGGGATGCGCGCAATGCGCTGGGCCGGCGCGCAATTTTGCGTGCCCATGGCCCGCGCGACTCCCTTGCGCGTCGGGCCCGATTCCGCGCCCGCGAAGGAATTTGCGCGCCCCCGAGCCGGATTCCGCGCCAGGGGTTGCCTAAAAATATAAGGCGACCCCCGACGTTTTGGAGGTTGCCGGAATTCGAAAGGTCTCTCGTTCGCGCAATCCAACCCCTTCCGCGCGCAATGCCGATCTTCAGGTAACCTCCTTTCTTTCGCGCAATAAAGCCTCGGGATTCGCCTTCGCGCGCAATCCTTTTGGCTCCTTTCTTTTGAATAATTCCTCACCCGGAGGCATTCGCGCGCAAAAGAAGCCTCTTGCGCGCAATTGCCCCCGGGGTGTGCGCAATCCATCCCGGTTGCGCGCACCCCCCCCCCCTCTTCAAAGTGGCCATTCGTTAGAGAATGAGCCGTTGCCCCCGCGCGCTATCCGAAGCCCGGTGCGCGCAATCTCAATCATTTGCGCGCAAAGCGCTGGCTCAATTGCGCGCCAGCCCGCCCATTTGCGTACCGACCCGCGGTATTGCGCGCAAAGCTCCTCTTTTGCGCGCAATCCGCCAGGGTCGCCCCCTTTGACCCCCTGAGGGTACCCGCCTGCGTGGCGCCCGATGATCTTCATCCCAGGTGCCCGCACCGTGCGTTGTCTTCCCGTGTGGCCCTCCAGGCTTGCGCGAAGTGACACGGACCCTTTGGCGGCGCTCCAACGTCCAAGCTGTACGATGCTAAACTGCCTAGCCTCCATTGTCCGCGCTGCAAGACGTTAAACTGCCCAGTGTTTCGTCCAACATGACGTTAAACTGTACCACGTCCGCGCGACAAGACGTTAAACTGCCAAGCATCTACGTCCGCGCTGCAAGACGTTAAACTGCCGAGTGCTTCGTCCAACATGACGTTAAACTGTACTTAGTCCTCAACACACGACGTTAAACTGTACTTCGTCCGGAAAGACGTTAAACCGTCCGCTTCGTCCTCAACACACGACGTTAAACTGTACTTCGTCCGGCAAGACGTTAAACCGTCCGCATCACCCGATCCCGTGCCCCGTACGCAGGGTCTTCCCCGGTTTGGATGTGGCCCCCACCCGCTCGTCTCTGCAGGGATGTCGGGATTGCCCCTTTTAGGGACGATTTAATTGGAGTGGCCTTCGCCCACGGGGGTAGGGTATTACAAACCCCTAATTCCTTGTGGGGGACTGCACATATGTATCTCCATTGTGCTTCCCCGCTGCCGAAGCCAGTAGAGGGCGTGACAGGGATCGAGGTCTCTCACCTTCGGCCCAAGTCCCTCTCCAACTGAGCTTTGCCGCATCCGGGCTGCCTCAGTGCGTAAGTCCTGACAGAATGAACTACGTGGACTTTGATCCCTGTCTCCTAAACAGGGTACGTAGGAAGCCTCTCTGAGGTTCAATCCCACCACCTGGTCATCCCGGTCATATTCACGTCGGCTCGTCCATCAGTGGACCCCTCCTGGGTTCACACTTGCGTCGATTCACCTATGAATCCGCCCCTGTGGGAGACTGCACGTGTGTATCTCCATTGTGCTTCCCCACTGCCTTTTTCTATTTTTTTACCATCGTCCAGCATGACGTGAAACTGTGATTCACCCGGCCGTTCCATCCCCCTCTGTGCGAGGTGGTTCGGTTCAATCCTCCACCCGGCGGCCTCGATCTCTTCGTGAGTCGGCTTGCCAGCGTCCAGCATGACGTGAAACTGTGATTCACCCGGCCGTTCCATCCCCCTCTGTGCGAGGTGGTTCGGTTCAATCCTCCACCCGGCGGCCTCGACCTCCCTGTGAGTCGGCTTGCCAACGTCCATCATGACGTTAAACTGCATATCCGAACTACGCTGACTTTGATCCGTGCTAACGCGCGGTACGTAGGAAGCCCCTACGGGGTCCAAGCACTTCACTCCATCATCCATCCTGATCCTTACCCGGGCCGCCACATCCCGGTGGGGTCATGACATTTCATTCCACTCCACTTCACTCGGGAAGCCGCCCATGTGCTGGCCCCAGCGTCGGAGGTTCCCCGCAAGGGGTTCTGTCATCTGATCCACTCCTCGTGTTGATCAGTCTGATGTCATCCCCGCTGGACGTTAAACTCGCGGCATACCCCGTGTTAAACATGGGAAGCTGAGGAAAACCTCAGGTAACGCAGTTCCCCGCACCCAGCGCAGGATGCCTCAGGCCATCATGCCTTCGAGAAGCCCTATTAGGGAAGGAAGGCAGACATGCAGAGCCGCAGTGTCAAGACACGCCCCCAACACCCAGAGCCACCTGGTCTCCTCACCGCAGGTTGCTGCCCCGACCAGACTCCTTGGAGCGTCCGGGTGGAAGCAGCGTAATTAACCGGTGTCCATGAAGATATGGCACCGGGAACGAGATTCATGAGCATGTCTTAAATCTATGAGGGAGACCCGGATTAGGCGATGAGTTCCGAGGAGACGTCCAAGGAAGGAGGAGCCGACATCCCATCATCCCGGTTTCGATCAAGGAGCAGACGTCCCTGAAAAAGGGACGGATGCCGCCCGCCTTTGGAAAGCGGGACTGCGGGGCCACAAGCCGCGCTCCCATCCCCTCGGGTCGACGGGAGCACGCACGAACGCGTCCTGGCGGAACAGCGTCGGAACAGAAACCCGACGCACATCTGCACCGAAACACCTCCCAACATGTTTTACTCAAACTATGCATCCATGGATAAATGGTTTCTAAAAACCGTGTTTCCTAGATTCATCTTCCAAAAACACAGGCTCCATGCTCTATAAAATCTCCATACACCCTTGTTTCCTCTGTGACCCCACTAAGGACTCTCTTAGGTTATATTTACAGAACTAAAATGTAATTTAAAAGGGTTTATGAATCATAGAAAATCAAGGCTCTTATATATTTTTGATGAGGATTATAGAGAAATAATCATCAACATAGTAAGGAGAAGGCTGATTCATCTTTAAAGGGAGATCATATAATATTTTCTAATGAGGTGGGATGTTTTTTCATTCCTTTCACCTAGTTTGTAATATTCAGTATTTGAATGATCTCAATCTTGAGTAACTAATGAAATGATGATTAAAAATGATTTTAATTATTGAATTATTTTTTTTAATCTATATATTTTATTCCCATGGTGATTATTTAATAATGTTAATAATTTTTGATTGATTAATTTTATATCTAGTTTATCATTAGTGATCACATTAATGATTTAAGAATATGGGATCTGGGGAATAATTTCCCACCATGAAACCCTTTTTCCATTCCCAATGATTTCCCACATCTCATGAGGAATGATCCCAACTAGATTTTTAAATGTTTATATATTCAACCATGGAATACTGTAAAGAAATATATGTTGGAAATAGAAGTGAAGTTGGTTTTTCTATTGGGGCATTCAATTAAAAGTGAAAACCAGTGGTGCAGGTTCTCATAAGGGTATGAGCAACCCGACTTGGGTATATCGGGCTTTGAGTGTGAATTCAATGAAGGAAAGTGTTTGTTAAGACATATTGGTTCATCCCTATATGATATAAATAATGTAAGATTACAAAGATTATTTAGTGAGGCATATAGAAGGCCCCTAGATGTATCATGTTTAGTCAATAGAGTAAGCATGGTAATATTTAGTAGAAACAATGGTGGTTTTAGTACAATATTTAAATATTGTTAAAATATTCCTTGTTAAAAACAACTCAACAAAGAATTGTGTAATTGTTTGGTATCAAACAATGAATCATTTTTCATTAATTTCTATGGTTTATTTGGAAGATAAATATCACAAGGCATACAAATTCAAGGTACATTCCATGTATGGTCATCTGATACATCTTGGACATTTACATAGTACTAAATATCAAATTTTGTGGGACTTTGAGCCACTCTTTCTGTATATTAGACCACAATAATATGGCTGTAAAGATATACATACCCTTTTAACCATCTATCCCCACATGATATTTCATCTACTATTTATGTCATGTATATCAGTGATATGACCCAGGCTCCAATGGTGATACATCACAAAGTATCTTGATGTTTCTAAACACCATCTAACATGGTGGATCATGCTATATAGGTTAAAACAACATGAAAAATCAGTTATGGTACATGTGTGACCACCACAGAAGATTCACAAACTGTGTACAATGGTGTACATGTTGTTTTCCACTTCATTATCAGTTATTAGAATTGGATAAGAGAATAGTATATTTTGTTTGTTTTTTATAAAATGTAATGGTGTGTTTATCCAAAATATTATATTATTTTTTGATTAATTTTAGTCATTTTGAGTTTATTAGCTTCTTTAAGGAGGTGAAGAGGTATGATAATGATGTTTGGAGAAGTAATATGGTTGGTAAACACTATGGTGACACATTGATCCCAAGATTTTCATCTTCCATACACGAAGTTATTTTGGTAACACCTCTTCTTAATAGGGCATGAGTCCTTCACATATAGAGTTGTAAAATTCATTAGTTGATGAACATAGCATATAATGAGGTACAGGTCCTCCATAGGGATTGATACCCCCAAAATTGATGAGCACTCCCTAGCGATGCATGAGTCCCCTTATAAGATTTTAGAGTGGTGATATTTATGTTTTTAAATTTGGGAAGTGAAAATATTTTTATTTCTTCATGTCCCATTGTTCATTATGTGTTCTATGGTCCCTTTGAAATACTCTATGTGGATAAGAGTTGTGAAGAATATTCTTGGGTTCAAATTAATTTCTCATTTGATATACACATTAATGAATATCTAGTTTTTATCCACTTTAGTTGAAATTATATTAATTTTACCTTTGTTTTTTTCTTCCTATTTGTTATGTTTACACTCAATTCTACATGGGATTACACCCACACATGATCTGTCAGTGTAGCTGACACATGGTTCATAGGTCACTTTATAGGATATGGAGCTAGTGAAGAGAGATCATAGTGGGGATTAGTGGTGGTTATTTCGAATGGTGTATGTTTTCGGTGTTGGGGTGATATAGTTTTCCCCCCATATAGTTACTGAGTTCATTCTTTAGATGAGGTATTAGGCCTTTTATTTTCCCCCACTTATTGCTAATTCATATGTAATATGTTATTAATATCATGCTTGTGTAACATATATTTCATATTATAGTTGATGGTCATGTTAGTATTGTATTATTATATTTCATTATTCATATATTTGGTCATGTAATGATTTATTAGGGTAATTCCTCCTTTATTTGTGATATATCTTTTTGGTGACAGTCTCTACCCATGGCCAAATACATGTAGACATGGGGTGGCACATTCATCTTATTACTAGCCCAAGTAGTATCCTATTGAGGAAGGTCATGTCATATGTGTAATATTAATGTAATTATATTAATTACATTTGATATATTGTTTTAAAATAAATATTTAAAATGTTTAAATTATATTCATATAAATACAAAAATGTATAGATATTTGATACAACTAATTCATGTGTGAAAAAAATTAGTGATATTCAATGCATGAGAAATGTGTGGGATATAGATTTAAAATTTACTCAATATAGTACATAAAACTTTATTAACCACATATATAACTTCATAAGTTATTTATTTATCGCAATTAATGATATGAAAATGGTTTTAATGAACTAGATTATAATTTTTACAAAACTAAAGTGTAAAAGTGGTTATTATTCTTTCTAAATTATATCATGGATAGAATATTCATTGAAAAAATGACATTAAGGATATTAAGTTTTGATTCATTAGTATTCAAGGAATATTTATTATAAGATTTTAGAATTAAAAAATTATTTATCCATTAATTATATATCTTAAATAAAAAATAATAATAATAATATATGAAATATTTATAAAAGTAGAAAATGTGGTTGAGTTAATACCTAAGAACTGCAGTAGAAATGTCTGATATATTTTGTTAATATATTAATCATGAGGTTTTATAGTGTATATATTTATTATATTCATATATTTGAGACTCTGGGATAAAATTATTGAATCAATATAGAAAATATAATATTAATTTATTGATATATAAAACTTTCTTATCTAATTGGTATATTTATTATACAATGATACTTTCTTTTGTTAAAAAGTTGGAGGCTTTTAGGTGAAAATTGGAGGAATTTCATTATTGATGGGGAAAATATGATATCTTCCCATAATATTTTTTAATACTCTTATTATATTATTAAATTAATGTATGTCTGTTATTCTATAAGTTATAGTAAATATATAGCCACCAAAATTGAGAAATGGACCTTCTAAATCCTGTATATTATTGTGTTGTGCTTTATCTTGATTTATACATATGAGGGAGTGGTCTAAAGGAATCATTTGATCATTTTACATCAACAAGTAAAAAATATATTAATAAAAAATAATTTTAAAGAGTTATCAATAATGATTTACACACCTCCCACTCTAAATGTTTGATCTATGCAATCTCAATCAACACAATTGGTGTAAAATCATATTTTTTATCCAATGTTTGATCATTTTGAAGGAATATCTAATTAGTTATTAATTAAGATTTTTTTCTAAATAGTATTAATGGATAATCTAATTTTTTTCTGAATATTTGAGGGATTCCCAATTTTTATGTAAAGTGATATCATCTGTGTAAAATATAATAGTTCCCTAATATTTTTTCTCAATATGGAAGTTATTAATTTTTTAATAGTATTTACACCTTCTGATAAAGTAGTATCCATGACTCTTATTGATAATAAAAATATTTAAAAACAATGAATAGTTATTAATGTGGTTTGTATATATTTATATGATTAAGAGTTTATCAAAGTTGTGAGTATGAAGTCATTGAATGAGATTTGAGAAAAACAAGACAATATTTATAAATGTAACACTAATTATAATTATTAAATGACTCCAAAAATAATTTATTTACTGTAATTATTTAAATTTTATATAATTTAACATGATTTGATGAGAAGTTTGATGAAACAATATTTTTTGAGTTTTAATGGGAACAAACCTTCTCTAAATATTGTGGAATCAAACCACTAAAACTCATATTTCAATATGGTCCGACAATACATTTTATTTTAATAAAATATAAATGAAGAGCCTATAGGTTTTCTATAAAACAATTACCATTTAAGATCTTTTACTTACGCTTAATGGAGATCCCTCATTGGATATTTAAAGAGTCCAACATCCAATGGTATCTATGGGTTATATTAATCACCTAAGTCTTAGAAAATATTCTTCATTTACCCTGATATATTATAATTTTAGATTAACAATAATAATATCATGAGAGAAATAGATTCAAGGAGTTTCCCAATGATCTAAAATGACTACCATTCTTTATGGTTTTAGCCTCAATTTATAAGCTTCATGGATATTTCATAAAGGCTCCCTAAAGTAAAAAATTTATGATAAATTCATCTTGTGAATTATTTCATTATACATATATTTTTAAAATTTTCAAAATATAAAACTCGTTACAAATAATTTTTAATGTTCATCTAGTCCCTTAATGAGTTAATATATAAAATGTCTATAAAATATTTTAAAAAACATCCAATTATTTGGTAAAAAATCATGATATATTTTTAAGAATAATTAACATACAACAATAATTATCATATAATTAATGTACTACCACACATAAAATAAGGATATAGTGACCATAACTATGATATAGTTTACACCCATTTAAACAATTTCATGGTTAATGCCTCCACATTTTTTTTCTTTATGTCATATTCTTATCAATATCAATCTTAAAATATAATATAATATATATTTTTAATTAGGTCATTTCATGTCAAATAATGATATATTTTCTAAAATAATTAACATCTAACATTTATTATCATATAATGCATGTACTTCCACACATAAAATCAGGACATAGTGACCTTAATTATGATATAGCTTACACCAGTTTAAACTAGTTCATGGTCAATGCCTTCACAATTTTTTTTCTTTAGGTAATACTCTAATCAATATCAATCTTAAACTAAAATATCATATAATTTATAAATTTTCACATTTTCTTAAATTAAATATAAAATCTTGTGAAACCATAACCAATACTCCTTTTGAAAATCCTATAAAACATTTTTAGAAAATTTATAGTCATTTTCAATATATGGTATATTATATGTAACAAATTGTTAAAAATTATCCAAAAACTCCATTTAGATATCCTTAAAGTACATATGGAGTATCTCTCAAAATTTTATACAAATATATTCTAATTAAATATTATCAAAATTCATAAAACCATAGAACATGACCTTATAGGACTTTGTATTATTGAAAATAGTTGTTAAATATCAAACCTATAATTATAATTAATGTGTGGTCTCTAGAAAAACATTATATATACTAAAGAAATAAGGTTTCTTGGTATGATCTCAATCCAATTCATGTATCATCATTCCAATTTCCTATAGCTATATCATATACAGAATGAATAATCATATAATTCCACTATATAATACATCAAGTGAACATAAGACATAGATTATATTAATATCAGATAACTAACGTGAATATTTTAAAATTAATGAATATAGAATAATAGGAAAAAATTAACACATCATAATTTATCCACTCAAATAGATTATCACACTACATGCCACTCATCCAAATAGATAATAACATCACATTTCATTTCACTAGGTGTAACCAAAAACTTCTTCAGTCTATCTCAATCAAGATCCCATATTTTATACCTTCCATACCGAAGGAAAAATCCACCTTGGTTAAAAATCAACTAATAACATGGTAAACAACATACCCAACCACCCTTGACTAGATCATCCTTATGTCAATAGTAATAAAGGAATCAATTTATAAATTTTATAATTATATGTTTCTTTTAAATGTTAGGTAATGGGGTATCAATATAAAAAATTCCACCCTAGTATACAAAAAATATAATATTTGAAACTCACTGTGGTATACTTGTGAGTCATCCATCAAATAAAAATGTTTCTTAATATCATGAAAAAATTTAGCATCTTTATATGAAAACAAGCCATATTAATTTTCTTATTACATCATGACCTATATTACACTGTGATGTCAATTGATTGGGGAAAAATAAAATCTATACTTTGAGGGGTTAATTATCATCCTACATCATATACTATATAAATCTTACATAAACGAATAACAAAGAAGAGATTCCCTTCATAAAACATCATACATTTTATATATTTTTAAACTTCTTTAAGAATATTAATAAAACCACACATATGTGATATTATAATCATGTCTCATATGATAGAGAACCAAATAAACCTTGCGTTTTTTTTCATTTTAGAGGATTTTTAAATTCATTAAATATTTATATACTTACTATCACATAAGTATATTACTATTTAATAAATCCCCCTGATAAAATACATTAATTGATTAATATCCATGAATAAATATTCATTGAATAATAGTGAGAATATGATCCATAGTCTTATTATTCAATACTTTTAACATGATATTAAATATTTTTTACTTCTAAATGTTGAATATTATAATGTGAATAACTTGTTTTTTAAAGTCATATAACTCTTTTTATGTTCCTCATCATCATCTGGGATATTTTCTATATCATTAACATATTTAATTGAAAACATTTCAAAAAAAATGTTTCTAATTACATTAATATCACTCTTTAATAACATATCTTTTAATCTTTTATGATATAAATTTATTCTTACTTTAAATATATTTTCTATAATCAGTTATTTATTAAACTTTTATCATCTCCATGTTCAAACATTATCCCAAAACCCTAATGGAAAATATATTTTCTATAAATTAATTTTACAAAACACAAGATCTGTTATATTAGAAAGTAAAATTTATTTCCATTAGTTAGAATATTAAAAAATTAACTATATATATCATATCAAAATTGAATTTTCATAGATAAACATTCTTTAAAAAAGTATATTTATTTATTAAAATATATTATTGATGGATTTGAGGAACTATATCCCTCATATTTTAACAAATTACTTGTATAAGAAAATATCACCATCAATGTTGGATATTTTATTATGAATAAAGAGGAAAGGGAAACACACTACAAGGTCAGGGAGGTATAAAGTATTGAAGACCTAGGGAATCATCCTTAGAAAAATACACACATTATATAGGAAAAAATTCATTGTTCTCATTCATATTATTGTTTACATTAAACTATCATAACATTTTTTGTAATGATTTTAAAATAAATTCCTGAGCCAGCTCTTTTATTAAAGGTGATATCAGCATCTCTATTTTCTTGATGTATGAAATCATATTGTGCACATGAGTAGAAAATTTAATTCCTTAATTCATAGTAATCTGAATAATTACATTAAAACCTTGAACCTATCATGCTTAGTTATTTATTAATGGTTCCTTTTCTGTTTGTATATAATTTTTTCATGTATTTTCTCATGTTTTTATCATCTTATATTCCTGTGTATAAAAATTATAGTGTTTACCTCAATAATATCCTTTTTATGTTTTTTACAACCATTTAGATTCATTTATTGAATATATTCATCAGTCACCTAATCAGTAATGGTTTTATTTAACCTATTAAATTATTATTCATTCATGAGAACAATTTATATATTTATGTACTATTCAAAGGAGTTTATTTTATTAATATTATCCTTTTTTATGATTGATCTAAATTTCAATATCAATTATGATTATTTCATTTTTATTTATAATAGGTTTTTTAATCAAGAGTATCATTTTATATAATCATAAAATAAGGAATTTAATTAAATGTTACCTTACTAAAATGAGAACCCTTTTTTTATATCATATCTATTAGTGTGTCAAGAAAAAAAGTTCAATAAATATTTTCTTTTCGATTGTAATTTTATGTCATCTCTTATAAATTTATGTAGATAATCATGTTAGTGAAGTTATATTTTAATCTTGGAAATTTTAGTGGAAAACTCCTTGACCAAATCCATCATATGGGTTATCAAAAATATAACCCTCTAGTATCCTAAATATTATGGTTTCTTAATAATTCTATCTGAATTCATACAATATGATTATGTTAATAAACTTTTAGGGTCTTTTAATTCCTCCATGACTTGTAAAATATAATTCATATGCATATTCCTTTTGGAAAACCTAACCATTTCTATGTTCGATATCTGAACGCGTATTAAAATTATAATGAATATAAAATATATTATTTTAAAGGGGATTCTATATATTACCATCATATATCTTTTATTCCCTTTATATGTGAATCCTTATAATTATTTAGTTTTATATCTTATACCATCAACCCAATTAATATTTATAAAACACAATAATGTGTAACACATTATATAACATAGGATTTGTGTTTCATAGTAAAATATAAAAGATAAATATATTCACACATATCCAAATACACCCATTTAATATGTAATATAAAACCTTTTTATATAAGTGTTTAGAATAAAAAAATCCAAAACATAAATTATTTTGTTGAAGGTATCCAAGCACCACTTTCCCAGACAGATCCTAAGACATAATTCTAGTGAACATTCTGAACCAAAGTGCCAAAATATATAGATAAATACTTAATGTGACCTTAATTACTATATAATACCAATACCCCATATGTATAAATCATAATAAACCTTTACTATTGAGTTTATACCCTATAATTAAAACATAATCTTGGGTGAATGTAATGAAATATTATGTTGTGATTATAATGTGACTCCTTATAATCATGGAATAATATTTATAATAAATAGAATTTTTTTTTAACTAACTCATAAATAAATTAATAAGATAACACATTATATCGATGAATTAAATAATATATATAATAGAATAAATAAATGAGAAATTCAAAAATTTATACATGAAATGAAAATTTATAAAAATTAAATAAACAAATATATTTAAATACTTTATTATTATACAACATATGTAAACATTCCATAAATAAATAAGTATATACATGTCATATAAATTTTCAACATGAACCCTTTCATATTACATTTCACATGGTATTCAATACAAAAATTTTGATATCCCAAATTTATGTTTCTTATAGAAATATAAACCATTTATATTACTTAATAATATTTTACAGTTTGTATAAACTTTATACATAATTTAAATAAAAAGTATTTTATTCCTTTTAAACCAAGATCATGTCCACAAAAACTCATTTTGGAATGGTATAAATAAATTTATAAATATGTCCTCTAATATGAACATTTTATAATATAAACTATTTGATATTTAGAAGTATTTTAAAATTTATAAGCGCATTATAAATTAATCAACCGTTTAAATTAAATTTAAAATTATATTATATATAACAAATAATTTAGTTTGGTTTAGATTCCCCTATGGATTTGGCGCAATTTTATATGTAAAATAATGGTGAATGTTTTTTAGAATATGGAAAAAAATTATTAAAAATCTATAAAACCAATTCCTTTTTTAATATAAACTAATTGGTGCATATTCTTGTATGAAAATAATTTCCAAATGAAGTATTACATTTTTCTTCTAAAGATACAATTTTATTATGATCCATCAAAATTGAGTTTTTTAAACCATGATGTTGTTTTTTAATCTACATTATAGTTTTCATATAAAAATCTAATTCTCATACGAAAAACCTTTATAAAATATAAATCTGATTTAATTGTTTTATTCATTATTTTTTGGAAACATATTCCACAATGATTTTTGTTAAATAGTGAATTAATTGTACGAATTTTATAAACGATGAAAAGTTGTTCACAAAACAAAATATTATTTAAAGAAAATTTATATATATAATCAATTTTTTTGTAAAAAATATCATGATTTTAGAAAAAAATCATTCTTATTAAGTCATCATATTTTTATTCTTAAATAAAAACATAATGGAAGTCACTTTGATACCACTGTTATTTTTTATTGGGGAAAAACCATGTCAAAAAAGTGGAAATAAACAAATAAATCTTATATTTCAATACAATCAAATCATTTATTTTAATTAAATAAAAAAACATGAGGAATATACCACTTTTTTATTAGAATCTATTCAACCCAAGCTCTTATATATGTTCTTAATGGAGATCTGACAATAGTAATTGAAATACTTCCCCCTTATAATGGTATAATTGGATTCTATAAATCATAAAATGATATTGTTGGATTATATCTTCCTCACAACCAATTATTAATTTATATTAAACTAAAAAATAAAATGAGTGATATAAATTTAAGGTGTATCAATGTGATCGATAATTATAAATTATCTTCTTGGTTTTAGCCTACTTTTATAAGAGGTAATTATTTTCCAACAATAATTTATAATGTAGAAAATTTAAAATTTATTCAACTAATAAATTTGTTCATTATTTTAAAATTGTTCAAATATTTATTTTATGGAAGTTGTTACAAAGAATTTTTAATGTTCCAAAAAACCAGGAATCTAAATTTTTAGCACTTAAAAATTACGTAAAAACCATTAAACATAAACCAGTAATGTTATAACCAATCATTATAGATTTGTGGAGGAAATAACTACCAAAATTTTGTTTCATATAGGTATCTTATATCCCAGTACACAACCATGACAGAGTTACCTTTACTTTGATGTGATTTACACAAGCAGAAACCATAAAATGGTTAACACTCTATATTATATTTTTATTTTCTAAATATATATTACCATTATATTAAACAATTTTTTGAGAATAATTTATTAGGGACTTTATTAAAAAAATTGAAATATAATACATGTATCTTGATCTTCTTCCTCTTATTGAATCAAACAACATATGTATGTATCTTTTTTAAAGAAGGTGAATAATGAAAAAAGGATTATGTATTCAAATCTACAAAAAATAATATTGAAATAATTTAAGGATATTTATTACACTAATTTGGAAGAAACTAAGATGGAAATAATCATAATAAAATTATTGCACTCCTATATTTGTATTTAAGAAGTGTTAAAGGTGAGTAAAAAGAAAAAATAAAATTTAAATGATTGAATAATAGTTGAATGTTACATATTTATAAACAATTTCCTAAAAATAACATGAAATGAATAATAATAAGATTCTAAACCAAAAAATTAGAAAATCTATAATGAATCTAAAATGAAAAATAGAAATGTTGTTATATATGAATAAGAAATGTTTTTTTACCCAAAGAAGATAAGGTAAATTCTACTAACGATGATAATAATTCAAAATAAGATTAATAATATAAATTAAATCATAATTTTTTTAATTTTTTTTTCTAATAATAATAAGATATATCTAATAGTAAAGATGAAGTGACATAAAAATGATTTTATGAAGAAAATTTGGTTGAAAGTAGTGATAAATAAAAAAACAAATTCATTTAAAAAAATAATGAATTTTCCTTATCTGAAAATAATAATTATATATTGAAGAAATTTCAATTCCAAAATTACATGAAGAAGAGTCAAGGAAGAATATTAATAAACTAAAATCAGAAGATATTACTAATAATAATAAGTTTATTTTAGTTCAACTAATATTATTGATATTGAAAATAATTCATAGAATATAAAATGGAAATTTGAAAAAAGAATTGAGGCAAATGATAAAAAAATTAAATTTTTTATGAATAATGATTTTGACACACACAAATATTAATGTGTTTCCTAGATTTTCAATTCATCATTCATTCTTAAATAAATTATTGGGTTTCACCAAGGATACTTCACAAAATAATCAAGATAAAAGTGTGGTAAAATATATACAAGAATGTTATAAAATTATTAATGTAACTTTTTATAATAACAAGAATAAAATATATAAATCTAATGAAATATTTTTTGAGAAAAATTATGAGAGACTGAAATCTACATCATAGTAAGTTGTAGAATCATCCAAAAAATTATATATATAATAAAATTATGGGGAGTCCTATAAAATTTTCAATAACTGGTTGTTAACCTCAATCCTTAGAAATCAAACCATAAGATTCTAAAAAATTTATAATGAATTATAGAACAATTTAAAATTTGAAAAATCCCCCATGTCCATAACATTAATAACTAGTAAGTCAAGGTACATGAACCATCACATTGAGTCTCCCTTCCTAGGCTCAAGTTCCCCTATTAGTTTTCACTCAAGATATTTATTACATACAGCATAAAATGAAAAAATCATGTGACATGGAAATATCCTAATCTAATATGGTAATAAGTTATTCCATAGTTCATTGTAATTCCTCTAGATTTTTTAAAAAATAACATTATATTCAATAGCCTTTATGACAACCTACACCAAGCATAGAAGGTAATATATCATCCCCATGTTTTATGAAATATTTAATATTATAAATAAATTCAATATATTCTATTTATTTCAATGTAAACAACACTAATTTTATCTTATGTTACGACCCAAATCTAGTTTCTTTGATTGCTTGAGTTACATGCAAGATCTAGTTTTACCGAATAATAATATACTATTAATATAATTATTTAATATAACAGTTGTCGACTAGTTATTGGAATGAAATGTATGAATATGAATCACCAACTTATTAAAATATACATATTTCAAAATTTTATCACTTATCTATTGATTTTAAATAAAATAATAATCATTTAAAATTAAAATAAATGTATTCTTAAAAAATGTATTATTTATTAAAAATGTTTAAACATACTCTGGATAAATAATTTAATATTAATATTTAACAATTCATTAAAATTTATTTGAAAAAATGAAACTAATTTTTGAAATTTTAATATCATAATTATCTAAAAGTGATATTTTGGTATCTTTCAAAGAAGTTTTATTTTTTGGAAGAAAAGTGAAAATACTAAATTTTATTTGGAAACTACCATTTTATTTAAATAATTTATAATGATAAGTCTTATATTAAATTGGTTTTAAAGTAAAAATACATAATTTTATTTCTATTAATCCAATTTAGGAAAATAGAATTATTTTCATATTTTATTTAGATACATAAACTTAGTTATTTTTTGAGGATTTTCTCTTTAAAACCCAACTTTCTCATCGCGTCTTTGGGATTAAGGTTGAAATAAGTTTTTCAATTTAGTGAATTTTATTTGGAAAATTTCATCACATATGAAAAATAATAATTTTTAATTTCTAATAATTTACAAAAAATCCAAAATGAATATTGAATGCATAAAAAAATTAACTATCACGGTTAATGTAAAAATGTATTTATTAGGGTTTAATCTAAAATGATAAGGGGATAAATGAACTATAAACTTTTATAAAAATAATATGTCTATAAATATTCCAACCAATAATCATATAAGGTTCTATAATGGTATATTTTAGATCATTTTGACCTCTGAAAAATGTGGGAGCACACAATTCTTTTCAAAAATACAATGTGTGTCCTCTCCCAAACTTATAAAAGGCAACACCCTCTCTTCCATTATTCATGTCATCAAAACACTTTTATTCTTCCAATACCTGAGCAAATAAATTCCCTAATACCCCCACCCCACCCCCCAAATCATCATATAATCCTTATTTTTTTAGTAATCTAACCGGTGAAGGCTTTATTACTAAGCCAAGGAGGATACCCGTTGAAGAGGAAATATTCTTCAACGAGAATCTTTATTCAATTTATTTTTCTGAAAAATTAAATCATTATTAAACCATTATTATATAATAACCTATGTATATTAAATTATTAATTTCACATTTTTTATAATATTTTCATGACCTACCATAATCTCCACTTCCATCAAATGGGATACAAAGTCATCGTTCTAGTGTATGGTTAACTACCACCTCGCAAACATATGTCATTTTCTCTTCTATTTCCACATTTTAAAATTGCGTATGATGATAAATATGAATTATATATATGATATTTATAACATAGATACACATTTGAAGTTTTTATATCATATATTTCTAATTAATATCCATTCTGTATGAGATAACATAACATCGCGCGTGCCTATGTTGGACAATCGCCTCATGAAGCGATGTGATTTTTCTTTATCTAACGCTTCACATTAAAGATGATAAGGAACAATTTAATGATTATATATGATATATAATAAATAATTATGATATTCATGACATATGCATCACTCTATGAAGATAATATATTATTTTCCTTTATAAAACTTCATTCGCATAAAGACGATAACATCGTTCATGTACATGTGGACTACCACCTTCATGAAGCAATGCAACTCTATTTTCATCAACACACCACATGATATATATATAAATGTGTGTTTTTATAATATTTTATATATTATATTATGATCATTATTTGTTGATAATATATTACTTACTTTATTCCCATAAGGATCATTGTAAAATAGAAACGTTACTCATGTGTGCGTACAACCTATCATCTCTAAGATCGTAACATCCTTAATTTTTCATAATAATAATTAAATATTTATTTTTAAAGTATAATTTACTATCATTATTTAATTATTATTATTATAGAGATGGTGAAACAATGTATTATTTGAAAGAACAAGATTAATATTGAAAAATCCCACTTAATAAAATAAGGAAATTAACACTTGAAATAATGAAAATAATAAAGGAATAATAAAAATGGGTGATAAGATGTTATAAATGGATTATATATAACACATACATGTCAATATATAATTTCTATAAGTTAATAATATGTTAAAATGACTATACAAGAGGTTAAAGAATGTATAACCAAATGAAAGAGTGGGGTAAGGGATTTCTTCCCAACGTCATTTCATTGAGGCATGGTGAAATGTTATGAACGTATTTTATTTTATATCATATACATACTAACCATTTTAGATTTAATATCATTATTACATCATTATTTATAGTATTTTATGTTTTAATTTGAATTATTTTTTATTATTTATAAGGTATTTTTTCACCCATACTCATTTCGATTTAATGTAGACGTTCTTTCCAAAGGTAGGCGATCACTTTGATTTTTCCGATGAGAACTAAGAGTAAAAATAGTATAATAGGATGGGAGGATGGGATCATATCACCCTGGGGGATACTATTTCCTATCCTGAGTCTCTATTAAATATTTAATACTTATTCATGAATCGTTCCCAAATCTCAGTGCAAGAATAGTTACCATTTTTATAATGGTATGATTAAGACCATTTATTTTGTGTAAAAACCTATATTAATTATAAGTTCCCCATATTATCTAATTAATTAATGATACATTGTTTTAAAGATAAATAGTTGAGATCCCTATAATATATTGTTGTCTAAGGAGGTGGATGATGTTTTAATGTTTTGATCGGGCCCATGATATGGGATTCCTACAATTCCTTGTGAAAGAAACCAGAACCCATGTAGTTTAATTCCAATTAATGGGACACATATTTACTTATAAGGTCATGTTATAAGGAATAAATTGTGTTTTTTAACATCATGAATCAATGACGTATGGGCAGAAGGTGCCAATTCATTGGTGTCATGGGACATATATTGATGTGACCAAGGTGCTTTGTAGGGGATGTTTCCTACTAGGTTAGACATAACACCACTAGGATTACGATCTAGAGAAGATTATGGTGAGTTTAGGGTATTGGTTTTGGACCTTAGTGAAGCTTCATACGTATCACTTTTGGTCTGGATTCAAATCCCATGTATTTATAAAGGTTGTGGGTTACACTTGATATGGAGGCACATTCATAATTTAAATGAAATTATTATCAAATATCTCTAAGCCTACATGATTAATGATCTAAGTGAGAAAAAAGATAAAATAGAAGATCAGTCACATTTCATGAGAGCATACTAAGTGATTTTGGTTTTATTTGGGTTACACCTTGGCAGATGTCAATTAAAGTTATGAAAACACTTCCACAAGTCTCCATCATGTTAAGTAAAAAATATAAGGGATCAATATCTCTCATATCACCAACATCCTCATCACCATCATAAACATCCCCATCGCTATAATAAAACATCCTCATCACTAACAACATCTTCTTGACCAACAAAAGCAGCATTTGGAGCAGAAACATCATCAATGCCATCATTAACATCATCATTGTCACAACCATCAGCTCCACCGACACTAGGACCCTCATTAGCATCACTCAAGGAAACATTTAAAGGGAGAATTGATTCCACTTATGAATAAATTGTAGTAGAAACATCTAATGTACGTTATTTACTTATAACTAACATAGATTTATGGAAGTGTTTTGTTATAATATTACTTCTTCCATCCTCCAATTTACTTCATTCATTATCCTGTAAAGATATTTTTTCCTCAAATGTTTCTTGACATGATCTTTATAGATTGGGTCATGAGAGTATTGAGAGGATCCCGATGAGGACCAATACCTTGAGGGGATAGTGTTTCTCCCTAGTCGAAATTGAGCTCTCCACTGATGCTCCTCACATAATACCTGACTGAAATGATCTTTTGGACCAAAGATTTCAAATTCTTTTGCGTCAAGGGACAATGGGGAAGACTGTTGAAAATACAAACAAGATATTAAATTTTGAATTTCAAATAAATATTTGAAATATAAATATATGTACTTATAATCATTCCTTGTGTTTGTACATTTACTGCACTTCTATCCTTTACCTTTCATTTCAAGAAAAATAATTTCGATCAATGCACATGGACATCGATGCCCAATATTTCTTGTTCCAAATAAAATTTATTAGCATATATATATTTAGAATATAAAAATTTTATAATCATGAATAATAATAAAAAGAAATAAATTTTAAAAAGAACAAATAATTCATAAATTTAAAAATGTTATGAATTGATGAAAAGTTTAAAATTAAAAGCTAATGATATACACTATATAATTTTAGATACTTGTTATGAACATTCTATAAATATCGTCTATTATTTAGTGTTTAAAATGGAAATTAAATCCATGTGAATACTACTATCATTCATTAAAAATGATTATTACAAAAGTAGAAAAATATGCAGGAGGGTTTCTAAATCACATGAGGCGAGAAAGGTTCATGGATGAGGTATTACAATGATTTGAAGAAGAAGAAATCAAAATATAATACGTATAATATGTTGATAATCTCATGAAATTATTAAAATTAATATATTTAATATTTAAGAAAATATATAACTCATAGAGTTGAATACAAATATAGGAACCAATGGTGTTGATGATGGTTATAATAATTAATGTCAACATTTTAATTAGATGAAGGGTGGTGCCTCATATGTCATCAAAGATATGGAAACTATATGACATTTCTAAGGGGATTGTTTCATGTTAAAATATCATTATATATAATGTTTTATAAAAGGGATTGTATCTTGATTCAAACATTCATTGTATCATTTTTAAAATTAACGGTTTTATGGTATATCACAATTATTTAATAGCATAATATGATATAAGTTAGAGATTTCCTATATAAAAAATTAATAATGAATAACAAAAAAAAGACATGAAAATATACATAGCTAAATAAATAAAAATGTAGATGTAGATATTATTTCTATTCATATTAAAGTACCTGGTAATTATTAGGATCCAGCATTGTAGTGCACCCTAATGTGTGTAGATACATAATTGACTCTTTATTCTTTTTGTTTTTTTCCAAAAACTTCCTAAAAAATATTCAATATAGTTAATAAGATTTAAATTCTATATGAAAGCTATTAAATATAGAAAACACCTTAAAGTAATTATTCTTCCAATATGTGATCATTTTTTGATATTGATTCATTGGAAAGTTGAGGAATATGGGAAAATCTTATAAATTAGAACCAAATAGACTCCTCCAACCGATATATAACTCATTCTTGTATGATCACAATTGGAAATTGAAGCATATGTGATGGTTTATTTGTGAAGGGGTCTCATCGCAAATGATCTGTTATAGATAATGACATCGTAAATAGATTTTTTCGATATGAGCTGTTACCATCACATATAGTTTAGCTGGGTTTTTATAGAAACATTTTTGCAATGGGCTCATTGAAAATAATTATATGTTACTGGATTAACGACCCAATGTAAAAAACATAATAAAATAAAAAAAAATTTATATTAATAATGTTTTATAAAATAATAACTATAATAATATTATTATTATTAATAGTGAAATAAGAAATTAAAAAATAATAAAAAATCCTAAAACTAAGAAAAATATTTAAAATTATAAATTAAAACAATAAAAAATTAAGAAAATTAAGAAAATTAAAAAAACTAAAAAAACTAAAAAGATAATGAAAATAATAGAAATAAAAAAAATATAATTGAAATTATAAAATAAAAAATAAAAATAAAAATAATAAAAAACATAATATTCATAATAATATTAAAAAATAATAATAAATAAATCATATATAAATAATAAAATAATGAAAATAAAAAATAAATAAAAAATAAGAAAATAACAAAAATAATAAATTATTTATAAAAATAATAAATAAATAAATAATTAGAAAATAATAAAATAATAAAAAATATAATATTCTCAATAATATAAAAAATTAACTATATAGAAATGTAAATAAATAAATTAATGAAAATATTTAAAAAAAATACATTCAAATATTAATCAGAAAAAATCATATACATCATTGTGGGGGATGGTCATCTGGAGAAGCTAGAGGAGTTGGTGGAGGTAACTCTATCCCTAAACAATGATTTTGACGTCAAATGTACTCTATATTCTTCTTGTTTTGTTGTTGCTGTCATCAATGCATCTCCTCCTCCTACTATTGTTGTTGTTGATGAAACTCTTCTAGATCCCTACGAATGGTCTCTATAAGCTCACCCTGATCTCCTGGATTCTCTCTATACTATGAAACAGATGATGTTAAATCTCCATTAGATCCTCTCGAGTTGCACAACGACATTGACATGGTAATATAACAAATCTGAGGTGTCAATCGATGGTCGATACCAACAACCCAACATTTCCCGAAGGCATACTGAGTCACCTATATCTATGTTGCGTCATCAAATCCAACTGCACTAGAGGTATAATCCTCATTCTCGGATAGACTCTTAGCCTGTGTTGGAGACTTAGTAGAGTCGTATGACTCCTTCAATTTCAATTTAAAAATAAAGTAGCTAAAAATTTTATTTTCAATTAATTTTATAACTCAAAAACAAATTACACTTACTATAATATGATGTTGATGATCACCATTAATCTCCCTACTGACAGGACCACTGTACATCCTCTTATGAATTCAAAACTCATTAATATCGGGTTGTTTGACTTCCTATATGAGTATGAAATACAAATTTTACATTTAAAGTCATATAAATTATTAAAAAAGTGCATATAAAATGTTGTTGATGCGTACTGAATGAACGACTACCAGCTGGATGTGTCACCTCCTGTCTCTCCCAGTTCTATTGACCTAATGATTCTCTCCATAGAAAATTTTCTCCCATATAATATGAACATAATCCACCCCAAAGTTGAGATGAGTTTAATTTGGTTGGTGGGTGTAGAATGTCTGATCAAAATCTGTGACTCTTGATTACTGTTTTTTACCTCTTCATATTGTGTAAAAATTTATGGAAATGATCATGCATAAATCCCTCCCATGCCTCCCAAATAAAGTCTCACATACTATCATCAGTGGGATACCATAAACCATAAAACTAATTAATAATATAAAGTTATTAACTAAATAAATTTCAAAAATATATTTTATTTATTTACGTACTATCCAATGAATGAGCAGGTGGTGCTAGACATCAATGGGAATATAATATCATGTAACCCATGCTCTAGAAAATTAATTCCCCAATATATCACTTCCTATCCCAACTACAATATGTAAAATTCTGTGAAGAAAGGGAACAAATAATCAAACAATTTGTATATAAATATATTAATTAAAATTAATGAAAACTTACTAAAATAAAGAACTGAAGATACCTCTACATGAGTGGATCAATGTCAAGATGTGGACTTCACTTCAAGATAGGGTCAGGAATCATTAATCCAGCACGACCAAATCACCTTTGTGTCTTCATTGAACTTCCCACAGTTTTAGGGTCAGATGATGTATTATCATTCTCATCACTAGGTAGATCAACTTACTCCAACTCATAAAACAAGTCAGAGTCCATCTGAAATATGAAATGATTATTGTTAGAATATAGTTGAAAAAAACTATTATATATAGATATATATTATATATGATTAAGAAAAGAATTTAAATATTTCAATCTTCATATCCATCCTCATATTCATATATGGTGGTGTCAATATCTTCATATTCCTCTTTACTATGATCAATGCCTATAGGATATTTATTTTCATCATCTCTTTTCATTTCAAATTCATTTGTTACGTCAATAACATCATCATCCCCATTGACCAATAACTATGGTGTGTCATCATCAATATTCATGTCTCTTAATTGAAAATATAGATTTGGAGTAGTCTCTTAACAAATTTCAATTCCTTGCACTTAAGAAAAACCACATTAACATTGGATAAAATCATTTTCAAGATATTTTATTTTTATTATGCTCCCCTAATCACTAAATTCTCTTGAACTAGAAATATAATTTTCATAAAACAATTTCTGTGTTTGATGGTCCAATAAAAAATTTCATTTAGGGAAAGAATTATTTTATATTTAATATCGATGATTCCATGGTGTGGATGAACATGCAAGCCTCTCTAAGTGTGCATCCAATGACATTTAAACATCATTATGTTATTATATCCTAGATAACATTGTTCAATAATTTCTTCCCATATGCCATAAAATTAAACATCATTTTCTCTATGATGTGATCCTCTCAAAAAAACACCATTATTTATTATTATTATTTTGATTCCCTATATGCACCTATATGAAATCAAAAACCATTCACCCCATAGGAATTATAGTATTGATCCATTTTTATAGTGTTTTACTCAATACTCAAAATCGATTATCAGTTTTATTATTATGTTGATATACATGAAAATTTGGAATATATATATATATATATATATATATATATAAATTAATTATTTTTTACATTTTAATCAATAAAAAATTTATTTTACTAGTTTTTGAAACCCGTAGGAAAATTTATTTTTCCAACATTCTTCTAAAGAAACTGCTGTAATTTTTGGAAATTGTTTCTTGAGATAATAATTATATAATCTAAAAATAAAATATTATTAATTTACTATAGAAAATTATAGAATAATTTATATAATATTTTACAATTTAAATGGTTTCATTTATTCATAGTTGAGAAGAACATATTTATGAGCCTTTTGATGTTCGTAATCTGAAATCCATCATTCATTTTCTCCACTAAATCCTTGTTTGAGCTGATTAAAAACTGATAAATGATTGTTCATTTCATCATTAACATTTCCCTCATTACGACCCATGAAGTTATGTTTTGATAGATATTCATATTGAAAATAATGAGAGTATAAATGCATAATTTTCTTCTTCAAATAATCTTCTTCATTTGATCATTCAACTGAGGCTTTTTTACGTACCATTTTCTTCAATTTATTTATACATATTTTGAATGGGTACATACATTACAACTGTATCATACCATATCATTTTTTATCATTGAAAAAATTTATTACCAAATTTTCCATTGAATCAAATAAATTCAGTGGGATGATTTTTTTCTAGTTTACATAAAATTTAAAAAACATTTTCATGCAGTCTACTTAGTGCATCGTACTCTATTGTCACCACAAAAAAATTCTCTGAAAAAATATTATATTTATGTTAGTGAATCCCAAATCATAGAATTCTCCAAAACTCTAAATCCAATCGGTATATGTCTTTACCTTATAACATTATAGTCATGACTTTTTAATCCGATAATACGTCCATTTCTGAAACATGTATCCAAATTGGAAAAATAACCATATAGAATCCCCAAATATGAAATCGAAAGGAAAATTAATAAAATATTTTATTTTGAAGTGTATAATATTCTTTTTCCTTCATTAACTTCTATGATATATCATTTTCAAATAGTTAATGTTTTTCTCAATTGAAAATTTGGGAAAGATCTAATTGTGCCTTTACATTATCTTTAGACTTACCAGATGTGTCCAAAGCTGTATAAAATATATTATCAAAATAGTTATTCTCTATATGCATGACGTTCAAAATATGATAGACCAATAAATCGAATCAATATGGAAGATCCCAAAAAATGATCCATTTTATCAAATTGTGTTCCTTCCCAAATCCATCTTTTTTTGTTTGTTTATAGTTCATCCAATGGTAATGAAAGGCAATGATAATTCAATAGATTTTATCTCAATACCTGAGATCATTTTTAGAGCTCCATCTCTTTCAATTTTACCTTTTCTGAAATTATATATTTTATTATAAAAGGATTACTGATAGGATTAAATATTCAATGTCATTTGAAGAAACAAGGTTTCCTTCCATTTTAGAGAATAAACACTTTTTTTTCTCTCATAATGTATGTTTATAATTTTATACCATGTGTAATCTGGCTAGTTAACACCCCACTTTCTAGAAAATAACTAATTTCTCACATCAAATCATCTTTCATTTGCAATTTTTTGCAACAACATGACACATATTGACACCATTACACCACAATAAATTTATCCTATCAATCAATGGATTCAAATAAACATCAATATTCTTTTTTTATGTATAAATAATTAATAAGGTCAAATAAATATATAGATCATTCATCAATATCCAATGATTTATATTGTATGGAGTTAAAAAGATGAAAAAAAGATATTGACTACCGTAGAAACCTAATGAAAATAAATAGACTGTAGAAAGATCCAATCAAAAATTTTGAGCTTCTGATGAAAATTATAGATATACTTGTTAAAAATGTTTCCTTGAATCACTAGTAGTAGGATGGTTTAATTCTTTATAAGTTGAAATATTGGTTTTATACCATGACATCAATGATGATGTGTTCTGATACATAAATAAATGCTCTAATATGGGTGCAAGTGGGAAATGCATAAACTATTTTATAAGAATCAATCCATACTTCCCAAGTTGATCCTCTATGTTGGTTGATTTTTTACAAGTAGTAAAACTAACTAATAAATCATTTTCATCATAATATAAGATGCAATCAATTGAGAATTCATTAATCTTCTGATAACCAAGACTAAAATTAAAAATAACCCTTTTACTCTCATTGAAATTTATAGGCAAGAGATTTCATTCATGTAAAAGTGGTTTAGCTGAAAAGAATATCAAATCAAAAAATCTATTTCACATTCCATTATCCTGTTTAATTTCCATAAATTTTTCAGTATCTTCAAATTTTCTATTCATGTAACCAGTATATAAGGCATCCTCATGAGAATTCAAGAACTCATAAAAATTGCATGGTTCTAACTCAAGAGTTAAATCAATATCAACCTCATTTTTTGTTTCTTTATAAGACAGACCAGACACATCATGTACTAAATTTTGAAAACGTGATGGATATGGATCTATATTATTTGTATCCTCTCTAGAACTTCATTCACCATGTTGATACAAAAAAATATAATCTTTTTCAAAACCAAATATCCATAGATGACCCCCAATATAGTACAATGTGTCAAACATCCTCAGATCAAATTTCATGCGTGGAAACTTTATTCTCCCTTCTGAAACAACATTTGGTTTTGATGATACAAATGACAAAAAAGCTTCAACACCCTCCATATATATTAGATTTATACTAGAACTGTTTGGATTCTTGTAACGATTTATCTAATCACAATCATCTAATAAATATTATTTTCATGTTCCTTGCCCGATATTACTCTAAAAAATATAAAAAAAATATGTTTTTATGATTAATTTGATATAAGAATAATGTGATCCAAAAATAGTACCAATTAAACAATAATAATTTACATGTAAATATTTTAAATTTTATTTATTTTCCTCTGATTTTTACTAATGACCATTAGTTTTTAATAATTATTACTAATTATTACTATGTAGTAATAATTATTTATAAATATTATTAATTATTACAAATTATTACAAATTATTACTAAGTATTACTAAATATTATTAATTATTAATATTTATTACTATTTACTACTATTTATTACTAATTAGTACCAATTACTTCCAATTACTACTCATTATTACAAATTACTACTTATTAATGTTAATTACTACTGATTTTGACAATTTACTATTAATTTACTACTATTTACAACCATTTATTACTATTTATTACTAATTATTACTAATTGTTAATAAATATTACTAATTATTACTAATTATTAATATATATTACTATTTCTTAATATTTATTACTATTCAAAACTATTTATAACTAATTATAACTATATATTATTATCTATTACTAATTATTACTAATTATTAATAGTTATTACTATTTATTATTAATTACTACTATTTATTACTAACTACTACTAATTAGTACTAATTAAAAAAAATATCACTAATTACTACTAATTACTATTAATTACAATTTATTAATACTCATTACTATTAATTAACAATTACCATTATTTATAAACAATTATTCCTATATATTATTAATTACAACTATTTATTAATAATTATTAATATTTATTAATAATTATTACTATTTATTACTAATTACAATAATTTATTACTAATTACTAATATTTATTACTATTTGTTACTATTTGTTTTACAAATTAATACAAATTACTATTATTTACTACTATTTTACTACTATGTAGTACTAATTACTATTAATTACAACTAAATACTACTAATTAGTACTAATTAATACATTTTAATACTATTTAATAAAACCTATTACTATTTATTACTAATTAGTACTATTTATTACTAATTTTTACTATTGATTATTATTGATTATTATTTATTACTAATTATTACTAATATACTAAATATATTAAAGCTATGATTTTCCGACTTAATGTGCCTCGCGTTCCAGCCTCCATGCTTTGACTCTCTCTAATTTACACGTACTCCATTGATGAGCAGTGACTCCATCCAGCTTTGAAGACTCCACAGCGCAGCATCCTTCCTCGGCCGAGAAAACCCTACCTTCAACGACTCCGCCGTGCAGCTTCGACTTCGCCTCGGCGCAACATCCTTCCTTGGTCGAGAAAAACACTTTCCATCATTCGCTCTATCTTTCTACCGATTGTTCCCTAGATTTCTCCTCCCGCTTGTGCTCTCGACCGAGGGTTCTCACAGCATGGAGTCACCGTCTACTTACTTCCCTCCCGTATCCCTCCCCAAGTTCCCTCTCTGAATCCCCTCTCCCGGCTCTAGGATTCCTTCTCCCCTCCCAGAATCCCCTCTTTATCTCCCCTCAATGAATCCCCTCTCTAGTCACGACTCTGCCTCCGTGTGATCTGCTAGGCCCCAAGCCCTCAACGAATCACTTCAGCATCCACCGATTTCATACGACATCAATCGATTCCTTTGAGGTTAATTCAGGTCAGTAATTTTGTCTCCTTATTGGGAGGTAATTGTGCATTTACCAAAAGCTTCTAAACTATTATCTGTTTAATAATTCAAATTCCATTCATGAATGTTCATTGTGTTGTTACCAGTGTCTATCTTTTCAGTTGACTTCAAGCTCTCACTATCTCCTATGATGACTCTCTTCAGCATCCACTGAACAATATCAATCAATTCCTATGATACAGGTTCTGCTTATGAATTGGGTCACGAATATTGGAGGTAACCCTACATTTAGCCAGACCTTCTCTACTCACAACTGTTGATTGATTCGGCATTCATTTATTGATGTTCTCTGTGTTTTCACCAGTGATTCTCTTTTAGTGGACTAAGTTTATTCCAACGATCTCTTCTATTTTCGATTCATGATCATTTTTATGTTCATGTTATGTCTCGCGCTGTCGAATAACAGTACCCATTGCACGTATTTGTCGTATTCTATCTTATCTTTGAATTTTAGTTTTTCCATCTATCTATCATCCACATAAAGAGGTAACCCACGCCTATCTAATTAAATCCCAAAAAACATTATAGGTTTGATATTTATACTATCATATCTACTTTGTCTTTTATAATTTAAACATCTGTAAACAAAATTGCAATTATCCCTTTACGCATTTTGTAGCTATATTTTACACTGCATAATATCTTCTAACAAGTTACTTCTAATCTATTTATTTTCAATAAACAATTTTCATAGTATTATTTTCCCACGGTTCATGTAATTCTCATTACTAAAATTTCACTCTTGTGCAACTAAACAACTATAATTACCTAATTGCAATTACATATTTAAGCATCTTCTTTTTTTCAAATCTATGTATATTAAATCAAATCCAAATACTTATCTGACATGCTTCTCTATTTTCAGTGTATCTGCCAAGAAAACATAATTCACTTACATAGACACGTATTCTACAACCTCTGAGCATAGAAGTAAATGCAGCTTTCTTTTACACCACATAATATCATCTGAAAGGTTTATGCTATTCTATTGAATTGCATTAATCAATTTTCACTTTATTATTTTGTCACGGTTCATATATTTCTCATTATTAACCCTATACTCCTGTCTAATTAAACATTTAGACAATTTTCTTTTTTCTTATGAATTGTGCATTACATTATCAGTACATTCAAGTGTCCATTTTTTTCTTTGAACACCTTGACAATCATATATATGGGAAAAAATTGAAAATATGTTTTCCTCATCAAGCAATAGAGAAAAAATGTTACAGTTGAGGGACAATAAGTACATAAAGTAAAACGTTTGTGAGTTCTATGTTCTGTTCCATTTAAATACTTCAACTAACTGCCATTTTTTCACATTAGTAGTATTCATCACTACTTCCAATATAACATTTCTGAAATCTACTGGAAATTCGTCAATGTCTTCTACTGTTTTCTCAGGTACTAGATCACCATAACCACTATCAACTATTGGCATCACACATGCAGTCACATAAATGCCATTGTGATCTCTTACTTTCAATGGTTTGTTGTGACTTAGTTTAGTAGAATAAAACTCTACACTAAATAACTGGTTTCCATACTAATGTAAATTAAACGTATTAAACTTCTACTTTGACCACAATGGCTATGGAATTTGTTCTTCCCCCAAATACAAACATGTCTCTCCCTACAAAATCTTCATATTTAAGGTTACTGCAGATCCAACTTATGAAAAAAAACATAAATATGGTAATTGCTCAGTTTTCTTCTCTATCTCATGTTCTAATTCATATAATTTCTTTAATATATGTATTAATTACAACCAACACAATAACAGTGTCAACATCAACTGAAATTTGTTCGATGACATCTACATAAATGTCAGGTACTACATCAACTAAACCATTTTCACCTGATGGCATCACACATGTAGTCGCACAAATTCCATTATCATTATTTTTTGTAAATGGTTAGTTCTTAATATACTACATAGAATAAAAAATTACACTACCAACAGTTATTCGTACTAAAAAAATTTACTAATACCTACCTTAATCATTGACGACAGTCCCTGAAATATCTTCTCCTCAACCATATACAATCATGTATGGCCCATCAAGCTCAAGAGATGCAAGGTTACAGTGGAGGGAACTTCTAAAAGAACGACATAAAGTTTGTAAGTAATCTATTATTTTTGCATAAAATTGTATAACTAATGAATAGAACACAATACAATGTTTTCCATTACAGTTCTATGTTTGTTTATAATTGTGATACTAAATTTCATTGTCTCATTAGTAAATCTCATTACAACTTCCAACATAACTGTGCAAACATCTATAGCATATTTTTCAGTGACATCTACCAATATGACTACAAATTCATTAACTGGACCACTATCCACTGAGGGCATCACACACAGACTCACACGAATTCTATTTTTGTCTCTCTATGTCAATGGTTAATTCTGTTATCTTTAACATAATAGTACAAAACACTTCCAACTGATGTCCAGACTAACACAACCGAAGAATATGTAACTTCATATTTTGAAACAATCCCTAAACATGATTCTCCTCAATCAAATACAAACATTTCTGACCCATCATCCACCAGACATGCAATGTTACTGCGTAGATAACTAATAAAGGAACGACAAGTAGTTTGTAAGTAATACTCTTTTGTTCACCATAGAATTTCCTACTTATTATGACTTTTGCAATATTTAATTTCATTATTTCTTACATGATAACAGCATCTACAACAACTGGAAATGCTTCAGTTATATCTTTCAATGAGTGTGATACTCAAATAACCGAACAGGAATCAAATTATGACATCACATGTCAGGTCACAGGTAAGCCTTTATCATATTTTTCTGTCAATAATCACTTATGTTTCAATTTCAAAATAAATAACAATACTACAACATTATTTATTACAATGGCCACAAAATCAACATTAAATCCTACAGGAATATCTTCAGTGACATGTAATAATTAGTCTACTACTATAATTACTACAGTACTACCAACAATTTACGGCAGAGATAGAGTCACACGTGTACCATCATCTCCATTATATATATATATGATAAGTATTTTTTAAATTTACCTGTATCAATTGTTACTATTAACTGGGAAATTAATAATTAAATAAACTACTAATATTAAACTTCTTAATTGAACACAGTGCCAGAACCATTTACTCATCCATCAACACTGTGTTTAAGAACATACAAATGAAAACAAAGACCACGGGACATGACACTATCTCCACTACAATTCTTTATGTAGATAGTCAACGATTTTTTGAAGAACAAATTGTTTGTTTTTTAAACTCAGCATTCACCGTATAACAACTCGCTCAATTTTTTGCATAGATTTAATTATTGATGAAGATATGTCGATAGATGATTCGCCTATCTCCTCAACATAGTAAGGCTAACAATTGTCTCTAAAAGTTGATATCCCTGTTAGTTAATTTTTAATTTCTAACAGTTTCTTTAACAAACAGATTATGTGTTACCGATTCTTTTCATGAAAATTAAAATATAGGAATGTCAATTAACAATATTCTCTATAATTAGAAATCAAATTACGGTTGATTTTTCCTATACATGTGAACCTAACATTTCCTATTACAGAAAAATCACTAGAGAAGCATAATTCTATGATCATAGGTTAGTGTGATTACTAAACATGCATTATTTTTATATAATCAACCATCATCTTCTCAGAATATTACTATGATTTTTTATTAATATGTCCTACATTATACTATTTTTCAATCGGGTTATTTGGACATTAGTGGCCCTTCTAGAGTTTGTAAATATTGTCACTCTTTTATGTGGTTTTATGAGAGAAATAAGAACTAAAAAAATAGACAAAACCCGCATTTCTCACTATACTACTTGATGGGCAAAATATCATTGGACTTACTACTGTCATGTCCTGCGTACCTATGGATGTTGGTATTCAATCGAACAACCGCTGAGTCCCGATATTTCCAAGACCACATGCATGTTTACAACTCAATGTTTTCATTCACGAATGTGGGTGGAAAGGTATATATGTCATTCAACAATGGTCGAGATCCATGTATATTCAGACTACATGGACAAAACTACCATCACATTAGTATTTTATGTCCTCTTGATGGACAGCCGACACGGTTTTCACAACTATATGTGTATGATACTACACATGAATGTCAGAACTAGGTCCGCATAATTGGGTATCGGTCTATTTCAACATTACGTACAAAATTTTGAAACCGTTCATCATTTAATATTAGCTAATATTATGATTGATGCAGCTTTGATGCCAATAATCAACATTCAATTATTGATGATAATATTGAACTTAAACTACAACATATTCTACATGAGCACAATGCTTTGGCACAAGAATTCATAAGTGCAAGGGATATTTTTAATCATCGTGAGGTGCCAACATTAAATCTAAGACTATATAAAAGAGTACATACAAGTGAAGCCACATATAACGTACCGAACACTTATGAAATTGCTATGCTGATTGTCGTTGATGTTGAAGATCTCAATCAAGAACGTGATATCATCATTCAAAGGAAAAGAAGTGATTTACAAAGAGTAGATGTGCTTCACCCATTACATCTTCCATTGCAATACCCCTTGATTTTTACAGGAGGTGAGGATGGATATGTGGGCAATGTATTGCATCGAGCTACTCCTTTCACAACAAGTACTACACCCAAGAAGGTAACAATGAGAGAGTACATCTCCTTTCACTTGCAATTTCGTCAAAACATTGCTCAACCATATTACATTGTAGAAGATTGTTGCAGTAGTTTATTGTTGATTCATATATAATGATTGGGTCTCAAAGACTATCGTTCATTTGATTCCATCAAAAAAGGTTGAGGGTTGAATTATACAATGGGTTGCAAGATGAATTTCTACGAGGTGACCGTGAAGGGTTATCCTTTGGAAAGTGTATCATTTTACCTTCATCATTTATCAGTGGACCCAGGAATATGATTCAGAATTGCAAGGATGCAATGTCTATTTGTAATTGGGAAGGGTATCTAGATCTATTTCTAACATTCAAATGTAACCCATTGTGGCCTGAAATTTCCCGATTTTTAAAAATAACAATTTTCGTCCAATTTATTGCCCTCAGATATTACCTAAAATTTTCAAAATTAAGGTTGACCATCTAATGAAAGATTTAAGAGAGGGCTGTTTATTTGGAAAATCACGGGTAGGTAACGATCTATATATTTAATATTTATAGTTTTTTAATTCATTTCTTACATTATATCATCTTCTATTAACATTCTATAACACTATTTTTCCCATGTAGTTGTTCAAACCGTGGAGTTTTAAGAACGTGGCTTGCCTCAAGTCCACAACCTATTATTTCTCTGCCATAAAAACATAGTTAACACTCTTGAAAATGTTAATAGAATAATTTTCACTGAAATTACGAATCACAGTGCATACCCAAAGCTACATGAAGCCGTTACAAAATTCATGATGCACGGCCCTTGCGGTGATACCAACCATTCCTCCCCTTGTATGAAAAATGGAAAACGTAAAAAAAATATCCAAAAAAAATTGGCACACACACTACAGTTAACAAGTATGGTGATGTGGTATATCATAGAAGAGATGATGGACGTACAGTTGTTAGAAATTTTGTGCCTTTGGATAACCGGTTTGTGGTACCATACAGTCATGTTTTTCTTTTAAAGTATCAAGCTCGTCTGAATATTGAGGTTTGCAATCAATTATCTTCTATCAAGTACCTCTTCAAATATATTATAAAAGGGAATGATCGTATTACAACAGCACTCTATGAGAGCAACAACAGTGACTTTCTAGACAATAGTGTGGATGAGATAAAGATTTACTATGACTACCGATACATAACTCCTTCTAAGGCTTCATGGACAATATTTTATTATGATATCCACTATAGATATCCACCAGTTAAGATGTTAAGTTTCCATTGAACAGGACAAAATATAGTTACTTACAGCGACAATGATAATATTGAATATTTCCTCACTCACGGAAATATTACAGAATAAATGTTCACCACATGGTTTAAAGAAAATAAAACTCACCCAAATGGTAGATGTCTCAGTTATGCAGAGTTTCCAACTAGATTTTTCTTCCAATACAATGAAAAAAAATGGAATCCTCGAAAATAGGGATTCAGTATTAGTAGACTATAATATGTCCCTCCAAAAACTGGATAATTGTTTTACTTGTGGTTACTTCTAACAAAAATAAAAGGAGTGAATTCATATGATGATATGAGAATAGTGAATGATATTACTCATGGAACATTTAGAGAGTCCTATTATGATTTAGGACTACTGGTAGATGATGCTAGATTTATTGAAGCTCTAAGGGAGGTGTCATCCTGGGGAATGGTACATTGTTTACGGAGGCTGTTAGAAAGAATGTTATTTTTAAATAACATATCTCTCCCAGACATTGTATGACATCAAACCCATGACTTTATTTCTGAAGATATTCTGTATATCCAAAAGGCAAAGTCTAGATATTCTAGGTAATTCTGTATGTTGCTCATTATATTTTAAAAAACAAAATTATGTTTTTTATTTATAGTTTTAAATGAACATAAATACTATCAAGATAATTAATTCAGATTATCATTTAATTAATTGACTCCTCAGCTGACTACTGTATTATTTTATATTATACTCTTTTAAGATTATTGCTCTCTATAATCCACTCTTTTTTAACTTCAAGATTTCCTGTTGGCTATTGTATTCTCTCTGATCAGTTCATTCTACATCGTGTATGATATCTTTTAATTATTCTACATTGTTTTAATGATCGGATATAGTTTATTTTACACTAATCTGAAACTATATGCATCATTTTTGTTTATTTGACATTGAAAAATTGTCAGTGGAATATGTATGCTCTCCTTGAAATTGAGGATATTTTACAGAGAAATGGTACTTCTCTTTAGTTTTATCCTCCTATTCCATTTCTAGATTCTACAATTGAAAGTTGTCCAAATCTTTTAGTTGCAGAAGAACTACATTACAATACAGAGTTACTTACAAATGAATATAGAACTAAACAGAATGTGCTTACTGATTAACAGAAACATGTGACAGATATCATTATGTCTTCATTGTCTTCAAATTCCAGAGGTTTCTTATTCTTACATGGATATGGAGGCACAGGTAAATCCTTCATTTGGAATATGCTAACATATTTGCTGAGGTCAGAGGGATCTATTGTTCTAGTTGTTACTTTGAGTGTAATAGCATCATTACTGCTTCCGGGGGAAGAACTGCACATTCTAAATTTCGTATTCCAATCTCTATTACTGAGCAGTCTGTTTGCAATATTCAGAAAGGTAGTGATCTTGCGGAACTTCTACACTTGAAAAAAATTAATATTTGGGATGAGGCGTCTATGGTTCATAAGTACTAATTTGAAGCTCTAGACTATAATCTAAGAGAATAATGTCAGTAAGAAATGTTAATACTCCGAATTTTCATTTTGGTGGTCTAATAGTTGTACTGGGGGAGATTTCCAGAAAATACTACCGGTAATACCCAGTGGTAATAGAAGTGACATTGTCTTTGCAAGTATTAAGTCTTCATATCTGTGGAAACACTGTTAGGTCTTAACTCTAAAAGGGAACATGATATTTCATTCAGCTACATCCACAAAAAATTTAGAGGCAATCCATGAGTTTGAAAGATGGACCTTGGAAATTGGAGAACGTTGAGTTGGAGAACCAAATGACGGTGAAGAAGTCATCCAAATTCCTTCTAAGTATCTTCTTACCAACTCTGAAAATGATTTGGTGAAATTATTGACCATACATATCCTAATTAAAATGACAATTATAGTGATGTCTATTATTTGAAAGACTGTGAAATTTTAGCTCCAACACATGATGTAGTTCAACAATTAAATGATTGCATTTTGTCTCTCACTAACTCTAATAAGATATATTAATTTATCTTTGATTCAGTTTGAAATGCCAGTTTTGATACTGATAGGGCAGAAAACATATACACATCTGAAATTTTGAGTGGAATAAATGTATCTGGGTTGGCTTCCAACAAAATTACACTACAGATCGGTGTTCCCATTATGTTACTCAAAAATGTTGATCAATCTGTTGGTTTATGTAACGACACTCATATGATTGTTAAACATTTAGGTGATCATGTGATCAGAGAAAAAATTTTGAGTGGCTGTAATTCGGGGTATTTTCCTTTCATTCCAAGACTAACTATGACACACTCTGATGATAGATGGCCTTTCAAATTATAGATAAGGCAATATCCTTTAACAGTTTCATATGCAATGACTATTAATAAAATTCAAGGACAGTCATTGTCTTCTATTGGGTTATATCTTTGCAAGACTGTGTTCTCTCATGGTCAATTATATGTTGTGTTTTCTAGGGTTACATCACCCACTAGTTTGAAAATATTAATATAGGATAACACTAACACGTCTACTGGGTACACACATAATATTGTTTATAAAGAAATATTCGATAACCTTTCTTAGGTATCATTTAAATCAATCTATTTATATTTTACTATGGATTGTATATACATGATGTATACTTCGATGACTTCTTTATGTGCTTACTATGTTTATATTTTCAATATTAAATGTAACTATACAGAGAATAAAAATGTCATGATCAATAACCCTATTGAATGAGATTTCACCAGAGGACGATGAGACCCTACGGATTGAAGTTCGTTTGCTGAACATGTGGTGCAATTCGTCGCCCAAATCTTCAAATGATGTCTTCGCAGTTGATCTAATACTATGAAACAAAGAAGTAATTTTACATTACATGAACAACTTTTGATTTATTTCCATATTGTTCTATTATGTTGTATACATCTTTCAATACTTACACATGTTGTATCTATCTGTCCTCTCTCATCAGTCTTCTTTACATACTAACCTACTTTTCAATATAAATTATTTAGGGAACTAAGATTCAGTTTACAATAAGTAACTGTTAGCTTATCTCTAAGTATATACATTATTTGCGTGAAGGAATGTGCTATAAGATACAAAACATCCAAATATCTTCAAACCAAGGAAATTACTTGGGAAGTAGGCATCCATGCGGAATCATGTTTATATCTATGACATTTATTCAACCATGTGATGAAAACATACCATTTTTTAGTTTCGACTTTACTTCATATGATGTGATTATTCAAAAGAGGATTCCATAGGAACATTCAATAGGTTTATTTAATTAACTACTGTTTTTGACTATTATATGTAGTTGACTTCAATAAAATTATGATTACAATAATATCTCTATCATCCCTAATTTTTTCAAACTAAGTTTATTTTGGATATCTATTTTTTAGAAATTATCAAACGTCTACGTTACACACATCCAGTGCAATATATGGGAAATTCCAATGTACGGATGCTGATTCTTCTAGAGGATGACAGGTCATTATTTTTCTGCTCTTACTATATTACAATGTAGGAAAAAAATTTAAGCCTTACTATTACTTTATTTCCCTACATAGGTATGCAACATACCTGTAGTTTATGGGGAGAATTTGTGAATTAAATGACATGTTATTTAGAAATTAACAAAGAGTAATCATCCATTATTATATTACAACTTATATGTGTGAAGCGACTAAGTAGTATGGTTTATAACTACATTGTTCATTTTGAGCTCTTAGTAAATCTTTGTTATTTTAAAGAGGTTTCTTTGAAAGTTTAATTAGAATAAATAATTTCAATTGTTTCAAACTTCTTACAGTGACTGTTATTGTGACTACTATTATCAATGCTACCAAAATTCTGTACAACATAGATATTCTAGAAGTAAATAGCTTCATAAGCAGGTGACCTTTGAACTAATCTAGATTTGGTAATTTTACAATTTCTCCTTTTTACATCTAAAATCTAATACCCAATGGTTGTTAATATTTTTTTTGTGATTCTATTATTGTATATTTTCCGGGTTTGGGTTGGTAGTTGAATCAGAGTTCAATACTCCACCATTGATAACTCGCAACCCTTCTACAGATGTACTATATTGTAACAACAAGAAAACTATTTCAGATGTCAAAAATTGTACAGAGGTAACAAAAAGAGAGATGAATTTTGAAAATTCAATAATCATTATTTTGAATTGTTTAATTATGTCCTCAGCTAATCAGTATATTATTTCATACTCAATCTTTTATATCCTACACGATGCATACTTGCTGTAAAAATACAAAAAAAATCAATGCACCTACAGTTGGTTTTATGAGTCCTGTATTTCTTGTATGAATAAAGTACACCTTTAAGATAACAGAATTTGGTGCCAAAATTATAAATTATATCCTCATAGCTCTACTCCCATGTTAAGTTCATTTAAATTATTAAATTTATTATTATCAATTCCTTAATTGTGAACTAATATATTAAAATAATTATTGGCACTGACAGTGCAATCATCATTTTAAATTCAATCGATTTATAGTGCTACTAAATGTTACTGATAACAAAGACTCATTTTCAATAGTTTTGTTTGACAAACAGGTCATGAAATTCATACAAAAGATAGTTGCTGACTTGAGAGATGCTTTGATACAAGTAAAACCAACTATATCATCACGCCAATAAATTTTAAAATTATTATTCATAACATTAAATATTGTTTGATAATTTCATAATCAGGAAGATGACGAATATGGATTTCCTCCTGAACTGAACATTTTCAAATCAAAGACAGTTCTATTATCAATTGAAATATCAAATTTCAATATTCAAAATATTCATCGTTCAACAGAAAAAGAACACATACAAGGTAATTTTCATTGGCGACAATGAAAACTACATCAGGAAATTCAATGACAGCTTTGCATACAATCACGTAATAGCTAATATCTATTCCAAAATTCATTTATTTTTTAAACCTAAAAAGCATTGATCCTATTGTAATTTTTATGAAATATCATCGTAGCATTGAATTTCCTAGAGTAAGTAGTGAGATTGAACTGAATGAGGTACAATATTTTCAATTCTCTTAATTCTTTTTCCCTATCAGTAAATAACAACATACTGGACTATTGTACTTAACGTTCCATTGTTGGATCATCAGACTATTGAATCTTTTCAACCCAGTGCAAAGCCTCGATTAGGATTTGTAACATCATCTTCAATTATTTCAATAGTTCATGTTAATATATGTTATCATATGTAAAATACATTTAGTACTTTGCTTTATTCTTATAATTGTTTTCAATTGAGCAATGGGTCATTGTATTTTGTTTCAGTTAATATTTTCTTTCACTTGTAGATAAATCTATTGACTGACTTCAATGATAAGGATGCGGTCAAGCAGAATATATCAGTGACTGGTGACTCCACACCACCATCAATTGATTCCACTGATGTTCATATTCGCATAAAGGATAACTTAAAGAAAAAAAATAGACAAATTTGACTAAAGGTTTGTCTTATGGTACATATGCATTTTGGAAACACTATTTCAGCTATCTATTAGTTTCAAATGTCATGTTACAAAATATTTATCCACTGCTATGTCTTCTTATAATGTAGTTTACTAATTCCCTAATGATATTTTAAAATCATAAATTTAGTAATATAGAAAGGAAAATTATTTGTCTTCCATTAAAACATTTTTCTGCATGTCGAAATCATATGTTCTATTTGAATAACTTTATCTTGAATGGTTATTAATGATGTCAATCTTCCAAGTGAAAACCAACCCTATAAAATGCACCAAACATTCTTCTGCATCTATATTTCAAATTTAGTGTTCATGTGTTATCAATTCCTTATCCAACAACTCATTATTTAGGGAGGTTGATTATAATTTTTTAATGTTGGATGTTATTCATGTAGGATTCTTTTCATGGTCGATGGTTTTCTTCTAATGCTGGACGGTTTTCATGGTGGACGTTTTTTATCATATTTTCTTACTGGATGTTTTCTAATAAGCTAGATGATACTGATGAATGAATAGGAAAATGACGAATGTTTTTGATGTTGAAAGTTTTAATGTATATTGTTTATCATGGGTTTTTCATGCTAGAAGTCTTCATTGCTAGACGTTTTTTGTACTTTACAATTTCCATTTTGCTGGACAAACTTAATGCTGGACCTTACTCATTTGATTTCAATGTTTTCCCTTCTATTCATGAATAAATGCTTACTTTTTAGTTTGACCCAAAACAACTGTACTTTACCTGTTACATAATTATTTAAAATGATTTAGAGACCTTATAACATACCTACAATTTTCTGCTCCTCCTCAGTCAGTCTTAGCCCGCTCTTCCTCCTCCTCCGCCTCCGCATCAGTCAGCCTTAATAAGGTGTGTCATGAAGAGCCTAATTGTGTTGATTCATCCACAATTGGGTATGAAGTGTGGGTAGCTACAGATACTGCATTTTAAGGTAAAAAATTAGGAGATCATCAATGTTTTAGTGTTTTACCTAAAAACTTACGTACCTACACCTCTTTATTATTCCACGGTTTAAAATATGGAAATAGTTTTAGTGTTCTCTATAACATATATTGATTCTTCATCCTTATGTGTAATCTATGTAGATGGTAGGTGGGTTTATAAGTATATTCCAGTCATGTTTATTTCTACATGAAATCTACAGATTGAATTGTGTGTGACATCTGGAATATGTGTAATCTCTACAATCTGTTCAGTCTATCCCCTCAACTATTTCTAATATCAGATTATTATTGCTCCAATTAGATTTCACACGTGGACTACATTATACTTAGATTTCACACACGTTCTGGCTAAAATTTAGAATCTAGAATTTTATTACTGTTGTCATTTTATTATCATACACAATACCTCTCATCTACTTATTTTCCCCCATCTACTTTCACCCTTCATCTAGAATGTTATCTCTTCACTCCTGAAAATAATCACCTCCTCAATGGCCATGTACATATAGTTCCAAGCCAATAGTGGAGCCCAGAAAATCCATATCATTGACTAGTGGGACACATGGTACAACCCACTGGATTTCAAACATTTCATCATGTCTTGCTTATAAGAGTTTAAAGAGATTATTAAACAGACCCACCATTGCCTTTTGGGTGCGGATGTAAGGTATCTGACCTCTTATATCGAAAAATGGTTTTGTTCATGTTTATTTATTTTATTTGGTTCTATTATGATTGTTTGTGCTTATTCATGTTTAGTCATTGTATTATACAGAAACAAGGGATTTATGTAATTGAAGTTGATGAAATGTAATACATATCAATGTGAGGACATTTTTTAACAAAAGGTCTGGTTTTTTTTCTAATCCTATTTAAATACATATTTTAATTTGAATTTCAGTGTACTGAACTTTAGGATGTTCCTGAAAAAACAATGTTCCTGAATGAAATATGTTATGAATAACATAAGTTTTGACAACTCCCTGGAAAGGGTCAACAAACATACCTTAAGGGAACTATACTGGTATATTTTATGTTATAAATTTTTTTATTACATTTAGTTGTCAATCTGTAATTTTTAATTAATATTTCAGTATCCTAATTACTGAAATGGACTTCTATAATAGGTTTCAATACCTTTACTTTCCATCATCTAGTGATATTAAGGATAATAGTGCAGAATCCTCAAAACAGCAAATTTTACAGGTCTTAACAGTCCCAATCATGATTTTCCTTTGTTCTTTAGTCCATTCTATATTATTGTGGTAGTTTTTATGAGCATAAATGAATGTGAATTTGCATGTACCTATTGCCTAGAAATTTGGAAGACATATTGATGAAAGTTAGCATAATTCAGTTTGCATTTTCAAGTATTAGTGAACCATTTTTTCTATTTAATTGTTATCTTCTTCTTTTTTAGAATTTGATCATGCTCTACTTTATTATTTACTTTTACGAATAAGAATTCACACATTTCTGTGACTTTTTTCCTGTAACTGTAGCTTTTGTCTTTTCTTTTTTCACATTATCATTTACATCATATATTATTTGAACATTCTTTATGTTAGAATTAGTAGTATAACAACCTTTAGAGTTGGTGTAGGTTTTGAAGCAACTTTCATTCCTTCATTGATGCAACTCTTGTTTCCATTTTAATTTTCTCTAGATTTGTTTTTAAATGTAACCATGAAATCTCATGTGTAACTGATTTAATGAAGTCACTTAGAGGTGATTGGAACGACACTAAAATAGTGTTTCTTGTTTCTATATTTCCTATTAAACAGAATAACCACTTTATGAATAGTGATGTCTGTTTACAAATTTCCCATTTCTTTATTATACATGTTTCATTTTAGAAAAATGCTATCCTATTTTATGATATCTCATGTTTTTTCCCTTAAAAAAAATATTATAATGCGAAGCTATCATTCATGTTTGGGGATGCAATTCAACCTCATGTCATATATATGCATCTGACGATACATATGTCAGTTGTTTCTATATCAGTGTTCTTTAGTCTCAATGCCTATGAATCATGTAAGGTAACATAATACCTTCTCACTATTATTTAAACTATGTTTCTTCATGTTCTGTAATTGGTTTGTTAAGCATTATGTACATATTCAACTCTTATGGATAGGGAACTCATCAAAGAAGAGTGAAAAAGTTGACTGAATTTGATAGCTATAATTGCAAGGTAATACTACAGTTTGATAGTTTCATGTTTTTTACATATTTTATTTCTGCATTAATTTTTTACATTCAAAACAGTATTAGTCTATGCTATTTAAATTAAGGTTAATGGAATATATTTACCATGTTTTCTGAATTATCCCCTGGAATGGATACTGCATAACATTTATTCTATGTATATGTGTTTTCTCTGATCCATATAATGTTTAGAACATCCATTTCATGTGGTTATTTCACATATTAGTTGAACATGTTTCTATTCCATATCATTTGAACATGTTTCTGTTCTAATATAATATAATTTTATCATATCTATGACATATCCACATCCCATTTACTGGTTTGACTGTTTCATATTTTTTTCATATTTTTTTCATATTTGATCATACAAACACCATTGTAAATTTCATTACTTATAAGAAAATGATAAACAAAATTATTTTACTTAAGCTTTAGACAGATTATTAGGACTTATATTTTTTCTATAGTTTGTGTCTGTAGGGTGGGTGTCCTCATTTCCCAGATTTGGTTGTTGTTTCACCCATCATCATGAATTTTCATACCACCTATTCTTCTCTAAAAATTTGGAAGGATGGAATCAGTCAAGGGAGGGCAGACCTGTTTCACATTTATCTGTCTAGGTACATGTGGAATTACAAGTTGCAGAACATGGGTTTTTGGTGGCCGGGGAGATTCGGTTGTGCCCTTTGAAATGCTACAACCAAGAGCTTTCATTGGGAGGAAATTAAGGTATGTGAAACATGTGATATGGATTTAAAGGAATGTTCTAATTGAAGGGATGATTTTAAATGGGTATTGTTGTTACATAGTCAAAAAACCTTGCACATTTTAGTCAAAAGTATACAATATTTCAATATCTTGTATCATACATTATTTTCCTATAGCTTTGATTAGTATCAATCAGTAGTACACTCAAACTGTTATTTTTTTATACTCTATGTAATAGGTTCTTAAATATTCTTCTATTCGGATTCTTGACATAAGAGTTAGGTGTGGGTGAGAACACCTTGCTCAAGAAGTTGAAGTCACACCCCCACCTCGAATCTCAGCTGAAAAGGCATAACAACTATCTGTGCTAGAGGAAAAATATCAAGAACCTCCTAGAACAAGTATAGGAATGTCGAGAAGTAGGAAAAGTGGATATAGCATAGCCACTAATGAGAAATATGTAGGCACTTAATGTAGAGAAAACACTGTTGATTCAGCAAACACATTGTTTCATTAATTTTTGATGACAAGTATATATAAATTATGTATCCTATATTCATGCATGTGTATATATTCTTTAAAATTACATTTAAATTCCAAACAACACATATATAAATATTACCATTTCTTTCTTAATATTATGTATTCACATACCTGTATTTACAATATATAGGATATTTTTTTCTCAATTTATTTAGACAAATATTTTTTAATTAAATTATATGATTATGTAGGTTAAATAAATTTACATTCAATTGCAAATATCAGTTTGCACTTATATAGAAATTGTCATATGCATTATCAGTTTTCACTTGCATAAAAAATATGTGTGACATGACTAATGTATTTGATCTTATAATCAATGTTCTTTCATTGTTCATTATCAGTATGAACTTATATAGAATATAATTTTATTCCAATATGCATTTATTTTCCAGAAATTCATATTGGAAATAATCCAAATTTTTTGCAACTGAATGTGTAATTAAATGAGAAATCCGTGAAAATGCACGGTTTGGGTTCTAAAAATAGATATACAACCCAAGAACATTGACAATTAGTGAAGAAACAACCAAATTCTATTTTTCTATCTGTTTTTTTTATTCAATTTAATGTTGAGTATTATGAAGTGGTTGTCCAATCTCTGTCTTCATATATTTATTTTATTCAATTGCATCTTCTGTTTCAACATTGTCTATGATTTCTACATCCATCATTATATGTTGTTCTATATAAATGATGAATAGTTTCACTCCATTTTTTCCCTAACATCCTAGTAATTAAATTTATTATAATTTCATTTTTTCACATTTCTCATTTTTATCAATATAACCACTTTCTTATCATTGATTTCTCTTTGACTTTATTTCAGTGCCCACATTTTAGTTAATTTTATTGAAATTGAATATAAATTCAAATCTTCTTCTTTGAAATTGAAAAATTCATATACTTTTGCTATATACTTTTTCTCTTTCAACTATTTTAAGGGTGTCTTCATTTTCTATACACTCCTATTCCATTATCATAAACCATTACTTTCTATATAAAATGTTCTCTACATTATTGTTTCTTCTCTACTTTTATAAATATTAATCTATTTTTAAAATAAAAACCATTAATCAAAATTTTTGAGCAATAGCATGGGAAAGTAATAGTTATTACTAATTATTACTAATTATTAGTATTTATTACTATGTTTTTCTATTTATTAAAAATTACTACTATTTATTAACAATTGCGACTATTTGTTAAGAATTATTACGATTTATTACTAATTATTACTATTTATTACTAATTACGAATATATATTTACAATTATTATAGTTTATTAATAATTATTACTATTTATTAATATTTATAACTATTTATTACTAATTATTACTATTTAATACTAATTAGTACTATTTATTACAATTTATTACAAATTATAGCTATTTATTACTCCTTATTACTATTTATTACTGTTAATTACTAATTAATGCTATTTATTAATAATTATTACAATTTTTTACTATTTATGAATAATATTTTAAAATTATTACAAATTATAAATAATTATTAAGAATAAAAAATAAATAAAAAAATGAAAAATGAAAAAAATGAATAAATACCTATGAATTGAATCTTTCATTGGATGCGAACCTTACAAATTACTCCACTGGGAAATTTAAAACTGTGAAAAGACTAAAGAGAAAATAATGAGAGAAAATAATGAGATGGGAATTGAGAGATGAGTGAAATGGAAAAAAAATAAGAGAAGGTATATATAGATTAAGTCATTTTCCACCTGATTATTTTTCGTGGGACTCCCATCGCAAATGTTTCCCCTTTATTAATTATAGTGATGGTAAAACAATTATTTATGATGGGACCCATTGCAAATAATTAAAAACCATGGATACTATTTGTGATGGGTGTAGCCACTTGTTGTAAGTCCTTTATTACAACCTACTATTTGCGATGGGAATTGAGACCCATTGCAAGTAGTCTTCTACAACCGACTATTTGTGACGGGTCATCCACCGTCGTAAATGACCCATTGAAAAAACTCATTTCCCCTTTAGTGGATTGCCTTAACTTCCTAAGATCCATCAACCATGCAACCTTAGCAGCTTAACTATCGTAAAAGTAAAATCAACTCTACAGTGAACATGTTAATTTATATAAATACTATAATAATATATATGTATAAATTTATAATTTTCTTTCCCATATCTACGCCCATGCTTTTCCCTTGATGTCATTACCCAGATGTCTCCATTAAATCGGTTCCACCATATTGATATCGTGGTACTTGGCTAAAGTGGCCATGAAACTTCAACATTTCCTGACATTTTTACCTACAATCTGATTTTCTAGATTGTAATTGAACATTAATTGTGTTTTGTAACTCTAGGCTTCCTGTATATGAGTGTTCCCACATCACCTTCTAGAAGATCTAACAAAATAAGATAAAAAAGATAAAAAATAAGAATTATGTCATGGTACAATGTGACAATAATGAAGTGACATACTTTCACATGGTTATAATAAAAAATCACGATACATGCTACTCAATATTCTCTAATGGATCTATGGGATGTCTTCGATCAATAGCCTCTGACTTATGTGTATGTTCCAATACATGATTTTCATGATCTGTATGCACTTGATTGGCAGTTGAAGGAATAGTATCATCAGGTCCAAGATGGATAAAAGGAAATAGAGGCGATGTAGACATGAAAGGATAGGGGTAGTAGAGTTGTGTATACATCAACAGATATGGAAATGGTATAGGTGGTACCATCCATATAGGTCGTGTAGAAATGGTATGGGAAGAAGAGTCTAAATTATATGATGTTGAAGGCTTGGGTCGGAACAACCATGTATGTGATATTGACATGGTATGGGAAGAAGATTCTTAGTGAGATGATGATGGAGGCATGGGTAGGAACATCCCAACAGGCAGCGTAGACATGGTATAGGAAAAAAGGATAAATGATATGATGTTGGATGACTATCTGGTAACATCCCTCGAGGCTCAATAACAGAATGTAAAGGTGTGGTAGATGGGTTGTTCAATGGTGGGTTATAGTAGGAACGTGTAAGATGGGTTCTCCATCTAGGTTTAGGAGCATCCCTGCTCAGACCCATGCTGGTAGGATGAGGATGAGTCAAATATGGTGCAACTGAATTTCCCTAAATCAAATTTGATAAAGAATATAAACATGTCATTATATGAAATTCTGAAGAAAAGTATTAAAATTATTATACTCACTAAGGGAACTAGAGGAGCCAACCCATGCTCGTGCATCTGTTGACCACTATCAAACAATCCCTTCCTTCGAACTTCTTTCATAATATGCGTAATAAGGAAATGTAAATTTTTTAGAAATAGTTTTCAAAAAACAAGCATACAACTTAGAAGTCAAATAATTCATAAACAATGTGATAACATTTTTTTGTAAAAATAATTTAAAACTAAGTAATTCATTTTTTAAAAACAAGTTTTAAACCTAGTTTTCTGAATTGAAATAAATCTAATTAAATGTAATGAAACCAAACAATATTATAACATATATATCATTCCAAATTGAAACTAAATTAAAGTAATTATAGTAATATTAACTTGATAAACTCTTGTCAAGGTAATTCAAATGAACTGTGAACATATATGACTTCTTCTATATATTACCCACCACTAATTAGGTTAAAAAAACTCACAAAGGGAAAATTTGAGTCATCAAATTAAATATTTTGGTCAACACTAATTGGGGCATCAATGATGTAAAATTCATCCCCATCATCAAGAAATATATTTCTTGGGATTAATTTATTAATGACAAAATAATAAGGTCTTAGATTATCTTTCATATAAAACACTTGTTTTTCTATTCATTCCAAAATTTATGGTTCATTGATATCTAGGAATTGACTCATATTAATAACTTGGAATCCCCAATCATTAATAAATGTACCATGTCATTACATTGAGTGAAAGAATTTATATTTCATCAAAATGACTCAACCACTAGAGTAGTAAAACAATAGATATATTTTCTCAATATGTCTCTAATAATACACATCTCCATATTGGGGTTGGCTATCGTATGCACAATAATAATATTCCATTGAATTATTTAACATAACACCATAATAATTTGTTCTCATTTTCACCACTTGAATAGTTGTAAAATGATTATACCCATTGATTATTAAATTATTTTCATTCACGTATCAAAGAATTGGGAAAAAAACCCATTGCTCTTAATTTTTTAGTAATAGAATCAAAAGGTAATCTCAATAAATGAAATATTTATGAATAACACAATTAAATGGATATTTATATTTTTTTTATTCAATTTAGTGGTCATACCATTGATTTCAACCAAGAAGGAAACACTTGGCTATAAAAAGCCTCTCCCCTTCAAAAAGGCATCATTCGATTAACTCTACTTATAAATTTTTTATCTTCCTTACATAAAATTATTATAATAGTCTATGTAATATATGAAATGACATAGTATGAGATAATATATAAATATCCAATTTACTTACTTGATATAGTCATAAAAATCATAGTTAAACAAGACCATGTGATGTGACATATCTTTAAATTCAAGGCTCAATGTAGCCAATGTATATGACACATTATTTCCTATTGTTTTCAGAAGGGATAGGAATGAGGGATGAATTTCCCCAAACTGCTCATCTTCATTCCTAATTTTCTGAATATTTATTTTTCTCACATAAGATAAATATATTGAAAAAAAATCTATACATTCTAGAGCTAGATAACCTCTCAGAATTGAACCTTCCTGATAATTCTTGTTTCAGACATAGGATTTTATTATGAAGATATTACTTTCACTAGGATACAACCACTAAAAATAAACAAGTCCGAAAATAAGTGTTTCAGTTGGTAGATGAACTGTTTAATGCATCATGAAGTTGAAAATGAGGGATGGAATTTCATTCCAAGTCACACAAAATTTATGGCTTCTATTTCTTCAATTTAATAAATAATTACTTGGGTAACATTTTATCATAAAGGTCTCTAAAAAACGTCACAATATATTCATAGTCACCCTTACATTATTTAGTAGAAAATTTCTAATTTCCATTGGAATGAATTCATGAATAAGGATGTGATAATCATGAGTTTATAGGTATTTTAGTTTCAAATATATTTTATTGAATCATTTAGATATGTTGCTTAAATATCAATCAAGAACCTTTATATTTTCCAATACTTCAATTAATTGATTTTTCTCTAATGGTGTCATCACATAAGAAGCATAAAGAATGTTCAATTATTTCACTAATACACACGAGATGCAGTTCTGGTCGAATACCCCAACCCATCAAATACTCATGAGATTGGAAGTCATATTTGTTCTTTCCCTTGGAATTTAGAAGAGTTGAAAGAAACATTTCACATATATTTTTCTTAATTTGATTTACGTCTAAAATATGAAATTATAAATTGGTTGAATAATATGGAAACTCAAATAAGATACATCTCTTTTTCCCATTGTTTATGGATTCAGTGTCAAAATTATTAGTCTTCTTATATTTCTTTTGAACATTAAATAAATGAGAGACTAAAATCTCTCAATTCATTAAGAACAAAAGTTCCTAACATTTTTTGAGGTGGTTTTTCAATTTTAATAGTATTATCAAACCCCTAGAGATTTTTCCTATATTGAAGATCCATTTTTAATAATATTAGACTATACATGAAATTAAAAATAGGGTGATATTTAAACCTTATTAATCATGTATTCTTCATAAAAATAGGACATAATAGTTTTCCCACCTTGATTTAACCGGACATCATTGCATAAGTAAGGAAATCATTTATAGTCCTTAAAAGGGAATCAAGCATTTAAAATATATTTTTTTGAAGAAGCATAATATGTATGCACTCCCATATCCCAAATCTTCTATAACTCTCTTATTAAAGGTTTAAATTAGCTATCTATATCATTACTAGGATCAAAAGGTCCAGATATCAGTATACTCATGAAACTGAAAGGATTTTTCATACATATCCATAGGGGAATATTTTAAACCTAAATAAAAATTGGGTGCATGCTATAAATAGTAATCATATGACCAAATGGATTAAAACCATCACATTATATACCCATCCTGACATTATGGACCACAACTACAAAATGAGGAAGTTGTGCAACAAATTCCCGCCACTATAATCCATTTTCAGGATAAACCAACTCATTGTTACCTTTAATTCACTCAGCATCATTCCATCCCATATTGGATAATATTTTTGTAGACATGACGAGATTTTAATTCTTGGGAATCAATAGAAAGTGCTACATGACTTTCTATGGCTCATGAGATGTTGCTCTATCTACATTTATCTTCCATCAAGATGTACCACATTCTTTAGAGTCATTAAGGTTAGCTATTCCCTCCAAAAAATAAACTATAATATATTGGACAATTATTAACTTTGTTGGCTGAAAATCCAAGATTCTTAATTAATATCCATGCCTTATATTGCTTTGAGGGAATATCTACACTGTTGGAAAAAAGTCCTTCCAAAATGTATGGATATAATCAATGGAGGTATTTGAAATTCAATAAATATTTTTTCCATGATATAACCACATTAAAAATTGTAAATTTTCCATTTTAGTACATTCTTAATATACTGGAGTTTTGTCATCCTTCTTTAATTTTTTACTCTATCAACATCATAATCTTTAGTCTTTTCCTCGTGTGAATTGATATCATTGACTTCTTTCGCTGGCATACTATCTATCTCATGACGATACACAAATGGAAACTAATCAAATATCAAATTATCTATACCACTTATTTATTTCTGTTCATAGAAAAGTAGAATATTTTCTTGTCCCTCCATGGTGATACCAAACATAATAGTTTTTTTGGAAATCAAACTTTTGGTATATGGTATCTAAAATCGTTCTAGCATAAGGATGGTATTTAACACTATTAGAGAATAGACACTTTATACAATCTCAATACAAAGCATTGTTAAATGAAAAATCTAAAAAAATTCCAAAATCATTCCATGGTCAGCTTAAATTCGATCGGTATGATACATACATCTTCTATATATTCTATTATAAGGAAATAATGATATGTTCCAATCTGCGATGCAAACCATAATTAAAAAATTCATTACAACCAATTTTAATATTAAATTCATCAAAGCATACTAACAGATAAAAGAATAAATAATATGAGAAATAACATATGATATAAGTGATGACTACAAATAAAGAACCAATATGGGTATCCATAACATTTAAGAATTCACTATGATGGTGGATAAATTAAATAAAATTTGAACTACAATCCATATTATTCCATTATACTCACTTATGTTTTAATAAACCAACCCTATCTGTATATCCCTATATTTGATATTGTCTACCATAAGGATTAACTTGAATTCTTGATCAATAAGAGCTAGCAATAAGTTCCAAGGACATCAAATTACACAATGGGAATTATTTCACCAAAATAAAAATAAAACTACAAAATAATTACATTAGAGAACCTAGGTACAATGAAAACATCATATATTTTTCATTAATATATATGAAATAATGGTTTTTGAAATAAATAACATTCAAGCATAGAATAATAACATAATCAAATATTAAAAATATTATAAAACATAAAGATATAAAAGATAAACATAATCAATCTCTTTTAAATATATTCAAATATCATATAAAATATCCAAAAAAATATTTATGAAACAAAATATGACATTCGGTTTATAAATTCATATAAGAAAAGAAACTATCTAATTATATGAAATAAACGTAACAAAATAGAATCAAATATAAATCATGTTTACTCAAAATGCACGTTCACATAAATACATTTATAAATAAAACAATTACATCAGATAATTTATTCATGTACATCATTAGAGATTAACCATATCCTGAATGAAAATATGTCCATGATCCATTTATTCAATACATTACTAAATGTTGTCCTCAACTCAAGGAAATGCTCTAATACAACACGTTGGGGAAAATATTATTCAATGTTGAAACCTTATTTATTATACTAATAAATCAGAGAATAAAAAATATAACATATATGGAATGGAATAAAGGCATAGAAAATGAAATTTATTTATTTAAATTACACATATAATCCTTAAATATATGATTTCCATTTGATCTAACAATTTAAAAATATGAATTATTATGTACATTCACCATATAAAATGGTCTTGACTATAATAAATGAGTTCGGTGACCCAAGTATTTAGACTTATACCATGTTATAATATTTTCTAAGGAACACTAACCTAATCCCTGGTAGTTGAAAACTAGGTTTAAGTGATCAAATAAACCACTATGAACCTTTTTCCCATATAAGACATAAAATAAAAGGGAAAATCAGGCCTCTGTAATGTAAAACACATGAAAAAATTTAAATAACTATAGAAAAAACAAATTAAATATTACAATATCCAAAAATAAGTACAAATACCCATTTCAAATGAAAGTATATTTATAAAATTGACTCACGCCAATGAAAACGGTGGAAGACAAGAGAAGAAATAAGAGGGAAAAATATTACCTTTCAAAGATCCCAAGAAAAGAAATCACTACAAATAGAGTAATATCAACTTCTGATGGGTCAAATGTCACCTAGGGTATGAACAATTTTCCTAAGGATGGTAGGGGGAGGCCTAAATCACTTGAGGTGGGGAAGGGGGATGCCAAATATGCTTGAGGAGGGGAGGGATGAGGCCAAAATCACCTAAGGGGGAAGGGATGAGTGGATACGTGGGAGCGATTTGGGTTCGAATGAGGAGGAGGGGAGGAGGATCCCAAGAGGGAAATCATACCTAAAGCTCTATAACAGTGGGTTTTCAAACTGTTGGTATTGTCTTGGCCAGAAACTCTATACCCACAGTCTCTCTAAATTGTGGGTATAGCTCCGTTGGGATAGTGTAACTTTCCAGTAGGGTTGGGGCCTATACTGTGGATGATTCCCATATATATAGCGCCATGATGAGAATCTAAAGTCAATTTAATTTGGACTTGTCTTTGGATTACACTTAGGAGGATGCCCATATTTCTAAAACCATTAAGAGAATCTGAACTCATGGTAATTTAGGTTTGGTTGGTGCTTATACATAGGGGGGATGTCCATATTTCTGAAACCAAGTGGAGAATCTGAACTCATGGAAATTTGTATTATATTGGGGATTATATGTTTGAGCATTACTATATTTTTTAAACAATGAGGAGTTTCTTAAATCATGGTAATTTATAATTGGTTGGGGCTTATACATAGGAGGATGCCCATATTTCTAGAACCATGAAGAGAATCTCAACTCAGGGAAATTTAGGTGTGGTTGGAGCTTATTCCAAGGAGGATGCCCATATTTCAGGTACCATGAGGATAATCTCAACTCTAGGTAATTTTTATTTAGTTAGGGGTTATAATTAAGAGGATCCAAATATTTTTGGAACCAGTAGGGCCATCTAAGATCATGGTAATTTAGGTGGTGAAAATAATGGAATATATAGTCTATAACTAAAAATTTCCTTCACCTGCCCACATAGAATTTCACACATAGAATCCCTATATAGGGTTTTCCTCCAAGGGGATTTGTGAAGGAAGGTCTATATAGGACTGAATACATTAGGCATGGAAAATTTATTTGTTCGCTATGAGACATGGTGTAAAATGATGTACCCTACAACAAGGGAGTCACATAGCATTAGGTAAAAAATTATTCATGATGAGATTATGATGAGGTTGGAGGTCATCATGACCCTCAAAATAATATTTATAACTCCTACACTAGAAAAGTGGTTCAGGGTTGAACCCAAGGGAATACAGGTGAGAAATATAAGTTTTTATTCAAAATAAACTCCACTATTGTCAGTATTGGAAAAAATTAACAGTGTATTTATATTTATTACTTTTTAATTTTTTTATTTTGTTTTATAAAATTATTAAAGAAAACAATGCTGGAAAGGAGACTAATAATACACAAGGCACTGATAACTAAAAGAATATAGTAACTAATACAAGTTTCAAAGACAAAGAATCTAAGATAAACAATTTTATTGGGAATTATAAACTTGATGGTTATAAGGATAACTCTAAATAGAAATTAATTTAATTACAACTTAGAAATTGGTTGATATATCTTCCTCACCAGAAGACACCACAAACAGAGGTATCAATTTTAGAGTTCGCCACTCTAAAGATCATAGATTGTTAAGAATTTTAAAAAGAATACAGTTTAAATAAAACCTTCCATAAAACACCAACTGTAATGACATTTACGCTTTAACAATATGATGATCATGTTCAATCTCACTAATTGGTCTTGAAACTATTTGTTTTTTTATAAGAAGGTGTGACCAATTTAATTTAACATCAAAACTGATCTTGCGGATCAACTCTGATGTCAAACAAAGAGAAAGAGAAAATTTTAACGGATAAACCAACCAATCTTAAATGTTCCCTATCTAGAAATTAATCTGATGTTCATAATGAAATTTAGAATTGAAAACAACCAAAATTAGAGTACAATAATTAAATAAATGTGAAGGAGGAACTCCCTAAGTGATGCTCTGGCTTTGGGATCCTTAGTCTCTAGCTCACTCCATAGCTTCTCCCAGAAGTCTTCACTCTCGAAAAATGTCACCTGGAATTAGAATGAGAGTCCCCCCCCAGAATTCTTTTTCTTTCTATGATTTTAAACAGCCATCATATGCTGCATGTCACCCCATGTTTTCCACCGACTTCATGTGTCCTTCACTTGTGCATCGCACATGTGTGTTTTTTAGTGACTGACATGTCATGTTAACTTTTCCCTAGTAACTAACTTCTAATGAGTTAGTTGAAAGAACCTTGATGTTTTTAAGGCTTTGGAGTGAACCTACACCTTTTTTCGACTCTACTATGTACCAGCACGTCAAAACCAAACAAATATGTTAAAACACAAAGTAAAGTTTAATAAAATATTATAGTTATTTCTTAAATTAATGTAAAATTAATAGTTAATTATATTTATTTAAAAAAAATATTTTAGTTGATAATTATTATTTACTTTTATTAAAATAAGTTTTAGTAATTATAAAATTATTCACTTAATATTATTAAGTTAAAACATACGTTTACTAACAAGTCATTAATTTAGTTAAGTTGGTAATTTTTAAAAATTATAATTTAACATCATAAGTAACAATGTAATTAATGATTTTATAAATTAGATTATATTAATTATTTTTATTTTATTAATCTTGTTATTATCAATATAATTATTTTATAATTTAAAAACATTTAAATTAATGTAAAAATATAAATTTAGTTATTAGAGTATTTTAATTAAAAATAACATTTTAGTTTAAAATATATATTCTTTTAATTTTTATATTTTATAATTTATTTAATTATTATTATTATTTATTTATTTAAATGATTAATACTATATTTATTTATTTATATATTTTTATTATATTATATTTTTTTAATAGTAAATTAGGTCTTGTTCCCTCCCCCCATTTCGGTGCAACATGGGGGGGGGGCTTCGGCTCATCTTCCACAATTTCACCTTGTGGCTCCTATTACTCAACCCAACAGCATCCGTATATTTCATCCCAGTAGGAGACCTCCTCAAAAGGCTGTCAGTATGAACCGACGACAGCAACAACATATCTAGGTGGAGGAAAATCCAACCCTTGCATCGAACGAGGCAGAACAACAAAAACAACTTGAGCACTCCTGGCTCGGCTCCCATGGTGGCACATGCTAACATATGTAGTAGCATGAATCAATTATGGCGGGGGTTTCCTGCTCGGCTTTTCCTTCCCATGGCGTGATGACCAATAGTGGTGTGATCTGGGTTTGGACAGTGACCAGGGAATCATTTGTAGAGGCGATGGGTGCACAGTTCAAGGCAGTTTTTCTTGAGATCGGATCTTCTTCATCTAAAGATCCAGAACTAAATTCAACCAATGGTCCAAATCTGGAAAGGATTTTATATTGTGTGTTGATCTGTTGTGGTGGTGATTCATTGAGGTAGTGATGGAGAAGGGTTCTGAGAAGAGAGGAATCAGTGTCACGTGAATGTAATAAAAGAGAGTCATCGGTGTGTACGATCGGTGAGTGTGTGAATGGGTTGAAATAGAGGGTGGCACTGATAGTTAAAAGAAAGTAACAGTGAGTAGCTTCCATCGGTTGGTCGGTGACTCACTCATAGAAGGAATAGAAGTGATCAGAGGGTACATGAGAGAACAGTGAGTCTGTGACTCACCGATAGAATAATGAAAGTAAGGAAAGAATAGTGTGAGGATGTTGGAATCAGTGTGTGCAAGAGACTGATAGAAGAAGAAAATAAATGAAGACACCATTAGTTAAAATAAAAAATGAGATACTAAAGATGATGCACAGAATAGTCCAACACTGTTGCAAAGTGCTCAGTGTGTCAACTCACCGATTGTAATAAAAAACATCATTGCATCGCGACATCGGTGCCAGAATCATAAACCATTAGTGACACCGATGGTTAGGAGGTTATCGGTGAGTCAACTCACCGATAGAACAAATTGTAATGCTAACAATAAAAAATTAATATTAAACAGATAATAAAATGAATAAAACATTAATTAATTAAAACAAAAGAAAAAATTAACTAAACTATTAAAGACTAAATAATAAAATTAATTAAAAACTAACTAAATAATTAAAAAAATAAAAAAAAGTTACTTAATTATTAACTAAGAATATAAATATAAATACTAATTAATTAAATATATATAAATGAATGTAAAACATATCCAAATAATTAATCATGAACATGAAGTTAAAATAATTCAAATTAACAAAATATTTTGAACAACTAAGTTAATTAATTAAATGACAAAATAAAAACATAAAATTAAGAACACGTTATTTTATTAAACATAAACATAAATTATTACTTATATAATTATCAAAATAATTATACAAATTAATAAGTAATGTTAATTAATTTTAAGAAAATAATTTTAAAATAAAATGTTTTAAATTAAAAAATAATTAGATTAAGTTAAATAAAAAAAATGAATAATTGATTAAATAATAAACATTTAAAATTATTAAAATGTTAACTAGCTTAAGATTATTAAACTAGAAAGTAATTTAATATAATTAGAATAATTATAATGACTAAATTAACTATTAAAAATAATTAAAACACATATTTAATTATAAAAAATGATTAATTAATAGATTAAGTGATAAAAATAGAAAAATGCCATTAATTTTTAAAAAGTGTAAAAATAAATAATTAAATTTTAAAAAATTAAATAAAAGATGTGGAAAACTATTTAAAAATATGGCCACATCAAATTCCACCACACATAAGCATTGTTTGTCCTCAAACAATCCCATGCATTGTTATCTTTGAAAATAGAATAATGAGAATGATTTAGCTCAAAGTGTAATATGTCTAGACATTTGAAACAAAGGACAAAAACATGTTGCTAATCTTTTGAAATGATAATTCTCAAATGCATATTGCCCTAACAAGCTCTCACTGGTACTCTAGAGAGCAATGAATCAAAAAATAATGAATATTTCATGCCACATATGTGATATTGCTTAATGACCCAATCCAATCCAGGCATAAGGGATAACTTCAAGAGTGACATCAAGTTAAAAATCTTGTGGAATTCAAAACTAAACAGTAGGAACTTTATACTTTGACTCAATCCTATGTTCCAAAAAATAATATTTTTTTTGTGAATCACCTAATGATATAACCTAAATGACCCCCATATAAACCAGTTGACCATTTCTTCATCCAGTGTTCATCCTTCCCCTCACCTTAATAAACTCGTTTTTGACCCTAGACACTTTATTTTATTTTTCCCAAGACATGTATCATGTGTTGAGCACTGTGTAATGCACTTACTCAAGGTATAAATAGGGATTATAGTAAACAGAAACACACCCAACATCTTGGGTCTCAGAGTCTCACCGTAGGATCCAAGATGCCCAGATCACTCTTGTTTCAAAATATTTATATTAAAAATCATTTATACTATCTCACTTAAGTGGGTTCTTTTTATAATTAAATGAAAAATGAGGCCCCTAGGATCAAGATCAATCTACTAGTTCCAAGGGTTAGGATTTTAACTCCACATACAAGTTACCCACGTCACTCTCTAATGTAGTTCCTAAACAAAGTTTCTATTAAATCACTATGTTTACTCACTCAGAAATCATCCACCCACTTTAATTTTAGATTCAAAGCAGTACATAACTACCAATCAACCATCATCCTAATATAATACACAAATGAAGAAAGAAACGAGCCTAAAATCATAAAAATAATTTTGAAAAAAATTGAAAAAATTTACCCTTTTTTTACAAAAAGTTTTATGTTGCATTGTGAATGGATGAGATTAAACTAAACATAGTTTAGCATAGTAAATAATTGACCCCCTTCCCCACACAATAAACCCAAATTTTTTCCCAAAGTTGACTTATGAACATGGAGAAGAACTATTAGACAGTAAAGGTTCATAACAGATTTTGTATTTTAGTAGATTTATGACATGTATAAAGGGGTCTCATTGAATTTCATAATGTATGTTTTCCACAATGAATAAATTATCAGCAGGTTCTAAATTATGTACATGCATTATAATTTAATTCCAATGACTCATTTTTTCCATTAACGTTCAAACAAGGCATGTAACTTGTGGTTTCATAGTGAATTGGCTATAAGAAAGATTGATCGAATTGATTCAATTGGGTGTTCAATAAAGTTGAAAAACTTCTTTCTATACACCATACAAACTGAAGCAAATTAAAAAAAAACCATGAACCTGTCCTAAAAGTATCCCCCCGCATGGGAATTCCACTCCATAGATTTCACCAGCAGCAGCATCCTAAAAATAGGGCATGTAATCCATGTACAATTAATCAACAAAGAAAGAAAAAATAGAACACAACAAAGCATCACTTTATTCAACACATAAACAATACAGAAATGGAGATAATAAAAGAGCATGGGTTGACTCCCATGAATCATTGAATTTAAATTCTTCAATGAGACTTTATTTAATTACATTTTTTTGTGTTTTATTTTAAATAAAATGGAAACCATGGGTTACCTCCCATGCAACACTATATTTATAATCCCCATTCGGACTCAGCTAGAACTAACCATAGTCACTATGTGGATGTGGTTCCCTTAATAGGAATCACCACATGTGTTTGGGCTCAATGTTTTTAACAGAGACATGAAATTTATGGGTACTAAAACTTATGAAAACTGAAAATAAACTCTCATAGCCAGTAAAAACCCCCATGAAACACCCTTTAATAGTTGTAGGAATAATTTTATCCTCATCTAGAATATGTTCCTCTTTATCAAGATTTGTATTCACATGAAGCGACAACATTGAACAAGGTGATTCAAAGGGTATGAAATTATTCTCATGGCTATCTCTTTCAACTCCATCATTAAAAGTTTCAAAATCAAGGGGGCTAATGGGTGAGTTCTGAATAGTGTTTTCAAGAAGGGATTCTATAGAGTGTTGAATAGAATCATGTATAATGGAACTCAAGCATAAATACACCACTAAACTATTATTAGTTTCACGTGAATGGTAAGCAACCAAATCATTCGAGGAATCATGTGAACTACATGGAAGAGTATATTGTTGTTCAACTAAACATTCAGGTTTTTCAATATTATAAATCTCTTCCAAAAATTCCTCATCATTTAACTTATACTCTACATCTACTTCTTTAGACAAATCAATTCTGCAACCAACATCTAGTGTGTGCTCAACCTCTACTTCCAGTTTATTTTCAAATGGCTCACCTTCTAAATCAAAGTCTTTAGTGAATTCTAAAAATATCACAATAGGGGGAGTAATGTTTAATTTAGCTTCAATAAATTCAATTTTCAGATTGTTTAAATTTAAAAAATTATCCCCATGTATGACAACAATATTTTCCATTTCTGCATACATTTCCGAAAAGTGATGATTCTCATAAAAGGGCTCTGAAAGCTCATCAATATACTTTTCCTCAAAACACACTACCTTAATTTCATCATCCAACAACATTTCATAACTTACTGGGTTTGAAATTTCAAAACATGGAAGAGTGGTTTTCCATTCTGGTATAAAAATTTATGATTCCATGTTATCCAGTTTAAAATTCTCTTCCAAAGTGTTTCCTATTTCTAGTTCAGGTTCAGTATTCACAATGTCAGAAAAATTTGTTAAAGAGTTTTTATCCTTTAAGTTCTCTAATTCATGATTTTCTTAAACCCTAGTGATTTCATTTACAAAACTCTTAAAGTAATGATTTTTCTTTAAATAATTAATGATGAAAAGAATGTGATATTTTATTTATATCTGTTTTAGTTCATTTTTAGAATTTTTCAACTCAACAGCATTAAAATTCATTATGGTGTTTTCAATGTTGTGTTATTGATTCTGTGTGTTGGTTATTTCCAATTTTAGTTCAACAGAATCAGATTTTCAAAGTAAAAAGTTTTTTTCCCAGTTTCACTATCACATTCCACTGCAACTTTATTTTTAAATATTTTATAAACACTTTATTTTTCATTTATTTCAGCTTCTTCTTGCTCCTTAACCCTTTTTTGTAATTCTAAGAGCATGTTTTCTAATTATTTCATCCCTTTATCTTACTCTTAAGACTCTATAATTTGAATTTCATGGGTTTTATTAAAATAGGAATTCCAAGCATCCTCCCTAGAATCCAATTTGGTTTCAATTAATTCATGTTTAACTAGGAATTCAGGTTTAGATTCAATGTGTTCATTTTATTTAATGTAAACAACCTGTTGTGGTAGGTTATGGACACATTGCCATGAACTGTACCCAAAACAACCACAACAAACACAATGAGGCTCCAGTTGATCCCGGTTTTCATGAACTTCCATTTTTTAACTGAAAATTGGAGATATTGTACACATAAAGTTTCACAGTTGATGTAGAATTTTAATGTTCATCCAAAGCAGTAGGTTCGAGTTAACAGTTTTTTTAAAGAAGATTTTTTATATGTTTTTTTTATTTTTTATTGTTTTTTTAACCCTATACTCTCAGTGCATGACTTCCCCATCAACAACACCAAATTTTGATGATTCTAGAGGTTGTCACGACCCCCCAAATAATATTTATAACTCCTACACTAGCACAGTGGTTCGGGGTCGATCCCAAGGGAAGATGTGTGATAAATCTATGGTTTTATTCAAAATAAACTCCAATATTTTCAGTAGTGGATAAAATAAACTTTGTTTATATATTTATTACTTTTTAATCTTTTTTGTATTTTATTTTAAGAAAGAAGTAATGAAAACAATGTTGACAAAGAGGCTAATCATATACTAAGCACTAATAACTAAACGAAAATAGTAACTAATACATAGCTACGATGACAAAGGATCCAAGATCAAAAAATTTCTTGGGAATTATAAACATGATGGTTAAAAGGATAACTCTCCATTGAAATTAATTGAATCACACCTTAGAAATTGGTTGATATATCTTCCCTGCCAGAAGACGCATCAAATAGAGGTATGACGTTTAGAGTTCTCCACTCTAAAGATCATTGACTGTTAAAAATTTATAAAAGAATACAGTTGAAATAAAACTCATCATAAAACTCCAATTGTAATGAAATTAATGTTTCAACAAGATGATGATCAAGTTCAATCTCTCCGATTGATCGTGACACTATGAATTTTCTTACAGGAAGGTGTAAACAATTTAATTTAACATCAAAACTGATCTCACAGATTAATTCACATGTCAAACAAAGAGAAAGTGAAAATTTTAACTGATAAACCAGCCAAGCTAAAAACCTCCCGAGCTGTCAATTCCTCCTATGTTCATAATGAAATCTAGCATTGAAAAAAACCAAAAAAATAGTACAAGAATTAATGAAAGGGGGAAGAAGAACTCCCTATGTGATGCTCTGCCTTCGGGCTCTATAGTCTCCAGCTCAACTCCATAGCTGCTCCCGAATGTATTTGCTCTCAAAAAATTGTTGGAACCACTTTGTGTATAAGGTTGTATTTGTTGTCAATAGTTGTCAATGAAGATCAAAATGAAGGAGATCATGAAGTACTCCGATGAAGTAGAGGAGTGGTGATTCAGACGATTGTTGTACTGATCGGAAGTTCAAAGAACATGTGTCAAAGGTGATACATTGTTTACAACAATGCAGAATGTGAGGTATAAGCCATCCAAGGATGATCAAAGAAGAATGATGTTTTTGGATGAAGTTCATGCAATTACTCATGATTGCATGAGAACCATGCAAGAGACTTCCTGACGAATTGAATCGGTTTGCATGAAGTACATCATACTGGTTGATGAAGAAGACAATGTGCAATGATTGGACTTCTGAGATAGTCATGAACATCACATTGTCATAGAAGATGATGATGCTAAAGTTGTTCCTTCAAAGACTACATATCACAATAGTGGAGGTTGTGATAAAAGCAGAAGAGTTGTTGAAGTATACAGATCACCAAGATGAAGCGCTGTTGAGGTGATCGTCCTTGTCGACAAAGCAAACAAACGACATACAAATTTGTTGGCAAAAGAGTTTCTATGGAGGCAGGTCGAGTTCGAGGACTGTGGAATAATGATCCATGTTTTTATTCAAGGAACGTCGACAAAGTAATGGATGATCTGGAGGCGGACTAAAAGAGCAGATACAAGGTGGCGCCGTTTTCCAGTGTTTGCCAAATTTTTGGGCCTCAAAATCGGAAAATGAAGACATGGATTGTCTGCAAAAGGAGGTTCGCACAAAAAGGAAGTGGTGCGCGAAATATAAGAGGCTTGCGCGAAATACTTAAGTTAGGCGCGAAAAACAGCGGGATGCACGAAATAGTTTTTCGCGCAAACAGTGTTTCGAAATCAGAGAGGTGAAAAATGGCAAAGGCATGGGCTGCGCGGAAAATCAGGGATGTGTGCGAAATACTTAAGTTGGGCGCGGAAAACAGCGGGATGTGCGAAATAGTTTTTCGCGCAAATGATGTTTCAGAATCAGAACGTTGAAAAATGGTAAAGGCATGGGCTGCGCGAAAAACCAGAGCTGTGCGCGGAAAAATGGGAAGGTGCGCGTAATTCAAAGAACTGAGAGACAGTTTTACGCGCAAGAAAGAGGCTTTTACGCGCAGGATCAAAAACGTCTATAAATATGAGGTGAACCCCTCTCATTGAGAGAGGCTCGACACTTAGACAAATCCTGAGCTCCGGTGCGCGGAAAAGTTAAGGTCCAGAGGGTTGCGCGAAAAAGAAGGTGTTGCGCGAAAAAGGAAAGTTTTGCGCGAAAAAGAAGAGTTGCGCGAAAAGCCTTTTACGCGACAAAAGTTATTTTTACGCGCAAGGTTTGAATTTTACGCGCAAGCCCTCGGGAAGGGTGCGCGGAAAATTTGGGGGTCCCGCAAGCTTTTTGACAGGTGCTTAGCACTCTCAAACCTGCTTTGCGAAGAGAAGAAGAACGATCGTGCAACCAAAATCTGATCTGCACAGAGAGAGAAATATATCGATACACTCAGGTTTCAGAATTGGGAATTGAAGGAAGAGAAGGAGATTTAGTGCATTCAGGTATTGCACTGAAGTAGAAGATTGATTTCAAAAGAGCATCAACTCAGGACTCTGATGCAAGCAAAGTCTCATGCTGAACAGGAGACAAAGACTTCAATGCATATCTATTGAAGAGACCTTCACGTCTATAAACTGAGTGAGACTTCACCACCGGCAGTGAGCCAGGGGGAGTCAATGGGAGTGACCCGAGGGACGCAGTGAGCTATCCCTAAACAATTGTAAAGGCAGTGAGCCTGGGACAGAGTGTCTGTACCCGAACATTTGTATCCGCAGCTAGTGAAGCATAGTGGATTTAGGTACGACCGGCAATCTGTCGGCGTATACTCCTTGGACGTAGCCCTTAGTGGTGAACCAAGTAAAAATAGATGTGTCATCTGTCTCTGCATGTGAATGTTTAATTGCTGATCATATCCATCATACAGGTTTATGTAGTTCCTACCAACGTGGGAACAAGATCCACAACTAAAAGAAGAAAAAGTTGCCACCCTGATTCACCCCTCCCCTCTCAGGGTGTCCCGGGGTCCTACAAGTGGTATCAAAGGGAGGTTAACGTATGTTGGATATTCTCCAGTAATTCTATTGAGAAGAGGATTTGAGTTTCTTTCCTAAAGTCAACAATGAAGAGCAGTCTTGATGAAGTTTCTGAGCAGACGTCTACATCTAGCAAGACCATGACAAACAGGAAAAATAAAGAGAAAAAGCAGCTGAAGAAGTCCCTCATATCCAAAGAAGATGCAATGTCTTGTTCTCCATGCCATTCCAATAATGAAGAAACATCGGGCTTGGAAAGTATCGAGCAGGTGGCTCAGAATTCTTCCAGAGGAAAGGATGACACCCCCTATTCAAGCTTTCAGGAAAAACTCAGAACATATCTGCATGATATTCCAGAAGAAAGGGTTGCTATTATCTGTAGCCTATTTCAATCTATGCAGGTTGAGATCACTAGACTTGAAAGAGAAGCAGACAATATGGAAAAGGGGCTGGAAGGAAAAATTATGGAAAGTATGAAGCTCACCAAACGGGTGAAAGCCCTTGAAGAAAAAGGCGAAGTCAGCAATACTCTGGAAGAACGGATCCATGCACTTGAAGCTGAGTTGAAGAAGAGCAATGAAGTCAAGAATTTTTGTTTGGAAGAAACTTCCATTAAATTCAGGTAACTTGACTCTTTGTTACAAAACAAAGTTAAGATGCATGAAGATGAGGTTGAAAGGTTGAAGAAGACCTGTGAAGAGAAGATGATCACTATTGAAGATCAGAAGATCATCCTCAATATTGTGAGTCAAAAATTGGAAGCTCAGTTGACCAAGATTGAGAACACACATATTGAGACTTCACAAAAGAATGAAATGAGTGATGCTTGCACTCAATGTTCGTTGGAGGAGTCTAAAGCTGAAATGCCTCCAACATGTGATAAGAAGATTATGACAACTCTTGATTATCCACATCAAGAATCAGTTGCTGTCGGTACTCAATGCTCAATGGAGGATTCTATTTTCAAAAGACCTCCAACATGTGATAAGAAGATCATGACTTCTCTCATCGATCTATCACAGACAACTGAGAAAGTGAAGGTACCATCCAGACCATCTTGCACTCATGTTTCTAAATACAGTCCGACAATCAGTGCAGGTGGGAAGAAAAGCTCTAAACAAGTATGGATGAGGATAGGTGAGAAGAAGAAACCTACCACCATGACTAGGGTGGATGGGAAGAAAAAGGAGGAAGCTTCTTCCTCAAATAGAGCACAAACAACTAAGCAAATGGCCCAACAACTTAATACAGAAGACACAAAGAAGAAAAGATTTGTGGGTCAATGTTGGTGCTGCAATAGATTTGGGCACTGTGCACTGGATTGTTTTTATAATCCCTTTCATGGAAAATCACAGGGAAAGCCTATATCAAAGGGGAGGAAGCCGGAGAAGAAGAAGCAACATCCACAGGTCCAGAAGCATCTGTTTACAGCAAACAGATTTGGAATTCTTGATAACATCTGTGATGCATGCAATGGCAGTGGTCACAAGAATGGTGCATGCCTAGGTCAACAGATATCCAGAGCTGATAAGAACAGAAGACCACACAAACCATCCAAGTACGAAGAAAGTACCTTGGGAAGAAATCAGAAGAATATGGCGAACACACCTCTCCCCAAGAAGATATCAAGTAGGCAAGCTGAGAAGACCCAGGATTTTAGATCCATGAAATTGAAGGGTCATTCATCCAAAGGAAACACTAAGTGGGATGAATCTCAGATGAACCCATGTGGAAGACCTAAACCAGCTGCAAAAGTTCCACATGACATATTGGTCATCTGGCCAGAAGATTTGAAAAGAATAAGGAAATTTGAAGATGAGATGGCCAAGGCTGGTGACAAAGGAAAAGGAAAACTTTCACATGATGAAGACACAGTGCAGGAGAGATTGCAAACAAAGAGAAACAAACGTGTCAAAGAAGTTCTGTGTGAGAGATGCAAGAAATCTGGTCACATTGCAAAAGGTTGCCTAACCTTAATACCAGAGCAAGAATCAGTCCTTAAGAGGAGAAAGAATGTATCATTCATGATGGCTGTTAAGCAGAACAATTCTCCACACAAAGCAGAAGAGAATGTGAAAAGAGCCATGCCACACCAACAGATGTTGGAACATATGTTTAAGTGTGTAGGCATGAAGAATAGAGCGAACAAAGGAACTTGGTTGAGAAAAGAACCTCAACCAAGCAAGTCTTCTTGATGAAGCAAGAAAGAACTACCTTATTCCCGTAATCATTTGTGTATTGTATTTGTGCTAATAATGCAGGGAATTGAAGGTGAAGCACGCTCTCAGGGGGAGAACTTGAGAAGTAGTGAATGCTGTCAACTCTTGATAGCCAAGCTGAAGAAGTTTCCATCCTTAGTGGATTCTTCAATTAATATTCAAGGATTATGATGATGAAGGATCACTCTTGATGAAGATGATGAGGAGTGTTTCCCTTGAGGGGGAGAAAAATGAAGAAGCTTCCATAATCACTGTTTCAATCAATATCAACTCCAGGTGGACTCAAAAGCAGTTATTCTGTGAATTTCTTGAAGAACACACCAATGGAGAAGGTATGTCATTTCTCAATCACTATCCCTTGGTTACTTAGATCAAAGATTATTTTACAAAGGGGGAGTAACTGAATTGATCAGTGACATAAAGAGAATGGAAGTGCCCCAAGGTCACTTATCCTGCCAATTGCACTTGAATGTTTTTGATCTATTTACTGAAGTGAGTGCAGGAGTTTCATGTTGATTATTCTCTATCATAGTTGATCTTCTTCTACCTGGAATTAAAGTGGTAAACCCTTGAAGACAAGATACATGAGTTATCATCTAATGTTGGTATCATGATCTGTGGATAATGGACAGCCTTGTTGACTTAATCAAATCCTCTTGTTTTCTACATCAAGCATTGCTCAAGTAGACTTAGAGTGAAATGATTAATGAAATATTGCTTAAGTGTGGATTGATACCCTCCCTACCATGTGCTTTGTATTTCTTGTCAATAAGGGGGAGAGAAAGTGAAATGCAGAAGATTCTCATTTTGACATTGACGGATTCATTTCAGAAGATGTTTAAGGTATTGACAACAAAATACAAAGGGGGAGATTGTTGGAACCACTTTGTGTATAAGGTTGTATTTGTTGTCAATAGTTGTCAATGAAGATCAAAATGAAGGAGATCATGAAGTACTCCGATGAAGTAGAGGAGTGGTGATTCAGACGATTGTTGTACTGATCGGAAGTTCAAAGAACATGTGTCAAAGGTGATACATTGTTTACAACAATGCAGAATGTGAGGTATAAGCCATCCAAGGATGATCAAAGAAGAATGATGTTTTTGGATGAAGTTCATGCAATTACTCATGATTGCATGAGAACCATGCAAGAGACTTCCTGACGAATTGAATCGGTTTGCATGAAGTACATCATACTGGTTGATGAAGAAGACAATGTGCAATGATTGGACTTCTGAGATAGTCATGAACATCACATTGTCATAGAAGATGATGATGCTAAAGCTGTTCCTTCAAAGACTACATATCACAATAGTGGAGGTTGTGATAAAAGCAGAAGAGTTGTTGAAGTATACAGATCACCAAGATGAAGCGCTGTTGAGGTGATCTTCCTTGTCGACAAAGCAAACAAACGACATACAAATTTGTTGGCAAAAGAGTTTCTATGGAGGCAGGTCGAGTTCGAGGACTGTGGAATAATGATCCATGTTTTTATTCAAGGAACGTCGACAAAGGAATGGATGATCTGGAGGCGGACTAAAAGAGCAGATACAAGGTGGCGCCGTTTTCCAGTGTTTGCCAAATTTTTGGGCCTCAAAATCGGAAAATGAAGACATGGATTGTCTGCAAAAGGAGGTTCGCACAAAAAGGAAGTGGTGCGCGAAATATAAGAGGCTTGCGCGAAATACTTAAGTTAGGCGCGAAAAACAGCGGGATGCGCGAAATAGTTTTTCGCGCAAACAGTGTTTCGAAATCAGAGAGGTGAAAAATGGCAAAGGCATGGGCTGCGCGGAAAATCAGGGATGTGCGCGAAATACTTAAGTTGGGCGCGGAAAACAGCGGGATGTGCGAAATAGTTTTTCGCGCAAATGATGTTTCAGAATCAGAACGTTGAAAAATGGTAAAGGCATGGGCTGCGCGAAAAACCAGAGCTGTGCGCGGAAAAATGGGAAGGTGCGCGTAATTCAAAGAACTGAGAGACAGTTTTACGTGCAAGAAAGAGGCTTTTACGCGCAGGATCAAAAACGTCTATAAATATGAGGTGAACCCCTCTCATTGAGAGAGGCTCGACACTTAGACAAATCCTGAGCTCCGGTGCGCGGAAAAGTTAAGGTCCAGAGGGTTGCGCGAAATAGAAGGTGTTGCGCGAAAAAGGAAAGTTTTGCGCGAAAAAGAAGAGTTGCGCGAAAAGCCTTTTACGCGACAAAAGTTATTTTTACGCGCAAGGTTTGAATTTTACGCGCAAGCCCTCGGGAAGGGTGCGCGGAAAATTTGGGGGTCCCGCAAGCTTTTTGACAGGTGCTTAGCACTCTCAAACCTGCTTTGCGAAGTGAAGAAGAACGATCGTGCAACCAAAATCTGATCTGCACAGAGAGAGAAATATATCGATACACTCAGGTTTCAGAATTGGGAATTGAAGGAAGAGAAGGAGATTTAGTGCATTCAGGTATTGCACTGAAGTAGAAGATTGATTTCAAAAGAGCATCAACTCAGGACTCTGATGCAAGCAAAGTCTCATGCTAAACAGGAGACAAAGACTTCAATGCATATCTATTGAAGAGACCTTCACGTCTATAAACTGAGTGAGACTTCACCACCGGCAGTGAGCCAGGGGGAGTCAACGGGAGTGACCCGAGGGACGCAGTGAGCTATCCCTAAACAATTGTAAAGGCAGTGAGCCTGGGACAGAGTGTCTGTACCCGAACATTTGTATCCGCAGCTAGTGAAGCATAGTGGATTTAGGTACGACCGGCAACCTGTCGGCGTATACTTCTTGGACGTAGCCCTTAGTGGTAAACCAAGTAAAAATAGCTGTGTCATCTGTCTCTGCATGTGAATGTTTAATTGCTGATCATATCCATCATACATGTTTATGTAGTTTCTACCAACGTGGGAACAAGATCCACAACTAAAAGAAGAAAAAGTTGCCACCCTGATTCACCCCTCCCCTCTCAGGGTGTCCCGGGGTCCTACAAAAATGTCGTCTGGAATCAGAATGAGAGTCCCTCCCATAATTTTGCTGCTTGCTCTGCTTTTAAACAACCATCATCTGCTGCACGTCACCCCCTATTTTCCACAGACTTCATGTGTACCTCACTTGTGCACCGCACACGTGCATTTCTTAGTGAGTGACATGTCGCGCTAACTTTTCTCTTGTAACAAACTGCCGATGAGTTAGTTGATAGCACCTAGACGTTTTTAAGGCTTTGTTGTGAACCTATACGTGTTTCCGACCCCACAGTGAACCTACACAGCAGAACAAAACAAATCCGTTACAATGCAAAGGAATGTTAAATAAAATATTAGTCATTTTTTAAATTAATGTCAAATTAATAGTTAATTATTTTTAGTTAAAAAAATATTTTAGTTGATAATTCTTATTTACTTTTATAAAAATAAGTTTTAGTAATTATAAAATTATTCACCAAATATTATTAAGGAAAAAATTCAGTTTACTAAAAATTCATTAATTTAATTAAGTTAATAATTATTAAAAATTATCATTTAGCATCATGAGTAATTAAGTAATTAAATATTTTATAAATTATTTCAGCTATCTATTAGTTTCAAATGTCATGTTACAAAATATGTATCCACTGCTATGTCTGATTATAATGTAGTTTACTAATGCACTAATGATATTTTAAAATCATAAATTTAGTAATGTAGAAAGGAAAATTATTTGTCTTCCATTAAAACATATTTCTGCATGTTGAAATCATATGTTCTATTTGAATAACTTTATCTTGAATGGTTATTAATGATGTCAATCATCCAAGTGAAAACCAACCCTATAAAATGAACCAAACATTCTTCTACATCTATATTTCAAATTTAGTGTTCATGTGTTATCAATTCCTTATCCAACAACTCATTATTTAGGGAGGTTGATTATAATTTTTTAATGTTGGATGTTATTCATGTAGGATTCTTTTCATGGTCGACGGTTTTCTTCTAATGCTGGATGGTTTTCATGGTGGATGTTTTTTATCATATTTTCTTGCTGGATGTTTTCTAATAAGCTAGATGATACTGATGAATGAATAGAAAAATTCTGAATGTTTTTCATGTTGAATGTTTTAATGTAGATTGTTTAGCATGGGTTTTTCATGCTAGACGTCTTCATTGCTGGATGTTTTTTGTACTTTACAATTTCCATTTTGCTGGACAGACTTAATTCTGGACCTTACTCATTTGATTTCAATGTTTTCCCTTATATTCATGAATAAATGCTTACTTTTTAGTTTGACCCAAAACAACTGTACTTTTCCTGTTACATAATTATTTAAAATGATTTAGAGATCTTATAACATACTTACAATTTGCTCCTCCTCCTAAGACAATCTTAGCCTACTCTTCCTCCTCCTCCACCTTCGCATCAGTCAGCCTTAATAAAGTGTATCATGAAGAGCCCGATTGTGTTGATTCATCTACAATTGGGTATGAAGTGTGGGTAGCTATAGATACTGCATTTTAAGGTAAAAAATTAGGATCTCATTAGTGTTTTACCTAAAAACTTACTTACTTACACCTCTTTATTATTCCACGATTTAAAATCTGGAAACAGTTTTATTGTTCTCTATAACATATATTGATTCGTCATCCTTATGTGTAATCTATGTAGATGGTAGGTGGGTTTCTATGTAGATTCCAGTCATGTTTATTTCTACATTAAATCTGGAGATTGAATTGTGTGCGGCATCTGGAATATGTGTAATCTCTACAATCTGTTCAGTCTATCCCCTCAACTATTTCTAATATCATATTATTATTGCGCCAATTAGATTTCACACATGGACTACATTATACTTATATTGCACACACGTTCTGGCTAAAATTTAGAATCTGGAATTTGATTACTGTTGTAATTTTATTCTCATACACAATACCTCTCATCTACTTATTTTCCCCCATCTACTTTCACCCTTCATATAGAATTTTATCTCTTCACTCCTGAAAATAATCACCCCCTCAATGGCCATGTACATATTGTTCCAAGACAACAGTGGAGCCCAGACAATCCATATCATTGACCAGTGAGACACATGGTACAACCCACTGGATTTCAACCATTTCATTCTATCTTGCTTATAACAGTTTAAAGAGATTATTAAATAGACCCACCATTGCCTTCTGGGTGCGGATGTAAGGTATCTGACCTATTATATCGAAAAATGGTTTTATTCACATTTATTTATTTTGTTTGGTTCTATTATGATTGTTTGTGCTTCTTCATGTTTATTCATTGTATTATACAGAAACAAGGGATTTATTTAATTGAATTTGATGAAATGTAATACATATCAATGTGAGGACATTTTTTAACAAAAGGTCTGGTTTGTTTTCTAATCCACTTTAAATACTTACTTTAATTCGAATTTCAGTGTACTAAACTTCAGGATGTTCCTGAAAAAAAACTATGTTCCCAAATGAAATATGTTATGAATAACATAAGTTTTGACAACTCCCAGGAAAGGGTCAAAAAAAATACCTTAAGGGCACTATACTGGTATATTTTATGTTATAATTTGTTTTTTAATACATTTAGTTGTCAATCTGTAATTTTTAACTAATATTTCGGTATCCTAATTACTGAAATGGACTTCTATAACAGGTTTAAATACCTTTACTTTCCATCATCCAGTGATATTAAGGATAATAGTGTAGAATCCTCAAAACATCAACTTTTACAGGTCTTAACAGTCCCAATCATTATTTTCCTTTGTTCTTTAGTCCATTCTATATTCTTGTGGTAGTTTTTATGAGCATAAATGAATGTGAATTTGCAAGTACTTGTTGCCTAGAAATTTGGAAGACATATTGATGAAAGTTAGCAGAATTCAGTTTTCATTTTCAAGTATTAGTGAACCATTTTGATCTATTTATTTTTTATCTTCTTTTTTTTAGAATCTGATCATGATCTACTTTATTATTTACTTTTATGAATAAGAATTCACACATTTCTGTGACTTTTTTCCTGTAACTGTAGCTTTTGTGTTTTCTTTTTTTACATTATCATTTACATCATATATTATTTGAACATTATTTATGATAGAATTAGTAGTATAACAACCTTTAGAGTTGGTGTAGGTTTTGAAGCAACTTTCATTCCTTCATTGATGCAACTCTTGTTTCCATTTTAATTTTCTCTAGATTTGTTTTTAAATGTAACCATGAAATCTCATGTGTAACTGATTCAATGAAGTCACTTAGAGGTGATTGTTAGGACACTAAAATAGTGCTTCTTGTTTCTATATTTCTTGTTAAATAGAATAACCACTTTATGAATAGTGATTTATGTTTACAAATTTCCCATTTTATTATTATACATGTTTCATTTTAGAAAAATGCTATCCTATTTTATGATATCTCATGTTTTTTCCCTTACAAAAAAAGAGTATAATGTGAAGCTATCCTTCAGGTTTGCTGATGCAATTCAACCTCATGTCATAGATATGCATCTGATGATACATATGTCAGTTGTTTCTATATCAGTGTTCTTTAGTCGCAATGCCTATGAATCATGTAAGGTAAAATAATACCTTCTCACTGTTATTTAAACTATGTTTCTTCATGTTCTGTAATTGGTTTTTTAATCATTATGTACATATTCAACTCTTATGGATAGGGAAATCATCAAAAAAGAGTAAAAAAGTTGACTGAATTTGATAGCTATAATTACGAGGCAATACTACAGTTTGATAGTTTCATGTTTTTTACATATTTTATTTCTGCATTAATTTTTTACATTCAAAACTATATTAGTCTATGATATTTAAATTAAGGTTAATGGAATATGTTAACCATGTTTTCTGAATTATCCCCTGGCATGGATACTGCATAACATTTGTTCTATGTCTATGTGTTTTCTCTGATCCATATAATGTTTAGAACATCCATTTCATGTTGTTATTTCACATATTAGTTGAAATTGTTTCTATTCCATATCATTTGAACATGTTTCTGTTCTAATATAATATAATTTTATCATATCTATGACATATCCACATCACATATACTGGTTTGACTGTTTCATATTTTTTCATATTTTTTTCATATTTGATCATACAAACACCATTGTAAATTTCATTGCTTCTAAGAAAATGATAAAATTTTGTTTATTTTACTTAAGCTTTCGATAGATTATTAGGACTTATATTTTTACTATGGTTTGTGTCTGTAGGGTGGGTGTACTCATTTCCCAGATTTGGTTGTTGTTTCACACCTCATCATGAATATGCATACCACCTATTCTTCTCTAAAAATTTGGAAGGATGGAATCAGTCAAGGGAGGGAAGACCTATTTCACATTTATCTGTCCAGGTACATGTGAAATTACAAGTTTCAGAACATGGGTTTTTGGTGGCCGGGGAGATTCGGTTGTTCCCTTTGAAATGCTACAACTAAGAGCTTTCATTGGGAGGAAAGTAAGGTATGTGAAACATGTGATATGGATTTAAAGGAATGTTCCCATTGAAGGGATGATTTTAAATGGGTATTGTTGTTACATAGTCAAAAAACCTTGCACATTTTAGTCAAAAGTATACAATATTTCAATATCCAGTATCATACATTATTTTCCTATAGCTTTGATTAGTATCAATCAGTAGTACACTCAAACTGTTATTTTTTTATACTCTATGTAATAGGTTCTTAAATAATATTTTATTCGGATTCTTGAGATAAGAGTTAGGTGTGGGTGAGAACACCTTGCTCAAGAAGTTGAAGTCACACCCCCACCTCAAATCTCAGTTGAAAAGGCAGAAAAACTATCTGTGCTAGAGGAAAAAATCAAGAACCTCCTGGAAAAAGTATAGGAATGTCGAGAAGCAGGAAAAGTGGATATAGCATAGCCACTAATGAGAAAGATATAGGAACTTAATGTAGAGAAAACACTGTTGATTCAGCAAACAAATTGTTTCATTAATTTTTGATGACATGTATATATAAATTATGTATTCTATATTCATGCATGTGTATATATTCTTTGAAATTACATTTAAATTCCAAACAACACATATATAAATATTACCATTGCTTTCTTAATATTATGTATTCACATACCTATATTTACAATATATAGGATATTGTTTTCTCAATTTATTTAGAAACATATTTGTTAATTAAATTATATGATTATGTAGGTTAAATAAATTTACATTAATTTTCAAATATCAGTTTGCACTTATATATAAATTGTCGTATGCATTATCAGTTTTCACTTGTATAAAAAATATGTGTGACATGACTACTGTATTTGATCCTATAATCAATGTTCTTCCATTGTGCATTTTCAGTATGAACTTATATAGAATATAATTTCATTTCAATATGCATTTATTTTCTAGAAATTCATATTGGAAATAATCCAAATTTTTTGCAAGTGAACGTGTAATTAAATGAGAAATCTGTGAAAATACACGGTTTGGGTTCTAAAAATATATATACAACCCAAGAACATTGACAATTAGTGAAGAAACAACCAAATTCTATTTTTCTATCTATTTTTTTGATTCAATTTCATGATGATTATTATGAAGTGGTTGTCCAATCTCTATCTTCATCTATTTATTTTATTCAATTGCATCTTCTGTTTCAACTTTGTCTCTGATTTCTACATCCATCATTATATGTTGTTCCATATACATGATGAATAGTTTCACTCCATTTTTTCCCTAACATCCTAGTAATTAAATTTATTATAATTTCATTTTTTTCACATTTCTCATTTTTATCAATACAACCACTTTCTTATCATTGATTTCTCTTTGACTTTATTTCAGTGCCCACATTTTTGTTAATTTGATTGAAATTTAATATGAATTCAAATCTTCTTCTTTGAAATTGAAAAATTCATATACTTTTGCTATATCCTTTTTCTCTTTCAACTGCTTTAAGGGTGTATTCATTTTCTATCCACTCCTATTCCATTATCATAAACCATTACTTTCTATATAAAATGTTCTCTACATTATTGTTTCTTCTCTACTTTTATAAATATTAATCTATTATTAAAAGAAAAACCATTAATCAAAATTTTTGAGCAATAGCATGGTCAAGTACTAGTTATTACTAATTATTACTAATTATTAGTATTTATTACTATTTTTTTCTATTTATTAAAAATTACTACTATTTATTAACAATTACGACTATTTATGAAGAATCATTACGATTTATTACTAATTATTACTATTTATTACTAATTACGAATATATATTTACAATTATTACAATTTATTAATAATTATTACTATTTATTAATATTTATTACTATTTATTACTAATTATTACTATTTAATACTAATTAGTACTATTTATTACAATTTATTCCAAATTATAGCTATTTATTACTCTTTATTACTATTTATTACTATTAATTACTAATTAATACTGTTTATTAATAATTATTACAATTTGTTACTATTTATTAATAATATTTTAAAATATTTACTAATTATTAATAATTATTAAGAATAAAAAATAAATAAAAAAAATGAAAAATGAAAAAAATTAATAAATACCTATGAATTGAATCTTTCATTGGATGCGAACCTTTCAAATTACTCCACTGGGAAATTTAAAACTGTGAAAAGACTAAAGAGAAAAATATGAGAGAAAATAATGAGATGGGAGTTGAGAGATGAGTGAAATGGAAAAAAAAAATAAGAGAAGGTATATATAGATTAAGTCATCTGCCACATGATTATTTGTCATGGTACTCCCATCACAAATGTTTCCCCTTTATTAATTGTAGTGATGGTAAAACAACTATTTGTGATCGTATCCATTGCAAATAATTAAAAACCATGGATACTATTTGTGATGGGTGTAGCCACCTGTTGTAAGTCCTTTATTACAACCTACTATTTGTGATGGGAATTGAGACCCATTGCAAGTAGTCTTCTACAACCAACTATTTGTGACGGGTCATCCACCGTCATAAATGACCCATTGCAAAAACTCATTTCCCCTTTAGTGGATTTCCTTAACTTCCCAAGATCCATCAAACATGCAACCTTAGAAGCTTTACTGTCGTAAAAGTTAAATCAACTCTACATTGAACATGTTAATTTATATAAATACTATAATAATATATATAAATTTATAATTTTCTTACCCATATCTGCACCCATGCTTTTCCCTTGATTTCATTACCCATATGTCTCCATTAAATCGGTTCCACCAGATTGATATGGTGGTACTTGGCTAAAGTGGCCATGAAACTTCAACATTGCCTGACATTTTTACCTACAATCTGATTTTCTAGATTGTAATTGAACATTAATTGTGTTTTGTAACTCTAGGATTCCTGTATATGAGTGTTCCCACATCACCTTCTAGAATATCTAACAAAATAAGATAAAAAAGAGAAAAAATAAGAATTATGTCATGGTACAATGTGAAAATAATGAAGTGACATAATTTCACATGGTTATAATAAAAAATCATGATACATGCTACTCAATATTCTCTAATGGATCTGTGGGATGTCTTCGATCAATAGCCTCTAACTTATGCGTATGTTCCAATACATGCTTTGCATGATCTGTATGCACTTTATTGGGAGTTGAAGGAATAGTATAATCAGGTCCAAGATGGATAAAAGGAAATGGAGGCGATGTAGACATGAAAGGATAGGGGTAGTAGAGTTGTGTATACATCAACAGATATGGAAATGGTATTAGTGGTACCATCCATATAGGACGTGTAGAAATGGTATGGGAAGAAGAGTCTAAATTATATGATGCTGGAGGCCTGGGTAGGAACAACCATGTATGTGATATTGACATGGTATGGGAAGAAGATTCTTAGTGAGATGATGATGGAGGCATGGGTAGGAACATCCCAACAGGCAGTGTAGACATGGTATAAGAAAAAAGGCTAAATGATATGATATTGGATAAATATCTGGTAACATCCCTAGAGGCTCAATAGTAGAATTTAAAGGTGTGGTATTTGGGCTGTTAAATGGTGGGTTATGGTGGGAACATGTAAGATGGGTGCTCCATCTAGGTTTAGAAGCATCCCCACTCATACCCATGCTGGTAGGATAAGGATGATTCAAATATGGTGCAACTGAATTTCCCTAAATCAAATTTGATAAAGAATATAAACATGTCATTATATGAAATTATGAAGAAAAGTATTAAAATTATTATACTCACTAAGGGAACTAGAAGAGCCAACCCATGCTCGTGCATCTGTTGACCACCATCAAACAATCACTTCCTTTGAACTTCTTTCATAATATGCGTAATAAGGAAATGTAAAATTTTTAGAAATAGTTTTCAAAAAACAAGCATACAACTTAGAAGTCAAAGAATTCATAAACAATGTGATAAAATTCTTTCGTAAAAATAATTTAAAACTAAGTTATTCATTTTTTAAAAACAAGTTTTAAACCTAGTTTTCTGAATTGAAATAAATCTAATTAAATGTAATGAAACCAAACAATACTATAACATATATATCATTCCAAATTGAAACTCAATTAAAGTAATTATAGTAATATTAACTTGATAACTCTGTCAAGGTAATCCAAATGAACTGTGAACATATATGACTTCTTCTATATATTACCCACCACTAATTAGGTTAAAAAGCACTCACAAAGGGACAATTTGAGTCATCAAATTAAATATTTTGGTCAACACTAATTGGGGAATAAATGATGTAAAATTAATCCCCATCATCAAGAAAAATATTTCTTCGGATTAATTTATTAATGACAAAATAATAAGGTCTTAGATGATCTTTCATATAAAACACTTGTTTTTCTATTCATTCCAAAATGTATAGGTCATTGATATCTAGGAATTGTCTCATATTAATAACTTGGAATCCCCAATCATTAATAAATGTACCATGTCATTCCATTGAGTGAAATAATTTATATTTCATCAAAATTACTCAACCTCTAGAGTAGTAAAACAATAGATATATTTTCTCAATATGTCTCTAATAATACACATATCCATATTGGGGTTGGCTATCGTATGCACAATAATAATATTCCATTAAAGTATTTAACATAACACCATCATAATTTGTTCTCATTTTCACCACTTGAACAGTTGTAAAAAAATTATACCCATTGATTATTAAATTATTTTCATTCACATATCAAAGAATTGGGAAAAAACCCCATTGCACTTAATTTTTTAGTAATGGAATCAAAAGGTAATCTCAATAAATTTAATATATATGAATAACACAATTAAATGGATATTTATATTTTATTTTATTCAATGTAGTGTTCATACTATTGATTTCAACCAAGAAGGAAACACTTGGCTATAAAAAGCCTCTCCCCTTCAAAAAGCCATCATTCGATTAACTCTACTTATAAATTTTTTATCTTCCTTACATAAAATGATTATAATAGTCTATGTAATATATGAAATGACATAGTATGAGATAATATATAAATATTTAATTTAATTACTTGAAATAGTCATAAAAATCATATTTAAACAAGACCATGTGATGTGACATATCTTTCACTTCAAGGCTCAATGTAGCCAATGTATATGACACATTATTTCTTATTGTTTTCAGAAGAGATAGGAATGAGGGATGAATTTCCCCAAACTGCTCATCTTCATTTCTAATTTTCTGATTATTTATTTTTCTCACATAAGATAAATACATTGAAAAAAATATATACATTCTAGAGCTAGATAAACTCTCAGAATTGAACCTTCCTAATAATTCTTGTTTCAGACATAGGATTTTATTATGAAGATATTACTTTCACTAGGATACAACTACTAAAAATAAACAAGTCCCAAAATAAGTGTTTCAGTTGGTAGATGAACTGTTTAATGCATCATGAAGGTGAAAAATGAGGGATGAAATTTCATTCCAAGTCACACAAAATTTATGGCTCCTATTTCTTCAATTTAATAAATAATTACTTGGGTAAAATTTTATCACAAAGGTCTCTAAAAAATGTCACAATATATTCATAGTCACCCTTACATTATTTAGTAGAAAATTTCTAATTTCCATTGGAATGAATTCATGAATAAGGATGTGATAATCAGAATTTTATAGGTATTTTAGTTTCAAATATATTTTGTTGAATCATTTAGATATGTTGCTTAAATATCCATCAAGAACCTTTATATTTTCCAATAATTCAATCAATTGATTTTTCTCTAATGGTGTCATCACATAAGAAGCATAAAGAATGTTCCATTATTTCACTAATACACACGAGATGCAGTTCTGGTTGAATACCCCAACCCATCAAATACTCCTGAGATTGGAAGTCATATTTGGTCTTTCCCTTGGAATTTAAAATAGTTGAAAGAAACATTTCACATATATTTTTCTCAATTTGATTTACGTCTAAAATATGAAATTATAAATTGGTTGAATAATATGGAAACTCAAATAAGATACATCTCTTTTTCCCCTTGTTTATGGATTCAGTGTCAAAATTATTAGTCTTATTATATTTCTTTTGAACATTAAAAAATGAGAGACTAAAATCTCTCAATTCATTAAGAACATAAGTTCCTAACATTTGTTGAGGTGGTTTTTCAATGTTAATAGTATTATCAAACCTCTAGAGATTTTTCCTAAATTGAAGATCCATTTGTAATAATTTTAGACTCCACATGAAATTAAAATTAGGGTGATATTTAAACCTTATTAATCAGGTATTCTTCATAAAAATAGGACATAATAGTTTTCCCACCTTGATTTAACCAGACATCATTGCATAAGTAAGGAAATCATTTATAGTCCTTAAAAAGGAATCAAGCATTTAAAATATAATTTTTGAAGAAGAATAATATGTATGCACTCCCATATCCCAAAGCTTATTTAAATCTCTTATTAAAGGTTTAAATTAGCTATTTATATCATTACTAGGATCAAAAGGTCCAGATATCAGTATACTCAAGAAACTGAAAGGATTTTTCATACATATCCATAGGGGAAGATTTTAAACCTAAATAAAAATTGGTTGCATGCTGTAAATAGTAATCATATGACCAAATGGATTAAAACCATCACATTATATACCCATCCTGACATTATGGACCACAACTAAAAAATGAGGAAGTTGTGCAGCAAATTCCCGCCACTATAATCTATTTTCAGGATGAGCCAACTCATCGTTACCTTTAATTCAATCAGCATCATTCTATCCCATATTGGATAATATTTTTGTAGACATGATGAGATTTTAATGCTTGGGAATCAATAGAAAGTGCTACATAACTTTTGATGGATCATGAGATGTTGCTCTATCTATATTTATCTTCCATCAAGATGTACCACATTCTTTACAGTCATTAAGGTTAACTATTCCCTCCAAAAATAAACTATAATATATTGGAAAATTATTAACATTGTTGGATGAAAATACAGGATTCTTAATTAATATCCTGCCTTATATTGCTTTGAGGGAATATCTACACTGTTGGAAAAAAGTCCTTCCAAAATGTATGGATATAATTAATGGAGGTATTTGAAATTCCATAAATATTTTTTCCATGATATAACCACATTAAAAATTGTAAATTTTCCATTTTAGTACATTCTTGATATATTGGAGTTTTTTCATCCTTCTTTAATTTTTTACTTTATCAACATCATAATCTTTAGTCTTTTCCTCATGTGTATTGATATCATTGACTTCTTTCGCTGGCATACTATCTATCTCGTGACGATACACAAATGGAAACTAATCAAATATCAAATTATCTATACCAATTATTTATTTCTGTTCATGAAAAGTATAATATTTTCTTGTCCCTCCCTAATGATACCAAACATAATAGTTTTTTTTGGAAATCGAACTTTTGGTATATGGTATGTAAAATCTTCCTAGCATAAGGATGGTATTTAACACTATTATAGAATAGACACTTTATACAACCTCAATATAAATCATTGTTAAATGAAAAATCTAAACAAATTCCGAAATCATTCCATGGTCGGCTTAAATTCGATCTGTATGATACATCCATCTTCTATATATTCTATTATAAGGAAATAATGATATGTTCCAATAAGCAATGCAAACCATAAATAAAAAATTCATTACAACCAATTTTAATATTAAATTCATCAAAGCATACTAATAGATAAAAGAATAAATAATATGAGAAATAACATAAGATATAAGTGATGACTAAAAATAAAGAACCAATATGGTTATCCTTAACATTTAATAATTCACTATGATAATGGATAAATTGAATAACATTTGAACTACAATCCATATTATTCCATTATACTCACTTATGTTTTAATAACTAACCCTATCTGTATATCCCTATATTTGATATTGTCTACCATAAGTATTAACTTGAATTCTTGATCAATAGGAGCAAGCAATAAGTTCCAAGGACATCAAATTACACAATGGGAATTATTTCACCAAAATAAAAATAAAACTACAAAATAATTACATTAGAGAACCTAGGTATAATGAAAACATCATATATTTTTCATTAATATATATGAAATAATGGGTTTTGAAATAAATAACATTCAAACATAGAATAATAACCTAATCAAATATTAAAATTATTATAAAACATAATGATATAAAAGATAAACATAATCAATATCTTTTAAATATATTCAAATATCATATAAAATATCCCGAAAAACCTTTATGAAACAAAATATGACATTCGGTTTATAAATTCATATAAGAAAAGAAACTATCTAATTATATGAAATAAACGTAACAAAATCGAATCAAATATAAATCATGTTTACTCAAAATGCACGTTCACATAAATACAATTATAAATAAAACAATTACATCAGATAATTTATTCCTGTACATCATCAGAGATTAACCATAGCCTGAATAAAAATATTTCCATGATCCATTTATTCAATACATTACTAAATGTTGTCCTCTACTCAAGGAAATGCTCTGAAACAACACATTGGGGAAAATATTATTCAATGTTGAAACCATAATTATTATACTAATAAATCAGAGAATAAAAAATATAACATATATGGAATGGAATAAGGGCATAGAAAATGAAATTTATTTATTTAAATTCCACATATAATCCTTAAATATATGATTTCCATTTGATCTAACAATTTAAAAATATGAATTATTATGTACATTCACCATCTAAAATGGTCTTGACTATAATAAATGAGTTCAGTGACCTAAGTCTTGAGACTTATACCATGTTATAATATTGTCTAAGGAACACTAACCTAATCCCTAGTGGTAGAAAACTAGGTTTGAGTGATCAAATAAACCACTATGAACATTTTTCCCATATAAGACATAAAATAAAAGGGAAATCAGTCCTCCATAATGTAAAACACATGAATTTTTTTAAATAACTATAGAAAAAAAAATTAAATATTACAATATCCAAAAATAAGTACAAATAACCATTTTAAATGAAAGTATATTTATAAAATTGACTCACACCAATGAAAATGGAGGAATACAAGAGAAGAAATAAGAGGAAAAAATATTACCTTTCAAAGATCCCAAGAAAATAAATCACTACAAATAGAGGAATATCAACTTCTGATGGGTGAAATGTCACCTAGGGTATGACAATTTTTCCTAAGGATGGTAGGCGGAGGCCTAAATCACTTGATGTGGGGAAGGGGGATGCCAAATATGCTTGAGGAGGGGAGGGATGAGGCCAAAATCACCTAAGGGGGAAGGGATGAGTGGATACGTGGGAGCGATTTGGGTTCGAATGAGGAGGAGGGGAGGAGGATCCCAAGAGGGAAATCATATCTAATGCTCTATAACAATGGGTTTTCAAGCCGTTGGTATTGTCTTGGCCAGAAACTCTATACCCACAGTCTCTCTAAACTGTGGGTATAGCTCTGTTGGGATAGTGTAACTTTCCCGTAGTGTTGGCGCCTATACTGTGGATGATTCCCATATATATGGAGCCATGATGAGAATCTAAAGTCAATTTAATTTGTATTTGGCTTTGGATTACACTTAAGAGGATGCCCATATTTCTAAAACCATTAAGAGAATCTGAACTCATGGTAATTTAGGTTTGGTTGGTGCTTATACATAGGGGGGATATCCATATTTCTGAAACCAAGTGGAGAATCTGAACTCATGGAAATTTGTATTATATTGGGGATTATATGTTTGAGGATTACTATATTTTTTAAACAATGAGGAGTTTCTTAAATCATGGTAATTTATAATTGGTTGGGGCTTATACATAGGAGGATGCCCATATTTCTAGAACCATGAAGATAATCTCAACTCAGGGAAATTTAGGTGTGGTTGGAGCTTATTCTAAGGAGGATGCCCGTATTTCAGGTACCATGAAGATAGTCTCAACTCTATGTAATTTTTATTTGGTTAAGGATTATAACTAGAAGGATCCAAATATTTTCGGAACTAGTAGGGTCATCTAAGATCATGGTAATTTAGGTGGTGGAAATAATGGAATATATAGGCTATAACTAAAAATTTCCTTCACCTGGCCATATAGAATTTCACACATAGGAGCCCTATATAGGGTTTTCCTCCAAGGGGATTTGTGAAGGAAGGTCTATATAGGACTGAATACATTAGGCATGACAAAGTAATTTGTTCGCTATGCGACATGGTGTAAAATGATGTACCCTACAAAAAGGGAGTCACATAGCATTAGGTAAAAAAATTATTCATGATGAGATTATGATGAGGTTGGAGGTCATCATGATCCTCAAAATAATATTTATAACTCCTACACTAGAAAAGTGGTGCAGGGTTGAACCTAAGGGAATACAGGTGAGAAATCTAAGGTTTTATTCAAAATAAACTCCACTATTGTCAGTAGTGGAAAAAATTAACAGTGTATTTATATTTATTACTTTTTAATTTATTTTATTTTGTTTTATAAAATAATTAAAGAAAACAATGCTGGCAAGGAGACTAATAATACACAAGGCACTGATAACTAGAAGAAAATAGTAACTAATACACAGTTTCAAAGACAAAGAAGCTAAGATAAACAATTTTATTGGGAATTATAAACTTGATGGTTATAAGGATAACTCTCAATAAAAATTAATTTAATTACAGCTTATAAATTGGTTAATATATCTTCCTAACCAGAATACACCATAAATAGAGGTAAGAATTTTAGAGTTCGCCACTCTAAAGATCATAGATTGTTAAGAATTTTAAAAGGAATACAGTTTAAATAAAACATTCCGTAAAACACCAACTGTAATGACATTTACGCTTCAACAATATGATGATCATGTTCAATCTCACTTATTGATCTTGAAACTATGGATTTTTTTATAAGAAGGTGTGATCAATTTAATTTAACATCAAAACTGATCTTGCTGATCAACTCTGATGTCAAAAAAAGAGAAAGATAAAATTTTAACAGATAAACCAACCAAGCTTAAATGTTACCTATATAGAAATTAATCTGATGTTCATAATGAAATTTATCATTGAAAAAAACCGAAATTAGAGTACAATAATTAAATAAATGTGAAGGAAGAACTCCCTAAGTGATGCTCTGGCTTTGGGATCCTTAGTCTCTAGCTCACTCCATAGCTTCTCCCAGAAGTCTTCACTCTCGAAAAATGTCACCTAGAATTACAATGAGAGTCCCCCCCCATAATTTTGTTTCTTTCTATGATTTTAAACAGCCATCATCTGCTGCATGTCACCCCATGTTTTCCACCGACTTCATGTGTCCTTCACTTGTGCATCGCACATGTGTGTTTTTTAGTGACTGACACGTCGTGTTTACTTTGCCCTAGTAACTAACTTCTAATGAGTTAGTTGAAAGCACCTTGATGTTTTTAAGTCTTTGGAGTGAACCTACACCTGTTTTCGACTCTACTATAAACCAGCACAGCAAAACAAAACAAATCTGTTAAAACACAAAGTAAAGTTAAATAAAATATTATAGTTATTTATTAAATTAATGTAAAATTAATAGTTAATTATATTTATTTAAAAAAAATAGTTGATAATTATTATTTACTTTTATTAAAATAATATTTAGTAATTATAAAATTATTCACTTAATATTATTATGGTAAAACATATGTTTACTAACAAGTCATTAATTTAGTTAAGTTGGTATTTTTTAAAAATTATAATTTAACATCATAAGTAATGGTGTAATTAATGATTTTATAAATTAGATTAAATTAATTATATTTATTTTATTAATCTTGTTATTATCAATATAATTATTTTATAATTTAAAAACATTTAAATTAATGTAAAAATATAAATTTAGTTATTATAGTATTTTAATCAAAAATAACATTTTAGTTTAAAATATATATTTTTTAATTTTTATATTTTATAATTTATTTAATTATTATTATTAATTATTTATTTAAATGATTAATACTATATTTATTTATTTATATTTTTTATTAAATTATATTTTTTAATAGTAAATTAGGTCTTTTTCCCTCCCCCCATTTCGGTGCAACATGGGGGGGGGCTTCGGCTCATCTTCCACAATTTCACCTTGTGGATCCTATTACTCAACCCAACAGCATCCGTATATTTCATCCCAGTAGGAGACCTCCTCGAAAGGCTGTCAGTATGAACCGGCGGCAGCAACAACATATCCAGGTGGAGGAAAGTCCAACCCTTGCATCGAATGAGGCAGAACAACAAAAACAACTTGAGCACTCCTGGTTCGTCTCCCATGGTGGCACATGCTAACATATGTAGCAGCATGAATCAATTATGGCGGGGGTTTCCTGCTCGGCTTCTCCTTCCCATGGCATGATGACCAATAGTGGTGTGATCTGGGTTTGGACAGTGACCAGGGAATCATCTGTAGAGGCGATGGGTGCACAGTTCATGGCGGTGTTGCTTGAGATCGGCTCTTCTACATCAGAAGATCCAAAACTAAATTCAACCAATGGTCCAAATCTGGCATGGATTTTATATTGTGTGTTGATTTGTTGTGGTGGTGATGCATTGAGGTAGTGACGAAGAAGGGTTCTGAGAAGAGAGGAATCAGTGTCATGTGAATGTAGTAAAAGAGAGTCATTAGTGTGTATGATCAGTGGGTGTGTGAATGGGTTGAAATAGAGGGTGGCACTGATAGTTAAAAGAAAGTAATTGTGAGTAGCTTCCATCGGTTGGTCGGTGACTCACTCATAGAAGGAATAGAAGTGATCAGAGGGTACTTTAGAGAACAGTGAGTCCGTGACTCACCGATAGAATAATGAAAGTAAGGAAAGAATAGTGTGAGGATGTTTGAATTAGTGTGTGCAAGAGACTGATAGAAGAAGAAAATAAATGAAGACACCATTAGTTAAAATAAAAAAATGAGATACTAAAGATGATTAACGGAATATCCCAACACTATTGCAAAGTGATCAGTGTGTCAACTCACCGATTGTAATAAAGAAACATCATTGCATCGCGATATCGGGGCCAGAATCATAAACCATCGGTGACACTGATGGTTAGGAGGTTATGGGTGAGTCAACTCACCGATAGAACAAATTGTAATTCTAACAATAAAAAATTAATATTAAAAAGATAATAAAATGAATAAAACATTAATTAATTAAAACAAAATAAAAAATTAACTAAACTGTTAAAGACTAAATAATGAACTTAATTAAAAACTAACTAAATAATTAAAAAAACTAAAAATAAAAGTTACTTAATTATTAACTAAGAATATAAATACTAATATTAATTAATTAAATATATAAATGAATGTATAACATATCCAATGAATTAATCATGAACATGAAGTTAAAATAATTAAAATTAACAAAAGATTTTGAACAACTAAGTTAATTAATTAAATGACAAAATAAAAACATAAAATTAAGAACACATTATTTTATTAAACATAAACATAAATTTTTTCTTATCTAATTATCAAAATAATTATACAAATTAATAAATAATGTTAATTTATTTTAAGAAAATAATTTTAAAATAAAATGTTTTAAATTAAAAAATAATTAGATTAAGGTAAATAAAAAAATGAACAATTGATTAAATAATAAACATTTAAAATTATTAAAATGTTAACTAGATTAAGATTATTAAACTAGAAAGTAATTTAATATAATTAGAATAATTAGAATGACTAAATTAACTATTAAAAATAATTAAAACACATATTTAATTATAAAAAAAATGATTAATTAATAGATTAAGTGATAAAAATAAAAAAGTGTCATTAATTTTTAAAAAGTGTAAAAATAAATAATTAAATTTTAAAAAATTAAATAAAAGATGTGGAAAACTATTTAAAAATATAGCCACATCAAATTCCACCACACATAAGCATTGTTTTTCCTCAAACAATCTCATGCATTGTTATCTTTGAAAAATAGAATAGTGAGAATGATTCAGCTCAAAGTGTAACATGTCTAGACATTTGAAACAAAGGACAAAAACATATTGCTAAGCTTTTGAAATAATAATTCTCAAATGAATATTTCCCTAAAAAGCTCTCACTGGTACTCTAGAGAGCAATGAATCAACAAATAATGAAGATTTCCTGCCACATATGTGATATTGCTTAATGACCCAATCCAATCCAGGCATAAGAGATAACTTCAAGAGTGACATCAAGTTAAAAATCTTGTGGAATTCAAAACTAAACAGTAGGAACTTTATACTTTGACTCAATCCTATGTTCCAAAAAATAATATTTTTTGGAGAATCACCTAATGATATAACCTAAATGACCCCCATATAAACTAGTTGACCATTTCTTCATCTAGTGTTCATCCTCCCCCTCACCTTACTTAACTCATTTTTGACCCTAGACACTTTATTTTATTTTTTCCAAGACATGTATCATGTTTTGAGCACTGTGTAATGCACTTACTCAAGGTATAAAGAAGGATTATAGTAAAAAGAAACACACCCAACATCTCGGGTCTCAGAGTCTCACCCTTTAATAGTTGTAGGAATAATTTTATCCTCATCTAGAATATGTTCCTCTTTATCAAGATTTGAATTCACATGAAGTGACAACATTGAACAAGGTGATTCAAAGGGTATGAAATTATTCTCATGGATATCTCTTTCAACTTCATCATTAAAAGTTTCAAAATCAAGGGGGATAATGGGTGAGTTCTGAATAGTGTTTTCAAGAAGGGATTCTATAGAGTGTTGAATAGAATCATGTATAATGGAACTCAAGCATAAATACACCACTAAACTATTATTAGTTTCACATGAATGGTCAGCAACCAAATCATTAAAGGAATCATGTGAACTACATGTAAGAGTAGATTGTTGTTCAACTAAACATTCGGGTTTGTCAATATTATAAATCTCTTCCAAAAATTCCTCATCATTTAACTTATACTCTATATCTACTTCTTTAGACAAATCAATTCTGCAACCAACATCTAGTGTGTTCTTAGCCTCTACTTCCAGTTTATTTTCAAATGGCTCACCTTCTAAATCAAAGTCTTTAGTGAATTCTAAAAATCTCACAATAGGGGGAGTAATGTTTAATTTAGCTTCAATAAATTCAATTTTCAGATTGTTTAAATTTAAAAATGTATCCCCATGTATGACAACAATATTTCCCATTTCTGCATACATTTTCGAAAAGTGATGATTCTCATAAAAGGGCTCTGAAATCTCATCAATATACTTTTCCTCAAAACACACTACCTTATTTCATCATCCAACAACATTTCATAACTTACTGGGTTTAAAATCTCAAAACATGGAAGAGTGGTTTTCAATTCTGGTATAAATTTTTTTGATTCCATGTTATCCAGTTTAAAATTCTCTTCCAAAGTGTTTCCTATTTCCAGTTCAGGTTCAGTATTCACAATGTCAGAAATATTTGTTGAAGAGTTTTTATCCTTTAAGTTCTCTAATTCATGATTTTTTTAAACCCTAGTGATTTCATTTACAAAAATCTTAAAGTAATGATTTTTCTTTAAATAATTAATGATGAAAAGAATGTGATATTTTATTTATATCTGTTTTAGTTCATTTTTAGAATTTTTCAACTCAAACAGCATTAAAATTCATTATGGTGTTTTCAATGTTGTGTTATTGATTCTGTGTGTTGGTTATTTCCAATTTTAGTTCAACGGAATCAGATTTTCAAAGTAAAAAGTTTTTTTCCCAGTTTCACTGTCACATTCCACTGCAACATTATTTTAAAATATTTTATAAACACTTTATTTTTCATTTATTTCAGCTTCTTCTTACTCCTTAACCCTTTTTTGTAATTCTAATAGCATGTTTTTTAATTATTTCTTTCTTTTGTCTTACTCTTAAGACTCTATAATTTGAATTTCTTGGGTTTTATTAAAATAGGAATTCCAAGCATCCACCCTAGAATCCAATTTGGTTTTAATTAATTCATGTTTAACTAGGAATTCAGGTTTAGATTCAATGTGTTCATTTTATTTAATGTAAACAACCTGTTGTGGTAGGTTATGGACACATTGCCAAGAACTGTACCCAAAACAACCACAACAAACACAATGAGGCCCCAGTTGATCCCTGTTTTCATGAACTTCCATTTTTTAACTGAAAATAGGTGATATTGTACACATAAAGTTTCACAGTTGATGCAGAATTTTAATGTTCATCCAAAGCAGTAGGTTCGAGTTAATAGTTTTTTTAAAGAAGATTTTTTATATGATTTTTTTATTTTTTTTATTGTTTTTTTAACCCTAGACTCTCAGTGCATGACTTCCCCATCAACAACACCAAAGTTTGATGATTCTAGAGGTTGTCATGAACCCCCAAATAATATTTATAACTCCTACACTAGCACAGTGGTTCAGGGTCGATCCCAAGGGAAGATGTTTGATAAATCTATGGTTTTATTCAAAACTCCAATATTTTCAGCAGTGGATAAAATAAACTTTGTTTATATATTTATTACTTTTTAATTTTTTTGTATTTTATTTTAAGAAATAAGTAATGAAAACAATGTTGACAAAGAGGCTAATCATAAACTAAGCACTAATAACTAAATGAAAATAGTAACTAATACATAGCTACGATGACAAAGGATCCAAGATCAAAAAATTTCTTGGGAATTATAAACATGATGGTTAAAAGGATAACTCTCCATTGAAATTAATTGAATCACACCTTAAAAATTGGTTGATATATCTTCCCTGCCAGAAGACCCATCAAATAGAGGTATGGCGTTTAGAGTTCTCCACTCTAAAGATCATTGACTGTTAAAAATTTATAAAAGAATACAGTTGAAATAAAACTCATCATAAAACTCCAATTTAAATGAAATTAATGTTTCAACAAGATGATGATCAAGTTCAATCTCTCCGATTGATCGTGACACTATGAATTTTCTTACAGGAAGGTGTAAACAATTTAATTTAACATCAAAACTGATCTCGCAGATTAATTCTCATGTCAAACAAAGAGAAAGTGAAAATTTTAACTGATAAACCAACCAAGCTAAAAACCTCCCGAGCTGTCAATTCCTCCTATGTTCATAATGAAATCTAGCATTGAAAAAAACCAAAAAAATAGTACAAGAATTAATGAAAGGGGGAAGAAGAACTCCCTATGTGATGCTCTGCCTTCGGGCTCTATAGTCTCCAGCTCAACTCCATAGCTGCTCCCGAATGTATTTGCTCTCAAAAAATGTCGTCTGGAATCAGAATGAGAGTCCCTCCCATAATTTTGCTGCTTGCTCTGCTTTTAAACAACCATCATCTGTTGCACGTCACCCCCTATTTTCCACAGACTTCATGTGTACCTCACTTGTGCACCGCACACGTGCATTTCTTAGTGAGTGACATGTCGCGCTAACTTTTCTCTTGTAACAAACTCCCGATGAGTTAGTTGATAGCACCTAGACGTTTTTAAGGCTTTGTTGTGAACCTATACGTGTTTCCGACCCCACAGTGAACCTACACAGCAGAACAAAACAAATCCGTTACAATGCAAAGGAATGTTAAATAAAATATTAGTCATTTTTTAAATTAATGTCAAATTAATAGTTAATTATTTTTAGTTAAAAAAATATTTTAGTTGATAATTCTTATTTACTTTTATAAAAATAAGTTTTAGTAATTATAAAATTATTCACCAAATATTATTAAGGAAAAAATTCAGTTTACTAAAAATTCATTAATTTAATTAAGTTAATAATTATTAAAAATTATCATTTAGCATCATGAGTAATTAAGTAATTAAATATTTTATAAATAATATTTAATTAATTATTTTTATTTTATTAATCATGTTATTATCGTTATAATTATTTCATTATTTTAAAAAAATTAAATTAATATAAAAATATAAATTTGTTTATTAGTTTATTTAAATTAAAAATAAAATTTCAGTTTAAAATATATATTATTTTAATTAGTATAATTTATTGTTTATTTAATTATTATTATTATTAATTATTTAAAATATTAATGCTATATATTTTTATTTATTATATTAATTTATTTTATATGAAATTCGGTCTTTTTCCCTCCCCCATCTAGGTGCAACAGGGGGGAGGGCTTTGACTAATATTCCCAAATTTCACCCTACGGCTCCAGCTCCTCATCCCAGCAGTGTGCAACGAATTTCATCCCAGTAAGAGACCTCCATGAATGGTTAGCATCACGAATCGGTGGCGGAAATAGCAGATCCAGGCAGTGGAAAATCCAACCCTTGCAGCGGATGAGGCGGAACGACGATGATAAATCAAGCTCTCCTTGCTCGGCACCCATGGTGGCGCATGCTTAGATCCATAGCGGCACGACTCAATTGCGATGGAGGTTTCATGCTCGGCTCCACCGTCCCACGGCGTGACGAATAAAATTGGTGTGATCCAGGATTCGACGGTGACCTGGGCATCATCTGCAGCAGTGATGGGTGTACGGTTCATGGCGGTGTTGCTTGAGATCGGCTCATCTTCATCAACAGATCCAGAACCAGATTCAACCAATGGACCAGATCTTGGTTGGATTGGATTTTGTGTGTTGATCTGTTGCGGTGGTGATGCAGTAATGTAATGACAGATAAGGGTTTGGAGAAGAGAGGAATCTGTGTCACGTGAATGAAATAAAAGAGTCATCGGTGTGTTGGATCGGTGCGTGCGTGAATGGGTTGGTTTATTCGGTGGGTCACTGACCCACCTATAGAAGGAAAAAAAGTGATCGGTGAGTGCGTGATAGAATGCTGTGTCCGTGACTTACTGATAGGATAGTGAAAGATAGGAAGGAACAGTGTGAGGATGTTGGAACCGATTTGTATGAGAGATCAATACAAGAAGAAAATAAATGTTGAAATCGTTAGTTAAAATAAAAAAAGAGGGACCAAATTCGAAGCTCAAGAGAGACCAACACTGCAAAGTGATTGGTGACCCAACTCACCGATTGTAATAAAAGAAAACATTGGTGCATTGCGGCATTAGTGCCAGAATCTTAAACCATCAGTGTCCCCGACAATTAGGTGGTTATCGGTGAGTCGACTCATCGATAGAACAAATTAAAATGATAACAATAAAAAATTAACGTTAAATAGATATTAAAATGAATAAAGCAATAATTAATTAAAACGAAAGAAAAAAATAACTAAACTGTTAAAGACTAAATATTTAACTTAATTAAAAACTAACTCAATAATTAAACAAACTAAAAATAAAAGTGTCTTAATTATTAAATAATAATTTAAATATTATTATTAATAAATTAAATATCTAAATAAATTCAAAACACATACAAGGAATTAACCTCGAACAAGGAGTTAAAATAATTAAAATTAACCAATGATTTTGAACAACTATGTTAATTAATTAAATGGCAAAATTAAAACTTAAGATTAAGAATACATTATTTTATTAAACTTTAACTTAAATTTTATCTTCTCTAATAAAAAGAATAATTTGACTAGTTAATAAATAAAGTTAATTTATTTTAATAAATTAAATTTAAAAGGTAAAGTTTTAAATTAAAAACTACATTAAATTAATGAAAATAAAAAAATGAACAATTGATTAAATAATAAACATTTAAATTTATTAAAATGTTAATCAAATTAAGTTTATTAAACTAGAAAGTAATTTAATATAATTTCAATAAATAGAATGACAAAATTAACTATTAAAAAGACTTAAAACACAAATTTAATTATAAAAAATTATTAATTAATAGATTAGGTGATAAAAAATAAAAGTGCCATTATTTATTAAAAAGTGTAAAAATAAATAATTAAATTGTTACAAATTAAATAAAAGATGTGACAAAACTATGTAAAAATAGAGCCACATCAGATTACTTTACATAGGGCATCATAAGATTACATCACAAAGGCCCTCTCTGATTTGGAATTCCTGAATTTTACTTGAGTGAATCTAGAAAGAACATCCTTTGTATCTATTCAACCATCATGTCAATGTTTTTCACACTCCCCCCACTTCCTGAAGTGTTTGTAGATATTTATAGGTAGTGGATCATAAACACTTTTTTAGAACTACCAACCACACAAAATAATCAAGGCCCCATAGGGGCTCTGTGAAGGAGTTTCACAAAGGGATTCAACAAAGGATATACATAAAGGGTATCCTTCAAGGGGCTTCGCAAAGTGGATTTATCAAAGGGGATTCTAAAAAGTGGTTTCCATAATGGGACATTGCAATAGGGTTTCATCAAAGGGGTTTGTAAATGGGGCTCTGCATAGGAGACCTCAGGAAAGGGGATATGTAAAGTGGTTTCCACAAAGGTGATCAACAAAGAGGATCTAGAAAATGAATTCCTAATTGGTATTTCACATAGTGTCTCTAAAAAGGTGCTCTACAAATGGCCCCCACAATTGCGGCTTCATATATTCTATTTACAAAGGGGTTCAAAATAGATTTAGTTCACAGGACACCAAAATTCACCACCTTGAACAATAAATGACTTCAGTTTGTAGGATAAGTGTTTCAATGTTAAACCAAGGTGCTGTGTGGTTAGAAAAAAAGTTTTATTCATAATTATTTCAATTTTCAATGTTTATTTATTCTAAAATTAATCCTGACATTGAAAGACCCTAAATTTTGATTTGAAAGTTTGTTTGGGCCCCACGAGCAATCAAATCAAAGCCTTTGAAGTGGACTGTACCCTTGGAAATCCAATAGAGGATGGTATCAAGAGTCATGAAGATATTTTCATGAAATGAATTTTTTTATGGTTGCATTCATCTAATGTTGTTTGAATGATAATTAACCAAGTGGTAACAAATTTCATAACTCAATTTTCTTTCATTGGGTTATATTACTTCTTTATTATCATTGAAATTTTATGAATATGTGTATAATGAGTTTTTACTATCTATTGTTGTATTCAAAAAAAAATTATGTGTATTTAAATTTGATAAACATTATATATTCATTTATTCATTCTCACTTCGATGTTATATACATTTTAAGAGATTATTTCATAATCTCATTATAATCAGGATTTGTTATACTTAAATTGCCATTAATGGAAATTATTTGATCATTGATTAATAATACCTTTTATTTTCATCCCTTATAGTTATTCATGATCTATTTAAATTAAAAGTACCATTTTTTACTCTTTATTGCTTGAAATTATTGAGAATTATTTTTATTAAAACCCAACAACATTTCCCTCTTCAATTGGAAATACGTTATCTTCCACAACAATGTTTTGTAAAAATGTTTTCAAAAATGTTTTTAAACATTTTAGAAAGATCAATAAAATTAATTTTGATCCATTTATACTTATTACTGAAATGTTTTAAATATAATATTATGTCATTTTCAAAACAATAATCATTTCGATTTTATCAAAAAACGTGAAAGGAACATTTTAGTCATTTTTTGAGCAAGGCACTTTCCTATCCTTTTTACAGTGAAAAAAGAAATGTTATTTTTAATTTTTAATGAATTTATATAACTAAACACCATCACTACAATCATTTATTTTAATATTCCTTTATAATTTTATAGGCTAATATTTGAATATATTTTTTGAAAGTGATATTCAATGAAAAGTATTTTCAAAATGTTCTTCAAAATGAAAATGATATTTTCCTTCATAATATTCTTAATGATGTTTTTATGGTATGTATAATCATCAATGAAGATAACCCTTTATTATTACTCCAATGGGTACTGGTTTATACCATCCGTGTTATTCCTCTTGATGATTTATTGTTATTTTGATCAAGGACAGTATTCCTATTCACTTACTTGTTACATTTTATAGTAATTAACTTTCCCTTGAAAAATTAACTCTCATTTGATCATTATATATTAAAATATCCATATTATCTATCTTGGAAATGCATATTTCTTAAACTGTATATCATTTTAACATATAGTGTTTACGTTGAATGTTATTTATTCATCAGGGAAAATATTGATAAATTCATAATCATTACTCAATATAGATCATTTGTTGATAAGGAAAATTGTATATGAATTACATCGATTATTAAATATTCAAGGAATGATTTTGAAATACAATACACAGTTTGGGTATCAATCAATGCAATGCCTTTGATGCATCAGAAGTATCATGAGATAAATCAGTTGGATATACTTAGTTAAGTGGGTTTTTACCTAGTATGTTTAATTATCATTAGGATAGATTTTGATGGTCAAGGTGTCATGTGCCTGGGAAAAACGACATCCAAAAAATAAGAATTTCCTTTATATCAGTTATTATTATTATCCAGAATATTTTCATGCTAATATTATCTTTATATGAATTTCATTATAAAATTATTGATTATATAGAATGTGTGTTCAGTTATTTACCATTCCATATTGATTATGATTTATCAATTCTTACAGTCAGGATAATTAAATTTCATGTTTGTTTAGTTATTTATAAATTTATATTTATTAGGATTATTGATCCATTAGATATTTTTTTGAACTTAATCCCTACTGTTCATTTGAGCTCACTATTACTTTGTTTCATTTCCCCAACATTCCATGAAGTTTACTATGACTGATATATAGGGATAACCTTGAGAAAATAATGTTATTCAGAAAAAACGTATTCTATAATTTGAATATTCCAATGTAGTGTGAGACTCAAGTGTATATCTTGTTTACTAAGACATTTAATCCATTTGGTATTTTAATATGTGATTCCATGTATCTTATGAAAATGAATTTAAGCAGGCACCAATTTTGGGCTATTGGAGTCAGTTTCACTATTATAGTTTTAAGATAAATTTTAGTATAATTCTTAGGAACTAGATTTTGGAAAACATGGAGTAGGGAAGATAACACAATTATAGATTTTGAGTATTAGTTTACAATAACATCTTAATTTTTTTGGTAAGGTAGATATTACCTGATTTTTTAGAGAAATACTTATATGTCTGGGTATTATAAGTGTATTTGGTTCTTTTAAAAATGTTCCTAGGGGTAATTACTCTGAAAAGGGTGCATTGGGCAAGACCCAATCATCACCCGATGCATGATTACATGCCTTACTACCCACCTGGTTTGACACTCCTTGGTAATATGATTAATAAAATTCATATTTTATTTAACCACAATTATAGAGGTTTTCAATAGTTTATGAAAATGAATTAAGATAACCCCTAGAACCAGGAAGAACCTCTGTTGAAATAAAAAGTATAATGTATATGTGTATTTGGATTCTAGAATTAAATTGTAGAATTATTTTTACTAATGGTATATTGGTATAATAATCATGAAATGTATAATGATAATGTTAAATTTTAGAAACACATATGAAATCATTAAAAGAATAGTTATGGATACCATAATGATTTATGAGTTTAATATTGATCATGAGTTCAAAGTATTTGACACCCATTTTAAAAATATGTATCCTTGGAATGTCACACGATTAAATGAATTTAAGGATAAATTTATGGAAATTATATGTTTTAGTAGAGAGGTTATTTGAGGAATAATGAATTTACATTTTATAGAAATTTTTTAAATGTATTTATCCCCATTAGAGTTGATATGATCTTTAATGAAATTATAATAGTAGTAAAATTATATTATTATATTTTTTCGAAAAAAATAAATTGTATTGAAACCCATAGTAATGAGATTATTTGATGATTAAATTTATTTCAAGGATTTCCATCATATTGTTAGGGGGAATATTATAGGGGTTATATTAATATATATATATATATAAAGGAAAACCCACATGTGGGCTGACAACCCACTATGTCTAACAAGGTCGAAAGGATGGAACCCTTGACTAAAGGGCGATAAGGTTTTAGTGACAACCACTGGCCTACATGTTGTCCTAATTAATATGTCATTGTTCATAGTTAAATGATTTAAAGAAAATAAATACTAATGATGATCCAATGGTGTTACTTTTGATTCTAATGGATTATTTTATTATATTAGATAATTTTTTCTCCATATATTGGTTTTGAAAATTTATTAGAGGTAGATAGAAAGATGTTTCACTGTTTTATGGATCTTGTGATCTATTAAAAGTCAATTTTAATTCTTTATGAACAAAAAACTCATTTTAGATATTTTTTTCTTGGAGTAAGCTATGAAATAAAAAACGATCAAAGGAAAACCAAAGGATGAAATTTTAATTATGAAATAGAAATATATCATGTAACTATATTTACATATATTCATAAATAGTAAAAGGATTTCATAAATTCATAAAAAGGTTATTTGAATTTAAATTTTATCCTATCACATTAATATCTGATGAATTATACAGTCATTTAAATCATTACATATTTATGGTCATGGGGACCTTAAAATTCCAATGATAAATCACCCTCTTTTGATCTATGACCTCCATCACTCCCTATAATTATTTGTGATTTCCCGCATGTCCACATGTTCACATTCCATCGAAGTTCTCCTATGTATAAACCTAGATATATGTTCTTCCATAAAACTGTTTTACTTCCTTTTCTCTCTTGTTAGGTGGATATTTTATTAACCATTATTTGATGAGGGAGTTTTCAACCAAGGAACTTTCAAATATAAAATCCTCAATTTTTGTGATCAAGTTTAAATTATTTTTATGAAATTTATTTGTGGTGGGGAGAATGTAACGTCCTTAGATTAAAAAATAATAACATTTTATTCAATATCGTATATGGAATGAAACCCCTATTGTAGAATAGAATATAAAATTCCAAGAAATTATGATATATTTACAATTTCAAATAAATTATATCTATTATATAGATTGAAATTCATGAAACACTAAGTTTAGTTGATGTTAAAAGCAACATAAAGTTTCATTAATAGAAAGAGTAACAGGTAATATTGAGTATTATCGAACAAAAATATTTTTTAAATATTATTTTTTAATATGATAGTTATCTCCTTGATGTTAGAATGTCTAGAATGAATAGGATTAAACATATTATAAAAGTATATATTTTACATATTTTTATTATTTATCTATTTTTTAGAAATAAAATAAGTGTAATTTAGAAGAAAAATAAATGTTTTCTTAAAAACTATATTTTTTATAAATGACGTTTAATTAATCTTTTCATAAATAATTTAAAATTTAATTTTAAAAACATTAGAAATATTATTCGATAAAATAAATTTATTTTTTCAAATTGGAATATGAAAATTATCTTTGGGTAAATTTTCTGGATTTTTATAAGAAGTTTCATTATTCGATGAGTATTTAAAAATACAAAATTTTATTTAAATCTTTATTTTCGTTTTAATAATTTATAATGTTAAATTATATATTTAATTGTTTTTAAAGTATAATTATATAATTTTTATATAAATAAATCAAATTTAGGTTTTTAGAATCATTTTAATTTTGAAGTTATATATATAAACTTTGTAAACTTTTAAACATTTTATATTTAAAAACACGCTTTCTCATCACATTAGGGAAATTAATTTAAAATTAAAATTTTCAACTTATGTGAATTTAATTTCAAAAAAAATATTCCATATTTTAAATTAGAATAATTTATAATGATTAATTGGTTAAAATTAATTTTTGACCCAAATTAATAGTGTATGCAGTAAAAATCAATTATTATGGTTAATTTAAAAATTGGTTTACCAGGGGTTAAACTAAAAATATATGGGTATAAGTAACCTATAAACATTTCTAGAAAGCTTTATTGACATATTTAGACAATTAAACCAATTAATTTATATAATGATCCATATTGGGTAATTTTGACATATTAAAAACATGGTAGTACTCAATGATTTTCAAAAACACCAAGTGTGTCCTCTATACCAGATATAAAATGCCACCCACCCCCATTTTTCACTCATTTAAAAAACTTTGGTTTAGAAAATACATTCCCAAATAACATCCCAAAATTCCCACCCACCCACCATAATTATCCTATATTCCTTATTTTTTTTAAAAATATAACATAGGAAAGCTTTAGTATAACCCCAAGGAGCATACCCAAAGAAGCGTTAATATTATTCAATGAGCATATTTATTTTATTTTTCTCTCCACCTCATTAAACTATTATTTAAAAAAGATGTTATAATATAACTAGTATAATAAATATAATGGGATATTTTTATAATAACTTCCTGACATATAACTATCTCCACATAAATCAAATGGGTCATGAAATCACCGTTTATGTATACAGTGGGGATGGTTTTGCTCCTGAGATTCCGTCTTCCATCACAATATCTAGCGATGTTACAGCTCATTCCTTCTTCTTCTAGTCTCTTTCTCTCTCATGTTTCCTTCACCCATGATTTTCTTAATCTCAGTGTATGAGTTTCTTACTTCATATTCCTCTGCCATTCCCACCTTTCCCATCATGATATACCCAATATATGTCTTGTATGCTGGTTCCCTAGACGTCTTGGGATGGTGACAGTGGAGTGTCGGTATCAAACTTCAGTTTCCCAAGCATTGGTTTTTAATTTTTTGTTTTCTATAATATGGTTTTAGGATATATATGTTCTTTCATCCTCATGAAAGAAAAATGATTTTTCGGTGAGTTATGATAGTTGGGAGTCGCTACTTTGTTGGATCTTCCACTTCCAAGATTTTGTATTTCGTTTTTCCTAGATGTTGGTTTTTTCTTGGTGTTCACGGTGATTGTGATATCTTCTATTGTTTGTTATATATCCTCCCTGGCTGATATGGTGGAATATTTTTGTTTTTTAGTTTGTGTTTTATTTCATTTATTGGTTTGATGTTCTCAGGCATGGGAATCAACTGGTTTTGACCTTCAAGAAGTGGTGGGATTTGTTCAAACTCTACATTGGTTTCATGTACCAACACACCTCCCCAGGCCAGTCTGGTGTAGTGGATCTCTTAGAGGATCGAGGATGTGTTGTTTGGGTAGTCACCCATCGTCCAGGAGGTGCAACCTGAGGTGGCCTCTCACCTTCATATGTATTTCGGTTATAATTCTTATGATTCATGGTGTCTTATGCTCTTTGAAGACTTTGTGAGGGAGATAATGGTTCTAGTTATGGTGATGGAGGTGTCTTTTTTTTGTCACTATTCATGGATCTTGATTTGGTTGGATACTTTCATCGGTGTTTCAAGTGACATTAGAAGCTTTGGGTTTAAGTTGCTCAGCTCTAGGTGCAACACAGTCAGTTTGTCAGTGGCTCTTTCATTGGATTTTGAATTTTGAAATTGAAAATGTGGAGTGTTATCGTTAATGCATAGTATAGTTTCCAAAAGTGATTTCCAATTCTGAATGGTGATTGTAGGTAGTTTCTAAAATGTTTCTAGATAGTTTATGGTGTACTGTTTTTTGATTTTTAAGTGGTTCCCACTCAACCTCAATGCGGTTTTTATTAAAAAATAAATGAAAAAGGGATTTGGATTGTGTACAGAGGGATACTACCTCATGATATGATGTTGTTATTTATTCTATTACCACATTTCATGGTTTTTTATGATGATGGATATAAGTTATATATATATATCATATTTATAAAATATATATATATATATATATAAATTCATTTTATCATATATATATTGTTACCTTCTATTCTGTAGGAAATATGATAACATCACTCATGTGTACAGCAGACTACCAGCTCACAAAATGATGTAATTTATATTTCACTAATGCTTCACATAGAAGGTGATAAGAATAAATTTAAATATTATAAATGATATAAAAGAAATAATTGTGATATAAATTAAAAATTTATTATTATGAAAAGATAATATATAATTTTATTTCATACATTTTCTCTCTTGTAAAGATGATAACATTGTTTGTATATGTCTGGAATACCACCTCACCAATGTGATGTCTTTTCATCACCACACCACATGAATGACATATATATATATATATAATGTTATATATGATATTATTATAATTTTGGAAGGATTATGTATTACTTATCTCCATTCCATAATGATTATTGGAAAATGGAAATGTAATTCATGCGTATGTATGCCCCACCATTTCTGTGATTTTAACATACATAATTTTTCATAACCATATTTTATGATTGATTATAAAAGTATAATTAATGATAATTATGTCATGATTATTATTCTAGATATAAAGAAACTATGTAATACGTGAAATAACAAGATCTTTAAGGAAAAAACACATATAAGAAAATAAGGTAATAAACACAGGAAATAATAAATATAACGAATGATTATTAATGAATGAATGATATGCTATTTAAAAAGGATCATATATGACATTATATAGATTAATATGGTAATTTTAAAAGTTATTAACTTTTTTAAAACAACTATAAATGAGGCTAAATCATGTACAACCAAAAAGAAATATGAGGTAAGGTATTTAATCTCAACTTCATTTCATAAAGGCATATTGTAATGTTATACACCCAATTTATTTTATATGTTGTACAAATATCCCCTTTGAAATTTAATATAATGAATAATTAATTATTAATGTTATTTTAAATTTAAAATTGTATTATTTCATTTTAGGTTATCTGAATTAAATATTACCAAATGTTAAATAATTTCATAACTTCATTTCACTTCATTGTATTTTAATACATCTTCATTATCATTGATATTCTATGATTATATGTATAATTAATTTTGTAATTATATTACTTTTTTGTACTAGTTTTATGTGTATTTTTAGTTGATACACTTAATCGATTCACTGAATAATTCTCACTTAGATGTTATGTTCATTTTAAGTGTTTATTTATTAATCACATTCAAATTGATATTTTTTGTTCTTGAATTTCCTTTAAAGTAAATTATTTAATCATTATTTAATAAAACCTTTAATTTTATTATTATATTGTTTTTTCATGATATTTCCTAATTCTGTATACTATTTTCCCACTCTTTTGGTAATAAAAATTATTAAGAATTTTTTTGAATAAAATATGAAATCATTTATCTCTTCAGTCAGAAATATGTTTTCTTCCAAAACAGTGTTTTCCAAAATTGTTTTGATCATTTATTTTACCTTTTAAAAAATTATTTATCAAATAAATTTTTACACATTCTTAATTATTAAAAAAATATTTTTAGAGGAATCTTATGTCATTTAAAAAAAATTGTTTTTCATATTTTACATATAAATGTGAAAGGAATCTTCTTATCATTTTATGAACAAGACACGTTTCTAACATTATTATATTGCAAAAGGAATTTTCTTTTTATATTTTGTTTAATGTATAGAATTACCTTCCTTCATGAATTTCATATAATTAAATCTGCCATGTGAAGTTCACTATATTCTTTTTTGATGATTTTTTTTTAAAACTGATTTTCAATGAAAATGTTTTTCAATATGTTTTTCAAAATGATACATATATTTTCTTCAAAAATGTTTTCAAAGATATTTTTATTGCATTAATATTTATTAATGACAACAAAAAATTATTATTAGTCCTATCAGTATATATTGATTCCATCCTTATACTTACATTGGATGGTCTATGATTATTTTGACCAAGGAAAATATTGATATCACTTACTTTTTTCATCTTATAGTCATTAACTTCCATTAGAAATATTCACCTTCATGTAATCATTTGACATTAAATTTCCACTAAATATTCATATTACTTATCTTGCATATTGTTATTTCTTAAATTGTATATTATTTGAACATATGGTGTTTTCATTGAAATTTATTTGTTTATCAGTGGAAATGTCGATAATTCTATATTCTTTACTCAACATAGATTATTTGATGATAAGGCACATTGTTTTTAAATTAAATCGACTATTATATATATTCGAAACACTTTGGAAATGTAATACATGGGTTGATGATGGGTTAATGAAATCCTCTCAATGCATCAATAATCTTATGGGATGAATTAATTAGACAACCTTAATTATATGGGGATTTTTAGCGCCATATGTTTTAAAGTATCTGGATGATATATCTTGATAATAAATTTATCATGTTCCTAGTAAATATAATGTTTGATAATAAATAATTTCCTTCATTTTAATCATTATTATTATATAATATAATTTCACAATTATATTATCTCTGTATGTATTTCATACACATATAATTGATTATATGGAATGGGTGTTTAGTTATTTTACTTTCCATATTGATTATGAATTATCTAGTCATGTTGTAAAGTTATTTAAATATAACATGTGTTTAATTATTTACCATTACATATTGATTATTCTTATTGATTCATGAAATATTCCTATATATGTAACCCTTACTATGCATTTGATCTCACCCTTAATTTTTTCATTTCCCTTGGATTCCATGAAGTTTACTATGACTGATATGTTGGGATAATTTAGATATAATAATGTTATTCTAAATAAATGTCATAATTTTTTATATTCAATATAACAACAGACTTAAGTATGAATGTCGTTTACTATGACTACTAAAATATTTGGTCCTTAGAGATGTGATTCCTTATATCCTATGGTAATTTATTAAAGGTATATCAGACATTAGGCTACTGGGGTTAGGGTCTCTACATTCATACAAAGTTTTCTACATCTATGGGATAATACAATATCTTCACACTTCCATAAAAAAAAATCACCTTGATTGCATGAATACCCTTTATTCCAATAACCTAACTATGTTAACAGAATATGACATGAATATTCCTATAATGAAAAGTTTGGGTTGTAAGTTTCACTACCGTGATGGACCATGAGTGGTGGGATATGATCCCTCTAAAATCACAACCTTGTAGATATTCCTACATCTTGTATTATTCCATTCTAAATATGGAATTTTCCCCTTGTCCCTTAGGCATTCAGAAATTAAGTGTGCCAACTTAATTACCTTACATGATTGAATAAACATATCCCCCCTTTGGAAACTTTAGTCCCAATGTTAGTGGTACATCACATGTGGCCCAACTCCCTTTGTATAGAGGGATCTGGCCAATCATATGATCTTTCCACCATCTGAATTTAATGGTATATCCATCATTGATGATTTTAACCTAGGTTTCCATGTAACATACACACTAATGACTTTAATAAAAAATTTACATTATATATAACCCATGTTGAATGTATTTCAATTATCATTATTAGTTAATTCAAGTAATCCATAGCCATTGCACATTCCATCATAGTATCTGGAACTCTAACTACACCCAGAAGCTTCTTCTTTCATCTACATAACTTCTTCTTTTAGAGATGACTAACCAGTGAGTTCATGCATCCATATGATACATATATTGATCTTAAACTCATACATGAATATGTTACTACTATCACCACTGAGCTATCATCTATTTTTTTATATCAATTGAACATTTTTTGAACTGGGCCCACTATGTCTGCTGAACATTTTCTCCTTAGTTTTTTTTAGTTAAGGAATCATCTGGACTAAAATTAGATGTCCCATGGAAAAGAAATATTGTTTTCTTCCATCTTTCCCAATAATAAATACCAGATACTTAACCTCTGAAACATTTAACTAGAAAATACTTTTCAAACCAAAACATATCAACTACCCACTTTAGAATTCTTTTTTGTAGGTCTTGTTTAACAGTATCCCACTCAATGACTATTCACATTCATTAACCAATGTCCCACAAGTAGGATAATATTCACCCTTTTCATTTCATGCATGGTTCTCATCAATTCATCTTATAATAATCTATCCCCCCATCCTTTAAGAAACCCACCTCAGTCCTCCAAACCATGATCTCATCTGAATGCCTCTATGGAATCCCTTTAAAGAAATCTGGGCTGAGTTGTATGTGAATCATGTTGATGTACCATCAACTGAAGGTGTCATGTACAATGTCAATGTCCCCACTCCTTACTATCACTTATACTTCTAAATACTATTAAATCCACCTTCTTTATCTTCCTAGAAATTTCATGTATGTAAAACTCATGTTATTCCATCAGAACCAACATATATCACAAGAATTATATTCCTAAAAGTTAGATATAATTGTATAAAAAATTCCTCTTGAAATATTCCTTTGGTAAAAATAAGAAATGTGTGGCCCTTTCCTCCCACTTTATTTAGCCTCAGTCCTTATCCTTCTAGGACCACCCTATTTTGAATAGAACCTTTAGATACTTGGATGATATTCTAACAATAATTCCATACATTTAAAAGCCACCCAAGTATTCATTTCCATCCTTTTTAAGAGAACACATGCCTAGGACTTGGGATATCCATCATTCAAATTAAGTGTTGTGGTGGTCAAAATCTTCAAATAATTTTTATATGGGAGAACAATAACATTCCATATTTTGAACCTTAGAGTATCCTCAAAAGATACTTCCCAAATTTTAATGGAATGTCCTTTCCATATGGTTCCACCATTTTGAAAAAATCTTGTACTACCATATCTAGATCCTACCAATTAAAAATCATTAAGAGTACTTTCAATGAAAGACATCCCCCATGGATCTTCCATGTGATTTCATCCAAGTGAACTTCCACTATGTGGAAACATTTGGTGTTCCATGTCAGTCTCTTCCAACTGTATACATGATCTTTCAATAGCACTTATTGGACTCTCTTTGATCCTAAAAATATTATCACACCAACAATCATATGATCCAAATATTCCATCATTATTCTTCCTAATTAAGGTTTGATTCTACTCAATTTTTTTTGAACTAACACCCACACCTATTGGTCAACATCCTTGCTGAAGGTACTTGGAGTACAAGGAATCCTATGATATCACCAAAACATGGTATGTACTAATTATTCCTTATCAATTTTATTAATATATGGAAAACAATTCCTCAAACTCCATAGTTTAGTTGTCTTCTTCTATGGCATAACACTCTCTTTCTTAATTTAACCTCATAGAGATGGAAACCTTATCCACACTGACTATAAAAATGATATCATTGATATTAATCTCATGTGCTCAAATACTTTTCCATATAGAACTACTAAATCCTTGAGTCTCCCAAAACATAGATCCACTGATTCTCTAATTTTGATCAATGATATCTTCATAGTCAAACCTTATAACTAATGTGGGATGGTTAACACTTGGTAGCTTTGAAAACCACCCCTTCAACAAATATGATTTTTGGAACATATAGAAATTGAACCTTTTAGAAATAGACATTATGGTGATATATGTTTATCCTAGAGTTGACTTTAAAACCATTTACTACCAACACCTGTTTAAGGTATAACACATCCTTTCTAAGAATAAAATTATACAAAAATCCATTTAATTATTAACCCAGTCTTCCAATATTCTAAAACCTCACAATGAACTAAAACACCCTCTAAAAAAACATACATTCCCAATAAGAGTATAAAAACTGGAACCCTATATGATTTGTAACTTCCACCATCAAATCATAAAATCGGTACATACCTATATAATAGTATCTTACATAAATAAGTGATCTCCTACTGAATACAACAAACATAGAGATCAATAATTTCCCCAGATACCTTCAATAGTCTCTCAATGAATTCATAATTCCAAAAAAAATAAAGTGATTACTCCACATATCAATCACCATTAAATATGAATTTGATATCTCAAAAACAACAATAGTTCTATTGGTATCTTCTGATCACATAATTTTAAAAAAAATCAACAATGAATTCACTAGGGTAACCAGACTATCTTCTAACCATTCTCCTAATGTTACCTCAATAATATTACATGCTTCCAAACTCAATCTGGTAAGGAGTACATTAAATATATTTGAAGAACTTTTGGTGAAAATAATATTGTATGATTCAAATCTTTAGTGTCCTTGAATAGATTCTCACAATATTCTTTACAACCATTCTTTTATAAAACTTATTGAGAATCAAGAATAACATCCAATCACTAGATGATAAAATCCAACAATTGAAAGAACACCATAAGATGATACATATCATGAACCTACTCAGGTAACCTTTTAGATGGGTACCTGAGTCAGACCGTGACAAGGCCTAAAGGGAATTCTTAATCCCTATAGCTTAAAAACTAAATCATGGGCCTCAATAAAACACTCTAGGGAATGATTTCAATTAATGAATTGATAAATGAATAATATACATTCACCTAGAAATATGGAATGATTAGTTTGTAAATCAGATTCCCACATAAAAAATCAAAATATCAAACAAAAATTAACATACAATCAGAGTATAATTTATTAGAAATAAATTAAAATAAAAAATCAAAATACAATAAAAAATCTATAAAATTAAAAAATAAACATAACTGCATGAAAAAGTACTTAATCTAATTGATGATATGGGAAAACATATCTTATACATAAGAATACCAAAATAAAGTCAAATCCATGAAACCACTTCCCATATCCATGTGAACCGAAGTAACTCACCACATCCCATGCTCCCGTAAAAAAATAGATCAAACAAAATATAAGAAGGGGGAGACAAAACATATATTTGTCCCCTAAAATATAAATAATTGGTGCTGTAAATACCCATTGGTATATACAAGGTGTGAGATGAACTTACCTACTAGGATCAAACCAACTAGATTATTCTATTCCATTCAATGGTAAATTGATTTATAATAGTTTAAATTAGAATAAAAAATATTCATTATGCATAAGTATAAAAAACATATTCCATTCCTCAATTTCAAAAAACACATATTTTAATTTTTAAAAAGTTACATGTCAAAAAATCCAATTTAAAATTTTTATTAATGTTTTTAAAACCATTTAAAAATACTTGATTAATTGGAAACATATTTTAAAATTATTTTTGAAATCATTTGAAAAAAATTATATTCATAACTAAATTAATAACATAGTGTAAAATAAAAACTTTTCATGAAGGAATTCTTTCAATGGATTAATAAAAGAAAAAAATAGTGATAAAATAATTATTCCATATACACCAATACAAAAAGAGGATACAAAATATCTGTAAAGGATTCTTAAATATAATTTCATAGATGTAACATCCTGATTTTTAGTATAACTACATAATTTTTTAATATATTATTAGATTATATTTAAATTAAAAATCAATTAAATGTTATTAATAATAATTTCAAATGAATATTAATTTATTAAATATGTTTACAAATTAATCACATCTAAAATTACCTTTTGATTTAATCAATAAAATGTGAGTTTTCATTCATGATTTTCAAACCAATAATAGAATTTATTGAATTAGTTAAAAATGAGATTATTTATAAAATTATCAACTAATATGAATTAGGTTATTATTTTATAAAATTAGGAATAAATAATGTTTTAATCATCAAATAAATTTATTTTAAATGAATCTAAAAATTACATGAAAATTATTATTTTCAAATTCATTAAATATATATGTGTGTGTGTGTGTGTGTGGGAGAAAATTATTTATTTTGAATTATGAAATATATAAAATTCTTTTATAAACATAAAAATAAATTATAAATGAAATTATTATGATTATTATTTATTATCAACATTTAATATAAAAATTGAAATTTAAATTTTATAGGAATGAAATATGAAACTAATTTTATTAATTAAATTATATAATAATAATAACCCATTAATGTTTTCAAGAAATAAATAAATAAAAATGTAAATCAGATTAAAAGAATGAAATATTAAGAATAATTAAAATGGGAATCATTTTTTTCATGGGTGATGAATCGAGATTTGAGGGTTTCATGGGTGTTCATGTTGCAAGGAAGAGGATTGAGGAATTGTAGGGTTTTGAGTAGAGGAAACTCTAGGGCAAGAAGAGGCTTTGATTGGGGAGAACGTGGAAGAAGTTGATGACCAGGGGAAGGGTTCGTCCGTGAGCGCCTGGGGTGTCGATCCGAGCTAAGCTGAATTTCAGGATTCTTCTAAAGGGTGTGTGACATCAAAGAGTCTGAGTTTGGTTTGGGGTTTTCACTTTCATATTCAAGGTCAAGTCTAGATCTGGATTTGAGTTCCATGTCAGATGGCCATCTCGCACACGAACTATTTCACGTTTAGGTTTCCGGTTCCATTTTGCGTAGTCAATCTTAAGGTGCGAATGTAGTTAGGAATTCAACCTTTAGATTGATATGTTTATACTAATTCTTCTATCTGGATCACATATTTAAGTTTGTTTTTAGTATCCAAATCTTCCGCAAAATCTAGTTTTTATTTGTCTGCTTCATCTTATGCTTGTCTGTTAATGGTTATATTAAATTTTTATTTCATAAAATAGTTGTATTCCAATGATTCATATATTGATTTTCATCAATTTCAATTGATTTAGATTATTTTAATGTTTGCATAGTCAATTTGATGTCCAAATTCTATTTTAGATCCTTCTATAGAAACTTATTGATGCTCGCGATAATTTTCATTTTTTTGAATCCATTCATTTACTATTTTTTGGTTTGTGATATTTTAAAAATACTGGTATTATGAGTTGAAAATGATATGTGTGTTGTTTTTCCACTTCAGTCAACATGAACTATTTAAAACATCATGAAGAACCTGCCAATCCAACTAAATTATACAATATGAAATATATCAATCATTTTTCCACAGTTAATACATTATTGTTTTCTTTCCAATTATAGAAATATATGAATAGAAAATATTATAATTTCTCAACAATCATTTCATCAAAATCAATTTGTGGAGAAATTTCATGGATTAAATTTAAGAGTGACTTTGTCTATATTTTCCTTTTGATATTATAAATAGAGAGTGTATTGCATGTGGCCATTTTAAGGCACTTCATGCTTGCTACACAAAGAGGAAATGGTTCTTCAATCAAAAAAAATGTAAGGGTTTTTTATTTTTCAAATACATTTTGTACAATTTTCTTTTATATTTTCATAAGGGAGATTATATAGATTTGAATAATTTTTAGGTTTTTGATTTCTACTTGTGAAAAGGGTTTTACAAATCAAATTATATTTCTTATAATTATTATTTGAAAAATTATGTTAGAATTTTGTTTAAAAATTCTCATGACTTATGATCATAAATTCTTATTTGGTAAGGGAAACTAATTTTATTTATTTTATTCTTTAATTTCCAAGTAAATATAATGGTGTTATCTTTTCAAAATTTAACTATTATTCTGTGAATGGGTTCTATTAAGGTAATAATACTTTTAATTATTCATTTCATTAAATCTATACCTTCTTTAGAAATAAAGTCATTCACTTAATTTATTTTTAAATTTATTATTTTAAATTTTATTTTCATGGGTAATTCATCTCTTTAAATACTATAACTATGTTATATATATTATTATGTGTTACAGAAATTTATTAAAATGTTGGGTTTTCAATTTGATTCTAATTGAGTTTATGTTCTCATGAAATTTGAATAAGGAAGAAAATTAACTATTCATTTAATTCAAAATAAAAAATGTTTCTATATTGGAATTTATCATTACAATATAATAATATATATATATATATACTTGTATGATGTTCATGTTCATAATTTTTTAAATAAATTATTAATCAAGTATTAATTCACATATGAATTTATAAATTAAGAATGTCATAATTTTATCATGAGCATTACATAAAAATATATATTATGGCCATATATTGATTATTTTTTTGTTATTTATACGTTAACATATACTTATATGCATGAGAAATTAAATAAACTTTTAAAAATGGATTTTTATGGAAATATGGATAAATTTTTAAGTGTGTGGATGTCGATAAATCTTTCATGTGATTATGCAATGTCATGTATCATGAGATTTGGTCGTACCAAGTCGAATATGTAATATTTAGTAAATATTAGTATTTATATATTTATAAATAAAATTTAACATGTTTTTTCCAAGTATGGTTATAAATATATTTTCAAATCTAAAAAACCAGTGAAAATTATATGTATATAAGGAAATGTAAGACACATTTTTTTTATAAAAACCGATACTCAAACTTTGTAAATACGTTAGGGAATTGGATTTTAAATTCATCCCTCAAGTGGGTAGGACAAAAATATCCATCAAAGTTTCGAGTGTTCTTAGTTTTTTTATTTATAAAATCATTCTTAATATTTTCAATCGAATCACTGGATTATTTTAAAAGAATTTTCAAAGTATAATTATTTTTTTAAAGCATTATATAAATTTGTAAATGTTGTTTTACAAATGAATTCATAGTTTAATTTTTTTTAATGTTTTATCAAAGATATATTTTAATTGGATTTATCAAAAATTTTCAATACCCTTTAATTGAAAATTGAATTCTCACCCCTCTATTTTAAATGATTTGTCATAGGTGACTTAGGATATTATCATAGATGTCATCGCTTTTGGAGTTATCACACGCAAAAGCGTAGTAGGTGTTTGCTAACTTTTTGTTTAGCGCTAATAAATTTAATGTTTTTTCTAATACTCTAGAACCTAGACCGGTTAAAGTTCCTTTTTTGTTTAGAGTGATTTGTAATTGTTTAGTTTCTTTTATAAAAAAATTAACTACACAACATTTTTAAGCACTGAGTCCAGAAGAGCAGACTCGGGGCATTATAATTGGTATCAGAGGAACGGTCTAGACAACTGTGGAGATTAGATGTTTTCTTTTGAGGAAAATAAAATCTAAGTGATTTATTTTTATCTGAATTGTAAAGTCCCCTTAAAAATTATTTAATTCTGAAAATGAAAATTCAGAATTTTCGTAAGTCCGAAGAAAAAATTGCGAGGGACCAATTTATTTAAGGGGGAGAATTTAACATCATTAGTTTTAGTATAAAAAAATAATATGTTAATATATTATTTGTTTATGTCTTAATTAAACCCTAATTAAATGATATTAATAATATTTGAAAATTAATATTAATTTATTAAATATTTCTTCAAATCAATAATAGCTAAATTAACCTTTTGATTAAACAATAAAAATTTAGGTTTCATTGATGGTGTTTAAACCAATATAAACATTAAAAAAATTAGTTAGAAACAATATTATTTATAAAATTATCAACTAATTTGAATTAGTTTATTATTTTATAAAATTAAAAATAAATAATGTTTTAATCTTCAAATAATTTTTTTTAAATGAATCTAGAAATTACATGAAAATTATTATTTCAAAATTAATTAAAATTATAATATATATATATATGTGAGAAACTAATTTATTTTGAATTATGAAATCTATCAAATTTTTTATAAACATAAAAATAAATTATAAATGAAATTGTTATGATTATAATTTTTTATCAACATTTAATTTAAAAAGTGAAATTTAAATTTTATAGGAATGAAATATGAAACTAATTTTATTAATTAAATTATATAATAATAATAACCCATTAATTATTTTTAAGAAATAAATAAACAAAAATGTAAATCGAAATAAAAAATGAAATATGAAGAAGAGTTAAAATGGGAATCTTTTTTTCATGGGAGATGAATCGGGATTTTTGGATTTCATGGGTGTTCACATTGCAAAGAAGAGGATGGAGGAGTTGTAGGGTTTCGAGAAAAGGAAACGTGAGGACATGTAGGAGACTACGATTGGGACGAATGCAGATGAAGCTGATGATCCAAGGGAAGGGTTAATTCGCAAGTGCCTAGGGTGTCGATCTGAGACGAGCGGAGTATTGGGATTCCTCTGAAGGTTGTGTGACATCAAAGAGTATAATCTTAGTTTGGGGTTTTCAATTTCAGATTCAAGGTTAAGCCTAGATCTGGATATGAGTTTTTAATCTGATAGCCATCTTTCACCCAAACTATTTCATGTTTAGGTTTTTGGTTCCATTTTGTGATGTCAAGCTTGAGCTGCGAATGCAGTTATGATTTCAATCTTTGGATTGATATGTTTTTCCTACTTCTTATATATGGATAAAATCTTTAATTTTTTTTTCCATATCCGAATCTTTTGGAAAATCTAGTTGTTATTTGTCGGCTTCATCTTATCATCAACCATTAATGGTTATCTTAAATTTTTATTTCATCAAACAGTTGTATTTCAATTATTCGCATATCCATTTTTGTCAATTTCATTTAATTTAGATTATTATAATGTATGCGTAATCAATTTGATGTCCAAATTATGTTTCAGGTCCTTCTCTAGAAACTGATTGATGCTCGCAATAATTTTAATTTTTTTGAATCTGTTCGTTTACTATTTGTTGGATTGTGATATTTTAAAAATACTTGTATTATGAGTTTAAAATGATATGTGTGTTGTTTTTCCACTTCAGTCGATATGAACTAGTAGAAACTTCATGAGGAACCTACCAATACAACTGAATAATACAATATAAAATATATCAATCATTTTTCAATAATCTATACATTATTATTTTCTGTACAGTTGAAGCAATATATGAATAGAATATATTATAATTGGTCCAAAATCATTTCATCAAAATCAATTTTTTGGGAAATTGAATTTATTAAATTTAAGAGTGACTTTGTTTATATTGTCCGTTTGATATTATAAATAGATAGTGTATTTCATGTGGCCATTTTAAGGCACTGCATGCTTGCTGCACAAAGAGGAAACAGTTCTTCAATCAAAAAAATATAAGGGTTTATTATTTTTCAAATACATTCTGTGCAATTTCCATTTATATTTTCATAAGGGAGATTATATAGATTTTAATCATTTTTATGTTTTTGATTTCTTTTTGTGAAATGGGTTTTAAAAAACAAATTATATTTCTTATAATTCTAATTTGAAAAATTCTATTTTTTTTTAAATTCTTCTTGCTTATTCTCATAAACTCTTATTTGGTAAGGGTAACTCATTTTATTTATTTTATTATATAATTTACAAGTAAATATAATAGTGTTATTTTTTCAAAATTTAATTATTATTTTGTGAATGCATTCCTGTAAGGTAATAATACTTTTAATTATTTGTTTCATTAAATCTACACCTTCCTTAAAAACAAAGATATTTAGTTATTTTTTTTAATTTTATCATTTACAATTTTATTTGCATGGGTAATTCATCTGTTCAAATATTATTACAATGTTATATATATATATATATTGTTATGGGTTACTTAAATTTATCAAAAAGTCTGGTTTTCAGTTTTAATCTAATTGAGTTTATATTCTCATGAAATTAGAATGAGGATGAAAATTATCTATTCATTTAATTCAAAATTAAATATGTTTTTATATTTTAATTTATCATTGCAATCTAATAATATATATATATATACTTGTATTATGTTCATTTATATAATTGTTTTATATAAACTATTAATCATGTATTAATTCACATATAAATTTATAAATTAAGAATGTAAAAATTTAATCATGAGTATGACATATAAAAAACAATAATATGGCTATATATCATTGATTTTGTTGTCATTTATATGTTAAAAAATACTTATCTGCATCAGAAACTAAATAAAATTTAAAAAAATGGATTTTTATGGAAATATGGATGAAATATTAAGTGCATGGATGTTGGTAAATCTTTCATGTGATTATGAAATCTCATGTATCATGTGATTAGGCCGTACCAAGTCAAATATGTAATTTTTAGTAAAGATTAGTATTTTTATATTTATAAATAAAATTTAACATGTTTTTTCCAAACATGATTATAAATATATTTTAAAACCTAAAACACCAGTGAAAAATATATGTTTATAAGGAAATATAGGGAAAAAAAGTTTTATAAGAACTGGTACTCGAACTTTGTAAATACGATAGGGAATTGGATTGTGAATTCATCCCTCAAGTGGGTTGGCCCAAAATAGCCTTGAAAGTTTCGAGTGTCCTTAGTTTTTATTTTTTTAACGCATTCTTAATATTTTCAACTTAATCACAGGATTAGTTAAAAATATTTTTCCAAGAAAAATTATTTTTTTAAACCATTATATTAATTTTTAAATGTTGTTTTAAAAATGAATTCACAATTTAATTTTTCTGAATGTTTTATTAAAGTGATATTTTAATGGGATTTATCAAAGGTTTTCAAAACTCCTTACTGGTCAATTAAATTCTCACCCTTTTATTTTAAAATTATTTGTTACAAGAATCATATGAGATTATTGTAGATGTCATTGCTTTTGGAGTTAGCATGCACAGAAGCGTAGTAGCTGTTTGTCGACTTTTTGTTCAACTATGATAAATTTAATGTTTTGTCTAATACTCCGATACCTAGACTAGTAAAAGGTCATCTTTTCTTTAAAGTGTTGTGTAATTGTTCCATTTATTTTATAAGAAAAATTAATTACCCAGAATTTTTAAGAACTGAGACTAGAAGAGAGGGCTCGAGGCGTTATAATTGGTATCTGAGGAACGGTCTAGAAAACTTTGGAGATTCGATGATGTCTTTTGAGGAAAATAAAATCTAAGTGATAAAGTTTTTGTTAAACAATTAAGTCCCCTTAAAAGTATTTAATTCCGAAGATGAAAATTCAGAATTTTCCTAAGTCCAAAGAATGAATTGTAAGGTCTCAATTCATTTAAGGGGGGAGAATGTAACATCCTGAGTTATTGTATAAAAAAAATAACTTTTTAACATATAATTTGTTAATGTTTGAATTAAACAATAATTCAATGTTATTAATAATAATTTCAAATTAATATCAATTTATTAAATATGTTTACAAATTATTCATAGCTAAAATTACATTTTGATTTAATTAATAAAATATGAGTTTTCATTGATGGTGTTTTAATCAATATAAACATTAATATAATTAGTTAAAAAAAATATTATTTTTAAAATTATCAACTAATATGAATTATGTTATTATTTTATAAAATTAGGAATAAATAATGTTTTAATCATCAAATAAATTTATTTTAAATAAATCTAGAAATTACATGAAAATTATTATTTTAAAATTAATTAAAATTATATATATATATATATGTGAGAAAATTATTTATTTTGAATTATGAAATCTATTAAATTATTTTATAAACATACAAATACATTATAAATGAAATTATTATGATTATTAATTATTATCAACATTTAATTTAAAAAGATAAATTTAAATGTTATAGGAATGAAATAGGAAACTAATTTTATTAATTAAATTATATAATAATAATAACCCATTAATTTTTTTCAAGAAATAAATAAATAAAAAAGTAAATCGAAATAAAAAATGTAATATTAAGAAGAGTTAAAATGGGAATCGTTTTTTTTTTCACGGGAGATGAATTGGGATTTGAGGGTTTTACAGGTGTTCATGTTGTAAGGTAGAGGATGGACGCATTGTAGTGCTTCGAGCATAGGAAACCTGAGGACATGACAGAGGCTTTGATTGGGGTGAATGTAGAAGAAGCTGGTGACCAGGGTCAAGGGTTTGTCCACGAGTGCCTAGGGTGACGATCCGAGAGCAAAATGGAACTAGAACCCTAAACGCAAAATAGTTTGTGTGTTAGATGGCCATCAGACTCAGAACTCATATCCATATCTGGAGTTTCTGGATTCCTCTGCAGGACATGTGACATAAAATATTCTTAGCATGGTTTAGGGTTTTCACTTTGATATTTGAGGTCAACTCCAGATATGGATATGAGTTCTGAGTCTGATGGCCATCTAACACACAAACTATTTTGCGTTTAGGGTTCTAGTTCCATTTTGCGAAGTGAAGCTTAAGGTTCGAATGCAGTTAGGAATTCAATATTTTTATTGGTATGTTTATCCTTCCTCTTATATTAGGATCACATCTTTAAGTTTTTTTTTCCAGAATCCTAATCTTCCGCAAAATCTAGTTGTTATTTGTTGGCTTCATCTTATCGTCACCCATTAATGGTTATCTTAAATTTTTATTTCATCAAATAGTTGTATTCAAATAATTCATATATCAATTTTCAAAAATTTCATTTGATTTATATTATTATAATGTATGAATAATAAATCTTATGTCCAAATTATATTTTATTTCATTCTCTAGAAACTTATTGATGCTCTACATAAATTTCATTTTTTTAAATCTATTCATTTACTATTTGTTGGTTTGTGAAATTTTAAAAGTACTGGTATTATGAGTTGAAAATGATATGTGTGTTATTTTTTCTCTTTAGTTGATATAAACTATTTGGAAATTCATGACGACCTTGCCAATCCAACTGAATTATACAATATAAAATATATCAATTATTTTTCAACAATCAATACATTTCTGTTTTCTGTCGAGTTGCAGAGATATATGAATAGAATATATTATAATTGGTCAACAATCATTTCATCAAAATAAATTTTTTTGGGAAATTTCATTGATTTCATTTAAGATTGACTTTGTCTATATTGTCCTTTTGATATTATAAATAGATATTGTATTACATGTGGCCATTTTAAGGCACTGCTTGTTTGCTGCACCAAGAGGAAATGGTTCTCCAATAAAAAAAATCTATAAGGGTTTATTTTTTTTCAAATACATTCTATGAAATTTCCATTTATATTTTCATAAGGGAGATTATGTAGATTCTAATCAATTTATTGTTTTTTATTTCTCTTCATGAAAAGGGTTTTACAAAGAAAATTATATTTCTTATAATTTTAATTTGAAAAATTATATTATAATTTTGTTTAAAAATTCTTCTACCTTATGATCATAAAATATTTTTTTGGTAAGGGAAACTCATTTTATTTATTTTATTCATTAATTTACAAATAAATATAATTGTTTTATATTTTAAAAATTTAATTATTATTCTGTAAATGGGTTCTAGTAAGGGAATGATACTTTTAATTATTTGTTTCATTAAATCTATACCTTCTTTAAAAATAAAGACATTCAATTATTTTATTTTAAAATTTATCATTTGCAATTTTATTTTCATGGGTAATTAATCTATTCAAATATTATTAATATGTTATATATATTGTTATGTGTTACTCAAATTTATCAAAAGGTTGGGTTTTCAATTTGATTCTAATTGAGTTTATGTTCTCATGAAATTTGAATAATGACGAAAATTATATATTCGTTTAATTCAAAATAAAACATGTTTTTATATTTTAATTTATCATCGAAATATAATAATATATATATATACTTGTATGATGTTCATGTATATAATTGTTTTAAATAAATGATTAATATAGTCTTAATTGACATATGAATTTATAAATTATGAATGTCATAATTTTATCATGAGCATGACATATAAAAATCAATATTAAGTCCATATATCAATGATTTTTTTTGTCATTTATAAGTTAACATTTACTTATATGAATGAGCAATTAAATAAACATTAAAAAATGGATTTTTATGGAAATATAGATAAAATTTTAAGTGTGTGGAAGTTGATAAATCTTTCATGTTATTAGGTAACGTCATGTATCATGAGATTTGTTCATACCAAGTCGAATATGTAATTTTCAGTAAAGATTAATATTTATATATTTATAAATAAAATTTAACATGTTTTTTCCAATCATGATTATAAATATATTTTCAAAGCTAAAACACTAGTGAAAATTATATGTTTGTAAGGAAAGGTATGAAAAAATTGTTTTATAAAAACCGGTACTCGAACTTTTTATATACAATAGGGAATTGGATATTGGATTCATACCTCTAGTGGGTAGGCCCAAAATAGCCTTCAATGTTTAGAGGGTCCTCAGTTTTTTTGTTTTTTAAATGCTTACTTAATATTTTCAACTGAGTCACTAGATTAGTTTAAAAGCATTTTGAAAGTATAATTATTTTTTAAATCATTATATTAATTTGTAAATGTTGTTTTACAAATGAATTCATAATTTAATTTTTATGAATGTTTTATCAAAGAGGTATTTTAATTGGATTTATCAAAGGTTTTTAGAACTCTTTATTAGGAAATTGAATGCTCCCCATTTTATTTGAAAAAGGGTTTTCACTGGTATCTTAGGATATTATCATAAATGTCATCAATTTTGGAGTTAGCGCGCACGGAAGTGTATTAGGTGTTTACCAACTTTTTGTTTAACTCTAATAAATGTAATTCTTTGTCTAATACTTCAGAACTTAGACCGGTAAAAGGTCCCATTTTGAGTGTTGTGTAATTTTTCAGTTTCTTTTATAAAAAAGAATTACATAGCATTTGTAATCACTGAGTCCAGAAGAGCGGGCTCGGGGTGTTATAATAGACTAAAATAAGTATCATGTAAAACACACTAGGACCTACATTTATATGGTCCTATATAAATAATAACATGGGATTAATAGTCGGTATATGTCACATATAAAAAATATAATATTACACCCAATAAGACCATATAAGAATTACTTGGACAAAGTCCCCACAATACCTATAATATATAAAAACTAGGGGGGCACCATTAGTGTCTGTGTTGACCTGTGAAACATATATTAAAACCTCTCTCATCACATCGGGTTACCATAAATAAAACTAGGAGGAGGTCCATGAACAATAAAATCATATGATCATTAAATCAATCAATAATAAGTATAAATATCAAATCAAATCCAACATCTTCCTAAGAAAAAAGTCCTTTTACATCAATAAAAAATAAATATGAAATTTTTTCCCTTTGGGGTACAATCCATATAAAATATAATATATGATTAGTGGATTAAGAGGTTATCACACACAAAAAACATGAAAACCATTTTAAAACTCCAAATATGTCTTCCTTTAAATCAAATCAGAATATGAGGTGATCTCAGTATCACATATATAAATATAATTTTTTTTATAACTAATAAATATATCTAGTATTACATTCATGATAACTATAGAAGTTTATTTTTTTAGAAATTAGATACATAAAAACTCATTTCATGAAATAAATTCAACATCTCCCACACATTAATTCTTATATAATACCATTATTATAAATATCCTATCTAGAAAAATTATTAATAACCAATATAAATAGAAACACAATAAAGTAAGATACCAGATTCTCTAAAATGGTAAGAAAGAGAGATATAAATTGATAGTTCAAAGTGAGAATAAAAATTATTATGGGTTTGAGAACATGATAATAAATTATGAGATCATGCCCTAAAATTAATATTACATAAAATTATTGTAATGAAATAATTATTTTCCATAAAAATACATCATTCATAAGAGTAAAGAATCATAAATAATTGATCATCATTCCTGAGATCATATCATAAGAATTGAACATATGTTTGTATTATAAACTTAAGAATCAACATCCTATGTCAAGGATACCCACTAAGTAATTCATTACAAAGAAGGATTGGGATAAACAACTTTTTACCTTAAATTTCTTGGGCTTGACATCAATATATAGTCGTGGTCTTGGGATAACAACAAGTATACCATATTTTTCTTTGGTTAACTACTTGTATACCATCTTCAGATCTGGAACATATCTTGTGTGCCCTTTTTGATAATGAGTCATAAAACATTAAAAAATTAATTGGAAGTATATAATGGAATTAACCATTACACAATGATGAATTATTCACATATTTTACCCAAGAACATAATAGAATTCTTCACTACATCATAGTTTAATTAAGCTATGAGAATTAAAAAATGTTTCAAGTAACATCACTAAAACATCCTAATCATATGATATCTAGATAAAGGAAGTGGATAAAATTCTAATATCATATCCCCAGTGATTCATAAAAATCATTAAATTATTTTTATATATATTAGAAATAATTTTACAAAATCATTAAAAATTCTCTTTAAAAAACTAGAAAAACATCATTTTCTTATCGTAACTTTTTTTAAAAAAAAACAAAAAACAAATCCTAGAAAAATAGTAATAGTATTTTTCATGTATAACTATTGAAACATGTAGAGTAATATTCATGATAATAAAAGGATTTATGATACAAAAAACCCTTTATTTCATAAATGTATAAAAACATTCTTTTCAAACTTCCAAGTAGTCAAACATTATCCTTTAAAAAATGAGATTCCATTAAAAAAATTTGTAAAGAAATTAAATGATAGAAAAAATACCTTAAAAACTTATTTTAAAGTGACTAATAACTTCTATAAAATAATTTTAATGAATATTAATATTTAATATAAATATTATTAACAACAAAGGGAAAATATGGTAAACAATTCTTAAAAACTTTATTTTAGTAAATTTTTTAATAAATAGTAAAAATATGAAATATTACTTGAAAACTATAGATATGACTAGAGGAAAGTATAATAGGTTTGTGTAATATATAATTGACATATAATTCCCCACAATGTAAATTGAAACACAAGCAACCCCAATAAGAAGTGAGATTTTAATATAAACCTTTACCTCAGGTCCTGGGTTTCTTTGTATGTACTTTAACCTAATATATAATAAATATGTAGTTATTATAAATATATAACAAAAACATATCTTTATTATTTTACTATATATCTATTTTATAATTTATAATTACCCATTTACTAATAATTATTCATTAAAATCAATATTCATCTGTGAATTGTTCCACTTTTCCCCTATGTTTTAGTTCAGTGATTTTGGCCCTTGAATATTGGTCATGATTTAATTTCCTATAGAATAATAATAATGTTATAAAAATCATATTTATTAAATATAAACACTTTTATAACAATCCATGCATGGAGTTAAAAAAAACATAATTTCAACACTTCATGGAGGTGGTAGTCCACACAAATACACAATTGATTTTTTCATTTTTAAATGGATAGAAATAAAGGAAGGTTAAAAATATTTTATAATCATAGAATTATAATTATATCATATATATCATATATTTTCATTAAATGAATCTATATAACCACATATGTGAGGTGGTGATCAAAAACAAAATACATCGTTTTGTGGAGGCAGAATTCACGAGCGACTATTTCATTTTCCATTTGATGGAAAAGAGGTTATAATAGTTTTTATATCAACATTATAAAATTAATTCATTGTAAAGATATTATTTTAATTATTTTATTATTTTTATAATATATTATAAGTATCAATAGGAAAAAAATAAACTTGAATGAATTTGGTTAAGACGTATACCTCCTGCTTGGAAATCATCATATAGATTAAACCTTAAGCCTTATAGGATTGGTGTTTTGGTGGGAAAAATATCTATTATGTGGGGAGGAGATTTGGGAAGTGATTTGGGTAGATATTTTTTGAAATATTTATCTTAATTTTTTATCATAAGTGATGATATGAGGTTCCCTTTTATAAATGAGGGGAGTGGTACCCTTATAAATAACACAAAATTTAAAATAATTTAAAGTCACTCTCATGTGAATGTTAAACGAAATAAGATAAATTTTATATATAAGGCGTTTTTGGATCTAAACAAACTCAAATAATCATATATATATATATTTATATATATATATGTTTTATATGATATTAGGAGCCTTATCTCTTTTCCCCCCCTTTTAACCCATTTTGACCTTTACTGTGATAACTTTACTTTTTACCATGGTAAATTATTTTTCATAACAAAAATAAAATTAAAATATTTAAAAAATTGTTATATTCTCTTCAAAAAAATGGAATCAATTTTATCCTATTCAATTTCAAAAGGTGGTAGAAATTAATTCTTATATCTGCATACAAAATTCATAAAACCACTTTTAGAAAAAAAAAACATATATTTAAGAATAAAAAATGTGTTTGTTCTCATTATTTTCCTATTAAAAACCATTATTTGAATGTTAATTTATTTATTTTAAATAAATTATAAATATATTTAATTTTATATTTTATCAATAGTTATTAATTTAATTTTTCAATCCATTGAAATAAACTATTTTTTTTGAAAAATATCACTTTTTTACCTAGAAATGATGTTATAATCATTTATATACAACAGATAATAAAGGTATGAATTATTATTCATGTTTATATGTTTATAAAAAAAGACCATTCAAAAGATTTAATACATAAAATAAGATAAATTAACTTTTAAATTTACAATATATAAATAAAATAATGTTTTTAAACATAACATTTCCATATAACCAGAATTATAGATTTGTATTACTTGTTATGAAATAATAATTTTACGGATTACCTATTTAATTTTACTAATTATTACTTCTATTTATCAATAAAGTTTAACTATATCATTCCTAAAATGTTTTAAGTTAAAAAAATTCATAATCTAACAAACAATTTTAAAAAAATTAGTGGTATTTCCCTAAGTGGATTGGACACTTTTTACAAGGTCATTTATTTCATCAATTAAATTTATATATCTAATAATGAATTTCATTTTATACTTAAATAAATAATTATTCACTTAATTTAGGTTTGTTTTTCAAAAAAATTTATTGAACACAACACATTTATTAAAGAGAAAATATTCTAAAATCATGGGTTTTACCTTATATCCCCACTAAAAGGATTTCAACCTCAAAATTTTATTATTATAATGGAAATATGTGGGGATAATTATGCCTTAATAGAGATTTGGGTTCCCAATTAGCTTCCTCAAATTTATGTTATTTCCTGAAAACATTGACTAGGCGAGTGGTCATATTCCGAGACACTTTATCTCTTTGATCAAAAATCTCTACTGGTTTTCCACATACTCATGCTCCGGTTGTACAACCTATTTGTTTGGTACATGTGAATGATCATATATTTACTTCTTCAAAAGTGATACATGGTACACATAATGAACTTGAGAGAGTTTTGGTCAAAGCGCCAAGTATTTTGTTACCATATGGATAAGATCAAGAATCACATAGGGACCGATATGTCTTAAGAGAAGCTTCTCTTTCTTTACTAAACTCAGAAATTTCATCCATGGAGATATTATTTGGAATTCCATGTCACTAAAATAAAACATTATATCTCCCAATAAATTTTCAACATAACATTTTTTCAACTCTATGGTACTCTGATGTGTTGTTGAATGGATCCAATATTCTCTTCCATTTCTAGAGCTAGTTTAAGTCCCATTGGATTTCATTTTCCATCTTCATCCAACATGTTAGAGTTATACACTTATTTCTATAGATGGATTCATAACGAGACAAATTAATGCTGGAGTGAAATAAATTATTTTATGAAAATTAAATTATATGTAGGTATTGATCTGAACCTCCTTTGGAATCCATATCTTAAGATCTATGTATATCTTCTTGGATTTGAATTGTCCTCCTAGACTTACCATCTTTCTAAACATGACATGAAGTGATAATGTTAAAATTCATATAAATTATTATTAAATAATTATCCAAAATATTATTTTTAAACCTTTAATCCTTAATAGATATGATTGATAGTGGTACTCCATAAAACCTTACCACTTACTTAATTTATATGGTGGAATGTCTTAAAAGGGTTAAATAATATCTAGTTTCAATTAAATGTGCTAACTTTATAAAGATATCAACTATAACCCAAATGAAATTATATCCTTTTTCTATATTGGGGAGTCCAATGGTGATGTTTTCCTATTTCCATGCATTTATAGGTAATGATTTCATTATCCAATTAGAACTATAAAATTCAACCTTAACTAGATGACATACAAAGCATTGACAAACATACTCCACCCTATCCCTTTTCATGTCATCAAACTAGAAATGCTCATCGAGATCTCTATAAATAATTATACTTATAGAATTTTTAGAGAATGATGAATTACACACTTCATACAATATATGCTTCTCTAATTTTTGTTTTTAAGGGACACATATTCATGTCCTAAACCTTATCGTTCTTTCATGGTCATCTTTAAACTCTAGGACATGCCTTCCCATCTTCTGTAGTTCCAAATACTCTTCCAACACCTCTTTCATCGTCACAGGGATGTATAGTGGTATAATAATTTTATAAAGATTGTATTTCTCCCATTACCTTATGATTTATTGGTTTATCCTCTAAAAATCCATGAGTAATGGATTTCATTCAATCCATATCATGAATAAACCAGCATCTTCCTTTCAAATTAGATCATTGGCTTCTATGTTCACTTTCCCAATGTATTAATGTATTGAGTATTCATAAGTTTTAATCAATTATAACCTTATACTTTATAAAATATTAAAATCATTATACATTAATATATATTATATGATTTTATGGTGATTATATTTATCATACAATTCACTATAATGATAATTCCACCATATTTTTCAATGAAAAAATTATCGATGCAAGATCAAAATTATGTATCATGATTTTTTTTTCATGAACCATCAATTTTTATGATGTTTATACTAATATCATGGAATTTTACATGATAAAAAATCATAAAACCTTCATTGATGCATATATATATTAGAAAACTTTATATACTTCAGGGTCGTGTAATAAAAATAACACAAACCAACTTTCTCTTTGACTCCATGAAATTATCTTCATATTTATCTATCGAAATGTTACTTTTCTCCCTTCCTTATCAAAATGGTTATAATATTTTATATTGGTGATATTTGTCTAAAAAATAGTTGATATTACCCATAAAACATAAGAACACTATAGATCCTATTAATAGTGGTTAGTCTAGGCTATTTTCCCCTAACTTCACTCTTTAAAGGATCCACCGATATACCACATATTATAATTACATGACCCAAAAATGATACATTCTTTATCATGGATTCATACGTGAAATATTTTGAAAATATATTCTCTTTCATCAAGGTGTTTAACACAGTCCTCAAATGATCTTCATGATCTTCCTTGATCTTAGAATATTTGATAATATTGTCTATAAAGACTACCACAAACTAATCAAGGTAATTTCTAAGGACATAAATCATTAGACCTATAAAGATACCAGGGGAATTGGTAATTCCAAATGGAATAACTATACATTCATAATATCTATACCTCATACAAAATGTTGTATTGGATATAACCTCTATTTTTACTCATAACTAATTATTACTATATTGAAGAGAAATATTGTAAAATTATATAGGGTCACATAGTTGATCAAACAAGTCATCAAAATGGGTTAAAGATAAATTTTTCTGATATTTATCTTGTTAATTTTCTAATAATCAATGCGAAGAAAAATTTAATCATCTTTATTTTTTTCAAAAAGAATAGGTGCACCCCATGGTAACACATTAGGGTGTATTAATACCATTTCTACATTCTTATATAGTTTATCAATCAATTTAAAAAAAATCAATTAGGGATATTTTATAAATATTCTTTATGATATCCATAAATACTGTATGAGTTATACTGATAATTTAACTTCATGATTTAGGGGAAGTCAAGGAAACTCTTTCATAAACATATCAGTATATTTTGGAATACTGATAATATCATCAATGCTGAGTTTCTCTACAATATTTTGAGATAAATACACCTCATGAATTGGAATTAAGACCCATATAATGGTTGTAATTTCCATTGGATGTTTTTGTTCTTCCTTACACCAATAGACAATCAAAGGTTAATTCAAAATATAAAATGTGACTTCCCTTCCTCAAAAATTGATATGGGCTCTATATAGAGAGATCATCCATGCCAAAAATCACATCAAATTCAAATATAAAGAGAGTAAAAATACTTTTATGAAGTAAATTTTCAAAAACAATTATTAGAGAGGAGATATATTCTTGAGATTTAATCATCATACCATTATGTGTTTTTGTTAATTAATAAATTTCTAAATGTTTATGCGGTGATGTGATACTCATAAAAAATTATTCAAATATAAAATTGTTCGTAAGTCCAAAATCAAATAAGAAATATTAATTTATAGTGTGAATGATAAGTACACATTTCATCACCTTTTTCTCATTATCAACTTTAATATCTATGATTGAATAGTCCTTACCCTTATCCTTTATCTAATAAGGTTGTTAACAATAATTATCTCCATTATCCCCATGATTCATGCACTAGTTAGAATAATGTATATACTCCTTTAAATTATAACAAACGAGTATGTTTGGAACATTTAGTTAATCATTTTAATCATTCATTTCATTTTTTAACCTCTTCATATCACATCACCATTTTTGTGCTCGATAACCTTCTCTTCCACACTTGATGAATTTACATATACCTTGGAGATAATTTCACTTATGTTTCTTCTAAATTTTTTGGAATAGTGGTACACTAATTTTATTTTCTCCATTATTTTAATTATTTAAATCTCCATGATTTTTTTTATCTTTTTATTCTTAAAACTATCAGAACGTTGAGAGTCATTACTCTATATTTATACCTTTAGATAATATCAAATGATTTCTTAATATCTAAAAATTCAATTTTATCTAGTTACTTTTAGAGACTAGGTTTTAAACCATTAATGAATCAATCAAGTTTACATTCATTATTAATGATAAAACTAAAATCATACCGTGAAAGTCTATTGAAATTTTATTTATATATACCAATGGATTCAACATCATACTACTTTAGTTCAAGGAATTCCCTATCTCTTTTACTATGATGATATTGAATAAAATTAGTTTTGGAAAATTACTTCTTAAACTCTTCCCATGAAATGGAGTCAATTCTTTCTTCTTTATTCAAATTCTTGATATGATCCCAAAACTGATCAATTTAACCATCCAACTGATATATAAAAAAAACAAACATATCATAGTATGATCACTGGATAATGAAAAATATCTTTTCTATAACATTTATCTCTTTCCCAATAATAAGTGGATCATAGGAATCACTAAAGGATTATAGTTGTTCCATATTTAAGGAAACATCATTCACTTATTCATTTATTTATATATATGTAAGTTTAGTATGATTCATATCATTGTTCATATATTTAGAAAGTTGGGTGTGTATTAGAATAATATTTATCATCCCATCTCCCATTCCAATTGGTTTATCATGAGAAAGGTCATTTCCTTGGTTATACAATTTTTCTTTAACAATTTTCCTCCTCATTCAAGCCATTGACTAAAACCAAAAATCTTAGTGTGAGTATCATGAAATAATAATCAAATTGAGTAATCATATGATAAATAAAACCATTCATAATAGGTCCTGAATTATGACTGCTTCTTTTTAACATATGATAATTTTATGTTCATCCGACATTAATTTGGTGGGCCATATGTATTAATAGGTATTATCCCCTCATTTCTCATACCCAAATATAAAAATTAACTAAACCATCATTTTATACCAAATGAGGAAACCCAAGAATCAGTGACATAAATATTAAATCATTTTTAGATTAATATTCAATTCCAATAAATAATATAGGCTTATGAACCATAATGTTTTAGTGTATTTTGCTACTTTATATTTAATATACTTATTTTAGGAAAGATATTGGATATGTGCCACAAATTTCATATCACTTAGTACCCATCTTTGACATATCATACCTATTAACTTTTCTTCATAACTTGGGTGAGTAGAAACATAATAAAGGTGTTATCAAATTCTTAGAAAGGTTAAACATGAGAGATATCAATATATGATCATAAATGGTAAACATACAATATTACTGTTATGAGAAAATGATCATAACATGAGCTCTAATGCACAAAGATTCATATACCATAAAACATGTTTCACGGAATAAGTCATTGTCATAACATAATAAATGAGTCAAAAGAGTGTGAAAGAATCACTAATCAATCATAGTCTATGAGATAATATCATAAGTTTAATACATAAGTCTATGGAATACACTTAAGCATCAAACACATATGTTAAGTATATATATATAGGCATTAATCATATAACAATATTGGACTAACAACCTCTGTAACTTATTGGGCTTGAGATAACCCCTTTTAAACCTTATTGGGCTTGGGCTAACTTTCCATATACCCTCTTGGGCTTAGGATAACATCCCATATACCTTCTTGGTCTTGGTTTCACACTAATGTAACCTTTGATCTCATGAGACATAAAATATTACCTTATTAATTGGAGGGATATAACATACCAAACTATAACATAATAATAAATAATTTCTATATTTTACAAAATAATATCAAATCATTCGTCATTATTCCATAGTTCAATTGACCCATGAGAAAAAATGAGTTTCATGAAACATCATTAAAACACCATAACCATAAGCTATCACAAAAAATAAATTCGATGGTATCATAAGATAATGTCCCCAATTGGGAATAATAATCCTTGATAGAAATTGACATAAAGAAAAAATACTTTTATAAAATAATTATAAATATTAATTAAAAAAACAAGTGAAACAGTCTATTTAATTTTTTAACTTTAAAAAAAATAAAAAATTTCCTACAAAAATGATAAGATGATTTTGTTAGTAAAACCACAGAAAATTGTAAATAAAAATTCATGAATAAAAAAGTAAATGAAAATTATAAAATTAATTCATGTTATAAACATTTAAAAAATTATATTTACACACTTTTGTAAAGAAATTCCAAAATAATCCATTCATCAAATGACAAGAAGATTACATTAAAAAATTAAATAATGCTAATGATAGTTGAAAAATAATTTTTTTAATAATCTTAAAGTATATGATAACTTCCATAAAACAATTTTGAAAATAATATATATAGAAGAGAAATATTCCTGACCAAAAAAGAGAAATAAGGCCATATTTTCTTAAAATCATTCTTGTGGTATTTTTGAGCGAAAAATAGTGAAAATATGAAATGATACCTAAAAAAACTAGAAATAAAATGATAAAAATAAAATATATGGGGTTTGAGAGACAAATAAAATAAAATATATAATAATGAAAATTTAAACATAAACAATACCGATAAAAGTGTGATTGTAACATAATCCCATACCTCCGGTACAGAATTGCTTCATACAAACATTAAAATCCAGTATAATAATTTTTGACTTATTAAAAATATATAAAAAATCATAATAACAATTATCTTAATATATATCATTTTCTTATCATTTCTAATTACCCATTTATTAACAATTAATAATTAAAATCAATATTTGGGTATCAACTATTCAATTTTCCACATATGTTTTGGTTAGAAGATTATTGTATGTGTACCTTGGTCATTGTTTAATCTTATAAAAAATACTAAAAATTCCTTAAATATAAAATTTATTCATTATATAACATTTTATATCCTACCATGTAATTATGTGATGAAAAATTAATTACATCACTTCATGGAGCCAATAGTTCCCACATACACACTAGTGGTGTATTCATTTTGTAATGGATTCACGGAATAGAAGATGAATAAAAATTTATCCTTGAAGAATAATAATTATGTTATAAATATCATATATATTCATTAAATTTAAATATTTGACTACCCATGTTAGGAGGTGATGAAGAACAAAATACACCACTCAATGGAGGGGTATTATGCATGTACACATGAGAAATGATCATTTTACATTGTATTGAAGTGAGATGCAAAATATTTTTACAATAAAAATAATAAAATTTCAGTATAGTAATATAAATATTTAATTTTATTAGGAATATTAGTATATATTTAATTGAGTTTGAAGAAGAAATAAACTTGAAATAATTCAGTTAAGACTTATAACTCATCCTTGGATATTCTCTATATATTACACCTTAAGCCCTTTATGATTAGCCTTTTAGTTATAACAGAACCTCTAATAAGTAGTTTGTTTTTTTAAGTTAGTTTTAAGATATTTTTTGGGGTTAGGTTCTCAAATTGTGTGAATAAGTGAGGGGAGGGGTGCCATTTTATAAGTGAGTGGAGTGGTACCCTTATAAATACCTTTTACATTAAAATGATATAATGTACCTCTCAATGGAAAGTTAAAAACAATAATCCCAATCTATAATATAAAGTTATTTTATGTTCTATTACACTCAAATAATCATATAAATATTTTTTTGTGATATTAGAAGACTTAACCTTGAGTTTTACCCATTTTAACCATTGTTGCGACAACTTAATTTTTTCTATGATAACATATTTTTATGAAAAAAAAGAAATTGAAATTATAGCCAAATTATTACATACACATTGTAAATATAGAATTCATTTCATCATATTTAATTTCTAATGGATGAAGAAATTAATTATAATATCAGTGCCTATAACACATATTTTTTTTAAAAAAAATGAACATTTAAGCAAAAAATAAATAAATCTATTTTCATTATTTTCCTTGTAAAAACCATCATATAAATGTTAATTTATTTTACTATATATATTTTCTAAAAATTAAATAAAAATAATTTTTCAATAGTGAATTATTTAATTTGTTATGACAATGTACTTTGTGTTCATAAAATAAAAATTTTCTAAAAAATATATCTTTTTTACATTCAAATGATTTTATTGTACTTTATAAATGAATTATATTAATTTCATAAATGATCACTAAAATGTTACATGAATAAAAATATTATCCCATAGTCTCAATATTCAAAATAATAGAAATTATTTTTTAAATAAAAAATTATATAAATAAAGCACTCTTTTATAACTAAGCCCATCCATTTAAAAAAATATTATATAATAGAATTTATTATAAATATTGAGCCATTTAATGGATATAATTAATATATTTTATTAATTATCACTTAAAAATTTCAATATATTGTATTTATTTCATTTCTAAAAAGTTTTAAATTTAACAAAAAATGAATAATTTAACAAGACATTTCAAAAATAGTTTACAGAATTTCCTTGATCAAATTTAACCCTTTTTATGAAGTAATTAATTTTATAAATTTCATTTAACTATTGAATAATGTATTTTATTTGATATTTTAATAAATAATTATTCAATTAATTTTTGTGTTTCATGTATCACATTCTATTAAATACATCGAATTTTTTAAAGGGAAAATATTTCCAAATCTCAAGGTATTACATTCTACCCTCCTTAAAATAATTTCTATTTAAAAATTTAATTATTATAATATAGACATATGATTATATATACAGCTCATAACATCAATGGTATCTTATGTAGCTTCCTTAAATTTATGGTTTTATAGAATAATTTGACACGGTGGGTGGTGTTGTTCCATAGCACTCTATCTCTTCGATCTAGATTCTCTAATGGTTGGTCCTCATAAAAAATAGCATGCTTCAACTATATAGCCTCAAATTTTTGTAATGTCATGCCCAATTTTTATGGGATGTAGTTTTTTCTATGCTAATAAATGAATTATAGTGAATTCATTGATGCCAATCTATAAATTTTTTGGTACTAAGTATGTTTTATGGATGATTGGATAAAGTATTATTGATGTTAATATATTGGAGAAGTAGTATATAAGTTATTTCTGGGATTTGTTTTTGAATTATACAAGATTTTTATTAATGTAAATATAATGGATAAGTTGTAAAGAATAATTTTCTGGAAATTTTGGGAAAAGTATCCATGATTTTTAATGAAGAATATGTTGCTTATAGGTTTAATGGAGATGGTGAAGGGGAATTCATTATTATGAATATTGAAGAATCCATCATTATTGAAGAAGAGAAGAAGTTTTGAAGTCTTGTCATCTTAAAATAATATAAATTATTTTCTTTCCTTTGGAATATTTTGATTACAATCATTAAGTTAAATAGAAATATTATTTTAAGATTTTGAACTACTTAGTATGTTTGATGAGTTAATCATAGTGTCTCAATAATATAGTTTATTTTTTATATAAGAACATTTGCTTACGACATAATAAATATGAATCCACCAAATGATATTTTTGGATGGAGTGTTCTAGAAAGAAGAAAACCTTCTCATGTATTAGAAGAAGAGAAAACTATCAGATAAAAAGTAAATAGTGGTAGTTCGTTTTCATTTTAGAGGTAGTTTTAACTGCCTCTAAAAGGTTTCATGTTGGGTTTTTGGAACATTCTAGAAATTGTTTATCATTAAAAATTTAAAAATAATATTTTTCCACTAATGGTATTTCCCCTCTGATAAATCAATATTTAGAAGGGTTTTTTTGCTTAATTTTTGATAGTTTCTTACTATTCAAATTATTTTGGAAATTTCTTTAATTAGTGGTGGTAATTTTTGTTATAAAATATTTTGTGGCAATTTGTCTATATAGAAAATTTATAGCGGTAGTTTTAACATCAACTAGATATTGTAACAATCTAAAATTAATGGCATTTTAAACCACTCAAAATTTATTAATGGTGGTTAAAACCAAAGAAAGATTTATTTCTTTAGAGATTGGGTATTTATATATATCCTCCTTCACCAAAAAATAGTACAAAATAATATATAAAAATATGAAAAAATGTAATATTTAACAAAATTCCATTATATATTATACAATATCATTACATTACATACTATAAAATAATAAATTATGTCATATTTTATATAATATCAATAAAAATATGAGTCCTAACTCATCTGTTGAGATACATATCCATCCCCTTTCACTCATCAATCATAATGTTTCCCATAACCGCCTTCCCAACAACCCATATCTGGTATATGCATTTAAATTAGTTAACCATACATTAATAAAGATCATATTAAATGAATAAAATATAAATTACAATTCAGAAGATATATGATTTTATTTAAATTCAGTTTATGTAATTATTTAATAATGAATAATCTAGTTTTGATCGTCATAAATTATTTTATCAATTATTCATGTATTATAAGATCATTTGGATTATTTTAAAATAACAGTGTAACTTTTCACGGAAAAATAAACATTTTAAATATGTATATTTCTTTTAAGATCATCCAATTAGACCCAAATTCATATAACTACATCAATTGCATTCTACAGTAGGGTAAATTTTTTTTTCTAGTAGATGGTAAAAGGTAAATTTAAAATTCATATTGATTTACACTAGACATACAAAAACATTTCTTAATAACTTACTATATTTAGAACTAATATCATAAATAATTGGTCTGTTCCAACATAAAATACAATTTCAATAATCTTAAAATTTTTAGATACCTTTTTATATAGAGATATTATTAAAACCTTAACTATAATAGTTCATATGATATTTGTATCTCAGAAAACAATCCATTCTGATGATAATGTCACCTATTTTCATCTCAATGATTATAAAATTCAATGAGATTTTAACAACACCTATTATAATAAAACATTGTGGTAATTTAAATGCATTCTCATTCCCATATCCCAGCGACTCTTTTATAGAATAAATTTGATAATGTTAATGTTCATTTAAATGAAAATATAAAATTAGACTAATCATGAGGTTTGTAAAAGATCAATGGATATTAATTTGTTATAATAGAGATTTTTTTATATTTTTTCATTCTTTGTCCACTGAGAATTTACAGTTATTATATTTTATAGAGAAGTGATAATTATTGTACCATGATGTCCCTTTTTTACAAAAACTTAAATCAGTTATTTCTATTGGTAATTCATGGAGATAACTAGAGTCTTGGTGCAATTTCTAGTGGTTCTATGTAAATAGCCTCTTCACTATGTGACCATGATCTGTCCCACCTAGATAGATTAATTTCTAGTATTCGTAGAAATTCAAAATACCATAAAAAATATTTTATTTACTTTAATTTCCTTGAGACATAAGATACTAGTGGTGAATTCCTCGAGACTTTAATGTTCTTGAAGATTGACTTAGTATAGTGGCTTCTATAGATAGAATAGTTGAGATTGGATTCAAGTTTCTATGATCTAATTATAGATTTATTATTTCTTATTCATATAGTAGATGGATGTGGTAATGATGTAGTTTAATATTTTTTTTAATTAATTTTTGATTTTGATGGGTATTGATGTGTTTTTATAATTTATAATTCCTTTATTATTTACGGCCTTTATATCAACTCATTTTTACCATAGTGTTTCATAATAGTTCATAATGATTTGGTTGATATAATTTATTTAGGAACACAATTTTAATTTTTTATAATGCGAAGGTGAAATAATATTTATTACTATTAGGGGGTGGTATGTATTTACCTGTAAAATATAATGAATCATAAAATAAATAAATTAATGGGAAGGGGTGATTCACATGTGTTCACAAAAATCATTATATTGTTTCTAATTTATGTCTCTTGATCATTGTTTATATAATTTTATTATAGTGATTTATATTATGTTTTCATTGTGATTTTAATATGGAATCACCATTTAAAAAAGGATAATTATGTAAAGATGTAAATGTAATGAATGAGTGAAGTAGATAATTTACATGGCACAACTTAATAAGGATATCATTAATTATATTTATTGAATTCCTAAAAAGTGTGAGTGAAAATCTAATGTGGAAATTCAATATTGTTTGTTACATGAATTATTTTATTTTTATTGTGATTATGTAGTCTCTATGGTGATATATTTTTTTATAGTTGAGGCATTTATGTGGTATATAAATAGTGGTGAAAAACGATTATATGATGTTATATGGTTGTGGCTAGTTTAGGGGAGGTGGTATAGAATGTTTTCAAAATTGAGTATTATAGAGGGTCCATATTTGATTTTATAGGGAGGTATGGTAGATTATTTGAAAAAGGTAGACAAGTTGTAATATGATATGAAAGTAGTGTCGTGTTATTTTTTATAAAAACAAATACATAAGAAAATAAATTAATGATAAAAATCATGGACTGAAATAACTAATCAAAGGCTCATATCAAACCTATAATCCATATGATTTGCATTAGTTACCAAATCTGGTTTAAAATGAACGATATCTATAAAATAAAAAATAAATAAAATATAACCATTTCATTAATCCTCATGAATAACTTATCTTATAACTTTTATCAATTATAATAATGGAAATGAAATTTACTGATTCTACACCCCCAATGAGTATTACTATTTCTTAAGGATTAATTATGGTCTTCTTTTGAAACATAATAACCAACACACTCTCCAATGAAATAAAAAATCATTTGGTGCATTGATATGTGATTCGTGGTCATTATTGGTACTATTCAGTGAATCAATTTCTTTTTTTTTGTACATGAATCACTTAAATTTGAATTCCCCCATATGGATGACATCATTGGTGATAACATACATACCCTACCGAACAACCTCAATTGAGATGGAAGATAACCAATACCCTAACTTGACAAAAATTATCTTTTTTAATAAATTGAGCCTATAATCCTTCAACGATACTGAAAATGAAAATTCTTGGTTGGAATCCAATTCTTCATTAATTTTAAATTTTTTATTTAATAAAATTACATTCTAGAGTAATTTACTAACAACAACTAATAATTAAAATAATTTACCCTTATTTTTTCTGTATGGTTGTTTAATAAGTTCAATTTTTTTTATGTTGACATCAAAAAATATATCCTTCTAATAAAATGAACTAACTCCTTCTCTTGTTTCAAAAAATTAAATAACTAATTCTCAGAAAAAGTAAATTAGATGATGTTTTATAGATATATATTTTAATAAATTGAACAAAATGTTTCGATGTAATTTTCTCACAAAACTCATTGATACAACAGTGTAATGAATCAATTTCTTGTCTTAATAAACAAAATTTATCATACAAATTAGCTGAAGAATTTATATAACAATTATATAGGAAATACTTTAAAACAATTTTTATTAATATTTTAACCTTTGTTAAACTACCTTTCGAGATTTACTATAATGATTTTCAATGAATGTTTACCATTAGTACCTAGGCACACCTTTGGAGACCTTATAATACAACTATGAGAATTATATAGATGTGTCATTGAATTCTTGGAATAATCATCACCTGAAATATTTCTATTGTTTCCCAAAAAATTTTAATGTCTAGGGACATGAAATGAAATCAATCATGTCAAAATAGAACATCATCTACAAAAAATACGTAAAAATTAAATTAAATTATTTACACATTAAGTTAAAATGATTAATTTTAGAATATATGAATACATAATAATGATATTACATTTATCTAAGAATCAAAGAACTCATTTTTATAGGATAATGGAATGTGTCTCCAATATATATAATAAATAATGATATATGTCTCTTCATGTGCTAAATACCATTGGACCTTCCCAAAAATGTCAGTTTCATCCCCAGTGGGTACACCATATTCATAAAAAGGTAAAAATAACTTTATGGTAGTAAAATTTCAAACATATAAAATATTTATGTATTTATCTATTATATTTTTCCATATTTTTAAAAAATAAAATATAAAATTTGTATCAATATTTATGAAATTAATTTTTTCACATTGAATTTCATACTGATGACTATGACCCACTAAAAAACTCACGATGTAAACTTATGGAAAGATGAATTTCTAGGTTTATCCATCATAGGTGTCCAATTTTATTCCTAGACATCATAAATATAAGGCATACTAGTTAATGAAATAATATTAGTATAAGGTTAAATGGTATAAAAAATTGTGCAATTCATGTGATAAAATTTACATTGTTTCAAATAGAAATAATGATATACCTAAGATTTAGAGTATGTACTATCACTATACCTATTATAGTACGAAATACCTACAAAAAAAATAAATTACATGTATAAATTATTTCCTATAAAGTAAAATGTATATATAATAATCTTACTATTTATAAAAATAAAATACATTTAATTTCAAAATTAAATACAATTGTATTTTTTTTATTTTAGAATAAAATTATCAAGAAAGATTATTTAGCCATTCAGATGAAATTGTATTTATAACTTTATATTAAAATGATATATAAACAAGGGAATAGAAAATAAATATATATTTATTAGTTATATAAACAATTTATATTCAACAAATCCATATCAACTAAACTATAAGCATTGAATGACAATTAGAATTGGAAAATTACTAAAACTGACCCTATTAAATTATTATATACTATAGAAGAGAATATAATCAACTACTTATGATTATGTAAAAATTAATTTGGTAAACCCCTCCCTGAAATCAGAGTGAGGTATTAGTGGCATTGAGGCATATAGAAAATCATAGAGGGGGATCTAGCATCGAGGTCATGGAGGAAGTCAGTCCAACGTCGAGTGATGTTTATGTGGTGGGTTTCTTAGAGGGGGTCTCTTGTGTTTCACATACTAGGGGAAAGACAAGATGAATCTGATGTTTAAAACCTTTGTGGGGGAGTCTAATGAGGTGGCCTCTATTAGGGGGGAGGGGTGGTGAGGGGGCCATAGAGAGTTTTTATCCACGTTGATCCCTTAGGTGATGGAGGATAAGAGGGAGATTGGTGGAATCCAAGAATGTTTTTTAAACATATAGTAAACATTTTAAATAATCCACCATGAAATTAATTTTTAATTTATTTTGTAGTAGTTAAAAAAACTGATGCCAAATAACAACACTTCTACAAAGAGATAATAAAACAATAGATAGATAAAATAAATCTGTATTTAGTTTTGGATTTTAAAAGTGATACTAAAAAACATCTATAATTTTAATCATTTAATGTAGTGACAATGAAATTATCAGACCGGTATTTTTTTACTATGATATTCAGAGAAATTGAGATTGAATATGCTTGATCTAATAATTAAAGGTATAAATATAACTTTTATAAAAGGATAAACATTGATTCTAGGTGAGTGTTTAAATGATGAATCATCTAGAAGAAGTAGGATAAATTTTATGATCCTCCTTGAGAAAGTGATTTATTAATATTATTTAATAGTGGAATTATATGGATCCACTAGATGAAGTATCCTTTTGATATTATCATAAAGAGAAAAAATTGTGAGTTTACCAAAATATAAACATTTTTGAGTTCATCAGATAGAGAAAGTTGAAAGAACATTTGTGATTACATCAGATGAAGTCACTCTATATAGATGAATGATGTGAACCTACCAAAATATGTAATTTACGTTCATTTTCTAAATCAATTGTAGAATAACTGATAGGTTTCTAAAAGGATAAGGCTTCATTGATTAGAGGATTTAAATTTTTATTTTTCAAAAAATAAAAGTTTTGAAGTAGAAAAAAATTAATTAATTTGAGTAATTTAGAGAAATATTCTTTGAAATTATTTTTTTGGATTCATTTTATATAGAAAACTTGATGAATTATAGATAGGGAAACAAGATGTTTTGAATGGAGATTCTTATAGGTTTATAAAATCTAAAAATTATGATAATTTTTAACTGGAAATTCAACTACTCAATATTATTGAATGAAGAATCATGACTCTAAATGATAGTTTTGGAAGAACATAAGATCATTGATATTATGAATATTTAATTATATTACAATTTTTTTAATCCATTTTATTTAGAGTCATTGAATATGGTCAACCTATGAATGAGTCAAGCAGTAAATTTAAATATGAGTTCATGATCATTTCATTATTTTTTCAGAGAAATAATGAGTATATAAATGGTATAAAGCATATTTTTTGGTTTATGTTGAAAATGAGAGGATCATGGAAGTAATATTCAATGATTTGTATTTAGGTAAAAGTATCTGACACATGGTATTAGATAAAGATAATTTTTTTTGTAAGATCTTGGGTTTTCCCATGTAGTATAAATCATTTTTTCTGTTTAAATTCTTGTTAATAGCTGAGTGTGAGTAACCAATGAGATCATGGGTTTATTAGGGGTTCCTAGGGCTTATTCGGATCCCAAATCCCCAATTTTTGGGAATTGATGCATGGTCTCATAGTTAGGATACTTCTGAGGGACATGCCACAAAGTTACTCCTAACTATGTGGGGATTCATAGAGGGGTGGATGAGGTCTCACTATTTTAGGAAACCTTGCAAGATCAGGTGAATGACTATAAAAAATGATAGAGACCTTTAATGGCTAAAGGCATGTTTTTTAAACAATTTTCAAAAATTATGTGCATGAAATTGTTTGATGTCCCCCTAGAGACAGAAAAGGGTTCATAATTAGCACATGGTTTGGCCAACTATATAACCCAATTAAAATAGGTGAAATGATCATTTTGACTTTAAAATATATTAAAAACTAAACCATCATTTAGTTTTCCTCCATTGGATAGTAGATCATTATGGGACCTCTATTTGAAATCCAATCCAAAGTCATTTATATAGTTTCATTGTTCGGACATGGAACCGAACCCCGTTGGTCTCATTAGATTCACACCACTAAGTTATTCGATCATATTTTTTCATTAATCATTTGAATTCATATAAACGACATTATTTTGGTGAAAAATATTATGAACTATTTTCATTTTATTCATCAATTATTCATTTTCTCTTAATTGGGACCAAAACAGAGCTTGACACTGTAGGATTTTTCTACTAAAGAACTACTTTAGGTGGTCAATACCTTTCCCTTGGAGTTTTATTTATAAGCATAGTTTCCATTTTTATGTGCAACAGACAATATAGAAATTTCCATTCAATTAATTAAATGCTTGAAAATGATGAATTATAATTTTTATGGATTCCCACTAATTCCTTTGATATTTTTTAGGATGTTTTCACAACCAAGGATAGCCATGGGGTGTGCCTTAATATCTTCCCTTTTGCGATACCACCTATGGGTTGTGTGTGTTCTTTCGTAGTTTGGGGAATCTGTTATAAACATGATGAAAACTAAATAGAATGTTAGGATATATTTTATGCCTCATTTTACATGTGTAGACATGATATGAAATTGTTAAATGTTTAAATGGATTTTATAGAAATTTTGGAAATTATTTTGAAGAACTCATGGACTATGAATATTATAAAATGAAGAATGTATAGAATGATGAGATGATTATCGTTGTGGATGACATGGTTGGTATACCTTGGATCCTAATTCCATATATTTCCATGGATGTTTCTATAATGGATCTTGATTAAGGTAGTGGATTCCTTATACTTGTTACATCCATGGGTCTTGATTTCACTGGATTCTTTGGGGATTGATATCCCTTGGATACGACATTCTTGGGCTCATAGTGGACATAGTCTATGAGAAATATCTTTGGACCCCACCAATGTCCTTACTGAGTTTCCAAAAATATGATCATAGGCCTCAACATGGATGCCATGGTCTTATTTACATTGGATTTGGCCCTTCATTGTCTAACCCTTTTGATTATATGGTGTTTCTATGAAAATATAATAAACTTAGTTATATGGTGTTTCCATGAAGGATGTTATACACTTAGTTATATAGTGTGGCATGGTGGATATATTTTAGAATTTTTATAGATAGCCTTGGTATTAGTATCAGATTATAATGGATTGATTGGACTATATTAAACCGAATTAGTTATGTTTTTACCATTGGCATTGTTTATGGGAGCATGAATATTATTTACAGGGAATGCTATTTGGCTAGACATTATCGTTTACTTTTATCAAACATTCCATGGTAAATTTACTATTAGTGTTGATATAAATTTTGTGTATATTACACAATACTTTAGTTTTTTATACATAGAATGGAATTGTTATAGTAACCACTAGTTGTGGCCTACTCAGTTTTATCTAAAACCCTATTTGGGACTTCATTGGGTACCTAAATATACTACATAGATGTAGGTAGGGACTGGTTCATGTTCCCACTAAACTATTCTTTATCTTATTATTTTATAGGATCAGGAATGTACAAAACCGATCTAGTCTCATTATTCTAGCTAGGATAGTTCTTTTTGGTATTTTTTTATTTTCATACTAGTATTGTATTGAATTCTTGTATACCTATTTTCATACTTTGTAGAGACATGATGTGAAACATAATTTTATATATGAGATTACTTTCTTAATTATATATATAAATATATATTAAACTCTTGGATATGTATATTATGTCTTGATGATTTAAGAATTTATCTACTAACTTTTATGTTTACTACCACTTGGATACACTATGATATGAGGGAATAGTATCCCCACAGACACATCCTAGGACCTCAGTGATTGTCAGTAACCTCTAGAATATGGGGAGGCATGCTTTAGGCCATGTAAACCATCAAATTAGGGCATCAGATAGTAGAATCAAGGTCGGGATGTTACAAAGTGGTATCAATTGTTTTTCTTTTTTGGTTGTCTAACTATTTAGAGACAATATATAGGGATTAGGAAGGATATGGATTAGTTAATGAGCTATGATTGGGAGTATATAACCAATGTATAGGAAAATGAAAATATCATAGAACAAAAATTTCTATTTTTATGGATTTTAACAACTACATTTGATTTGACTCCACTTTTGGGTGATGAACATGAATTGTGATATCAAAACTGATATTATTGAGGATTTGTTTTACCATTACCTGATTTGATGATGTTTTGCATATATCCAACTTATTTTTTTATTATAAACCAAAATTAATTTTAAGGAGAAAGTGAGAAACCCCAAGAAAAAACAATGTTGTTAAAGTAAAAGTTAAGACTATTGACATTTTTATCCTTAATAAATTCCCAGGAAAAGTAAGTTACCATTGTTTTTGGATCATCCTTTATAAGGTCTTCAAATCAACGCACCAGTCTGTCCCACAGTAGCATGTATTCCTCTTGGTTGATTTTACCCACATTGAGACCTCTTACTAGGATACCACTATGCTTGTTAATCCAGTCCTTATGTTCTCTATTGGTGTCCACCCGAATGGTCCTTTCCATCATTTTATTACCATATTATGTTGAGGCATTTGTCACATGAGATTCATCCTCCATTTCTTATCCAGAATGAAGTAGTAGCTCCACAAGATGCTCAACATCCATGCATGTATTCTACAGTACATCCTTGATGGGAACATCCCCCTCCACTACAGCGCCTATATCCCCTACTCAAACTGCATTTCCATGAAATATGGGAACACCTTCCCTCACTTGGTCCTTCACCTTCCCAACAGAGCGGGTGTCCATTGGAGAAGGAAAGTATGAATAATCCTTGTGTTATTTCTTCCCGCTATGCCTAACCTTCCTCCCCCTTAGACTGCATGTTTCACTACCATAGAAATCATGAGCACTGACTCCTGAAAGCTGGCTAGAAGATTCATCACAAGACTCCTCCCGCGAGATACCCTGCTCCTCATTTCAAGGTATTGTTTGATCATCCTCCTTGTTCTTTTGAGTAGGTAATAGGTAGTGTCTCTAATGATTCATAAAAATGTTTATTTTTACCTATTCATGTGTTTAGAAGTAGGAAAAGGGTTTTTTTGGTTTATAGAAATTTAATAAACTATAATTTTCTTTTATCCATGAACATTTCATTGTCGATATTTTCTAAGGTGTGTGTTTGGTATTGTAGACATAATCCACCCTGAAGAACTCGGTCCATACACCTATAGGGTGGTGATGACCAAACAATGAATGTGGTGGTCCATGTTCTACTGGTATATCCTTATATACTTTTAGCTGAGGTACTGGTTGTTTTTTTGGACAATGGTGCTAAGGCACCGATCAGTGATGGTTTAATGCAAATCATGTAGAGTTTGTAGGGATTATTACATCTTTCCTAGGCTCTTGAAGAGTTGACGTGTGTGTTCAAGTAGCAGCATACTCCCACATTTTTAGGGATAGAGGTACACATGCTACTAAGATATTACTTGAGTTAGGTTTTTCAATATTCAAGTTTCTATGGACACCTCCTAATAGGAGAGTGAAGCTCATGAAATATATGCTTCTAAGAGAAGAAAATAACTTGTGGGATGTTTTAAACTAGGCTAATATTATGTCAGATAAGGTTTATAGTGATTTACATACCTAGTTCTATGACTAATTTTTCCTAGATAATATGAGATCTGATTGGGCCCGTGGGATTATGTATATGTAGTTGAGGGAGATTAATATTATAGAATATTCATCATTCATTACAGTGGTGCTGAAATTTTCACTGATATTTTTTTCTTATGATGAATCAAGGGTGATATTATTTTAGGAAGACCTTATAAATACTGCTTTATCATAGACCAACATGTTCAGGTAGATAAATATTACTGATATAGTGAACCAGGCACTGATTACAATGAATAAATTGAGGGAATTCGGAGGCATAGAGTAGGGATATTCAGTCTATCTACCCAATGTTTCAGCTTCCAGTGTAAGGAAGATACTTTTTCATGTCTCTTGTGAGGTGAGTACCAAAAAGGATGTGAGTTCTTGTAGTGTTGTCTCCAGACACTATTGTGGGAGGTGAGGACATATGAGGAATTAGTGTGATCAAGACCCAGTCGATTGCCGATTATGTGGAAATATGGGAAACACATAGTGTTTTTAAAGGACCTTCCCTATATTAGTTAGCGTAAAGGGTTCATATTGGAATCCAGGTCTAAGAAAATGTTTCACAACTCTACTTCATATAGGGAGCTAGAGTAATACCAGTCTTTCTAGCTGATGTGGTAGTCATGGATGAGGTGGATAGAAACATGTTGTGCCTATACAGAAGAGTGGTCATACTCCAGGTAGTTAAGTCATTTCATTGGGTTATGGTTCAGGAAAGTTACATTCTTTACATATTATCCATAAATATCAAAATAATGAGCTTCCTATGGTGATATATATGATCTTTGTAGCCTCTATGCTAGTATCATTCAATTATTATGCAGGTGATTCATAATGTTTCTTATCTTCACCTGTTGTGGAATAACTTGGGTTTGTTGTTCATTTTTTATGGAATTTTTAACATGGATACTTTTTTAGTGATTAGAATGAAGGGTGTACACTAGTAAATTGTTTTTATCATTAAGATCAGTGGGTTTCACTTAATAAGGGATCTTTTTTTTGTAAGATGATAGGGTTTGTAATCATACTATAGAAAGACTGGATAATTCCATAATAAGCCTACAACAATTTCATCACTATATGGTTACATTTACTTCATTAGAGGGTGTTGTTTTTATTCACAAGGGTGAATGGTATATCTAAGTGAGAGGATCTTGAAAAAAGAATTCTGGGCTAATCTTGATGACAACTAATATAGCTAGTTTATATGTGGATGATTATGGATTACAATAAGTAGATTTCCCTCTAGTGGTTGATTATTTCAGGGATGTTTTCCCAGTTTAATTTTCTAGATTACCTCCTGAGAGAGTGGTGGATTTCACTATTATGATAGATTTAGGAGCTACACCGGTATCCATTCCTCCACATAGGATGGCTACTATAGAGTTGCAATAGCTCAAGAGAATGCAAGAGGTCATGGAAATTAAGGGGTTTATATGACCGAGTACTTATCTATGGGGTTCATAGGTCATTTTTTCTCTGAAAAGGTGGGAAATATCCTTAGGTGATTCATGGATTATGAAAAATTAAACCAGTTTATGTTTAAGAAATGGTAACCCTTTCTATGGATAAATGACCATTTTGATCAGCTCGAAGGATCTTGGGTGTTCACAAAATATTTATTTGAGAATTGTGATATCACCTAGTGTATGTTTGACCTACATAAATATCTCATAATGCTTTTATAGCATGTATAGTCTATATGAGTACCTGGTTATGTAGTTCAGTCTCACAAACACACTAGTAGATTTCTTGGTACCGATAAACTAAATTTCCCATCCTTATTTAGATTCATTTGAAGTGGTTTTAATGGATGATATCTTGGTGTATTCTCAAAATATAAATGACCATTACAAACATCTTGAGATTATTTTTGATAAGTTTAGAGATCATTAGTTATATGCTAATATAACGAATTGGAAATTCTACATAAATAATATTTACTTCTCGGGTTATATAATCTGAGTTATAGGAGTATTAGTTGACCTAGAGAATTTGAGAGGTGTAGTTTTCTAGGAGAATCAGAAGAGTAACATTGATATATGAAGATTATTAGGGCCTACTGGATATTACAATAATTTCATATAGGGATTTTCATGCTTAGAAACACCTTTTAAAGTCTAGACTTTGTAGGATGTGATTTTTTAGGGTAAAATATCTATGAGAAATACTTTTAGAAGATGAAAGGGATACCTACATGAATTCCAGATATGATTCATTCAGTGACGGGTAGGAGAGACACTATGTGTTGTAATACCTTTGGAATCAGGGAAGGAGTTGTTCTAATGTAGGGGGTAGAGTTGTGGCATTTGGGTATCATCAGTTGAAGCCACATGTGATGAATTACCTAACTAATGATCCTAAGTTATTTTTATTTGTTTATGATTTTCAATTTTGGGGTAAATATTTACTTGAAGATAGTTTTTTGGTGTACATGGACCACAAAATCCTCAAGTACATATTTACATAGCATTATCTTAATCTAAGCTGGAAAAGGTGGGTTGAGTACATATAGTATTATGAATTGTATCATGCCTATATTATAGTAAAATTTAATGATGTGGCTGATGCAATGAGTTGGATGACATAGATATAAGTAGCTCTGGAGGATAGTAGTGTTTGGAATATTATGGATTTGTTTTTATAGATGTACTTGGAGGTGAAGTATTGTTAGGGGAATAACTTTATTACATCTTTAGATGTGATCTCTTCTCCTATGGATGGAGTGAGGATGAGAGAGATTGATAATGTTGAGGACCTAGTCCTATAAGAGCATGTGTTAGGTGATGACCCACCTCCTGGTTAAACTATGGGTGAGGATGAAATTATGCATATTCATGTCCATGTATGGGTTAATTAATACATACACAATGAGATGATGTGGGAGTTGCATGCTTCTATTTGGGAAGCACATCCTATAATTACCAAGATGTGTGATGATTTACATCGTTAATATGTGTGGATAAGAATGAAATGCAAGGTAGCTAGTTTTTTAGGAAGTGTTCCACCTGTTAGAAGGTGAAGGTAAAACATCAGTGACTAGATGTGAATTTATAACAATTTCCTATTTATGAGTGTAAATGGGATGATACAGTGATGGATTTTGTGACAATTTTTCCAAGTATTCCTCATGGTAGTTAGGACGTGTGGGTTTTTGTGGGCAAGATCATTAATGTTACTCATTTACTAATGATTAGGGAGATTATATTAGTGGATGATATTGGGAAGTTGTATATCCGTGAGATAGTATGAAATCATGGGGTTCCTCATACCATTGTATTAGATAGGGATTATTGGTTTATTTCTTTTTTCTAGAAGAGTTTTCTGAGGGATTTGGTTACACAAGTGATTATGAGCACAACATACCAATCTCATATTAATGACATATCAGAGTATATGATTTAGGTCCTTAAGGACATGTTGAGAGCCTATGTCCAATATTTCAGGGGATCTTTGGAAATTCATATAAACCAAGTGGATTTAGTATATAATAATAGTTATCAGGAGATATTACAGATGGAAGATTTTGAGGCTTTATACGGTAGTCCATACCGATCACCCCTATAGTGGTTAGAGGCAGGAGAGGTAGCTTCACTGGGACCACGTATTATATAGGAGACTTTAGAGCTGGTTTATTTGACCAAAAAGTGGATGAATACTACACAATATTGATAGAAATTTTACGTTGATAATAATCGATCACATATAGGGTTTGAGGTTTGGGAAAAAGTCTTTCTGGGTATCTCTTTGAGGCTTGGACACAGATAGATTAAGAGAATGGGTATTCTTTCACCATGATATATTAGGGAATTAGAGATTCTGAAGAGAGTCAGTCTAGTATCCTATCAGTTGAAGTTACATTATATTTACAAGGTCATGCATGAAATATTCTATGTATCACAGCTATTCAGTTATCACTCAGACCTATCTCACACTCTATAATAGGATGAGGTGTAATTATTGTTAGATTCATCCTTTTAGGAGAATCTTATATGTGTTTTTGAGAGGAGCGCAAAGGATATCTATGATTGGTCAATTATCCTATTATTGGTTCAATGGCATGATGACCATTTAAAGGATGAGAATTGGGAGTCAGAGACCACGATAAGTGCTTTGTGGTCATAGTTATTCTCAGGTGATTCTTGACCACCCTTATAATGGAAATTCATGGATGTATTGCATTAAGGGGGGTTGATTAAATTTTCTTGGGTTTTCCTATGAGGTATATATATTTTGTTTTTTGGTTTAAATTATTTTTTTTATGGGATAGTGTGAGTGCACAATGGTATCATGTGTGTATTGGGGGTGTCCAAGGCTTGTTCATATCCCGAAGCCCCACTTTTTTGGAAATAAGATATGTGTCATGGTTAGTAGAAGACATATGGGAAAGGCTGCATGGTTAACCATAACAGTGTGGGGGATTGATAGAGGGGTAAATGAGGTTGCATGGTTTTAGGAAATTGTGCCACCTTAGGCGAACTCTAGTAAAAAATGCTTCAGACCTTTGATAGTGTATTACAGAATGATTTTTACATTATTTTCCAAACCATGTGCATGAAACTGTGCGAGGCCCCCTTGAGATAGAGAAGGGTTCATGGTTTAGCTAACTTTTGGTCATACCATGTGTCCTAATTAAAATAAAGGAAATGAATATTTGTCCCTTAAAATATATTATAATATAAACCCTCTTTTCTTTTTCCCTCTATTGGATTGAAGCTCACCATGGGAGATCCCTTGTAAATAAAATCCATTGGCTTCTCCCCCATTTCATCATATGAACTCAGAATAGAACATTGTCAGTCTCGTTGGATTATCCTTATTAGATTCTTCAATAATATGTTAGAATAATTTATTTTAATACATATCGAAGAACTTTTTTAGGTGCAAGATAATATGACATATTTCTATGTTTTCATTAGTTCATCATTTTTATCTATATTTGGAACAAATCAAATCTCAATACTGGATGACTACACTACTATGGACCTATGGTAGTTAGTCTATACCATTCCCTTAGAATTTGGGGATTTATAATAATAGTGGTCATTGTGTTACATTCTTAACTTTCTTGTGGAACCCCTTCAATTAATTAAAATCTATAATTGGATAAATTGTATCCTATTTGCGATTCAACTTGTTCTTATGAGTTTTTTTGTTATTTACACAACCTAAGACTTCATTGGGGAGTTCCTTAGTGTCTTTCCTCTTGTTATAACACCTGTTGGGTTCATGTGTTCTTTCCTAGTTAGAAGAGTACCATATATTCTTGATGATAATTCAATTTAATGTTAGGAGAGAGTTGATGCCTCCTTTTCCATGAATTTACATGATGAGAACTTGTTAATTGTTTAAATAGATTTTATTGAAATTGTGGAAATGAGTTGAAAGATATAATGGAATGTGAATTTCATGAAATGGTGAATGTTTGAAATGATGATATGCTTATGGTTGTAGATTCCTTGGTTTTTATATCTTGGATACCAATTCTATAGGATTACATGGACATTTGTCCCATGGATCATGATTATGGTAGTTGACACATTGGACACATTTCCTACTTTGGACATGATTTTGTAGGATTCCTTAGGACATGATACCCCTTCTATCAACCTAGAAGGGGTTACCAAGGGACATGGTCTTTTGAAATTATCCCTATAACCCACCCAATAATATTTCTGGTTTCCACTAAGATTCTATTAGAACTCAACATGGAGGTTTTGGTCTTCTATACATTAGATCTGGATGTTTCTCATCTAACAATTTTTATTATACAACATTTCTATGATGATATTATAAATTTTTTATACAGTGTTTCAATGATGGAGATTTTACACTTCTTTATATAACATGAACATGGTGGATATATTTTGGCATATTTTTAGTTATCCCTATTATGAGTATTAGATTATAGTGGGCTGATGGGACTATATTTCACTTTTTTATTCATGTTTTTACCACTGACCTTGATAATGGGAGTTTGGTTGTTGTTTTCACTTATTTTTACATGTTCCATAGTAATGTTACTTTTTGTACTTCTTTACCCATTTTATACATTGTACACTTCTTTAGCTTGTTATACACAGATTGTACATTTCATAGAAACCATTAGTGGTGGACTATTATGTTTTATCTCACACTGTATTTGGGACAATGTTGGGTAATTGGGTAGACATTATGGATATAGGAAGGTACCGTGGAATTTACCCACTATAATATTCATGAATTTCTTATTGATTAGTTGCAGAATAGAACATGAACGAGTTAGATAGTGATGCTAGCTTGGGTAGTTCTTTTTTGTCCTGTTAGTATTTTGATATATGTATATACTGTATGATTATATACATGTTTTATATATTTTTTGATACATGACATGGCACCACATTTTTTATTTGACATTAATTTTTACATTTGTTATATATATATTTCCTGGATATGTATCTTATGTCTGGATGATTTATTTATTCCACTGTTTACAGTTATGTTTACTACTGTTGTGCTAAACTTTGATATGAGGGAATAGTATCTCCATAAAATCATCCTAGTCCCCCTTAACTAGTCAGGACCCTCTAGAATATGAGGAGTCTAAACTGAGGATATGTGATCCACATATATATGGAACTAGATAGTGGAATCCAGGGAGGTAAATTACACAAATGTTGGGTTCTAGATGAAGAGGAACTAGACAGATGGTTTTGGATGATGGATAATCAGAAATAGAGTCCCAAATATAGAAGAATAAACCATGATTTTCTAAAAAGGAGGATTGATAAGAATTATTTCTTGAAGAATAAATATTGAACAAAGAAGTAATGATCGTTATGACGTAGTTACATCCAAACAAGGATGAGGAAGAAGTCATAAGTGAGGTTCAATACTAATATACAGAAGATACTATTTTAGTGTCAAGAAGAAAGAGGACAAACTTATTCATTTTAATTCATATATACATACTGTGAGTTAAATCCAAGAAGAAGAGAACTAGTACATAAAATATACATATTAGAAGAATAAGTTAATAATAAGAAGAAGAAATGAGGAGAAGATAAGAGTGTTCTAAAGTCATGTTTCACAAGAATAATATAAAGAAGAAGAAGAAGAAGAAGAAGGTGTTCTATATTCTAGGTTACATAGATTATAGAGAGGTCTTATAGCTAGTGAAAGAGAATAAGAACTTGAAAAGAAGAATTATTGATCATGTGAATAAAATTTTGCATTCAAATTTCATGTTGATAAAAGGAATAAGGTTGTTTGCACTAAATTTCATATAATAGATGAAGAAGAAGATTTTCCTACATGTTTTTGTAAAAGGATGGGAATAGGAAAAAAGTTATGGTAGCACTACATTGTTCAATAGATTTCTTAGTTGGCCAAGGAATTTCATGGTGTTTCAATGTAATTAAAGAATCTATGGATAGACTAAAAAGGGAATATAATAATTTATTAATAATTTTATGTGGAAGAATATTTCACAAGTACAATGAATTAGAATTTTTTATCCTCATTCTTAAACTATTGGGAACCACAATGGAGTTATGGATTGTATTTGGGAAAAACACTATAATTGATATCTCATTATTTTTTATAATATGTGTATTTATCACCATCATTACCATAAATGAATAAATACTTTTATTAGGTAGTGAAAATTTTAAATACATTATGTTCCATACTTTACCCACATTCATCTACATAAAATTTAAAATATAAGGAATAATAGAAACATGATCAAACTGGTCAAATAGGAAAAGGGATACAAAGTAGTAATTTTTTTAAATTACCCAATATTAGTTCAACCCCCCTCATTGGGTTGATCATTTCCCTATCCAGTCATAACAATTGGTATCAAATAGAGTTTCATATCTATTGGATTATGTATATTATAAATTGTTCTATTTTGAATATTTCATCTTCATTCCTATGTTTAAAAGGAATTTCAGTTTTAGTGCAGATTTATTTATCTCAGAGTCAAATTTTAATCATACCAATAACATGATTAACATGAAAAGGAAAGAGATAATAAATTTTAAGAACATGACCCTCTTAAGATAAGCGTAAGAAATATCAATATGTTTAATCAATGATAATAAAAAAAGTAGATATAAATTAGAAGAAAAACCAGAATGGGTGGTTCCAACTGCCACCATGGAGTGTGAAAAAAATCATGTCAGGACCCAACCCACTGAGGCCCTCTTGGATGATTAAAAACTATGTATGACTACTCCAAGCCCGCAACTAATAGGACAAGGGATAACAACGGACAACCATTAAGCATAACACTCACCTGGGAGGTCTTAGCCTAAGGTTCCCGTATTAAAAACATTCTTATCCTATCCCATAAAATTATAAAATATAAAATAATATTGAAACCAAATGTAATCATAAATCTAAATCCAAAAATAAGTGACCAAAATATTTGTGTGAAGTAATAACGACCAAATACCAGCCTACCAAAAATTGTAATGAAGTCCAAATTGATATTAAGAATGGACTAATGTAAAATATGACTCCTGGAATGAAAAAAATTCTATATAACCCAAATATAATCTCTATCTACACTTAGTCCAATAAGAACCCCATCAAATGACCAGTCTTCTATATAAGACACAACACATGTGAGGGGATCCCACATTGGAGTGAGTATAAAAATACCTTAGAGGAAAAATTGAAATAACTAATCCTAAACCATCTAAATTAGTCAACTTATCACTATATAGGTATGTCAATCAAGATGTGAGATATAATATTAAACAAGAATAACCCAGATAAACCCATATAAATATTCTGGGTTATAAAGGTCCCTTCTACTGTAAGCTATGGTTCTCATCTAGGTTTCAAGGGTATTGATCTTTCAGATGAACATAATCCAAAATATATACTTTCAAAGATGACACTAATCCGAGAGGTAATTTTCATTGAGTCTAGTAAAGAATAATCATGAAGTAATATGAGATGATTCATTAAAGATACATGCTTGATCGGATGAATACCTCATCATAAATATATGATATCAATACAAAAATAAGGGGTCAATTCCTCGGGCTCGTTGGGGGGTCCCCAGATCCTACTAGATTTATCCTTCTTGATAGGGGATCAACTCCAATTTAATTTTTTTCACATCGATTTCAAATACTCTACCTAGGGAGCATGATGGAAATGAGGATCGATATGGGTATCTCAGAGGGATTCGTTCTCTAATTAGTGGAGGAGTTTAAATCTCAATAATTTGGACCAGATAGAATACTAAACCATAATCAGAGAGGACAAAGACAACTCACTATATAAAAAGGGAACAAACCCACACTGAACTAATCGGGATAAGTTTAATAGGGGTCACAATCTTATGGTGAGGACATGATGTCACAACAAACCCTCATAGGTTTAGAAAAAGGGTGAAAAATTACCCGATAATAGTCCAGGGAATCTCAAACTGGCCCAAAAAAAGAGATAAACTAAGAATAAATAGGACTCCAACAAGAACTTGAAGGAGTAAAAGGTGTGTCCCATGGGGTACACATCGTGTCTCAATAAGCATGGCACTACCTCTTTCTCGCACTCAGAAGTCATTCATTTTTCAATGTACCTAACATTTCTAATGAGTGTACACTATGTGTATATAACATCTCATAACTTTTCATGCCATCTTCTCATTCCAATGAACACTGGGTTGTTCCTGTGTACTTTTCCATATCACATTACATGACTCCTCCTGTGTAGTCTGGCCTGCAAGTATACTTCCCATGTACGCGGAATATGGGGCCACATGGAAACCAGGCATGTACTACCAATACATGTCATTCCATCTGCCACATGTTACACAAAGTGTGACTAGAAAAAATATTATATAACACTTCATGGACTATTGGGTGTTTACTACCTATATACACTGAGTTGGTCAGTTAGGGTCACATAACATGTGACATGCTTCATAGGGCGGGTGATAGTTATCTCTGTTTTGAAACCATAGAACCTTAGAGAGGGTACTACCTGATGTATGTTCATAAGACAACTTGTGTTATAGTTTATTTTTTAAAAACCAATGGATTATTCACATTTCAATCCTCATACCTCACATCCCTGCAAATCTACAATGATTATCTCCAAAAAACATTAATCTCAATCTTTTTGAGCCTATCTATTTCCAACAGCCACATTTTGGCCATCAAACCACTAAAGACGCTATTCTCATCATCTATACTCATAAAGACTTGAAAACTCAAGTATGCGGAACTCCAATCAACACTTGATACATCACCATTATCATTGAATCATTATTTAATCACAAGATATAAAATATAGATCTATGAAAATGATATGTTACATCAATGATTAGATACACATCAATAAATTTGCATATATTCATCAAAAAGACACACAAAATAAATTTTTATGATGAACATGTGGGTAATGTAAAGAGAAAAACAAAAAATACCATACTTGGGAATGAACATTAAGTTTTTTTCTAGTTCAAAACAATCTGTTACCATTATAATGGTGATTGAAAACAAACTAACAGAATAGTAATTATTCCCCAAATCATGGATAAACAAACCCATACCTTTAATAAATTTTACCCTGAACTCAAACCATTATTTTATTGATCTATTTTCATCTTAGGATATTAAGATGGAGATAAATCTACATAAATGAAACTTTATACCACATGTTTGGATGAATCACGAATAAAGAACGACCCTTCAATGTTGTTGTTTATGAGATCCTAGAATTCCAATGGTCCAATAATCCATGATCTCAATCAATTGTCATTTACTAAGAATTATCTCCTCCAAAATTCCTCTAGGTCTCCATTGTTTTAAGGAAAAAACCTTGATATCTCATCATAGCCATATATTTTTAGAGGAAAACATGTTGTTGTGTCAATGTAATAAAAAAATCAATTAATTTATATTAATATTTTCACCCATGATAAATGTTTCCCAAATTACCATGATCAATAAAGATTATTTCATGCATAGGGTAAAATAAATTTTATGAACTAAATAGAGGTCTAAAATATATAATTTGAGACTCTCATTGGGAGTTATTTCACTATTTCATAAAAATACGCATTTATGATATTAAGATGTTTATTATTTTGAAAATATCAATTATGGGATGAATTGTCCTCATAGTATTGCACTGTATCCATGCCTGGCTCCAGAAATATTCCTAAAAATATTTCAATGTCTTGATTGGAAAAAACTGACACATTAAATTCTCCTCACATTAAGGTTTTTCATACCAAATAGTGAACAACCCTCTCACAAGAGAGGGTAATATACTGTCAAATGGGTTTTACACACCCATAAGCTCCCATAATGGGTTCTCATACTTTCAAAAAACACACACACCAAAGAAACCCCATGCCCAAAAAGGGTTTTATCCTACAATTTTCAATTCCTCTAACTACATGAATACGATAACTCCACCCTCATATCCAAGCTTACCATGGTCAATATCATTAAATGAGTCATCCACATACCCCTTCCCCCCCCACTGTGACATGTGGGGTACACCAAACACCCTAAATTTACTATGGTCATAAAATAATGTGGTACACCACCTCCCTAAACCAACATAGAAACAGAAAAAACCAGATGCACTAAGAACCTAATAGATAACCTAACACCCTATATAAAACTCTATAACTCCCAAAAATTAAAAGCCTCTATGGTTAGTCAATAAAGGACTCCTGATGTCTCACTGAAATTTCCATCCATCAATTGAGTAACTTAACTATTATAAATTTGTCACTAGAACAAAATCACTGAACCAAGTGAAATCTCACACTTGGGCCAAAAAAATGAAAGTGTCCCACAAGGTCCCCCATAAAAGGCCCCAAAAAATGTTATACTGATGGTGGAATGATAATCTTTATGGTATAAAAACTCTAATGTTGGTAGATGATCCTCATAGATATTGATCAAAACTAACATGTGATCCTAAAGAATGTTCACAAGATACCAAATGGTTCAATTTACATAGACATCTGACAAGGGTAATGAAATTCACTCAATTGTAACTAAGTCTACAAAGGAATTTAGAATCCTCTCCCAACTCATTCTGTAAGGAATGTATCATGTTTAGAAATGATATTCAAGGGAATCTAATGAATCTAGAAAACCTAATACATGGGAAGGAATCCCAAAATCTCAAAAAAAATGTTGGTCATCAGCTACATATAAGAGAGACATTTAAGACATGAACTCAAACACTAATAGTAACTCCATTGGTTAACTAACTGATGCTAAGGGATCCTTGTACAACCTCACCTCTACATGATCAATTTATAAGGGTAAATTACCCCCCTAGAACCCCCTTTCATAGAATTACTAGTTTCACTATCTATCCTTATATAGGGATGACATGATCATTGGAAAATCTATAGGAACATATCTTGTGGATATCTATTCATGAAATATCTCAAAGTCTATTTTCTCTAGTTGTGACTCCCTAACTTATTAATGATGTAGAGAAGTAATAAACATTTAATGGAGGTAAACCAAACCATCATAAGGTATCTCACACACTGCAACTCAAATGATGATCACACATGGAAGACATTGATGGAGACTATTATGAACTGATCCATGAAGGGTTATGGATATTTTCCATAAGTCTCACGATTTGGAGGTGGAATTCATCTTTACAAAGGGTATCACTATGAACCCAAAACAAATACAATGGATTTGGTAAGCCACATTAGGTATATCCTTCTCCAAAACTGAATTTGGTGATAAATCATCCTGAAGTCAAACAATGAGAACAAAATTTCCCCTAACCACTAGTCAAATAATACAATGATTCTCGATGGTGGATAGGCTTCCTCACATAACTTGGGTTTAGTGACTTCAAACCACACCCGACCTCAAGAACACATTCAGCTATTAGGAGAACAAACCTGGACTACCCAAGTGCACACTTGGTCATATAAGGATTTTCACTACATCCATTCCACTAGAAATACTCGAACTACACCTCTATCTCATGCAATTGGATGGGTGCTTCCTGATATGATGGTCAAAAATCAGGGCAAGTCCTTGGGTGATAGACCTTTGTCAAAAAAAATCATGCCAGGGAGGTAAATATGGAAAGTACTCAAGAAATATTCCTTCATAATCCTCCACCATTGTAAGAAACCAAAAGCTCATAGAATCTTCTACTCAAAGATTAATATTATCCCATAGATAAGGAATCATCTATAACCTCCTGCAAATGAAATCATCATGTCCTACTCAGGGATTAGTCTTTATCATAGGAGGAAAACTCCCACTTAAAAAACCAAAAACACTACGACAATAATAGGTATAAATCATCTAAACATGGATGTTAAATGACCATCACATATTATGGAAAACAACATAGTGTCTCACTGCCACTATGGATGAATTAAATGTGAGAATCATTCTCCTCCTAGATTCATGTCACACTTTTGGAAGAGGTATATGATCGTTGTTTCTATATATATAATCCCCAAACATGGGTAGTGGTTAAAAAAGGATCAATTGGTATTTTATGGTCTCAAAGAGGGGATAAATTAAGGTAATGTGGCTCATGAATCTATGAAAAAATTACAATTAGGGTAGTGAAGATACAGCTCATACCTTAAACAACAATCAAAGCATCTATGAGCCCATACTTCTTTGAAATTATTATTTTCTCTCTCACATATTATGCACACAAAAAATCCCTAATTTAACACTATAGAAATCCAACATTCCTCTAACACACAAGTCAAGGGAAATCATCCACCACACCTCTACACTATATTCATTTGGAAGAATGGACTCTCCCATAATGTTTTATATATGTCTCAAGAATGTGTCTTGGTTGGGAATGTGTCCCTCTTCTTTATTAGTAAACATCTATATCAAATGTTACCAACAAAGGGATCTACTGATGACCTATGTAACTTTAGAAAATAATTAAACAATGTAGTAAAAATAAGGGCTTGTACATGTGTCTAGGAGTACTACCATAAGGTGTAGGGGACCAGAACAACCACGGAACTCTCCTAGAGCCTCTAGGTATAAATAATTGTTGAGCCCTCCGGGAGAATTAGTTGAACTTATATTTTGATAATCCCAACTATGCACTATTATATATTATGATAATCTCAACTATGCTCAATCATATTTTAACTATGCTCAGTTATATTTTGATAATCTCAATTATGTTCAAGTATAGTTTGATAGTTCCTACATTAATTAATGATTAATTAATTATTTCATTATTTATGTACACCATGCACATATTCATATATTATAATATTTATATTTTTTTCGGAGAATTCGGTTACTAAATGGATATATATTCTAACTTATCTGATTCTTCCAATAGAATGCGTAAATAGACATGTGGTCACCGTTACAGAACAAGGCTACCGATATATGAGAAGGTCACCGATATGTAAAGGCTACCGATACGTGAAGGTCACCGTTATGCAGAGCCTACTGATATGAGAAGGTTACCGTTACATCATAGTCTACCGATATGCGAAGGTCACCGGTATGCAAGTCTACCGATACACAGAAAGTTACCGATATACTAAGCCTACCGATATGAGAAGTTTACCGTTACATCAAAGGCTACTGATACGCGATGTTACCGATACATCAAGCCTACCGATACGTCAAGTCCACTGGTACAACAAGTCTACCATTACAAAAAAGTTACCAAAGGAAGTCTACCGATTCACCAAGCAAGCTACCGATACATAAAGGCTACCGTTAAACGAAAGGTAATCGGTACATTAAGTCTACCGACAGACATGAAGTCTATCGATAGAAAGGATACCACTACACAAGAGTCTACCAATACAAATCCTACCAATACTCAAGGCTACCGATACCCAAAAGCTACCATTCCAGAGAATCCGATGTTGCCTTAATTTCTTTATCTTTATTTAATCTAACCAACAGTCATATTAGGTATATTTTAATACACTGACATTTATTTAATGTGTGTTATTGGATGTCAGGGAATCGTACCTCGTACCTGCAAAAAGAAATCATTTCCTTTCCTGGAGCTCGTGCTATAAATACAAGAATTCCCTGTTGCTGCAAGAGATATAAAGAGACAGAGGAGATATACAAATAACACAGAGTGATACACACATGCAGAATACACGAGGAATATAAAAAAGATAGAAGCATACACGAAGAAGAAGAACTCAGAGAGATATACATGAACGATCAAGAATACACAAAAGCTCATACACATTCACGAAGATTTTGAAGAACTTCATCGACTACATTTTCACTGTCACTGAACAAGGATGACAAGAAGACGACACTCTATTTTTCAGACAAAAACCAGAAGAGGACTCAGAACCACATCTGATCAAATTTGAAGGAGTCCAGAGCTGCACTGCAATCACTAGATCCATTCTAAACTCTATATCTTGCTCAGTGATTTATTATTTACATTACAAGTAGTGTGTGTCATCAGTTTTAATTTACACACACACTGTCTCCTGAACCTTAACTGGAGGATCTGTAAATCCTCATTCAAACTCCTTACATTTTTTTATTTCCCACTATGGATAGTGGTAGAGGTCGTGTGTGACCTGGACAACTGTATTTGCTGTTGTTTTGTTTCCCACATAGAACTGTGGTAGAGTTCTTTGACCTAAACAGTTGTAAACTATTGTGAACCCCGATCCAGGGTGTGGATAAATTTATATAAATTGTTGAGAGGAATAAGTATCGGCTTGAGACTGAACCTCTTGGTTATATATGCTGTGATTTATTTAGTTTTATATATATAACCTTTTTTCCACTGCCAAGTGCTTTAAAGCTTAAACTGTTTTTCAAAGTAACTCTGATAATTGAATTAGCAAGTGTTTGCATTAGTTGTAAATCATTAGGTTAGTTTCAAAAGCTAATATGATCTTCTGATTAGATTAACTAGGAATTAATCAATCCCTTGAGAACCTAACTGAAAGTTTGCTTTAATTCAAATTCCCTAAAATTCAATTAGTATTTTAAATTGGGGGATTTTTAGTAAATTATTTTAAACAGAAATTTTAATTGGAACTCAATTCACCCCCCTCTTGAGTATCCACTCCGACCAACAATAATATATCATTTTAATATATAAAAGTGACTAAACATCAGCTTATCAAGCCTAGGGTGGTCATGTTAGGGGTGGTGGTGGGAGCACCGAACCAAAATTCCCATCACCTCCTGATGCTCACAGAACTCCTATGTCATGTCTGTCACCATACAAACCTCTATGCTCCAGCCGCTGCCTCATCCTAGGGGGTTCTCCAACCACCTCTCTATCTGTATCATAATGTACAGGAATTATCATGTGGTATGATCTATTCCATCATTGACATAATAATTTTATATCCTCAAAGAACTAAACTATACCCAAGGTCTCTGAAGAAACATCTGGTTTCATGGCTTGCATTACAAAACTACTATCAATAGATCCACATGACACTAAATACTAGATGATTCCTTTATTGGAATATCATGATACACGATCAAATAATACACATCATTTTACAACAACAATAGATCCATCCAAAACTATTTATGTCATGCTACATGCAACTAAACCATTAAAGGTTAGTTTAAAAACTTACCAAAAGAAGAAAGAACCACCTACTGGCCAACCTGAAGAAAAAAAACAACCTTCGGACTATGCCAATTCATGGAGGCCTTTCCACTCATTGTTTCATAATATTATCTATGTTAACAAAACCTCACTCATTTTCATTTTGGAATCATCTTTCTAAGATACAATAAGTATAATGGTAAATGAGTATCCTGGATGAGCTGGCTCAAGGACATGGAAACCACTACCCATTTATATATGATTCATGTAACAAATATTTTCCCCACAACTATTTCCTACATGTACCAAGTCAAAAATTAGGATTCTAGAGTCCAGGTGAAGAGATACATCATCCTCCACACTAACACTAGAGACCCTGGCCTAAAATTCAAACCTGAAACATTTTAACACTCTTGTCTTAAATCCTAATAAATCTCACCACTAGAAAAAAAATCAAAGCATCAGTATTGGGATAGAAAACCCCCTCTGATATCACTCTATCCGAACCTGACCTAGAGATGATAACCTATCCAGTAATAAGTTGAGTGTGACTACACCAATTCCACCTCTAATAGGCCAGTTTATGGAGACCAGTACCGAGTATTCATAACACTCACATGTGAGGCCTTAACCTAAGGCACCTAGATATATACACATGTATTCAATCCCATAAAATGACAGAATGTAAAATAATACTGAAGCCAAATTCATGGAAACATATAAACCCAAAATATGTATACAATAGAAATACTTATAAGCAATAAGGGATAAATTCAAGACCACAAAAAATATTAAAGAATTCAAACCTTATAGTAAGAGGATAATAATGACAAATTTGACTTGTGGAATGATCCACTATCTTTATATCCCAAACATATTCTATGTTTTCTCCTTTTCTATAGAAAACCCAATTAAATATTCGGTCATCTACATAATACAAAATAGGTGTGGCCAAATATGCTATAGGGGTGAATATAATAATACCCACTAGGACACTCAAAAATTACTAAGAAAAAATAATCAAGAGCAGTCATATCATCACTACAAAAGTATGTCAATAAAGATATTATACATAATGATAAACAAGAATAACCCAGATATACTCATAAAAACACTCCGAGTCACAAAGGACTCAACCAATACCATATGTAGTTCCTCTACAGGTTTCAAGGGTAAGTATTGTTTTGGAGAATCCAATTTATGAGATATACTATCATGGATGAATCTCATATGAGTGGTCATAGTTTTTAGTTCTAGAAAATAATAAAAATAAAGGAACCAAAGAGGATTATTTTGAGATAAACACTTGATCAGACTAATACCTCATTGAAAAAAAATATTGATACATATATAGGGGTCAATGTCAGTGGATCCTAATGGATTTATCCTACTAAAAATGGGATGGATGCTTGTGTAAATTTTTTTCACACTGATGCCAATGTACATACCTAGGGATCACAATGAAAATGAGGATCAATCTAGACCTCCTAAAGGGATACATGCCATAATCCACTAAGGGGTATGAAGCTGATACTAGGGACTATATTCTATACTAAACCCTCATGGGAGAAGACTAACACAACTCACTATATAAAAAAGGGAACTCACAGATGTTGAGAAAATATGATAAAGATAAATCAGGGTCATAATACATTGATGAGGATTTGATTTTTCATCTAACACTCGTAAGAATATGCCAAGGGAACACATTCTATTGATGACGGTCAAAGGAATCTCAAATAAGCTCACAAAGAATTCAAACTAATAAGAAATAAGACTCCAACCTATCCTTGAAGGAGTAAATGGAATGTAATAATGTGTAAATCATGTTTTTAACTAATCATGGGACTTACCAAGTCTCACACTCACATATCATTCATTTATCAAGTTAAATGGAGTGTATATTGAGGATAAAAATATGTAGATGTTACAATGGAACTTGGTGGGTTGTCTTTTCATGCTCATGTACAATGGGTCATGCCTGTGTACTTGGACCTATCTAAGTACACAACCCCACCATTTTACTTTTTCATACTCATGTACTTACCATGTACATGGTGTGTGGGGATACATGGCCACCACGATGCATTCTCCCTATGTGTTTTGTTCCTTCTTCCATGTGTTACATGGCCTGTGACCAGATCACAAAATGTTTAACAGTACATGGTCTTCTAGGTGTGTAATATATGTATATACTAATCTGGTCATCCAAGGTTTATACTAATTGTGACATGTGTCACATGATGTGAGATACTTATCTAGATATGAAACCCTAGTGCTTCACAAAGGGGACTACACAATGTGTGTTCCTAGTACTAAATGAGGTGTAGTTGAGTTTTTCACAGAACCAATAGAATTCACCATGAATCTTCCCCTATACCTATAACACCTTTGAATAAATTTTAATTATTACTAAAAAACTTATATCTCTATCTATCCGAGCCTATTCGTCATCATCATCCATATTATATTGATCAAATATTCAAAGTTGCATGTCTCATCGACTCACCTCATTAGGATGTGAAAACACATTCTTGAGGAACTATGATCTATACATGATATATCATCATTGTCATTTAATAACAATTTCATCACTAGATCTCAAATGATAGCACATGGAAATGATTAATTGAGAAAAATATTGAACGTGAAACAATCAATTTCAAGATATTCATTCAACTTCTAGGAAAAATAAATATTGATGATGATTATGTGTAGAAAGCGGTAAAAACCATAAAAAAATGGGAACTAACCCTAGCTTGGTTTAGGATTATCGTGAGATATCTCTATTAGAATGGTGACAGAAAAAACCGACAAAATAATAGTTTTTTCTTATGTCCTGAATAAATAATCTCATACTCACAGTACATTTCATCGATGAATCAATCAGCTAGTTGATTGATCCATGTTCCCCATAAGATAAAAAAATTATGATAAATCGTCATAAATAAAACATCTTAACTTGATTTTGTATTGATAAAAAAGGAATACAAGTTATGAATTTCCTTCATTGGTGAGGTCCTAAACAATAATAGCGCAATGATAATTGAACTTTATCCATTGTCAATCGCCAATAATGATCTCATCCAATGGCCCTATAAATCTATAAATATATATGTCTAACCACAATATCTTATCATAACCATATATTTATAGATGATAATAGCTTTATTAATTAACATAATAAATTAAATAGTTACTCAATTTTATTATTTGAGACCATGATGAATTCATCACAATCTCCCAACCTCGGTAAAGATTAAGTCACTCATAGGATAAAACATATGTTTTGAACTCATCAATAGTCTCAAATTTCATGTTTAAGAATCTTTTTGGGAGATATTTTACTATTTTTAGAAAAACTATGTGTGGTTATATATAATTTCCTTGATACTTTTAAAATATCAATTTTGGGATCATCAAGCCTTAGATTCTCACACTATCTTAGGGTATAACTCCTTAATTATTCCAAGAAATATTCCAAATCCTTACACATAAAAAAATATTAATAAAAAATCCTACATCAAGTGAATTACTAATTTAATATGACCATGAATCATGTGAAAATTCAGGAAAATGTTTTCCACAAAAAGATAAACCATGGGGAAGAGATTGTATATTTTTTCATACATAAGATATATCATTTAAATAAATTAAAAATATGTGGAACAATTTTTTCTATGAAATATTTGTTTTTGTTTTTATAATTTTTTAAATTTAGCAATATTTTTTCACCTAGCTTAAAATTGAAGTATAAAAGTGGAATAACCTTCAAAAGAAATGGTTCTATAATTCATAGATCACTCTAAATTGGTTATATTTATAAGAATAAATAATAAGGAACTTGAAATAATTTTGTCCAAATTTTAATATAAATAGAATAAATAAGTTTAAGATAAGGAATAGTTCAATAATAATATTCAATAAGGGACCTATGAAATTGAATTAAAACTAAATAATAGTATATATATCAAGGATAATCAGTTGAAGTTAAAATCATATAATCATTGAACATGATGCATTAATTCAAAAAATAAATATGTTTCATAATGAATAATTTGATTGAATGAAAAATTATCATTAAGTTATGTTTATTATGATTAAATATCAAAATAAAATCCCAAATATAAGGTGACTATAATTGGAAGTTAAGTTGGTCAATTTTGAAGAGACACATATGGAGTCTTTATAAAAGACAGGAAAAAATTACTATTATCACCCAATGTTATACTAATAATTCTATTTAAAAAATACCTATATCATATGGAAAAAAGATAATTCAATCATCTAATGACAAATTATAATAGATTTTGAAGAAATATGTAATATCCATACCTATTTGTAATATATAAATCATTTTTCATAAATGATGAAAGATTGAAGAAAAATAATTATAGAAGCGTAAAAGTGATGATAAGTCTACCAAAATGTTTTTGGTGTATAGGAGATAGAGTGTGGATATTGGTTCCACAAGAATAGACCAACCTATGATGGAGAAATCCCAAAAATATCTTAGTCACAAATCTAGACAGTAAGAAAATAATGTCAAAATATTATGATTTTTAGGATATTGTGGGTGATAAAATATGTTCAAGAATAGTGTATTGAATTGTTTTTATAATACCATAAATGATAAATCACAAAGGAATCCAATTTTAAGTGGGAGTAAGTCAGAAAAGAACAAACATCAACATTTTAAGATGATTCTATTTACACATATATATTTAATATTCTTGACATTTTTTTATACTAGAAAAGGTGGTAGTCATTGAAATGGTTCATGATCATCAAATAATGTATCAAAATCATATAGTAACAAAATACCATAGTAGATGGTAAATAAAGAAGAAGAAACATTTAGAAGAATACATAATATTATTTTAAAAATGAATTTTATCCATAAGATATCAAATATAATAGGTTTGAGACCTTTGGAGAATGAGATGAATGAAAAAAACCAAACAAGTCCAAGTAGACTAAGAGCGTCACATCTAAAAGGTTTTATTTAATGAATAAAAATTTGAAATTTCCATATAAAAACTACAAGAATTATACCAATAACCCCAAAGATATATTTTTTTGTATGGAAATCATATATGGAGAAATAAATAAATATTTCTAAAGTATAAGAAATATCCAGTTCTAAAGGAATCAAGAAGATTCCATGTGATGATCTGAAATTTCATATAAGGTTATCAATAAATAATATCCCTTGTTTTGAATAAGTTCTATATGAGGGAAATAATAAATTTGAACATGTTATGATTTTTTTAAGAATTCTTCTAGAAAAAGATGCGCCCTTAAGAAGAATTAGGAATTCCATTAACGTTGTGGTAGATAATAAGAAACGATCTCCACAAAAAGAAGTTAGAGAAATGATGAGATCCATGTTGATAATAAAATAATAATAATTGAATATCATGAGTGAAATCATGAAGATGAAGGAAAATGAAAAACATTGTTGAGAAAATAATCTCAACCATCTTATTCACACTAAATAAATTATAAGATCCAAAATTCCCTCGCTATTTATGTAATGAATTTCTATTTACAGTATAAGGAATATTATGTGTGGAATGGTATCATTGGGAGAACCTAAGTAAAAATGATGGATGTTAATTTTGGGCATTCTAGATGAAGTAGAAATAATATTATAATGTTTTCTAAATTGGTACAATAAAAAATCATGAGGTTTTTCTTTGATAAATTTAATTGAAGTCAATGTTTTCATATAGCATATAGAAAAGTGAAGAATTTTTCCTTATTATTTAATCTTACCTTCGGTATTCAGTGAAACATGAGTTAAACAAGATCATCTTTAATGATGATGTGGAAGTAGTCCACATGAAGATGATCCATTGTGGTTTAATATATACATAAACATTCATGTGATTAAACTTTTTAAGAGATCAACCATTATGAGGATTATGGGGAGTGTCTATATGATTAGGGGAAACGTTTAGAATATTGAATAATATTATAGAATCTTTATTTCATATAAATCTAATCATTACATAAAGGGATTTAAGAACATGTCATTAAAGAGTAACTTTAGGTTGATATGCTAGTGTAAAAAATGGTATTAGACTAAAAAATAGTCATACAAATTCTAAAATAATATATTTAGTTCTCATTTCATTTGGTATAAACTTCAATTGATAAAGGAAAAAAAATTTTTCTAAGGAAATTCTCATAATTTCTTAACTGAGCATGGATTCGTAGACATTGACAGAGACAATTGATGGATCATTTCCTAAAAATGTATTTATATCCTTTTCCCAAGTATTTATTATTTCTTGTCAAATAATAGGATAAAAAGTTAAATTTATGTTTGGTATGAAATGGGGATATACATAATAAAATATTCACATATTGTCATATTTATGTTGAAGGGATAGAAAAAAATTCAAAGGGTGATATATTTTAACCCCATTTATGTGAGTTGTATTTTTTTCAAGGGTTATAAAATAATTTGATGGATTTAATTAATATTATTAAAATGAAGATGTTATAATCAATAATTTTATTATATGTTTCATTTAAGTATCTGATTATGTTATTGATTTCAATATATTGTTAAAGTATTAATGAATTTCAATGGTAGTTTAGTTAAATTATCCTTGATTATTTTTAATGAAAATATATCAGAGAAGTAGTAAAAAAGAATTTTCTTGGTTGTTTTGTTATAGTATCAATGCATGATAATAATTAATATGTATAAAAAATGTTGAATGAAGTTAATGATTATAAATTATTTATTATGAATATTAAAAATTCCATGATTTTCTAAGAATAGAATAATTTCCCAAGTATTGTTATCATGGAAAAAGATAAATTGTGTTCTGGACTTTGAATTATTTTTAATATGTTAATTACATTAAGGAAAATGATTATTTATCAATTTTGAATTAGTTGTGATTATTGGTGGGTTGATATTGATGTATCAAACAAATGATTTGATGTTTCGGTAAGCTAATTATTAACAACGTGAATCCAAATATGATTCTTCCTAATATAGAATTTTGGATAGAATATAACATGTTCACATACTAGATGGGGAACAATTATTTTATTACACTGATGTGTTCAAAATAAGAAAGATAAATGATGTTTGATCAGGATGTTCAATGTAGAAATATAACATTGATAAAAGAACTATATTGATTCTTGATAATTGGTTTAATGATCAGTTAACCTAAATAAGTAGGAACAATTTAATGAGCTTAAAAGAAGTTGTGATTTCATATGTTTAGTATATGGAGGAATTTAGTGAATTTCCCAAATGAAGTATCTTTTTCAAATTACTAAATAGAGAAAAATTTGTGATTATTACGGATAAATAATTTTTTTTAGTTCATTATATAGTGAAATCATAATGACCAATTATTATTTAATTAGATGAAGTGATTCTCGATAGTGTAATTCTATAATCCTAACCAATAGAAAAATTGAATTAGATTTACAGAATCACCAAAATAATAATTGATAGGTCATCAAAAGAAAAAGGATATGTTGATAAGATGATTGAAGTATGTGTTTTTATGATGATAAAACATGTAAATTATATCCAAATGAATCATTTTTTTAATTAAAATATACATTCATTGAAATAAGTTTATTTAATTCCTCAGATAGAAGAACCTCAAACTTTTCCATGTACAGAAAACATGGAATTTATAATGTAAAAACATATATTTTTATAAAATGTAAACATTTTGAAAATGATAAGATGGATATTGAATGACTTAATATTCAAAAAGGAAAGATCATTATACATGTAATACCATTCAGATATTGTGAAATATATTTCATCAAATTAATTTAATATTTTTGATATTTCTCATTTCACCCAATGTTGAATACAATGTTTTTATATATTAAATAACTATGTTTATACTGGGTTCACTATATGGATGAAATAGATTATAATTAAGTACATGAAACACTATTTTTTTATAGAGTTACACAAAATTACAAGTCTCTTCGATAGTTTTTATAACACAGAAGGCTGAGTTTTTACAGAACTGTAATATACTATTAATGTTATAATTAGAATATTATTATAGCTACCACATAGCCATTGGATTGGATGTTATGAATATTATAAAATAAATTGAGAAAATATGATTTACACATGTATATTAAATTAACCCTTTTATAGTATAATAAAATGTATGAACTATTTCAAAATAAAGAAATTAATTTTCTAACAAAACTATTTTCTATGTACAAACAAAATTATATAACAATAAATTTGCAAAAAAACTTTTGATGAAATTTTTAAATAAAAATATTATATAATATATTCAATAAATATTTTTAATATATATCCAAAATATTTTATAGGTATCAGAGAAGAATAAATCCAATATTATGACTAAAAAGATATATTCTTCTAAAATGAAATTTTACTGCCTTCTAAAAGAGAATGAAATTTAAATCACATATTTTTTTTAAATTTTATTTTTTTTATATGTCAAAATAAACAAAATATTTTAAATTAAACATAAAAAATATCTTAAGGTAAATTTTTTGTATTTTTCTATGATGTTTAATTTTTTATCAATAGTGAAAAACACTGGATTTCAATTCAAAACTACTTTTTAATATAATTTATTTATAAAGATAAATTATTTTTTAATCATTTTTAAAGTCTAATTAGATAGATTTTATATTAATAAATCCAATTTAGTTCATTATAATCAATTTAACAATTAAATTAGATATAAAAAATTACAAAAATTTCGAAAAAGTTTTCTTTAAAAACTTACGTTGTCATCCCATCATCAGGATTAAATTTGAATTAATTTCTTCCTCTAATGTAATTGGAATTTTAAGAATTAGATTCAATGTTTTGAATCAGAAAAATATATAATTAAAAACAATTTCAAATTAGTTTTTTACATAAATATTGGTGAAAATAATTAAAATTAATTAAAATGATTAAGAGAAAAATTAGCTTAACATGGGACAAAACCTTAAACTCAAGTGTCAACATGATCTAGAAACATGTCAAAAATCCATTTTATGGACATATTTAGACCCTATAATCACATGGATATAATTTTTACTATTATTAAATCCACTTTTAATATAAAAACATCGGTGTAATTCCCTTTCCAAAAATTTACAGGAATTCTCCACCTCCTGCACTATAAAAACGCACTCACCCCTCACACATATTAACACCTCTAAATACCTTCAGATCTCCAAAAATATGATAAAATAAGTCAAAATTCCATCTCTTTCTATTTTAATCCATCCTTTGGGAAGAAATTCAGTCATGGAATCCCTTTTTTGCAATGAAAAAGGAGTAACCTAAAAAATAGACAACATCCTTCCTCAAGCTCTTATGTTTTATTTTTTTCTCCACCACCACAATTTTTATTATTCCATGATTATATAATAACACCAATATCATAAATATTCTGATATTTTTTATTCTATTTTTTTGAAATGAACATTCACACACATCCATCTAATAGGTAACAAACTTATCATTCTTGTGTATGGTGAACTACCCCATCACGAAATGATGTTGTTCGTTTTTCATTTACCACATATAATTATTGGTAATTATGATAGAGAATGTATTTTAATATTTTATATAGTATATTAATTATTTATTTATTAATATTTAATTATTATATAACACACACCTTCATTATTTCCGTTTTGTGTAAGTAAAATGATTTCTTTATGGAAGTGAGGACTACCGCCTCCTTAAAGTGAGGTGATTTATTCACACCTTACATGGAATGTATGAAGGAAAAGATTTTTAAATTGTATAATATATATGATATAATAATTATAATATTATTATGATATATATAAATATATTTAATTTACTTACTTTCTTCCAATACGTTAATAAAATGGAAATAGTGTTCATGTGTACGTACATCCTACCGTCTCCATGAATGGTGCATTTCATTTCATACTTCTCTCTTATATAGATTATATATGTATATACATATAATGAATATATATAATATTTATAAATTTTTTTAAATTCATAAAATAATTAAATCATCATATAATTAATATGATCATGAATAACAAGTCAAAACATATACAAAAAATAAAGCTGTTATTACTCGAAACGTAACATTAACATGGAGTTGTTAATAAATTGGAAATATAAAGTAATTATAAAATCATATATTTTATTAGATATAATAATATGGTTCTTTAATAGATTTATAATAAACTTATACTTATTATACCATATTTTTGAATGTGTACGATGAAATTGATGACTTAGCATATGGGAATTTCTTATCTTATTTTCTTTCCATGAGATACATGCCTTATTCACCACTCATTTCCTTTTTTTGGGGTGTATTATACCCATGGATGTATTATATGATTATTATACTTAAATTTACAAGGATTTATATATCAATTTTATTTTATTTCTTTCATGGGGTTATGTTTCAAATGTTACTAAAATGGTAAAGTAATTTTGTCTCAATTTTCATTCATTAAGACAGATGCCAAGTTATGCACCTATATTTTCCTATGAGAAGTATATAATTTCTTTTGGAATATTATATTAGGAATATAATTATTTTCATGATAGTTTAAGCTTCATGTAATATTATTATTTCAATTGTATTATGGTTTAATGTTACCAAATTTGTAAAGGTTTATATCTTCAATCTCATCATTTTTTGAGATTTTTTATGGTTATACTTCCATTAATGAAATATTATGATCCATATCTCATTAAATATCTTGAATTTTATTAATATTTTTATATGAATGTTATATCCATTTAAGGGTTCCTTTATCATAGTCATTGTTACTTATGATAATTAATAAAGTTCTTTTATGAAAACCTATCATTTTTTCTCCTTTCAGTTAGTATTATCTGTTCTTTAAAAATCATATTTTCTTTAAAAATCTTAAAAAAATTCAGTATTTTCCTATTATTTTTAAAGGAAATTTTTACTCAAGTATTCCCAATTTAAAAAAAAGTTTTAAAAGGAATATTATTTTTATTTTTTGATCAGGGAAATTTTCTAAACTTTTACTGTATATAAGGAATGTTTGGAATGTATGGCCTTACCTCCCATAATGACCATAATTTCCTTGATGATTCCATTATATTTTTACAATTTTATTATTTATAAAAAATATTTTTCTTAATATTTTTTATATTAGTTTATTTTAAAATAGCTTTCAATGAAAAAGGGGTTTCAAAAATTATTTTATATCTAAATAGTTTTTTAACTAATTTTTACTATTATGCTTTATATGTTTTCAAATATTTGTTTTTAAAGAAAATTATTTAAATGAAATAAAATATTATTTTATAATTTTTTAATTTATTTTCAAAGAAAAATATTTTCAAAATTTTTTAAGCTTCTTTTATTGGATTTCAAATAAAACATTTTTAAAAATGTTTCCAAGACACTTTTAGATGTTTTCAAGGAAAACTATTTTCAAATTATTTTTTGATCTTATTTAACAGGTTTTCAAGGAAAAGGTTTCAAATATTATTTCAATACTTCTTTGTAATTTTTCAAATTATTTTCATATAAAATAGATTTAAATTTTTTTATGTTTTAAAAATTCTTTTTCAAATAAGAAAGAATATTTTCCTCGATAAATGTTTTAAAAGATATTTAAAAATTATTTTTCTTCTTTTTTGAAATCTATTTATATTTAAAATTATTTTCTAGGAAACCATCCAATGATTTCATTTGTATTATTTTTCATAATGGTTTATGTTTTGATGGATTAGTTTTTATGAAATTAATTTCTATTTCATGAGTAATTTGTGTATGAAACTTGTTTCCATTTAATGGGTTATATGTTTATGAAACCATCTTATTTTCATAGGTTATTATTTTATTATGAAACCTATATCTTCTCCAAAATTTATGTTATTTTTACATTTTTATAGTAAAAATTTCACTACATGGGTTAAGATATTACTTCTTATGATTTTATGGTGAACATATGTTTGATTTCCTTATATAATGGGTGGGACCTATATCTCACTATAATGTGTTGGGTAAAGATTTATATATCACAAGATAATGATGGTAATCAAGTCAGATGACTTAATAAACTATGGGAATATGGGGAAACCCAATCCACTGTGGTAATATAGGGAAACCCCATACATAGTGGGAAAATGGAGGAACTCGATCAACTATGGGAAGATGGGGAATCTGGATCCACTATATAAAGATGGGGAAACTTTCTCCCTTATAAGTAAATGACTACAACTGGGGATGGTTGTGTGACCTTCCTAGTGGTTGATGTCCCCATGAATTTCCCTAATAATTTTTAGTCCAAAATCCTTGATTTATAGGGAAATATAATAAATGTTTACGTGTTTTCCACAAATATTGATGTCTTTTTCTAATTATATGCTCACATGGTTCATGTTATTGATTATATTATGATTATTGTCTTATGAAACACCAATATTTATGCCATGTATTTCATTTTTTATCATAGATATGTAGGGTATTATATTTAAATATTATTCTCATGTTCTCATATTCTTATGTTCTTGTTATGATTACATATTTCTGTTATTTAACCTTACTGAGCATTATATCTTTCCCCTTTCTTATGATTCCTTTCTCTAAGTTATGAATAAAGGGGTGTAAGTTTCATTTTTAATGGGGTAGATCATTATGGGAATCATTGAATATATTTAACTAAGTTAGAATATTGTTTACATGTTTCCAAAGGCACTCAACTAATATGTTCTTGGAGCGTCTATTTTTATAATGTATTATATATTATAAAAATAACGATGCAATGTTTATGTATGTTAATATATGGGTTTCTATAGTTGGTATTAGAGAGAGGGGTTAGTCAATATTTTGGAGATAATGTGAGAAAACATTAGTGATAAACCTTGGGATATTTCTAAGGACATGTCTAAGGGTGTCTTTAAGGATAATTCTAAGTATCAGTTAATGTTTAGGAAACATTCATGGAATTTTATTAATGGATAAAGTGATTAGTTTCTTCATATTACATCAATGTATGGATATTATAAGTGTATGTGGCTCTAGAACAAATGTACTTATGGGTAATAACTCAAAAAAGGTGTCTTAGGCATGATTTGAGCATAACATGGTACACAACAACATGCCTTGTTGCATTCCTGGTTTAACACTCATAAGCTATATTATTTTCCAATTCAAAAAATAATTACAATCCATATTCATGGATTTTAAATGGAGGATGGAATTGAATAACCGAGGATAAACCTAACTTGACCAATAGTTAGGTAGGTTTCATAATTTAGACATCCTATAAGTTTTATTTCATGATTATATGGTTCCTTACTATGATAAATATTTCTTACTCAATGTTTTATGATTTTAGATAATGGAAAGGACTAGAAGAAACTTGTATAATGTTTAATGTGAAAAAAATATTCTTATGTTCATTCAAATTCGAAGGTCAATAGATTAAATGATATTATTATCATTCCTAGTCAATTTTCAAGGAACATGGTTAACAATGTGTACCTTAACCAACTTTTGGACTCACTAAGGAAGTGTATGAAGGATTTATTTTTAAGAGTTTTAGTAATGGACACCATAGAGTAATTAATATTTTTTCCTTTGTGATAATAAAGTTTAAATAATCACGTAAGTGAATGTCTTAGAGGAATAATATGATGTTTTAATTGTGGAAAATAAGGACAACAAGAAAGTGACAGTAAAAAAATGTAGGTTTTAGTTAACTTAATGAATTGGAATATTGGCCTCCCAAATAAATCCTTAAAGGTTAAATTATTATGGTGTATAATTTATGGTAAAAATTAAAATTGATCTCCCAAGTGGAATGATCTTGTAGAAAATCAACAATGTGGTATGAGTAATGGTTATATTGATGCTGATGATGAGACTATAGATTATATGTTAAAGGAAAGAGGTATTAATTAATATGATGAGGTAGCATTATTATAGCTTATGGATGAAGTGGAATAACAAATGTTTTTATGTATTTGGTAACAGTAATTAAGTTATATGAATGGTAAAATATACAATTATTTTTTAGTTTATTTTTTTTCTCATGATTTACATGTTTATGTTGAATGTTTCTCATGGACTGGAAAAGTCATTTAGTGGAAATGTGACATTTTTACTAAGGTAATATAACCCTTAATGTATTCCTTATGTTAATATAATGTTATATATATATATATATATTTTATTTTAATAATTTAATTAGATGGTACTAATTACCTTGGAACTAATTAAGGAGTTGTTAACAAGTGGTTACTCGAACATTGATAAAGTTTATTGAATTTTTGGATTTACCAAAGATATCCAATATAATTTGGAATAAGGAAAAATGAATGTTTTCAATAATAAAATGTGGTAATTTTGGTTGTAACCATTTTAAGGGAATATGTGATAAATGTATTCACATGTTTGGTATTCAACAACCAATAACTACTTTATGATATATGGGGTATTAATGCTAAGATATTTTTGATAAATTTAGTGACCTTATTTCTAGAGATTTACACTTTCAACTTGTAGAAGGGTTATGGGGTTAACCATTTTTAGAATAGTTTATGTTAAAATTTAGATAAGGTTTTATATAATTAATTATAATCTCGCCATACGAGGATTTATTCATATCAAATAACTTGTGTTAACCATTAGTTATGATAAAAATAGATTGAATGACCTATCATTTTATTCAAGTATATCAGGATCTTTTAATGAATCAGGAAGGAAAATCCACCTTAATTTATTTGACCAAGATTTGAATTTAAATTTTAGTATGGAACAAAAAGGGGTATGGTTGTCCTGAATTCAGGTAACTATACCTTTTCATGAAAAAAATTCCAGTTTAGAAAAATGATCCAGAAATAAATTGTTTTTGTAATACCTTAATTTTTATTGAACCAATGGCCTTTTAAATCCTCATATATTTATGAATTTGAGGTTCTAAAAATTCAATTTATCATTAAATTTTCTTTTATCTAGGACCCTAATCACTCCCTAAAATATTTACATGTTTCCTCAAAGTCCATGTTTTCACATCCAACCATTGTTCTCCTATTTGTAAACCTAGTTACGTTTCACTTTGGGTAACCATTATGTTACCAAATTTATTTTTAGAGGATTTTTTAGTCATAATGTTTATGATTTGGGTTTCAATGAATACAAATTTCATGTATTAAACCTTTGATAACCCAAAATAATTTCGAAGATGAAATTATTTTTAAGGGGGGTAGAATGTGACACATTGAGATTTTGTGAAATATATTTTTTCAAATTAATTTATTCTTTTTTATATTTTTTATTTACGGAAACCCTAAATATAGTGTTTTATATATTAAACCACAACGTTTGGCTTGAGTAAACTACATTAAAGGCATAAATTAGATTTAAGTACACACAACACTATTTTTGGATTGTATTGTACATAACGTTGAGTTACTTCTATATCTTGTGTAATATGAAAGACCATATTTTAATAAAGGACAATATACTATTAATATTATTATTAAATTATAATAATTTATACCACCTATCCTTTGAAATGTAATCTAAAAATATTATTAATGAAATTGTGAAAATAGTACCTAATAATTTATATAAAATTAATCATTTTCTAATCATTTTTTATAAGTATATATAATAAATATTTTGAAAATAAGGAAATTACATTTATAGGAAAACTATTTTTATATAGAGAGGCCCAATTTTTTCTCAATAAATTAAAAAAAATATGTTTCATTAATTTATTAAATATAATTCTTACATAATATAGTCAATCAACATTTTTGATACTTATCCAATCAATTTTATAGGTATAAAATAAGAATAAATCCAATTTTTTGAATAAAACAATATATTCTTCTAAAAAGTAATTTTTCGGTAATTTAATAGAGAAACCCTTTTAAATAAATGTTTTGGAACTTTTATTGATTTTATAGGTCAGAAATATAATATTTTAAATTGGAACATAAAATTAAAATAGGGTGTGAAGTTTCATTTTTTGATGAATAGTGAAAAATTACTGAATTTTAATTAAAAAATTCATTTTCATGTTATTTATTTAAAATTTTAAATTACCTTTTTAATTGGTTTTAAAGTTAATTAATATAAATTTTCAAAATATTATTCCAATTATGGTCATTGGAATCAATTTCACTTTGAAATTGCTATAAAAACATACCAAACTGTTGAACATTTTTTACTTTAAAACCCCACTCCGTAATCCTGTCAGTATGATTAAATTCATATAACTTTGTTCCAATTATGTGATTTGAAAATAGAAAATTTGATTAAATATTTTGAATAATAATAAAATATAATATATAATCTGTTAAACTTAGTTTTTTTCAACAAATTTTATTTAATGTAATTAAAAATAATTACAACAATTAAGAGAGAAATTATCTTAACAAGGGACTAAACCATAAGCTTAAGGGCCAAAATGACCTAAAACATGTCTAAAATACAATTTTAGGAAATATTTATAAATTATACTAAATTTTATCTAATTTGTTCCATTATTGGATCCACTTGTCAATGGAAAAACATAGGTGGAATTCCCTTTTAAAAAATTTATAATAATGTCACTCCTACTCCACTATAAAAAGGCACTATAACCTCCCACTTATTCACACATATAAATACATTTTGATCCCACAAAATATGCAAAAATAATCTCCTAAAATCTCTGAATTTATTCTTTATGCTCCCTATGGGCAGAAATCCAACCAAGGAAGTCTTATTGTGCAAAGAAAAAGGAGTTACCCGAAGAATAGGTATCATCCTTCCTCAGGCTCCTTTCTTTTATTTTATATCTCCACAACCTCAATTTTTCTTATTACATATTTATATAATAAAAAAAATATTCTAAATATATTAATATGTTGTCATTATTATGTTTTTACCTAAATAAAAACACACATATATCTAATGGGTAACGAACTTATCGTTCCTGTGTACAACGAACTATAGCCTCATGAAACATCATGGTTTTCTTTCTTTGGCCATATATCATGGTTGGTAATTATTAAGGAAACAATATTTTTATATGTTATATATTATATTAATAATTTATTTATTCTTATGGAATTAATATATAACACATACCTTCATGCTTTCTATTTTTTTAAGTACAATCATTTCATTTTTGGGGAAATGTGTACTATCACCTCTTCAAAGTGATGTAATTCATTCACCCCTTATATGGAATGTATTAAAGAATTTGTTAGTGAAAATATATGATATATATGAAATAATAATTCAACTTTAATTATATTATATATATATACACATATATTTTATTTACTTTCTTTCAATATGTCAATAAATTGGAAACGACCTTCAGGCGTACGTACAACCTACTGTCTCCATGAACGGTGTATTCCATTTAATACTTCTATCTTATATAAATTATTATTAATACATATATAATAAATATATATTATATTTATATCATTTTTAACATTATTTTGATAGGTAAATAAAGATTTAATTTGTAGGATCAGTAATAATAAGTAAAAATGTATACAAAAAATACAACGAGAATTACCTGAAATATAACATTAACATTGAGTTGTTAATAAACAGGCAATATAAAGTCATTACCAAATCATATATGTTAATATATATAATAATTTGTTTATTTTTTAAATTTATAATAAACTTATATTTAATATACAGGAGTTTTGAACATGTATGACAAAGTCAAGACTTAAGGTAAGAGAATTTCATCTCACTTTTTATTTTTGTTAGATATATGTCTTATCCACCACTCATTTAAATTAGGTGGGCTGTATACTGCCCATTTATATATTCTATTATTAATATAATTATATTTCTTTTATTTAAATATCCATTTTTTTATCTTTCATTCATGGGGGTTATGTTTCCAAAGATACCAAATCGGTAATGTAATTTTGTCTCAATTTTCCTTCTTTGAGAAACATTCCATGTTATATGCCTATATTTCTCAATGAGGTGTATATAATCCCTTTTGAAATGTGATATCATGAATAAACCTCTTTTAATAATAGTTTAAACTTCATGTAATCTTATTCATTCCATTTTATTATGATTTAAAGTTACCAAAGTGTTAATGGTTCATAGCTTCAATATCATCATTTATAGATATTGTTTATGATTATGTTTCCATTAATGAAATATTATAATCTATCTCTCAAGAACTGTCCTGAATTTTATTACCCTCTAAATATGAATGTTATATCTAAGTAATGGTACAAATCGTCCACTCTTAGGTAGTTAAGATAATTATGAAGAAAAATTATGACAATATTACATGTCTCCTTTTAGATAAAAATACGAGTTATTTTAAAATCGTGATTTATAAAAATGTTTTAATTTTTTTTCTATTATCGTATGAACTTTAATGGAAATTTTTATCCATGTATTGACATTTAAAATAATGTGTTTAACAGTAATATTTTTTTTCAGTTTCCAAATAAATGAACTCTTTTAAACTTTTATGGTACAAAATGAATTTTCATCATATACATACTTACACACTATCATGACCATAATTTCCTTTATAATTAAATTATATGTTTAAAAGGTTATTTTTTTGAAATATTTTTATTTACATAATGTTTTTTTAATTTTTTAATTTTTTTTAAAAATCAAAGAAAATGGTTTTTCGGAAAAAATATGTTTAAAACGTGTTTTAAATAATTTTCAAATATTTTTTTATCTATTTTCAAACGGTTTTTCAAAAAAAAAAGATTTGAATTATCTTAAAGATTATTTTATAAATTTTCAATTTATTTTCAAATAAAATGTTTTTCAAAAAAATTTGAATATTATTTTATAACATTTCAAGGAAAATATTTTTAAATTTTTTTTCAAGCCTCTTTTATAAGTTGTTATGGAAAACTATTTTGAAATTAATTTCAATCTTATTTTATAATTATTAAAGTAAAAGGTTTTGAAAAATGATTTCAATAATTCTTTATAAGTATTCAAATTATTTTCAAAGAAAATGGTTTTAAATTTTTTTTACATTTTAAAAATCAATTTTCAAAAAGAAAGGATATTTTCCTCAAAGAATATTTTTAAAATATATTTCAAAATTATCTTCTATCAAAGATGACACCCTTTTATGTTACTCATGTCTTTCTAGGAAACAATACAAAGCTTCTATTCAAATTATTTCTCTAAACGATTTATTTTTTATGGAATGATGTTTATGAAACATGTTTGTCTTTCATGGGTTATATTTTTATAAAACATCTTTCCATTTCATGAGTTATATTTTATGAAACACTATTTTTTTAACAAGATGTGATTTGATTATGAAGCCTATATATTTTTCATATGTTATGATATAATTACATGTTTGTGATACCTATTTCATTTCATGGGTTCTGATATGATTTCGTATGATCTGGTGGCACATGTATGTATGATTTTATTATGAAATGGGTAGGACCTATATCTCCCACCAATGCATTGGGTAAAGATTTATATCTTATGAGTTAATGATTAGAATAAAGTAAATTGTCTTGATCCACTATGATAAGATGTGGAAAGCAGATCTATAATGGGAATATTGGGAAACTTAATCCACTATGGGATGATGGAGATACATGATCCACTATGGGAAGATGGGAAAACCCGATCCACTTTGGGGAGATAGAGAAACATGATCTACTATAGGAAGATGGGGAAACCTAATACCTTACAAAGAAAGTACTGAAATTAGGGATGGTTGCGTGTTCCACCTAGTTGGTTTGGTCCCCATGAGGTTCCCTAATAAGTTTTTGGAAATTAGTCTTGACTAATAAGGTAATATATTACATGTTTATGTGTTTTCCACAAATCCTATGTTTTACACCTATTATTTTCTCACCTAGTTCATTTTAATGATTATATTATGATTCATGTATTGTGGACTAGAAATATTTAATCCATGACTCATATTTTTGATCCTTGATATGCATGTTATGATCTTATAATGTTATAATCATGTTCTCAAACACTTATGTTCATGTTATGCTTACGTATTTCATTTATTTACCATTACTGATCATGAAATATGACAAATTTATTTTGTTTCCTTTTCCTAGGGTATGAATAATAGTTTTTCATAATAATTACTACATGGTATTATCTTTTTGGAAACCATTGTATATATTTCATTAAGTTATAATATTATTTACCTTGTTTCCAAATGCACTAAACTAATAAAGTCTTGGGGAATTTGTTTTTATAATGTATTATGTATTCCAAAAAATGATGTAATGTCAACGTACGTTAAGATATGGGTTTTTATAATTTTATTCTATATTTTAGGAATCTATGAATATCATTAACACCATGTTTCAAGGATGTTCTTAAAAAAATTTCCAACTCTGCTTTATTCAAAGGATTTAATGGTGGGAAAATGATGAATGAGTTTAGTGGGAAATTCATATTTTCATTTCATGATTCTTCTTATTTTTTTGAGATAAAATTTTTATATAAATGTGAGTAGAATTGTTTGGATATTTTTTTCCAAAAATTGAGGTACTGAAATATATGATTCAAAGAAATTTTTTGGTCGATGTATTGGATATAGGGTTCTGGGTGGAGGAGAAATGGACACAGGGTTCCAGAAGGAGAGTAACATTTACTTGGTTCCCAATAGAAGAGAATCAGACATAGGGTTCTTGATAGATATGAACCATACAAAAGTTAAAAAATATGTTTGAGATGAATAATTTTTAGAAGAATAGGTGCCTGATAGAGAAGTGAGGATTCAGATGAAGTAGTTCTACACAAACTCAGTTGAGAAAGAATTTGTGATTGAATCATATATTCCATTCTTATTTTAATATTAAATAAATTATTTTTACACATTAAATTATTAATATACTTGGAATATATTTTTTATTGATTTTTTGTAGGATATAATGTTTTTATAAATGAGTTAAAAGGAAAATACATAAACATGAAAATGATGGTCTGTGAAAAATGGAATGTCAAGGCCCAAGAGTAGAGCTCAGAATTTATGAATCATGATTATAAATGTGTAAAGATAAAAGAAAAAATCAATTTACATTGTGAATACACTATTAATTATGTGAGTTTCATCCTTAAATTGATGTAGAAGTAGGACATTATTAAAAATGATATCTAGAGGATGATGTTATAAATTACTTCATGACACATATGGTCATGTAATGACATTACCAATCAAGAATTATCATGTATTCAAAACATCAAACATATCATGAAATTTTTGGGACCCCAAAAATTCACATCATGAAAAAACTAATAAAATTGTGAAATTATTAAATGGGACAAAAAATGGTTATTTTGACTAAATAAAAGTTTGAACATGATTTTATGTCCCCATTATGACTTAAGGCCTACTATGAACCATTTGTGTCACAATTACGATTACACAAGGGTGTGACTGAGGATTGAAAATAAAAGTCTTAGTGGGATATAAAATAAATAAATTAATTTAGGGAATCTACTGATACACTGAGGAACAACAAATGTTACTTTTATGTTTTTCAATTTTATTTTTTAAATTTATTTGATAATGTAACTCTTATTCTTTTTTTAATAAAATGTTTATAATATCATATTCAAGATCGATTTTTCTATCTCTCTTCCCCATTTCCAAAATATATATATAATTACCAAAATGACCTACTACAGACCTAAGGCTTGGGATTTGGGGTGTTTTAGTGGTGTTCTGACATTATTTCAATTTAAATTCCTCAATTTTTAATTATTATTAAGGTTGATAAGAGAGATGTTCACTGGTGCATAAGTCAAACACCATGTTAATAATCTAAAATTTATATTTTTTCTTCAATTTACATTTTTACATCTATTATGTTAAACAAGTCTATTTATATGTGTAATTGAGTTTATTCAATAGATTAAATAGAATAGGATGGAGTAGAGTACTTTATGGTGTAACACTCTCGATTGAGGTGACTCATTAACCTTGATTAGAGAAGGAGGGGGAATTTTGGGTGCCAAAGAATTCTTTTGGAAATTCAATATTTTGAGGAAAATAAATTAACTTATATTAATTAAATTGTGACGTTTCATAACTGAATTATCAAACTAAATTTAAAACAAAAAAATGAATATTGAAGGAACCTACATAATCAAACCCTAAAGACATAGATCATTCAACATAACATTATTTTGTATGCATCTTTATTTTATTTTTTAAATTAAATTTCTTTTCCAAAATCACTATTTTAATAAATTATAAAATTATAAAATTATAAAAAAAAATTAGGATTAGTTTTTGATCGACTGTGAAGCTCCTCAAGTAACAGAAACCCGATCATCCATTATGCGACATTTGGAAAATAAATTTTCTTGGTCACTACCCTACGAAAAGAATATTAATACTTGTCATATTACTAGAGATATTAGAAGTTTTTCATTCACCATTTACATTTTCACATTTTTTTAAATACATATTTTTTATTATTTAATAAAATAATTAAAATTATGTCTAAAAAAATTACTTGATATACAAAAACTGTCATTACTCTTTATTGTCTTATTACACACAGGTGAAAAATCAAGTAGTTGGATATTGTGAGAAAAATATTGTACAAAATACTAATAAACTACTAGTTTTTTCTAGGTAGATAGAAAATGTCAAATAGATATGCATCTCATTTCATGAATTAGTAGTCATTGTTATTGAAATCTAAAATTATAGTGAAATACAAAATTACAAGGATGAAATAGCATTGAAGATGCCTATTTTGTATGAAGAAATCTGAGTGGTTGAGTACGTACTTGATGACTATCTATATCACAACCGTCTCATGCACTAGATCTAAACATATCAAGAATTGTTAGAGTATATTTATGATGTTGAAGTCATGCTTAATAATATTCATATAAGAGATCAGGAATATTTGGATAACATATGGAATGAATATGATGTGCAATATGATGTCTCTATCCCTTAAAAAGAGTAAGAATCATAACATGACTACTGATTTACAGATATGTAAAAATAAACTATGTGTTGAAATTTGATGAATGTTTGGAGGACCCTAACTACTTGCCTCCACCTACTACCACTAAACTCAAAGAGGCACTTTCCACTAAATAAATAATTAATGTTGAACCAAATCAGTTGGTTAGTACTTTAATGAATTCTTATTCATCTAATTTTTATTAAAACAGAATTGCATATCACCTCTCATTTTTTAGAGTTATAAAATTCATCCAACACAAATTTTTTACTTAGATAAAGCTGATTAATGATAATTTTCATCTGATAAGGAACACATGGAGATTCCCAAACACATTGATCGATTATTGGTGGGTGGATATGATGAGATCCAAGTGGTGTTTCTAAAGAGTGAGAGAATCAAGTTGCATGTATTAGATGGGATTGTTTTGATACCAATTATTATTGATTTAATTTATTTATAATAAAATTTAATTTTGACATTCCATTTTACTATTCTATTGGTGCAACATATCTGGAGAAGTCATTCAAAAATACAGGATAGGGTTCACAAGTAATAACCATAGAAAAGGATGAATCATACAAAATCCCACCACTTCTATGAAAAATTGTATGTCATTGTGAAGGGAATATTTATAGCATACTCGATACATGGATTCAATTAAAGTAAAAATAATAATAAAAAATATATATTAAAAGAAAAATGTGGTTATTAAAACTCAAGAAACAACACCCACCATCTGATTTTAGAAAAGATCTGGTACAACCCTACTAAAGGTTCTAATAACTCAGGACCCACATTGGGGATTAAACGAAAATATATGATTCTCTTACTTTAATATATATTATAAGAATTTCGATTTCAGTTATTATTTTTAGGAATAAACTGGAATGTAACCCTATATCCCTCTCTTTTTTATCTTACATGGATATGATACTTATGCTATAATGATTGGTTTTATGTTATAGTTCTACAAAAATGGAAAATTGTAGAATGAAGAATGTTAAAGAGGAAATAAATATTGATATTAAAATTTTAAAATGGAATTATAAAAATATAAAAGTGAATTCACATCATGAAATGAATTTACATATTGAATATTGAATTCACATCATAAAAGTTCTCTAGAAGAGAACTGTATGGAAAGAACATATATAGTAAAACTAAATCCCCATTATATGGGACAATGATTTTCAATTAATTATTTTACTTTATTCCTCTAATTTCAATACCTATTTTCCACAATAAAATAAATTTTATGATTCAATTAAACTATTGAACTCTAATATTGATATGAGATACATAAGTTTCTTAGGATAATAATTATTCCATGTTTTAGTTTCCATTTTTGACATGATTAGATGAGTGAAATGTTAAAATCAATGAGTAAATCTATAAATGAGGTAATAACTTTAACAAATTATGATTTTTTTTTAAATAATTTGATTTTTGTAGATGAAATTATTCTTAGATTTCAAATGTTTTGAATTTATGAAATTGATTTGGATTGTTTTATTTTTATTTGTTTCATTCAAGGAGTAATTATACTAATCCATATGTTTTCATTACTGACAAAATTTATAAAATAGTATTTCCCACTTCCCTCTATATTATATTTCTTGAATGACTCGAGATGGGTTTTCTTATAGAACATTAATTATTGAAATATTATCGAAGTTGTGGCCAGAAAATCTCATTTTTAATATGATTAAGTCATTTTTAATGAAAATATATTTATCCTTCAACACGCCTTGAAAATTGATCCTTTATTTTACTATAAAATGAATAAAATAGTTTTTTAGGAATTGAGCCATGTAATAAGAATATTATATCCATTATTACAATATTCACAATATTTTTCATGATATCTAAAATAATAAGTGTGTGGGATAGTTTTTCCATGGGGGTGGTGAGGTTTATTGTGTTTTTGGGAGTGGCCATGTTATAATTTATTTCACTTTATCATTCACCTATCTTGCAAAAAATTATTTATAAAAAAGATAAATTATAATAATTAAATAAATTGAGTTGTGTCTTAGGAGGACCAAAAATCACCCTTATCATACTAATGATCTTTTAATGATATGGGTTGAAGTAGTGGATGTGACCTTCATAATAATTTTTTTTGAAAAAATAATCGAAAAAATGAAAGTTAGGGTGATTCATTTATTATTTTTTCTTGTATCATATGCATACATTGAATATTGGGGGTTGGGAGATGACATTTTTCTATGATTGTTTTCATTGAGATTATATATTGATATCATGCATTATTCTTAAGAGTCAATCCTCAACTTCGATCTTTATTTCATTCATTATCCCCTAACCATAAGCCTTGGATATGATTAAACATTTATGATTAAAAACTTATGATTAAATTTCATTCCCATAAATACATGTTGAAAATTAAATATTACCTGTAGGCCTATGGTACATGAAATGTAATTGAGGTAAGAGAAAAAAACCATTAAATTTATTACCTTCAGTGACGAGTAAAATGATATAAATGTGAGGTAATTTTTTTATTGGAATTCACATTAATAATGAATTTAGAAATAAATATTAACAAATGAAAATTTTTTTTTTCAAAAGAAGAAAAGTAAAATTCATGATTAGCATTATTTCATTGAAAATTGGGATGTTAGATGAATTATTTTTTGTTAAATTAGAATTTTTGTCTTCCATTAACAAACAATTATTTATTATTTATTATTTATTTTAAATATTGGTAGAATAAACATCTATTTTAATATTTGATGAGATTACATTGTGGAGGAAAAGTAAAATAATGTAATAAATTTTGGGGAATTAATATAACAATATTTATTATTATTATTTTAATATTAAATATTTTTGTTACACTTTAAAAGATTAATCTTCCCAAAATATAATTTTTTTAATTTTTCATAAGATACATTATTTGAATAAAAATGAGCTAAAATACAATGAATTCTACATAAAATTGATGGACCAAGAAAATGGGAATGTTAATGTCAAAACCTATATATCATAATTGTAGAATCACTATGAAACTAGGCTGAAACTTCTTGAAAACAACAATTCACATATATAATAAACTATTCATGATGAGAGTTTGTTAAAAAAAATTGTTTCAAAAGAAATATGTGATGAACAAAATATATATCCAAATGATGAAATCATTTGTTAGGGTTTGACACATTTTGTCACACTATGACATCCAAAAATAGGGACCAAAAAATATTTAATCCATTGATGAGTCGATGAAATAATTTTTCCATAAATAATTCATATCATGATAAAACTATTCATGGCGAGAAATACTCATATAGGAAACAAAATGGTGATTTTGTATAAATAAATAATGGAGTGAGATTTTATGATCCCATTATAATGCAGGGATTATTAGGAACCATTTATGATGAAATTATGACAACCAAAAGTGTGTGTTTTATTTTTGGAAATACTTTTTTTGTTCCAACATATATCATCTTTTTTATGTTTTTATGAATCAATAAATACGAAATTTTTTACATACAAGTTTATGTTAAGTGTTTTATAATTTTATGTCTCATTATAATAAATTTTATAAATAAATTCTAATGGAATATTTCCTATTCTAGAACAAATAAATTCATTTTATTAATTGTTTAATTAAGTTTCTTATCTTTAGAATTTTATCATATATGTCATATAAAATAGAAAATAAATCTGTTAAAAAGCATATTCTGTACTTGTGATGAAATCTTGAGTCTACACTAATGAATTTTTACATACATAATCTTGGAATTAAAAATATCCTAACAATTTTAGTAAAGTATAATACATGTAAGATAAATTATCTTATGGTGAAGTGAAGATAATAAATAAAATTAAAATAGAACTTCAATAAAGACTTTTATATTACATAATGGGTCTTCTTAAGTGAATCATATTACAGAAGTGAAAGGTAGTCATAGAAGTAATTTTTCTTATAAAAGTATGATATTATGTTATAAAATGGAGTTATATTTTTTAAATACTAGATAAAGATTAATTATCTTTAAAAATTTATATTCAATGATCTATAGTGATTTACCTATTTCGGATTCCATCTAAATTTTCATACGAGAATAGTAATGCTAGACGATTATATTATGATCAAGATAAATCATGCATTATTTTTATTACAATTTTACAATTGGTATGACCTCTTGATAAGTCAACTTCTATTTTTTTTGTGAATCATAAAAGAATTTATCTAAATAAGGAATTATAAATTTGGATAAGGTGTATATTTTCCAATAATGGAAATATCTAATAAAATAGATTTCTTCCATCTCTACAAAAGCGGTTCATTCTATATTTGGGAAAATATTGAAGAAATCCACTTAAAACCCGTCTCTTTAACATTTATAATAAATTAACCACTTGAAAATGTTAATTATCAAGTATCATTAAGTTTATATTTAAATTTAAAATACAATATATGAATTGAGGAGTTTGTCACAATAGGAAAATTTAGCATATTCATAAGAAAGAAACAATGAATGAATCATACAAAGTTAAAAAATACTTTAACATACTCAAAAAAACTTCAATTAAAATATTATCAATTTACACTAATGAACATATATTGATTCACTTATAACATTAAAATATTATTTTGTTGTCTATTCAACTTCTTTAAGTTATTTCATGAATCTTTATGCTTCAATGATTTCCAAATTTCATTTATTCATCTATGTTTCCATCTATACTCAATGTATTTGATTATTTTATGGCCTTGGATAGGTCTTTTAGAAGGTTGGAATAATTAAACTCTATTAGACATTTGAAATATGTAATTTATGCTTGTATATATCTTGGAAACCCTCAAAAAATGAGTTGTATAGTGAAAATCACCAAATTCATGGAGTAGAGTACTGGTGAAGTAGACTAGGGGATATATATTCCCTAAAAGAATATAAATATATCACGCTCAATCCTTTACTTTATTAATTTATTTCTAATGCATTCCTATGTTAACAAAAAATAATAATTAATCATATATCTAAATATGGGGCTTTTCTATGTGATGAAATTATAATGAACTCAATTCACCCCAATTTTGATTTTTAAGGAATTTTGTCTCATGAAAAAAATTTGAATTATATATTATGACTTTTTTGTTCTAATATTTAAAAGGTTGAAGTCTAATGATCATTACGAAAATAGATTCCATAACTAGAAAGAGAAAAGGTAAGTCTATGGTAAGATTTCCTTACTATAATGGTTAAAATTACGGTTCCTAGAAGGATTAGATGAAAATATATTTGAAGCACCTTTTTCTAACTATTTATTTAAAAGTTTTGAATCTATATGAAATTCCCAAAACACAACTTGAGACATGGGATGTTGATACTGAATCTAGATATGATTTAAACACTAAATCGAGGAACACTAAAATTTTGGACTAGGTATTGATGAGTTCATTCAACTATCACAGTTTCAAATAGATCTTCAAATTTGGATTAGTATATCATTGAATTATTATAGATCTAAAAATATGATAGATCTTCGATATAATATTTCCAAGATGAAGTTCGATAATTTAAAAATAATTTAATGGGAAATAATCACCTAACTAAATTGAAGACTTTTTGAGGTTGTAAACAATGTTTCTTCATTGGGAGAACTAATTACTTAGCCATATCAAGATTCCCTATGTTTTTAGAGTTATATTCCATATATGGAGTATGATATTGGATACTATTAATAAATCAATAGAGGTTAATTTTTTTAAAATAAAAGATCTCATTGAAAATATTATGATGTTTGAGGTTGATATGGATAATGAATTTGGGGATAATATATTGGTTGAGAAGGAAACTGAAACAATTAATTTTCCAACTTCAAAATATGACAATATAATTAATGAAATAGAATTGTTTAAGCAATAGGATGAATACACCTCAAATAAATTTCCTTCAGATAGTGGTCATTCTCATATTCAAATTTGGTATAAAAAGTATTATTATAGGAGAATAGGTTTTAGAATAAATTCAAATAAGTAAAATAGGCCTGAGTGAAAATATAAGGAAGTTATATTATGCGAATCTAATAAAATTGGGCACATCAATCCATATTTCCCTCAACTGTATGAAAACAAAAATTTTGAGAAAAATTATTTCCATAAGGTTATATATAATAAGAAATCTAAGAAATATATTAATTACATAAAGATCACTTCAGAATATTTTAGTGATAATACATCCTCATATTCAAAATCTAAAATGTCTAATCAAAATGCTAATATGTTTTTCGTGGAATGTTCATATGTGGAAAATTAATTATATTAACCTAATTATGAAAATTAAAATTGATCTTAGGAAGAATTAAATTATTATTGTACTATTATTGAAAAACATATTAAATCCTAAATAATAATAAACCCATAAAAATCATACAGTGATGTTTTTATTGAAAATTATATGATAAATAAAGAACTTTTTATCTAAAAACTCAGTATAAAAATTATACTATATCATGTATTAAACAAGGTTACAAAATTTAGAGTCTAAAAATGTAGTTAAAGATATTAAATATTCTTCAAGTGTTATTACTAAGGGGTAGATTATATAAATAAGATCCTTGGATAAAACCAATGAAAAAGAGATAAATACATGATATGAAACAAAGGTGAGTAACACATGCTTTATAAAAAAATGTTATTCCAAGCTATAAAACTATGTATGTATTGATTATTACATTCTTTCATTATGAAGAAAATGGTCATTTTTCAAATGAATGTTACTTAAGAAATTTGAAACTATATGGAATAAGGAGTCTGTTATTTCTAAAGAATTATTGAATTATAAGTTAAATTTTTAAAAATTAAAACATATTTGGATTCCCTAATCCATTTTAGATAACAATATTGGACCCAAGAGTGTGTGGGTATATAAAAACCTTGTAAAGTAACTAGTTATTGTATTGAACAAGCTAAATTAACTACAATAAAAATGGTTTATAGATAGTGTCTATTCAACCCATATGACTGGATATTTATCCAACTTCAACTAATTATCTATTATTTATAAAGGCTCTATCGCTTTTTGTGAAAAATAATGTTTTTTTATTAGATCTATTTGAAATACGCAGTCAATGCTCTTCAATAAATATCATTATGTGGATGTATTAAAGCTAAACCAGATAACTATTTCTCAAAATTGTGATTATATTAATTCGATTGATTTTTTTAATAATGCTTGAATAGTTTTTAAATTTTTTTTATTATTTTTATAGAACCATAAAATTAAAATGTCTACATATTAGATCTAAAATATTTTAATATGAAAAATAGAAAATTTTTATTGTTGAAATTAATGAATCTTTTATTTGGAATTAAAGTCATTAACATTGAAACTTTTACTCCTTGATAAAATTGCCTAATATAAATATTATTTCTATTTTGACTCATCTTAAAATGGATAAAAATATAATATGTGATTCATGTCATATTATAATAAAACATAGAACTTATTTTAAACCAATTAAAGGGTTTTCCACTTCTATAAACTTAGAACTTTTCTATATGGATCTTTCTAGACCTATAAAAATAGAATGATTAGCCTAAAGATCATTTCATTATGGTTTAGTTGATGATTTCTCAATATTTACTTGAGTTAATTTCTTGAGATTTAAAATTGAATTATATTTTATTTTTATTAATTTTTTCAAACTTGTAAAAAATGAAAAAAATTCAAAAAAAATATGGATTTCAGAAGTGATCATGGATTTGAATGTGAGATTCCTAAATTTAATTCATTTTTCTGAAAGAATGGTATTAATCATACTTTTGTTTTCCCTAATGACACATCAATAGAATTGTGTTTCTGAATGTATGAATACGACCATTCATAAAATTTATAGAACAATGTTATGTGAATATAACTTTCCCACTAATTTTTTGGATGAAGCTATAAATAAAATATGTTAAGTAATTTATAGAGTTATAATAAGACCATTATTAATTAAAATACCCTGTAAGTTATAAAATAATAAAAAACCCAAGCTACGATACATAAAAGTTTTTGAATTTAATGTTTTTATCTTGTACACCAAGTAAAATCATGTTATGTTCATTCAAAATTTTGATGAGGAAATCTTCCTAAGTTACTATACTACTTCAATCCATTAATGTATTTTGAATAATTAGTCAAAGGTAGTTGAAGAGTATACTCATGTTGCGTTTGATGACCTCTAAACATTTTTTTATTATTTTCAAATAAATCACTTTATGGTTGGGTGAGAACCAAACAATAACATGCCCAAGGGGATCCACTATTGCAGACATGAGACAAAACAAACCCAAAAAGCACATGGATGGGTGAGAACCGCAATTTACACCCAAAAATCATCTTCATACATACCTTCATAACCATCTTGTTCCCTCTCAGAATCATGAATCGAATCCTCAGACGCAAGACCAGATTGACGGCTGATGGAGCGAGTACGCATCCTACCCAACCAACCTGCCTCCTAACTGACATTGACCTGTGAGGAAACACTCAAATTGAACAGATCTCTTACTTTCCCCCGCAGTTTTGGATTTCTTTTTGGTTGGGTCATAGTAACAGGTGCCACTTGTTCCCCAGACGCACCACCAGCAACAATGACACTCCCTTTGGCTCCATCGGTTTTTGGTAAACTTTGTAGTGTTGGGTCGTCTCTTCTCCCATTAGGGTCACCCCTTCTCCCATCAATGTCACCCACCACACCACGAACAACATTGGAATAGGAAGGGACAACACCCCCAAAAACCACAACAATGATGGCCTTACCAAAAAAGGTTAACTTGAACCTCTTTTTGAAAAAAAGGATGATGATATAGAACTTGATCAAAAACAACTTGAACCATAAGGGACTAATACTAAAGAACCGAAAAATATTTTACCTAGAAATCTAAAAAACCTTAAAGAAAAGCCTCTAGATATAATTATTGGATATGTAGATATTGGTGTTGGGACAAGAAGTAATGTTGGAACTCTTGTATAATTTTTTAAAATTTTTATACTATAAATAACCAAGATTTGTAGAAGAATATTTAGTTTATGAGATTTGGGTTTTATCAATGAAAGGTGAATTAAACTAGTTCCTGAGGAACAAGGTATGGTAATTAGTAAATAGGAACTTTGACTATCATACTATTAGAAAAAAGGTTTATTTTGGAAAAAATTGGATCATTATGGTGTGATATATAGATACAAGGCTAAATTAGTTTCAAAAGTTTATAATCAAGAAGAAGTAATACATTATCAAGATACAATTTTTCCAATATCTTGGATAGAATTCATTTGAATCCAAATATCATATGAAATTCATTCCAATTTCAAATTGTATTACAAATATTTCAAATTTACCTTTTTAAATGGATTTTAATAGAGGAATTTTATTTTGAACAACCACCTGGTTTTGAGGTTCCCCATTTTCAAAATTCTATTTTTAAATATAATAAATCTCTTTATTGACATAAAAATCCACCTAAATATTGGTATTATGGATTAATCTATTTTATTTTATCATATAGTTTTAATGTGGGATTGAATTAACCCACTCTTTTCAAGAAAATATAATAAAAATGAACTATTTATTTTCAATATGTTTCTATTATGTCATTTTTATGTCAAAAAATAAAAAATAGTGTAATGAATTTTTAAAATATATGGAAAAAATGAATTTTATATGAGTATGATAGGTGAGTTAAACTATTTTTTGGCTTAAAAATTTATCAAAAATATTTTTCATTTGTTTGAAGCCAAATAAAATACATACATGATTTACCAAAAAATTTCGAGAATGTGAAAAATTAGACATATTAAAATCTCATGATTTCCAATATTAAACATGACTTGGATGTGGTTAGAAAAATAGTTGAGAAAAATTATATAGAGGAATAGTTCTCATCTTACTTTCTCATACTATAACTCAGAAAAATATTATCTTTTCAATATGCATTTTTTTAATTTCAATCAAACACCAAATGAATCCCATTTAATTGTTTCCAGAAGATTTTTTATATATTTATAAGGAATTTCTTCTATTTATTTAATTTTTCCAAAAAACTTATGATTTTAGTTTAACTTCATAGTCATATGATGAGTATAATGGGTGTAGAATATATTGGGAAAGTAAAAAAAGAACCTATCATTTTCTAGGTAAATACATAGAATTATTGTCTAGGAAGAAACAATAATCTACTAAGGTTCCAACTACATAAGCTAAAAATATTGCAACTGGATGTTTCTATGCACAAGTGTTATAGATTACACATACCATGATAGATTATAGATTCAATTTTAATTATATTCTAATAAAATTTAATAACATAATTGCAATAAATATTTCAAATAATTTGATAAAAAATTCTAGAATAAAAAATATTATCTAGGGAATCATATATAGTATATAATACAAAAAAATTGATGTATGATTTATATAGAAAAAAAATTATCCGATATTTTAAAAAAACCACTACTTGATTATGAATTTGAATTCATCAAATTAAAATTATGTTTGTTTATATTTAGTTATTTATATTTAATTTATCTCTTAGTTTATCAAGAATGGGTATATCTTTAGTAGATTCATATTTTTTGTATTCTACTCTAAAATTATACCTTCAAATTTATTCTTAATAGTATTATATTTTGAAACATAGATTGAAATTGTCATAATAACCTTTCACAACATTATAGGAGACTCTTCAATTACCTCTAAATGAATTTAATAAAATAATTCCTATGCATTAAACCTTTACAAACCACTGAGTTCTATCTCCTTGCTTTGCAATCCTCCTGGTCCTAATTCATCGAACCATATTCAGTTAGGGGGAATCTATTAGATATTATAGTTATTCTATGAGTAGCTCCTAGAACTCAAGATCAATAGGGATTGTTCTGATCAGGAAAGGCATTGAATATAGTTTTCTCGATAGGACCAATATGTTACTCAAGAAAATTATTAATCATCAATGATGAGAATATATTTTTATTAGAAAAAATTGAGTTCTTACTCAAGAAGGATGTTCATGAATTTTTTGGTAAAATAGTGTTTCATTTTTTGGATTTTTAATTTCTTGGTACTATTATTATAAATTATAATTATTTTTCCATTACCTCCATTATAATTCATAATGTGTTTAGTTGTCCCTATGAAGGAAATTTTGATTTTAAAACCTCAATTGTTTCCATTGATGATGTTATCCCTCTATAACTAATAACTTATCTATTTGGAATGAAAAATATAGAGTGTAAACAAGTAAAGTAATTAGAACCATAAAGGATGGTTATTATGAAGTTAATCCAATTTTAAATTTCTAAAAGTAATATTGAGTTTGATTAAATTGTGTTTCAAGATGTTACATTGTTATATCTATTCTTAATGGAAAAGCCTATGAACCTAGCATGTTATGTAATTACGTATAGGTGACACGTTCATAACAAAGCTACTAATTTATATCCAATTGTGAGAATATTAATGTTGATTTTTTTCAAAGAAATTATTTTCCTAGATGATAATATAACTAACAATTATCACGCGTTAAAAAATTTAAGTGATGGAGTATTAAAATATAGTGTATTTTCTAGAGTGCTTCAGCAAGAAAGTTACTATAGGTTTCTATATATGATAAGATGGAATTAGAACCTACTTGTGTTCAAGGGGAGTCATATCATGAAATAGTTACGATTGTGTCACTTGAAGAAGTTTCTATAAGTGTGACTATACATTCAAAAACATATTTCTAGTATGGGAGTCGAAGTCCCATTAGTCACTAAAACTCATTTTGATAGACATATTAGAGTCCAATTTTGTATGTCCAAAGAGATTAAAATTGTTGATAAATTGTCCAATAGTTTTATTCCAAACTATGTCAAGTGATTTTAGACACCCATTATCTTTCTTCTTTTCGACCATATATCTTACAAGATCCTACATATTGATAAATCATGGATATATCCCTTACCCAGATTGGGTTTATTTGTCCAGGACTGACTATATCCATTGTGTATGGATATATTTCCATAATTGAAGTGTATCCCCTCACTATTATAAGTCAAAGTATAAAACATATGTTGATCGATATATCTGTAATAACGATGTTGATGATGATAAAGAAAAATTATAATAAAATGATGAAGCAACACTGATTGTAGATAAGAGAAAACCAAGTTTAGAATCTATTAAATAATATCATGTAAGATAATTAACTTAGGAGGATGAGAATAAAGAAGTTAATGTGAATAATCAAATGTAATAAGATTAAAGTGTAAAATTTTACCACGATATATATTTTCCATTTCCTATAAATTGTGTGAGATCTCAGATAACTACAACCAAGTTTCACGTAGCTAATGAGTTACATCATGTAAGTTAATAATTTCTACAGTAAATTTATTGAAAAATGATTTTGTAGAGTCCTATGTGGATTCGAATAGTCCACATGAGTATAATATTTTAAAGTAATAATTAAATACTCTAAAAAGAGGTGGCTCAAACATAGAAGATGTTAACCCTCAACATGATTTACAAAAAAAATATCCCAAATTATGACCAACCTACAAACTAATCTCAATAAAACTTCTCCTAGAGCTTTGGTAAGTAGTGAAACTAAGGGAAAATGGGAGAAAGATGAAATAATAATTAATATTAAGGAGAATATAGGTTTTTTACTTCAAAAAATCAACATAGAATCGAATCCTAGAGGCTCAAAAATAGAGGAGGAATGGGGATATATCCCCTCACTTGCACATTGGATGAGTTGAATAAAAATGGGTTAGGGATGGTTTAAAACACCTTAAATAAAATATAGTTATAGTTGAAAACTAAAATGATTAAAATTTTGGTAGCCGATATGGTTAGACCATAAGGTTTGGTAAACAATGTTCTAATAGGTAACCTACCACTAGTTAATAAAAAAAAATCACATTATTTGGCTGCATGATGAGGTAAACTATACACCAACCATGTGGGTACCTATATAGTATATTATAGTCTTAAGAGGAGTAGGGTGAATAATTTTAATTGATTTTTAGAAAACTATTCACCCAACCCTAATACTATATATCTTTTAAAATTAAAAATGACGGTTTCTGAAACACAAGTTATCAAAAATAACTAAATAAATAAATAAAATAAAATGGAAAATATAGTTGGGATACGACACTAAAACATACATATCATAGAATAAAGAATATCATTATTCAGATGATCATCTCGATCCTCAGTGTTCAATATAGGAAGTTAAGTAACCCCAACTTATATAATGAGTTTCCTTCCTTTGGTTTAGTTCCACTCATTATTCGTATTCAAAATCATTCCTCAAGAAAACTGAACATGAAAACAAATCATAAAACATAAAAACACCATAAAAACATAGTGAAATAAGTTATTACATGGCTAAGATAATATTCCCTACCTATATGGGAGAATATTACATCTTTATCATTCTAATGAAATAATCACCAGAGTTACAAGAATACCCTATGTTCTGGTACCTTGCCTAGGTTACTAGAAGATAACTTTTTCATGACTCTAAAAACTTTTTCCATTTCTAACATCCACCACCCTGATAACCCATTAGTGGGGGATACGATCCCCTCAACAATACTACCTTTTAGCCCCCCCATCTGGTATTTTGACCTTCTCTCTATGAACTTCCACCCACATCCTTTATGCCACAAGTACATGGGTATGTTATCTCAATGTTGTAGCACACATGTATGAACCTATGTTTTCCTCTTCAAGTAAACCTCTACCATAATGTCAATTTTACATCTGATGTGGTTCAACACCCTCTGATATATAGGGACAAAAAACACCCTGTGATATTTGAATATATTTTTTAAAATTAATATATTGTTTGATATAATGTTTTACCCACAATGCCAAACCAAAAAAACACATAAAATATTATATGGATATTATTATAAAAATAGTATGAATAATAAAACCTCTAGTAAATTAATATATGATACTCTACTAAAACTCCTTACAATTAAGGGATAAATAATTAATATGATTTAATATCTAAAAAGATTGTTCTGTCTAAAATAATTATTTTTAAGTGTTGTATATTTTACTCTAATAAATTAAAATTTATAACACTTAAAATATTATATGAAGTAATATATTAAAATAATTATGGTAAAAATTTAAATGTAATGTTATTAAAAAAAGAAAAATGTCATTTTTCAATAAAATAATTTTTCATTTACATTTTGTATTTTAATTTTAAATATATATGAAAAAATTGGATAATTTAAATTTTATAAAAATGAATTTAACTTTTGAAAATTATAATTTCCAAATTATCTTATGAAAAGTTTTAATATTTTCTAAAAGGATTGAATTTTCGGTGTATAGTGAAAATAGTATTTTTTTCATATATTATTAATTTTATAATATTATCGTAATAAAATAATGATTTTAAAGATTATGAAAACAATTTTAGATTAAAAATAAAAAAAATTAAAATTAAAATAATGAATTTATAAATTCAATTTTTAATTTATAAATCCATTATTTAACATTTGAAAACTTAAGTAATATTTTACACTAAAAAACATTTTTCTTTATTTCTATTAACTAAGTTTCCATACAATTCAATTATATTTTGGATTGTTTTTAAAGCCTAATAGATATTTTTGGGTATACATTAAATCAATTAATATATTATAAATCAACAAAATTGATAATTTTATCTTAAAAGTAATTTTAAAGTATTATAATATACATTTCAAAAATGGTTTTTACTAGTTATGTGTGATAATATTGAAATTAAATTTTATCACACTTATAGGTTTTAGTAAAAATAGAATGATTATTTGGAATCATTAGATTCGAATTATTTAATAATTCATGTTTTATTTTTTGTCACTAAAATGAAATTACTTGGGAAAAAATTATTTACATTTGTAAAAACCAATAAAAGTAAAAGTGAAAAAATATCAGAGTAAAAACCTAAATACATATTAAAAACATGTGTAAAAATATATTTTTGAGGCTTTATCTACATCATCCCTTCTCCGTATTTATTATTTTTCATTATTGGATCTATTTTTTCCATTGAATAATTAATTTCCCATTTATATTTTTATAAAATTTATTGTCCTCTCCATTAGTAAAGGATCCATCACCACCTCACTTATAAAAACACCAAAAACCTCTTATATTGCACCAAAAACTTCCCAAATAACTCATAAAACTCATATAAACGTCCTATAGGTTCTTTTCATCTAAAAATACATCCTCCCAAGGTATTTATCCTATATTTAAAGGATATCTTCTAACGGGTAAGGAAAAATTCTCAATAACTTATTTTCCATTTATTATCCTTTATTTCTTCTTCTAACTCCCTTTAATAAAATGTAAACATGATTAAAAAATTAAATAAATATCATTATTATAATAAAATTTTAATATGTTTATGGGATAACCATTTTCTACCAACCTCCCAACCATTTTAAAAACAAATATATTTCTTCTCTTACATGTGGACTAACTCTTCTATATGTAGTTTGATATGTTTTTCATAAATACCTTATATGAATGGTTAAAAGTGTATATTTAATGAATAAATATATTATTTTAAAAATAATTAATATTTTAAAAATAAAAAACAAATTCTAAGCTTCATTGTGTTATATGGAAAATGATAATGGTACTCATGTGTACATACTAACTATCACCTCATTAAAACAACATATTTTAGTTCTCAACAGGATCATTATTCTTTATAAAACACTCTTAAAATATTATTAACCACCTTAATAAATATAAATATCATAATTTTACTTTTATAATAATTACACTATTCCAAAGTAATTACTTTATTTTCCATAATCACAAATCAATTACAACATTTTCTTATTTTGGTCAGTTTAACAAGCAACATGAACAATGTTATAAATTTCTATCATGGATTACTATGGAAACCTAAATAATAATATTTTTATGGAAAAAAGTAGGAAATAATTTTTTAGGGTAATATAAATGTTATATTAATATCTAAATTATTATTTATATATAACCCATTATTCATAAAATTACCGAAATAAAATTGATACTGATTTCATCTCCATGATCCATAACCAGAACTACCATGTAATGAAATTATGTATTCATAATTAATTATAAAATACCTATCATTGTACCATAAATAATCTAGTAAATATTAACTTGGTTTCAAATAATGAGGATCAACATCAACATTACAAAGCATGTCAAAACCATTAAATTTAAAAACATCTAATGATGAAAAAAAATATAACTTATTAGTTAATTTATAATAAATAATTATAATACCAGATTATAAAAGATAATAGATATGAATAATATAACAACCTGAAAGAAACATTCAGTTACTTTTATCCCTTTGTTTTGACCATCATTTGTTTAGAACAATTCATGGATTGTTTTTTAATAACTTTTTGAACTAGGCATATGTATGATTGGAATACTATTAGAGAATTTTTTTTGGATCATCCCAATAAATTTTGTGCCATGGATTTGATTCCTAGAGGATTGTTCATGTTTAGGTGAAGGGTTAGGGCTAACCATGTGGCATGCCCTTCAAACTATGTGGCTTCAAACTATGGGGTGATGTATGGTTGGAAAATAGTTTTTCGAACCATAAAACAAACTGTGCAGATATTTCAATATCATTGAAGGGGATGCATGGTTGGTTCAAAACATACTAAAACATATGGTCAAAATATGTTCCATGTATGATATATTTATAAATTCAACTTTATGACCTAAAAAACAGATAAATTTCATCATTCTCCTTATAATAGAATACGTTCTCAATAAAGAAGACTCCTAATAAGGATTTTATAGATACTTTACATCCCAAGTATCATTCTCGATGGATCTAAGGGTGTTGGAGAATTCTTCCCAATGGTATTATATAATTTATTTTCATTCTTATTTTTTATTCTTGATCTACCCTTAAATTATAGAATTTAATATTAGATTGGGTCTATTGATGTTGGATCTAAGATACGTTATGTGATCTAATTGGGTTTCATGGAGACCCTTTGTGGTATTAAGATTCATTTTTTAGGTCTCTATTACTTATTTTGTGATCATAAATAAATGTCAAGGTACATGTTTTCTCACCCTCTCCTATTTCTATAGATTTTATTAATTGGATATTCTTATTTAATAATCATGATTATTGGATTTTCTCATGATTTTTCTATCCCTTATTCCTATAATAGATCCCTTGTTGGGTGTTTACGAGTTAATAAATGTTTTTGGTGGGTTTTTAAGGAAGTTATTATCAATTGAATCATTTTATTATTTTTTATTTTGAATTGGGTTTCTAAATAATTTCTAAATCTTGATTTAAGTCCTTTTGTAGAATGACTATGAAATGGAAGGGATTCTGTTTGTGATGAAATCTATTGATTATTTATTTTTAAAAAATATTATTTCAAGAAAATGGATTTGAAATGTATCAATAATTTAATTTAAAACTTTTGATATAATTCTCAAGAAATTTTGTCTTGAAATATTTTATGATTTTGAAAAAATTGAATTGATCTAAAAGGCATGAATTTTGATAAAGACCATTTGATGTGGCCTTTTGAAATTAAATGGCATATTTGGAAACTTGAAATTGGTCTTAATTCCAATGATTGAATAAAATGATTTGATAACTGATTAAAATGTATGATATCTGCTTCTATGATTTATTTCCTTAATGAAAAACGGATTCAAGGTAGTTAGATGGGAATAATGTCTGATATACATTTAAAATCTATAGTAGGCACTCAATTGATGAAACAATATATAACTAAAAAATTATGTAGTAAGGGAGTTCATTATTTGGGGTGTTATATTAGTATACCTAGTGTTGATATCTATGGATGTGTTCACACCTGGAGCTTTATTTCACTAAGATATGTGAGAATCACTATACTAACCTAACCTTATAGTTCTTTACCATGGTGCTTTGATCATAAAGGATTTAAACATGTCAGTGTTTAATATAAATTATTTTTTATTCCTACTTTGATAGAAATGGTTATTCATGATTTTTTTTTGTTAAAGTGCTTTTTTATTTTCAAGTTTGATGGAAGTACGCTTTTTAACCTACTTTATACTAGAAAAATAGATATTTGGAAAAAATGTTTTTCATTAACTATAGAAAGATTAAAGTACCATGATTTATTTAAAATTTAGAATAACTATTTTATTTGATATTTATTTCAAATGAAATAATTTATAATATCCTATTAGGATATTTTTTCTCACACACTACTTTTTTCTTTGGGTGTTTTTATATTTTATTATTTCAAGTCCAAGAAAAGGGAAAGCACCACTTGTAGGTAGTGGGTGTTCATAAATAAGTAGTCCTTGGGAGTTGTAAATAACCATTGCAGTATGTAAGAACCTAGGTTTTTAGAACAGGTTAAAGTTTCCGACCCTGTTTGAATTTTCTGCTTTTCTATAAAATTTTGGCTGATTTTTGAGAAGTTTGGAAAATCTGGGAAATTTCTGGAAATTTCCAGACTACACACCATGTACTCCCATGTACACGCCGTGTATCAGCTAGGCAGGTGACAAACCATCTGAGGCCAAGTACATGCTGTGTGGTACCCCGTGTGTAAATTTCTACCTACACGGCCCGTAGTCTTCCTTGACACACCGTGTACTTTTCATTCCATGCAATGGCTGAGTCCCTAGCCATGTGTTGGCCATGTACACAGTTCAAGCTATGCACTGGAATCCACTTATTTAGGAGTACAGAAAGGCTATTTACACGGAGTGTAGTCTTGAAATACACACGGTGTACTTTTTTTATTTGTGCGATCGGAAGGTCATCACGTCTTATTTCTGAAACCATCTTCTTCTCTGTTGGACAAACAGTTCATCCGAAAGACCTTAGTGAACAAAAATCCTCCTAGATCTTCCATACGACCTTCGTTCATCGATCCGTCAGTGGCAGCGGGACCACATCAGAAAGGCTAACCCCACACACCCCTCTTCGTCCTTGATTCCTTGCTTATTTCTCTGCAGTTTCCATCCAAGTGGAATTTTTGGAATTTGACAGAAACACAGATCTACCGCAATTTAGACTGATTAAGAGGATGATATCATAGGAGTATCATCATATGAGTACGATGTGGGTGGTTCATACCTTCTTCTGTGTTTTCATAGACTTTTGGGGGTTTTGATTTTCGGGCCCGGCGTTGGGTATTGAGAGAAACCCTGTTTAATTGTTTTTAATTAATTATCTACATTGTGGGATGACTTTGGGTATTCCCTGACCCTGTTGTGATTGAGTGAGGCCGGGTTAGGGGTCGTTGCTCGTTTGGGGAAATTTGGATGGGGGTGCCAAAATGCGTATGAATTGGACCATTGTTTAAACTGTTGTGTTTAGACTGCTTACTGAATTTTGTTGAGTTAACCTATTGGGTTAATTATTAGATTATGAATGAGTTAGGTGCTAGTATGGGACAACATAAGTTTGTGCAATTTGACTGTCTAGTAATTGTCTATTTAATGTGGTGCCTTCAAGTATGTATATATATGAAATGTGTGATATTTATGGTGTTGAACTGCTTAGTTGTGTTGGGCATGGCCCAAATATTTTGTTGAGTGATGTTGATCACAGGTTGGGGCTTTTACCGGGTTACATGGGTGGTTCCTACCACGGGATTGGGCATCATGGACGTCGGTTGAGGCAGTTGGACTATCAGGTTGGGCTTGGACGAGGTTACTTGGATGACAAGGCCATCAAACTTGAGCGACAGGTTCGCAGGGACACGAGGTTCCATAAGTGTAGTGGCTTGGAAACTTATTGAGGTGATTACCGCTCACCAGGTAATTTTGAGTTGTGTACACACAGATATACTCTGTGATGAGGTATTACGGCCATTCGCTGGGTAGAGGCCCCGATAGATGCGGTTAGGTGATATTGGTTTGGGGGGTGCCAGCCATAGGAAGCCACGTGGAAGGTGAGGAGCCTTCGGGAGATAACATTAATGCTGTCAGGTTGGGGGTAGAGGCTCACCGTGATTTGAGGGCAGACATCGTTGTCCCTCTAGGTATTATTTGAGGGAATACATCGTTGTTCCTTCAGTTATTATTTGAGGATAAGTATCGATGTTCCTTCGGATGTTGTGCCATGGGAAGGTTGAGTATTCAAGCAGAGTTACGATTGTTGGGTGTGCCTTCGGGACGTCGGTACTTGAGATAAATGGTGTCAGGTGGCACGTGGTTTTGGGTTACAGGTCAGAGATTCTGGCGTTGGCTGAAGTAGGTGACTCTTCCTGGTGGCTGCTGAGTGCCAGTGAAGTTTTTATTTACATTTGAGCATTGTACTGTTGACTGTTTCCCTATATAATCATGTCTACCTAAACACTTATACTAGGTACACACCTTTGGGTGGTATCCTACTAAGACTCATCTCACACCCTATATGGGCCCTTCAAGACTTGTGTAGACTTTATGAAATTGCATGCAGGTGGAGGGTCAGCCTCCGGAGATGGACCTTAGTGCTGTTGGCATGGAGACTGGTATGGACCTCGAGGTCATGCCTTGCTGAAGTCACTTTGTTTAGTTTTTTTTGTACCATCATGATTACCCTATTATATAGTACTATTGGCTAGCCATTGAAGCCATTATATATTTATGTGTATGAATTGATCTGTTTGAATGTTTGTTGTTGTAGTGGTAGTTGCTTGTGATATTCAGAATGTTGTTCTGTTTACTTTATGCTGCTACTGTTTCTATACTACTTCTGCTATTTATTTGAAATTTGATATGTTTCTGCTCTGCGAGTTTGGTTCAAGTCTACTGAGTCATTTATTTTTATGCTGCTTATTGACATTATACTTGGACCAATACCCTTATTAGGATCCTCTGAGAGGGTATAGCCTCCCCACTATACCTAACAGCCCCTCGCTTCTAGTCAGTAGCCTTTGGTGTTCAGGGAAGGTGCACCTAAGGTAGTAACACCCGACTCATTTGGCACTGTTCGGGTGGTCGGCCGGGTCTGGGTCATTATAAAGTGGTATCAGAGGAGTTATTAACAGAGATTTAGTAGCATCTGAATACTAATCATTTTGAGACTTCTCTTTTTATTTATGCTGTTTTTACTATTTGGGATATGGTAGACTAGAGATAGGCTGTTACTGGAACTGGGTTCCTAGTATGTTCTTCGGTGCCTGCAACCCCAGGTACGAGGGATGGACCAAGTTTCCATGGGTGGGAATTTCTATTTTCTTTTGCTCAGATTATAGTTTATATGATTTCCACCTCGGTGGCTCACTTGATGTGTGTTGTTATTGACTGTGTTATGTGACCCTTGACCCGGTGTGGTAAGAGAGAATTGGACCTTGGCCCGGTATGGCAAGGTTTGTTTTCTTGTCTTTTGATAGGAACATTTTAGGGTATTTCAATTTCATAATTGCACTTATGCCATGTGAAGTGATAATGCCATGTGAAAAAAATAATTTCCTTGCTATGTATGATTTGAAATTCGAATAGGTGAAACTCCTGATAGAATTGATTGTTTATTGAAATATGTATTCCATGCCTTGTGTATTTTTAAAATTGAATGTTGCAAGATGTTTGGGTCTGGATCTTATGAGAGTAGGCAGGTATCATGGTTGAGGTAGTGTAACTGTCAGGATTGGGCGACTCGGTCATCGGTTTGAGGCAACGTGAGTTGTCAGGATGGGCATGGCTCGAGGTACTATTGATACATGGCTCTGTTAAGGGCGGGTAAGGAGGCCATGTGGCCGAGATGCCATGGGGAATGGGCTGCAGTGAGGGGGAGTAAGGGTAGTTGTTATGCACTACCTTTTAGTGATTTCCTTATCTGTATAGAATATATTGTTATGTATATATATGGGTTGTCTGACCATTTATGGTATTCATCGGGATACTCCTTCATGACTTGATGGAGCGTCAGGAAGGAGAAGATACAGTGCCAGAGGATCAGGTTCAGAATCTGGTGCAGGCAGAGCATGAGCCGCAGGTATAGGCTCAGGGACAGAATCAGGTTCAGGATCCAGTGCAAGCAGGGCAGCAGTCGGGTTTGGCAGCGTTCGGACTGTGTCTTAACGAGAAGCTCTGAGCGAGCCTGGTACACCTTTTACAGGGGATTAACAGAGGCGCGCAGGGTACAGATCCTTCTATGGAATATCTGACGTGGGATTTCCAGTCGCAGAACCCGCCTCTTTTTCAGGGTGGGGGTGGTCCACAAGCGGCAAAAACTGGATAGAAAGCATGAAGATGTTCTTCGAGAAGCTCGAGACACCTCCAGGGCGGAGGGTCAAGCTGGCGATGTACATTCTGAGAGGACCGGCGAAGCGTTGGTGGGACGTACAGGTGCAGGCTCGTAGGCACGAGGGACTGGCTTGGAAGGACTTCGAGGACAGGTTCTTTGAACACTTCTACCCGGAGACACTGAGGGCAGAGAGAGCTAGGGAGTTCTTGAGTCTTCAACAAGAATACATGTCTATCATGTATTACACAACTACTTTCACAGAGTTGTCACGGTTTTCACCTGGTATGGTGAGCGATGACGCAGCTAGGGTGAGGCGTTTCGAGGATGGCTTATGACACGCCATCCGGGTCCAGGTAAACATCTTCAGGCTGGGTTCCTTATCTGAGGTGGTGAACCAGGAACTTATAGCGGAGGGAAAACAGAGGAATAGACCCCAGATTGGGCAAGAGATAGCTCCAGGTGATGGTTCAGACAGCAGCAAGCGAGGCAGAGATGAGTTCCAGCAGGGTGGGAAGGCCAAGGATTCATCTAGAACACCACGTGGTAGTTCATCTGTGGTTTGAATTCAATGTGGATAGCCGGGACATGTTCGGGATTAGTGTGATAGGCCTTCGAAGGAGTGCCAGGCTTGTGGAAAGGTCGGGCATCTAGAGAGGTTTTGCAGGCAGTCTTCTCAGATAGCTGGTAGGTAGGGACCAAGACAGATTTTAACATCATGTGTTGGTTCAGGTTCGGTAGCAGGAGAGGGTAGTCGAGGTTCTGTTGTGCATGGAGGATGTGACAGAGACGGTAGGACCCAGCTGAGGGGTCAGTGGCCAGTTACTAGAGCCGCACCGCAGGGAGGTCAGGCATTAGGCAACCGTACTTTAGGCCAGGTACACACTGTGGAGCTTCCAGGGACTGAGCAGGCTGGTGAGCCGACGATGGTGGCTGGTACACTGTGGGTGTGGCCAAGATTTTTCTTTTCTTTCTTTTGGCATGGTCTCTTGAGGCATGTACGGTTGAGTACATGAGTTTCACAGGATACTTGTGGACTGACTGGATTCTAGTTAGTGGGATTGGAATCATATCAGATGCGTTATATATTTTATCTGTGTATATTTGAGATGCGTAGCTTCAGGAGCATCAAGGATGCAGGTTACTTGAGGTGCTGTGGGCATCGGGGCATCATGGATTCAGGTTACTTGAGGTGAAAAGCACTATGTTTTTATTGAAGCATCTATGAGATGCAGGACCTCTTGGAGGCGAACACCGATGCGGTGAGGGTTATGTTGGGTGTCAGAAGCGACACGTGAGCACCGAGGCGGTGCAGGGGTGAAGCTACGTCACGGGAGGACCATGGGTCCGGGGAAATATGATGTTGGGACTTGCATGTTTATTTTGGATTCATTGAGTTTTGTTTCGGGTTCAGACTGAGTAGGAAATTCCTAATGTGGGGATCCCCTTGAAGATTTTAGCTAGAATCTTGAGGTCGGGTAAGTCCGGGTTACTTTGAGCAGTTTGGTATGTTCGGTGCCATATCCAGGTTTTGTTCGGTAGCTCCGGGACGAGCTAGGTTAAGGTGGGGATTTTGTAAGAACCAGGGTTTTTTAGAATGGGTTAAATTTTCCGACCCTGTTTGAATTTTTTGCTTTTCTATAAAATTTTGGATGATTTTTGAGAAGTCTGGGAAATCTGGAAAATTTCTTGGAATTTCCAGACTACACGCCGTGTACTCTGAGGTACACTCCGTGTATCAGCTGGGTAGTTGACAGACCGTCTGAGACCAAGTATAAGCCATGTGGTACCCCGTGTGTAAATTTTTATCTACACGGCATGTAGTCTTCCTTGACACACCATATACTTTTCATTCAGTGTAATGGCTGAGTCCCTGGCCATGTGTTGGTCGTGTACACAGTCCAATCCATGTAATGGACTCCGCTTAAGTTGGAGTACGAAAAGGCCATCTACACAGTGTGTAGTCTTGAAATACAAGTCGTGTACTTTTTTTTATTTGTGCGAGCGGGAGGTCGTCAAGTCTTATTATCGAAACCATCTTCTTCTTCTCCATTGGATGAACAGTTCGTCCGAAAGACCTCTACAAACACAAATCCTCCTAGATCCACCATACGACCTCTATTCTTCGATCCTTCAGTGGCAGCGGGACCACATAGAAAAGGCTAACCCCGCACACCCCTCTTCATCCATGATTCCTTGCATATTTCTCAGCAGTTTCCATCTGAGCGAAATTTCCAGAATTTGAAGGAAACGATGATCTACCATGATTTAGACCGATTCAGAGGCTAATATCGGAGGAGTATCATCATACGAGTAAGAGGTGGGTGGTGCATACCTTCTTTTGGGGTTTCTTAGACTTTTGGAGGTTGCAAACTTCAGGCACGACGTTGCGTATTGAGAAAAACTCGGTTTAATTGTTTTTAATTAATTATCTGCATTGTGGGATGTCTTTTGGTATTCCCTGACCCTGTTGTGATTGAGCGAGGTCGGGTTAGGGGACGTTGCTCATTTGGGGAAATTCGGTTGGTAGTGCCGAAATTCATATGAATTGGTCCATTGTTTAAACTTCTGTGTTTAGACTGCTTACTGAATTTTCTTGAGTTAAACTGCAGGGTTAATTGTTAGATTATGAATGAGTTAGGTGATGGTATGGGACAACACAAGTTAGTGAAATTTGACTATCTAGTAATTGCCTGTTTAAAGTGGTGCCTTCGAGTATGTATATATATGAAATGTGTGATATTTCCTGCGTTGAACTGCTTAGTTGTGTTGTGCGTGGCCCAGATATTTTGTTGAGTGATGTTGATCACAGGTTGGGGCTTTTCCCGGGTTACTTGGGTGGTTCCTACCACGATATTGGGCATTATGGACATTGGTTGAGGCAGTTGGACTGTCAAGTTGGGCTTGTCCTAGGTTAATTGGATGGCGAGGCCATCAGACTTGAGCGACAGGTTCACAGGGACATGAGGTGTCAGAATTGTAGTGTCTTGGGAACTTATTGAGGTGATTACCACTCACCAGGTACTTTTGAGTAGTGTGCACACAGATAGACTCCGTGATGAGGTGGTACAACCACTCTCTTGGTAGAGGCCTCGATAGATGTAGTTAGGTGATATTGGTTTGGGGGTTCTTGCCATAGAAAGCCATGTGGAAGGTGAGGGGCCTTCGGTAGATAACATTGATGCTGTATGGTTGGGGGCAGAGGCTTGCCGTGATTTCAAGGCAGACATCGCTGTCCCTCTGGGTATTATTCGATGGCAGACATCACTGTTCCTCGGGTTATTATTTGAGGAAAGGTATCACTGTTCCTCCGGATGTTGTGCCATGGGAAGGTTGAGCTTTCGAGCCGGGTTATGATTGTTGGGCGTGCCTTTGGGGCATCGGTACTTGAGATACATGGTGTTAGGTGGCACGTAGTGCCGGGTTATAGGTAAGAGATTCCGGTGTTGGCCGAAGCAGGTGACTCTTCCTGGTGGCTGTTGAGCACTAGTGAAGTTTGTGTTTACTTTTGAGCATTGTATTGTTGATTATTTCCTTATATAAGCATGTCTTCCTAAACACTTATACTAGGTACACACCTTTGGGTGGTATCCTACTGAGACTCGTCTCACACCCTACACGGGCCCTTCAGGACGCGTGCAGACTTTATGAAATTGCGTTCAGGTGGAGGTTCAGCCTCAGGAGCTGGACCTTAGTGCTGTTGGCATGGAGGCCGGTATGGACCTCGAGGTCGTACCTTGCTGGAGTTACTTTGTTTAGTTTTTTTACCAGTATGCTTACCCTATTTTGTAGTACTGTTGGTTAGCCGTTGGCGCCGTTATATATTGATGTATATGACTTGCTCTGTTTGTATATTTGTTGTTGCAGTGGTAGTTGATTGTGATATTCAGCATGTTGTTTTGTTTACTTTCCACTGCTACTGTTTCTATACTGCTTCCGCTGTTTATTTGATATTTGATATGTTTCCGCTCTACGGGTCTTGTTCGATACTGCTGAGTCATTTATTTTTCCGTTGCTTATAGACATTATACTTGGACCAGTACCCTTATTAGGATCCTCTGAGAGGGTTTAGCCTCCCCACTATACCTAACAGACCCTCACTGTTTTTCGGCAGCCTTTGGCATTCAGGGGAGGTGCACCTAAGTTAGTAACACCCGACTTGTTTGGCACTGTTCGGTTGGCCGTCCAGGTCCGGGTCATTACACAGTATATCACCCACTTATTACATGTAGATCTTGTGATGATTCCTTTGATGGTTTTATGTGATGACTTTAGTTAATGTACCATTTTTTAAACTTATATATATCTTCTTGTGGGGTTTTACTATGGATGATTTTACTATAATACCTATTGACTATGGTTTCTTATCCACTAGTTTTTATTGATTGGTTATTCTTCTCAAGATATAATTTCTCCCTGACTATTATTGATTCTAAGGTACTATTCACTATCCTTTGGAGATCAAAAATGACTTTTAAGCCCGGAAAAAACTAATTAAGGTTCTATTTTACTTGGTTATTTGGGTTGTCTCATGAAAAATTTGTATCAAAAGCTATTTATGTACTTCAATTAATTTTGTTATGAAATTTAGGATTTCATTGTAGATAGGAGATTGGATTTTAAACACTTAAGGGGTAGGTTATGTTAGAGGTCCTACCCAGATCCCATCTTAGTCAGCCTTAAAATACTGTGGGTGGTTGGGAAAATTATTTTTGAGGAGTTATTTGAACTGATTAATGAATTATTCCTAGTCTTGATCTATGATTTAAATTTCCTAGTTGAATTGTGATTTATATGAGTTAATGTTCTTCTATATCACGACTAATGAATTTTTATTATATATTGATGTTTTTAGCACCATTACCCCAATAATCCATTGGAATCGAATTTAGGAGGGAGATGTTGAAGAAACATATCAAGATTACCCTCTAGTTTAATAAAACCTTGTATAGGTTATAGTGTGTGTGTGCTCAAGGATCTGGGAAATGGAGCTACACTCATTCCTATTCAAGCTATAGTGTTTTTAACATGGAGGGAAATTGTAATGATTATGGACATGATTTTTTTTTTGAAAAAAAATGCCATCTTTATAGGGAATAAATGATCCTTCTAAATTAAAGTATTGGTTTAGTAAGATTGTGAACCGCTTTGAGATTTTAGAGATGTCGAATTCAATTAAAATGAAATGTTTTATCTTCAAACATGAATCATCTAGTAAGATGTGGTGGGATGATATATTTATTATGATGAAGACTGATTTCTTATAGTATAAAGACTTTATATCCCATTATATAAAAGAATGAAAATGAGACTCGATGATATTGGCTAATTCCATTGAGTTTATTAACCTTAAAAAAGGTGATCAAACGATGAATCTATTTTCAAATCAAATTAATGAACTTGTTTTGGTCTAAACTAAGGTAGTATCGAATGATAATTTTAAGGAATATATTTTTGATATGGGTCCTCAATAAAAAATAGTATGTTAGGTCTTCATGATAAATCCTAGCTTATACGAAAATGTTCTATATATAGATTCGATTGAGGAACATGACGTGACATGTAAGTCAGGTTTGATAGGAGTTCCTCGTATTACTAGTTGTATTTTAAGTCATTCCATTAAAATAAATAGAAATTAGAATAAATCCTATTTGTGGAAACATAAGTGTTTTCTTAAGATAGTATACTTCCACTAAACAATAAATAATATTTAGAAAAGTCCAATAACTTGTTTCTAATGTCTCAAATTTAGGTACTTGATGTGTGATTTCATAGAGGCACCAAATATTTATCTCTTTTAGATTATTAGTTAAATTGCATAGGTTTTTCATTTTATACCACTCCATATAGTGGTATGGGCTTGAAAGTACTGGGAGGGTCTATATCACAATCATATTCTTCAATAATAAATGGATTCCAAACATAGTTATCAAGAATGATGATTCTTTATAAAGTGGATGAGTCTTCAGTAGGAACTAATGAAAATACTATAATTTTGAAAGGTACCATTAATATTGATTCATATATAGTGATCTATTTATCTGATATTGGTGCCTATCATTATTTTGTATCAACCAACATTTTGAACTAGTTGACTATTCTTTTGGAGATCATGCCTTATGTAATGGAGATTCTTATGTCTCATGGGAAAAAGAGAGATAAGGGTGTCTGATGACCCTATTTTTCTTTATTTATTTCTAAGATTAAGATCATATAAGAAATTTTGGGTTTGGATATGTAACCTCCGGATTTCATTTTCATGATTGAATAGGTGATTAATCAGAATATCCTGATTGATTATTATCTTTGGGGTACATCCTTTACTTCCCTATGTGAGATGTCTCATGCTTTTTTGGGAGAATAGAACCTGAGATCTTGCTGAGTTTCATCACATTTTCTAGATTTTGGTAGGATTATATCTGGAATTTCCTTGGAATTGGATAATGAATCTTCATGTAGTGATCTTCCTCTAGTACCAATTTAATTTCATAATGTTTTTCCATCAGAATTTTATAGTATTCCACCAGTGATGGAGGTGGAGTTTTCGATATATTTTTACATAGGTACTCTTCTCTTATATATTCCACCCAACCATATATAACTAGATAAACTATAATATTTAAAATATAATTTGAATGATTTTATTTCAAAAGGATTCATTCAACTTAGTATATCATCATGGGAATCACCAATTCTTTTTAGCAAGAAGGTTAATTGATGCATTCAATTATGTTTTAATTATTTAAATATAAATTGGGTTATGATAAATAACAAGTATATATTTTCCTAAATTGATGACTTATTTTAGCTGATAAAAGAGTCGAAATGGATATCTAATATCAATATTTGGTCAGGTTATCACCAGCTTCAGATCAATGAGGTTGATATCAAAAAAACATTATGAGTAGGTATAGACACTATAAGTACATTATTATACTATTTGGTATGATCAATGATCATGTTGTGTTTATGGAATTGATATACACAATTTACCACCAGTACCTAGATTTATTTTTTTGTATTCGAGGATGATATCATTGTTTAATCAAAAAAATGAGGAGGGCCATGTTAGTGATTTGAGAGTAGTTTTGGACATTGTAAGAAATCATTGACTTTATAAAAAACTATCAAAGTGTAAATTTTGGATTCAATATGTGATGTTTTTAGAGAACATAGATTCAAAATATGGTATCTTAGTTGATCCTAAGAATATAAAAGTAGTTATTTCACCTCAAAAACCATGAAATGTAATTGAAATTAAGATCTAATTTGGCCTAGTTGGGTTTTACCAATATTTTGTTAAATATTTATAAAATTTGTCTTATCCAATGACTAATCTCAATATAAAGGAAGTAATTTTTTTTGGGTATTATAAATTCTAGTATTCCTTTTATTATTTTAGTCATTGTTTGAATTATTCACTATTCCTGACTATTCCAAATGTTGGGTAGGACTATGTGGTTATTTTTAATGCATTTGGTTGGGGTTTGAGATATGTTCTCTTATAGTGTCATCACATGGTGGATTATAGTTCTTATCAACATCAGAATCATAATAAGTACTATACAACCCATGATCAAAAAATCATTATGGTGATGTATGATATAAAGAGTTGGTGGAATTATGTTTTTTGAGAATGCTTTTCCCCATACTATAATCACAAAATATTGAAATTTATCTTCTTGCAATAATATTTGAATCACCGTCAGAGGTGATGTGAGGTGTTATTATAATATTTTGAATTTGAAATTTCCAATAACTCTAGAAAGGTTAATGTTTTAAGAAATTGTTTGGGTAGGAAATTTTCATCCAAGTATGAAATGGAATAATAATTTGAGTGGTATCTAATGCATATGTTTTCTTGTATGCATTTGGGAGTCTAAGAGGATGAGATAGAGGATGTTTTGGAAGGTTTCATTCTAAAATCCTCTATTATTGTGTTTATTATCTATTTAAAACTACTTAATGATGATTTATAAGGCACTAGTAATTCATAATAATGGTAGCGTTATCATTAGTGAATGGTCACTATATTCTGAGGGTATCCTTTCCTATTGGAATTTTTATGTTGTTTATTTTATATGAGGAAGGTTGGGATGTGAGATTATAACCTTTCTCATTTGGGAGGTACATATAAGGAAAAAAATATTTTATTATATGAGTCATTGATCCTAGTTTCTAGGTATGAAACTAGACATTGTTGATTTTTCCCTTTGTTATACTTGTTAGTATATTAAGACCGAGCATTAAAATCCATTAGGATTTGTACAACCACTTAATGTGTCAACTTAGTATTGGAATGAGATATAGAAAGACTTTTTTTGGGTTTCTATGTATACATAGAATTTGTAATCTGATATTGTTTGTGACGGACTAATTGACCAAATAGGCTCACTTTATTCTCATTTGTGATACCATAAATGTTGATTACTTGATAAATATTTATGTGCAGGATGTCGTTAGATTTCATGGAGTTCCATATTCCATTATGTATGATAAGGATACCTAATTCACATCTCATTTTCAAATAGGAAATTAAGTGTCTTTGGGATCCATTATAAATTTGATCACGTTATACCACCCTCAGATAGATGGTTAGATAAAAAAAACCATATATATTCCTGGATACATGCTCCATGCTTATGTCTTTGACTTTATAGGAGCATGAGATTATTATTTAGGGATATTTTAATTTTTCTATAATAATAATTTATATTAAACTATTATTATACCACCATTTTAGGCCTTGTATGACTGAACATGTGAATATCAACTCTCCTGGTCATAGGTTGTTGAACTGTCACTTGTGGGTCCAAGTTTGGTCTAGGAGATTATAATTAAGATCAAGGTGATTTTACAGAAAAAGCTCATGAAATATATCTTGGATAAATATTATATTTACCAACATTTTCATCTATTATATTTATTAGTTGGTGAATTTTGATTCTTTAGTGTCCCACCTTAGTTTGGTCAATAATGGCTTTGAAAATAGAATGAGTAGGCACCATGATATATTGGACCATTTGAGGTTATTGAGAAAATTGAGTTGGTGGTGTGAAATTTTTTTGACACCTTGGATTAATTTTATCATCAATGTTTTTTGAATTTATTATCTCAATAATTATATTTCATTCCCATCACAAATTTTATTTGGGAGTACCTATATGTGGAACCTGGTATGATTGTGATCAAGAATCTGATTCTAATAATTAATTACCAGATAAAGGTTTTTCATGGAAATTTCATATATATGGTTTGAGTTATATGAAAACATGGATTTATTCTCATGATGTATTGGATAATAAAGTGATTATGAGATAATATTGTTCTCATCACATTGATATGGTGTCTTTTTAATAGTCATTACGGTGGAAAAAAGTTCTTATGGAGGGTTGAATTATAACATACTAGACACTTTATTTCATGTACATTATTCTCATTTCTTAGAGAAATGTTTTTTAGGATATTTCCATGGGTTTATTGGGTGAATAATGGAGATTTTTATAGTTTAAAGGTCTTGGTCACAGTTGCTGCATAGTTAGAGAAAATTGTGTAGGTTTACCTAGGAAACCATTTTCCATGTATTAGAGTCCCAATGGTGTGTGAATGGTTAGGTGAATGATTAGTTCTAAACATTATTAATTAATAACTCTAAAACCATATGGATTGAGATATTAGGTCCATATAATAATGGTGAATTTTTTATATAGTGAATCCAAATCATGTAGCTCTTGAAATAGACCAAAATGGGGAGTACGGTTGGAACATAACTTTTTAAACCGTGGAGCCAAACCATATGACATTTATTAATTGTTATGAATTTTGATTTTAATATCTCATACTAACCAAAATTTCCTCATTATTATCCTGATGGAATAGTAACTTCACAAAGGAAACCCCTCTTAGTTATTTTGGGTGATTCTTTTCCTCTAGGTGATTACTCGCAATGGATATATGGGTGTTGGACCAAGCTTTTCATTGTTATAACAGGGTTTTTATAATTATTATTTCTTATTATAGATGCAACTTTTAGATTTATAATGGAATGAATAATTGTGGTTTTTGATGATAGATATAGGATTCTTCATTTAATCTAATTTGGTATCTTATAGATCCATCATAGTTTTCAGATTCGTTGTCTCGATCTCTATTAGTTTTTGTGTAATCTTTGGTAGTAGTTGAGGTTTCTATATATATATATATATTCTAGATATGATTAATTGGATATTATTATTTGATAATATTTGTTCTAGGGTAACTCTATATATAATTCTATCCCTTCCTCTAACTATGTATCCATATTTGGGTGTTTATGAGATTGTGAATTGAGGTAGGTGGTTTTGTAAATAAATTCATATCAATTAAAACCATTGATTCATGTTTATTTTCAATTTTTTCTTTAAATTATTTCCAAATAATTATATGATTCTTTTTACAATTATTTTGATATGGCATGGTGTGTGTGTATGTGTGATGAAATCACTTAATTATGGATTTTCAAGAAAATTGTTGATTTTTAGGAAATGTATTTTAAATGAATGAATGATATGATGAAATACATTGATTATTATTCTTTAAAAAATTAAGGCATGAAATGTTTTATTATTTTCAAAGGAAGTGAATTGACTTGAATGGAATGAGTTTTTATTAAAACCTTTTGATGTTGGTTTTTGAAATGAAATGGAATGTTTTGAGACTTGAACTGAATGATGGTTGAAATGATGGATGGAAATTATTTTATATTGATTGAAATGAATTATATCACCTTATATAATTGATTTATATAAATCACATGGGTTCCTAGGTTGTTTGGTGGGAAGAACATATAAAAGTCATGTATTATCTCTACATAGAAATAGATTGATAATGAAATTTTTAATAAACTATGACAAGGGTAGATAAATCATTAGTTGTAGTGTTTTTATATTCAACATAGGACTGAGATCTAGGTTAGTGTGCACACCTAGAGTCATATTTCCCTCATTTATGTTAGAATCACTATATTAACCTAACTTTAAGATTCTTAACCATCATTCTATGATTGAAAATGATTTATGTAATATAATGTTTGATATAAACTATCATTCATTCATTTTTGATAGAAATTATTATTCATGATTGTTTGGAAAATGAATCTTATATATACCTATTCGATATAAATGATTTTTTTAATATTTTATAATGTCCATTGATTTTTTTAATTTTTTTTATTTACTATGAAAACATTAACATTCAAAGGTTTATTTAAAATGGAACATAAATGATTTATTTGAAACTTATTTCTTATGGAATACTTGTTGAGATCATACTAGGTATTTACACCATACCCCCTAATTTTTTCCTTTAGGAATTTAGAGATTTTCTTATATTAGATCTAAGAAAATGGAAAGCATAACTTGAATGTGGTGGGTGTTCTTGATTAGTGGGACCTTGGTAGTTTTCGATCATCAGTGGAGTATGTGACTCAATTATTACATAAAAATATTGTGATGATTTAATTGGAAGTTTATTGTGATTCCTTTGGTTGAAATATCATTTTTGGAACTTTCTTTTTATCTTCTTTTTGAGTTTTTATGTGGATGAATGTATTGGAATAATGATTGTTTTTAGTTTCTTATCCATTTCCCAATATTTTTTTATTATGTAAAAAACATCCAATCTTGATAATTATAAATCCCCTAGCACTAGGGGATAACCTATGGGGATTGGGAACACCATTAAGGCCATGTCAAAACTATTTTAGGTTCCAATTTAAAAAGTTTTCATGGTAGGTTCATGATATATAATGTTATAAAATAAGTAACTAAGTGAGTTATGTTTATCAAACATGAAATTTGAGTGTGTTCAACTATGTGAGAATAAAAGGTAACATTATTTCACCTAAATTCCCTTTCTTTGAGTAAAATTTCATTTTATTCACCTAATTTAATTTAAATGGTATGTATAAAATTTATAATAAATATAATATCATGAATTTTCATTTACTGATAGTAATTTACGTTAAATTTAATGGTCTATATTTCATGGGGTTTTTATTTAAAAGTTTCTTAATTTGTAATGGGTTTTCTTGAATCAACTTCTTTTTTAGTCATAAAAATTCTTCTTTGAATATAATTTTACAAGTTGGTTTTATTATATTCTATGATTCTATTATAATTCATTTTCACAAATTTTTAATAGGAATTACTTTAGTAAAATTATAGCATCAAATATGTTGATAATGTTGAGAATAATTCACATACTCTCTAAGTGGGATCTTTATCTTCCATAACCATATACCCTATCCCATTTAATTTTCTCCTTTATTATTTAAAAATAAAATATTTTTATTTATTTTAATCTCAAAATTTCTAGTTACACATTTTTAAATTAAATATGTATCCCTCTATTTATTGTTTGGGTATCATTATAGGTTTTCCCAAAAATTTAATATTTTTTATAATTCGTGTTATTATTTTATCTTCCACCCCACATTTCATATGGAATACCATTATTAATATTTTATGGATAATTTAATGATGATTATTTTTAAAAATAAAATTTTTCAAAAAAATATACTTCGTATTTTTGAAAATGACTTCTGAAATGTACCTATAACTATTTCTTTTACAACTTCTCTAAAAACATTTTCTAAAAACAATTTATGGTTTCTTTCACACATATGAGAATTATTCTTTAAAGTTATTCATTTAAATGTTTTAAAATGGTTTTCCAACTGATTTAAAAGAAAAATGAAATATTTTCATATTTTTTACAAGAAAACGTATCATTTTAAACAATAATTCATGATTTTAAAAAATATTTTAAAGGATTTTTTTAAATATGTATTGTGTCATTTTTTTCTTCTAAAAGAATGTTTTTGGGAAAAATTCATTTATAATTTTTTTGAAGAACCCTTTTCATTTTAAACGGTAATATTTAACATGTTTTATCATGATTAAATTATTTTATTTAAAAGAAACATTTTTAAGGAGTTCTTAAGAATTTCAAAATGGAATATTTCTTCTTATTTTCCAAGTGATTTATCTAATAATTTTTAAATGTTTTATTAAATCTATTTCAATGTCATTTGATGTTCCCTATAATATACTTTTAACATGTAATGATAATATCATTCACATTCATTGTCTAGATGAATTATGAAATGTTTTATGAATGAATTCATAAAACTCATCTCTTTTACAAGGGTTGATTAAGTGATGTCTGAAATATGAATTCTTTAATTCAAGTGTAACATATATATATATATTATTTTGATTTGGGCCCTATATCACTCTTTAATGCATAGGTTTGTGTTTTATAAGTCATGAGATAAATATGTTTTTCATGAACATGTTACAGATTAGGTACATTCACTAGATTTAGTGTGAACATGATTATAATTATCTACATTCACAATATTTTTAACATGATATTAATTGACTACATTCACGAGATTTAGTATGAAAATAGTGAATATTAGTTACATTCACAAGATTGATTATGAAAATGATTGAGATTAGCAATGTTCACAATATTTAGTCTGAACATGATTATGATAATCTATGTTCACAAGATTAAGCATTAACATGATATTAATTAGAAATGTTAATAGGATTGATAATGGAAAAGATATGGATTATCATAATTTATAGGATTGACTGTGAAGGTGATACATATTAGATACATTCAAAATATTAAGTTTGAACTAGATGCCGTTAGCTATGTTTACAATGTTATTATTTCCTTTCATTATGACTATAATATAATTATATGTTATATGATAATGTTATACTCCTTGGATATTGATTATTATCTCATGTTTTTGTAATCTTATGACATGGTACATGCTTGTTCATTTGAGATTACATTTCCTTCTATCGTGATTTCTGGAAAACTATTATTATTTTATATACATTTTATAATGATATTTCTCCCCTTCACATGCTTTCTCATAGGATTATGATTTAACCCTTTATGTGATATAGATAAGTTCTACCTTAATGATTTTTTGAAATGTCCACTTTCTTAGATTTCCCTTCCATAGTTTATGAAGATGAGTATAACATATGAGAAGTCTATAAGTGATTCTAGTGTGGATTGAGTATGTATAAATGTTCAAAAGTATTGTAAAATATGTTTCTTATATATCTAATCCTCAAAGACATTACATTTTATGTTCTTTATATTTTTTGAATATTCATGAGATGTAATGTTTATCTTATAGAAATGATATAAAATAATTATTAGTATTACTTGGTACATCTCACATGAAATCAAGACTATGTGTAAAGAACTTGTTTTTATAATCATACCTCGGTGTTTTGGTCTAGGGAACCTCAGGACCCATCCATTTATTAAGTCATATCATCATTCAACTTTTCTAATAGACCCACTATGGATTATTGTAACATTTTCTTCCTATAATATATATTTCTTTGTTTATAAAAACTAATGACATGTACATGTCACCATTTATGATCCATACTGATTACTTCAACAAAAATATTTTTTTCCACTAACCCGTGATTAATGTCTTCCACATATGACAACCGGTGACCTCACATAAGTTATAACTCTCACACATTCCATCACCACCTACAGAACTCTATTCTACACCTGTATATTTCCCCATCCAACTATATTACTTATTCTAATCTACATTATTGACTACAAAATACATGAATTTAAATTATGCTTTATCAACATCCTACAATCAAAAACCACCATGTCATTGTTTCTACCATCAAGTTATTATCTAATATTATTTATTTATTTAAAATTTTCTTTTTAACTAGTCTTTCTACATCCACGAGGTATTTTCTATTTGGTTATGTTCAATGTTGACAAGAAATAGCCTAAAACTAAATATTACAGGGAAATTCTTTATTTTCTACAACTAAATTCCCGATGAATAACTATTGGGACTTAATAGTTAGTGAATCTGACACTTTAATTGAAAATAGTTATCAAAATAAAACTAACAATAATAACAAATGGTAACTCATTTGGATCCAAAATAGAAAACAAACTGGTCTAGATATAACATATTATAGAACTTAATTTCCAAGTGTAGTGGATAATTCTAGTGTTTCATAATTTTTAGACAAAAATATTTTATTTATTTTTATAATATAACATTTCAATGAATGCCTCGTGTGAGGGGGATCGAACATGTAAATAATAGGTACTCTAATAAATTGAGGCAATCATCCAAAAATAATAATTAGATTTATATACTCAAAATATTTTTGAATTAATTAATTAATCGAATATAAAATTTGACTATATTTTCAATCATTTTGTGGATAGTTTTACCATTATTATTGTACATCCAAAATAATCAAGATATTTTGAATACACTAAGAGTAGTTGAATACTTTAAAATATTGTATATAGTTGATGTTGCTCTAAATTAAATATAGTATAACCATACTTGGATGTTGGATAGTAGTTTTCCTTCTCACATGACCATTGAAAATAACATTTTAATGAATTTTGAAAATCATAGTGGTGAATTTGTGACATTTAGAAATAATGATTACTTAATGATTATGGAGTTATAATATTTAATATTTATTCTAGAAATATGGAGTACAAGTACGTATTATACATTGATCAGTAAAAGTTTAATTTGTTAAGTATGAGAAAATTTTTCATTATAGAGATTTATTTATTTTAAAAATAAATTCTTTTATTATTATGTTCATGAAAGTAAGATAGATTTTATTGAAAGGATATATAACCAATTATAATTTATTTCATGTTTTTGAATTTATAGTAAACATATTATTACTTTTCTAAGGATGAGACTATTTTATGAGATATAATATGTTGTTATTTTTAAAAAATTTATATGATTATAGTACTTTATAAATACCTTGACCAAATTGAGTAGCTAAGGGAATGAATAGAATGATTAGAACTATAATTATTGAGTATTTAACCTCAAAAATGACATTATAGAGATGTTTTGTCTATTATTTTTTATATATAGAGTAAATGATTATTGACATCTGATACTAAAAAATTTCATTATGTTTTTTAGTAAAAGAAGAATCAATCAATTAAATATTTTATACTCTTCAAAATTCCTTTCATGATTAAAATTTAAAATCATAATTTTGGATAATCAGATCATCAAGATTATGAATATACTTTTATGGATTACATATCACATTGAAGAGGGTATAAGTTCTCCAATAAGGAAAAATATAACTTGAAAAAATTATATGATTTGAATATTATTAAAAAAATAATTGACTTGGAAAATAATGAAATGGGTGAGAATTTAATTCAAAATAATAAAAAAATCTCAAAAAATATATCTTAATTAGATTACAAATTAGTGAAAACTATAATAATTTAGGATTGTAATGTTAATAATTATGATCATAAATTTAAATGATTTTTTTCAATGTTTAAGAAGAATGTAGCGTTAATGTCCATGCCTTAAAGTTAGTCAACTATGGTTTTGTTTAGGAATTTTTTTATAATTTTATGTATATTAAGAACTATATGTAATCACTCATTTATATTTATTATGTAAAAAATTAATGATGATGTGATAACGAACCCCTGAGATATATGTAGTACCATTTTATCTATAATTGATAATCATAAAATTGGGTTGTGATGATATGTTAAGATCGATATGGGTAGGATTACTTTTGTAGAGATATATCTTATCCCTGATGGGAAATAAGTTGGTGAACTTTTATTTGGATTAACCTGCTTAGAGAATGGTACATGAATTTTCATATATATTCCATGCGTATTAATCAAGTGAACATTGTATATGGATCAATGAATTGAGGATTTCAAAAAAAATTCCTACTTATATGGGATTTTACTTTAATACAATTTTAAATTAGTTTCATAATAATTCTTAAAAGTTGTTAATTAGGTTTAATTCCAATCAACTAGAGGGAATATATCATCAAATATATGATGTATTCACCCATATGATGGATTTATGACACCATGGCCCTCAAATAATTTTTCTAAATGTAATTACATGGTTTTGAAAAGATAATTTTATTTTATCAACTTATATTAGATTTAATCATCTTAGAAATTGAGAAAAAGAGATAATTTAAATAGGGTTGACATTTTCTATATTTCATTCCGAATCATGATGTCAATGACTAAATAAAATTTCTAATAGACATTTGGTTATTTATATCACACCAAATCCATTTTAGATTGGGATATCAATGATGTGTTTATATAAATATCTCCTGATTATAATTATTAATTAGATTAATTGTAAATATTGTTTTTCATGTTAATTAATCTTTTAAATATTTTTCATTTTACACAACCTTGAATATAGCTTGGGTTATATGAAAGAACCATATTTTTCTTTCATTATAGGAAACCATGTCTTGGTTTCACTATATTCAACTCTTATATTATCTTTGGTATATACAACACTATGTATGTATTTTGTTATATATAATGTCAAGTTCTTTTGATAGACTGTATTACATGCAAGACTGAATTTTACAGAACTATAAAATATTTTAAAAATATTATTATTTAATATAATAATATATAATCTAGCTGTTAAATTAATAATTATTAATAGTATTAAATTACTTATAAAATATATGTTTACAAGATGAATTCACTGTTTACCAATTAATTAGAAACAAAAGTATATCAATTTAATATAAAAGAAAATGTTTTATTTTTATTCTCAAAAATTAATTTTTTAAAAATAAATTATATAAGTTACAATTATCGAATGATGTTAATGAAATATATATGTTTTATATTCAATAAAATAATTTTTATATTCATACAATAGATTTTATAGGCATAATATAACAACAAATCCAATTTTACACATAAAAATCTATAAGCAGTTTTATAACCTTTTAATAGAGAAACTATCTTATATCCAATTTTTTACAATTTTATATATTCTATTGGACAAAATAAACTTATTATTTTGAATTTGAATACAAAATTTCACTTTGGTTTAATCTTTGGTTTTTTTATAATAATTTTCAAGTTTAAATGAATAAAAATAAAATATCTAACTTTAATCGAAAGAAAGATATTAATAAAAATAATTTATACCGATAGTATATTTTTTTATCTGTTTAAAGTAAAATTAGATAATTTTTTTATCAGTTAATCAAATTTTTTTCATTGAAATCTATTTCATAAGGAATTTGGATATATAAATATTTTACTCTTTTGAATGTTTTCAATTTCAAAACTAATTTTCTCATTCTGTCAAATATAATATTTTTAAAATATTTATTTCAACGTATGTGTTTTTAATTTTCAAAAAAGGATTCAATATTTTTAATCAGTGAGTCTAAATTAGGTATATAGGATTGTGTAATTTTTGGGAATTATGCATTGTAACTTTAGTATTTTTTATTAACACGGTAAAAGTTAAATCAGGTAATTAAGGTTAAAAATAATGTTGGGTAGAAATTCTGCAAGAAACCATTGCAACATTTTTGGGTTATTTGTGTTTGTTGACAAAGAGGGTTTCCATGATGAGTTGTAGAGTTCTAGAGTTATTTTTGACAACCTTTGTTGAAAAATACATATGAAAAAGGAATTAAATATCTTGAGGTGGTACCAATATAACATATACAAGGTGGAACTATTTTCCAGTGTTTTCCAAATTTTTGGGCCTCAAAATCTGAAAAATGGAGAAACCTATTTTTGTTAAAGGAATTTGCACTCAAGATTGAAGATGGTTTAGAATTTTTCAGGAAAGGAATGTTTCAAGAGCTAAACATATAAATATTTCAAAATCATAAAGTGATCAAAAGATATGGAATGTGCATAAAAGATGAGGTTGCACAAAATATGCATATGCACCAAACACAATTTCAAATTGCATTTTCTATTCTTGAAGTAGATTTTTCACATACATTAGGGTTTTATGCACAGTGTTCAATGAATGCCTATAAATAATAGGTGACCCCCTCCCCCTCATTTTAAAATCTCCACACATAGACGAAATCAGAGCTCTGAATCACATACGAATTTCATGTAAAGGGAGTTGCACATAAGAATTGGAGTTATGCCCAAGAAATTATGTTGTGTGTAATATTGGTGTTGCGTGTAAGAAGGAAGTTTCATGTAATAAGAGGTTTTGTGTGAAAACCATAAAACTTGTTCTCAAGGCATAATAAGGGTTTCACAGAAGATTTTAAGTTTCCCAATAAATCTATGGTAAAGAGATTTCCAACAGTGGATGAAAGTGGTACATCAATAGAGAATATATATACATTATAGGATGCATTCATTAGAGATAATGAATGGACCAACATGTGTATAAACTATGAGTGGATATTCTGAAGAAGTAGTGATCACACTTCAATTGAGAGAGAAGTGGGTTTTTATATTGGGATTGGATATAAACTAGAAGGTATCGTGAGTCCACTCCAAACACTTAAAAAACAATGCATTGTTAGTTGATTTGGTACATTGAAACATTTTCATTGTATTCTACATGGATTTAGATCAATGAGGGTGAACCTAGAAAAAAGTTCTTTCTTTCGAATGCTTTAATATCTGGTCATAATTTTCTACAGGAAAGAGAGATAAGAGAGTTTTGTTTAACAATGAAACAATATCAAAAGGGGTAGTTGTTTCAATATGTCATACCCTGATTCACCCCCTCTCATGGTATTTAACATAGTGGACCTAAAAATTGTTATCATATCCAAAGGATAATATTACTGTTTCTCTCTCTATTGAGGTCATCTATTATTAAGGTATTCCAATATTTGATGGGAATAATTTTCTGTTATGGATGAATTAGATTCAAGACTACTTATGATCCTTATGAATTGATGTCTTTAATATAGAGATGCATGGTATTTCAGCCAACATTGATAGTGGAGCTTTATCATAAGTCGAACGAAGGAAATTGGATCCTGATTCCAATGGAATAAATTATTTAAGGGGATACCTATCCAATGCAATATATAAGATAGTGATTCCAAGTAAAATATCACATGTTATGTGGGAGAAGCTATTGAATGTATAAGAAGGTGATTCAAAAGCTAGAGTGGAAAATTTGTAGGTTCTTTGGAAGAAGTATGAAGATTTAACAATAAACCCAAATGATTATATTGATGCATTATTTGACAACGTGAGTGTATTAGTGGAATACATTCACAGTCTTAGAGAGATTATTGAAGAAATAATGATAAGAAAGCTTATATTGTGAAGACTTCCACTTTATTTCAATCTAAAAGATTCTTTGTTGTATGGAAATGATCCAAAGGAGATCACATTAGATATCTTGTATAATAATATTTTCACATATGAGATGAGAAATAGGAAATTGAACGTGTGGAAAAAGGGAATTCAAAATAAGTGGAATAAAAGTCTAGGAAGAAGATCACCATTGAAGATTCTTGGGAGGAGGAAGAGACAGATGAGTTGATTCCATTCCTTTCCTTAAATCCACAAAGAGGAAAAGGAGAGTTCAAAGGAAATTTCCAATTTATTCTTTATATGTGGAAAGGTTAGTCATCTTGATGCAAGGTTCCCTACTAAGTTACATGGAGATGATAAGGATGAAGTTGAAATCCCTATAAATAAGTCTTTAGGCAATATGAAAGGAAAGAAAATTTATAAGAAATTTTTTTTCAAGAAGAAGAATATCCATTCCTAATAATGTCATAGTTTAGTTGAATATAAGGATGAATAGATAGAGAAAAAAAAATATCATGGATAAAATTATACGGTGTAAGTTTTTGTTTGTTCTTAGAAAAATGAAGAAACCGATGTTGATGAATAAAAATTTGAAGGAAGAGTTTATTTTCAGGATGATCTAGAGTTTTCTCTAGAGGATATATATGTTTATAGATCCAAAAAATGAAATCCAACCAAGTAGTTCTTGGTGAAAAAATCTATATGAAGAAGCATAAATAATAGATGTCTGAAATGATGGAAGAAATTGAAAAACAGAAGAATCCAACACCATAGAAGTTATAAAAGGTTGTTGAGTACAAACATAAAATCGAAGAACCAAAAAGTGAGATCGATAGTATAAATGACACTAGAAGAGACAAAATCAAACATATTGAAGAACTCAAAGAGGATGTTGTAGAGCCTTGATGAAAAGTTAAGGATCATGAAAATATCTTCACTCCCAATATGACATTTGGAATGAAAGTCAATCAAAATACAGAAAAGTTGGGAGTATAGCATAGAGGTCTAGCAGAACAGCATCAACGGTCAAATATAAATGATAAGGTTGGTATAGAGATTAATATAAAACAAAAAGTAGTTATGGTTCAATTCATACCACAAGAACCCTCACTACAATTGAAGATTGATTTGGGTATAAAGAAAAATAATAAGATTCGGATAACCCATGGGACACCTAGTGGTGCAGAAGTGACATGCAGGAATGAACCCTGCATTTGGTTTTATTACTATAGAAATATGGGACACTTACAAAATGTATGTTACATAACAAAGAGATACCAAAGGGAACAAGAATAATAGTGGCATACAAATAGATCATGTTACTCAAGAATATCATTTGACTGACATTGTTTTTGGTGCATAGGATTTGAGCACATGTCAATATATTATATATCAACCATGTCAATGAATGTTACAAAGTAGAACCAAAGTTGTCACAAGCATCAAATCAAAGAATAAACATGTTATGTGATATTGAAAAATTGATTTGTAGCACTAAAAATTGATGTTGGTCCATCATACTTTTAGGGAGATCAAGACTATTATTCTATACCGATTATGAAGTCAAAAAAATGGATGAATAAGAAAAGAGCATAGAAGGTAGTAGTTTTGGAAATTTCCCTTAAATAATTAGATCGTTCTGGTGTATGGATCCTTAATAGTGGTTTCACAACCCATATAATAGGGAATATGGATCTTGTTACATGCATAAAATATGAAAAATAAGGAGTTTTCAGATTTGGAAATGATGAAGGCCTAAAGATAATTGGCTCGGTAAAGGATATGTTTAGGGGAAAAGAAATGAGGCATGTTGACATCTTAGTTTTATAAGGCCTTTGTCACAAATTTCATAGCATTAGTCAATTATGTGACCTAGGTAATTCTATAAGATTTACTAAAAATATGTGTATCGTTAAATGAATATATGGTTCAGTTGTTCTATAGGGAAAAATAAAAAAGGGGAATCTCTACCTTGTAAGTGGCAAAGAAGATATTTTCGTTCTGTCTAGAGAGGAAGAAAACAATTTGTGGCATAAACAACTTCATCATATATGCCAACCATCCTAGGAAAATCTATTAAATATTTATGTAGCTAGAGAACTCTATAATCTATCACATGATTGTACTCATATGTGTGATGCTTTTCAATAAGGGAAGATCATCAAAAATATGTAATATGAAAAGGAGAAGAAGTTAACCAGAGTTCTTGAATTAGTGAATACAGATGTATGAAGACTTTTTTCACCAAACTCCGTTGACATGAAGTCATATTACATCCTTTTTATTGACTATTTTAGTATAATTTCTTGGTTATTTTTCATTTCCCACAAGATTGATGTGTTCAATTTTATAAAGTTTTATCATAGGGAAAGCAAAAGGATGCTCAGACAGAAAATTATGATGTTTCACACTGATAATGGTATAGAATTCACAAACAGCCAAGTGGAAGACTATCTCAAGAAACATGGAATAATTTATCATGTTTCTTAGATGAGAACTCCTCAACAAAATAGAGTGGTTGAGAGGAGAAATCAGATCATTAACATCAACACCAGAACGATGGTTATTGAAAAAGAACTACTAGAGAAATTTTGGAAGGAAACATTTTTTTCATCAGTCTATATTTATAACATGGACCTATTGTGTTTGAGGAAGGACATAGTCTATATGAGATGTGGTAGGAAAAGAATCCAATGTTAAAATAATTTTGAATCTTTTGAAGTAAGTTCTTTATTCTCAATATAAAAAAGAAAATTGGAGTCATGTGGATATGGGGGTATATTCCCTAGATACTTAGGAAAATGAAAAGACATATAAATGATTTAATAAGGGACTTGGAAAATTAGTTGAGGGCATTTATTTCACTATAGTGGAAAATGAAGAGAATATTCAACAGCATAGTGAACATTTTCCTGATAAATGTGTTGAGAAGGTAAGGAACAAAAATGGAAGTAAAAGTGGAAGATGTTGATTCAGAAGAAGACACTGATTATGAAAAAGAGGAAGTAAACTATGTACCTAAAAAGAAGCTAAATATTTGAGATGAAATTTATAAGAATAATATCATTGGTGATCAGAAAGTTCCACTATAAAAAAGAATAATGAGGACATTACAACATTAAAATTTCATGTCTGAGGTAGAGCCTAAATTTTCTAATAAAGTAGTTATAGATAAAAATTTGTTTCAGGTAATGAATGAAGAGCTAGAGCATGAGAAGAATCATAAATGGGAAATTTTTTTGAGGTAAATATATAATAATTCTGTGGGGAATAAATGGGAATTTCAAAATAAGATGAATGAACATGGTGTAGTGATTCAAAACAAATCATGACTAGTGTGAAAAGTTTACTCTCAGATAGAGGGTTTTGATCTCGATGATACCTTTACACCTTCAAGGCTTGAGACAATCAGATTATTCTTGTACATTCTACTGAAATGGATGTTCAATGTTTTCCATATGGATCTCTAGTCCATATTTTTTAAAGGATTTCTAGAATAAGAAGTGTATATTGAGTATCCATATGGTTTTCTCATTCATGAAGATTATAAATTTGTATTTCAGCTGAAGAAGGCACTATATGGTTGAATAAAGTACCACATTCATGGTATTTGATACTACATCAGTATTTGAATAATCTTAGATTTCAACATGGTGGAGTTGATTATAATCTTAATTCCAACAATGATAGTAATCAAATGATGACAGTGTTGGATTATGTCGATGGCATAATATTTGGTGGATTAGATGAATCTCAATGAATACAGTTTCTGCACTCAACAAAAGTGAATTATAAATGTCAATTGTTAGTGAGATGAATTTTTCCCTTGGTTTATAGGTGACATAAGAAATAAATTACACTTTCATTTATCAATACAAATATTCCAAGTAGGTTCTAAGAAGATTTGGCATGGAAAATTCCAAGGAGATAAAATCCTTGATTGCTACCTAGATGAAACAATTAAAAGAAAATTATGAAAATGCAGTTAATATCATGGAATATAGAAATATCATTAGAATTTTATTGTACTTTTCAGTGACAAGACATGATATTGTTTTTTTCACATGAAAATCAGTGAGATATCAAAGCAATCCCAAAGAAATCCACAATCATGTAGTGAAAATAATACTTCAGTATATCAAGGGAAAACTAGATTTTAGTTTGATGTATAATGAAAAATATCTATTAGAGTTGTTGGGATATATAGATTAAAATTGTTCTTATTCAGTATATGACCATAAATTAACATCAAGAGGTGTTTTCTATCTTACTGGATTGCGTATTTATTTTCTAGTCAAGAAATAATATTTCATTTCATCAAGCATGTAAAATGAATAGTATATTGTGGCCACTCAAGAATACACAAAATTATTGTGGATAAGAAAGTATCTTGATGATATGATAGTTGATGTGAATCCTCTAATCGGAATCCATTGTGATAATTCAAGTGCTACTAATATTATCAAAACTATATTACATCACTCAAGGGAAAATAACATTGAAATAAAATTGTATTTTATCAATGAGAATGTGGAAAAGGGGCTTGTGAATTTTTATTATGTGACTAAAAAACTACTGGTTTAAGACATTCTGACAATGGCATTACCCCAAAAATAATATGAGAGGCATCGAATGGATCTAGAAGTTCAGTCGACTCCTCGTACTTAAAAAAAGTGTGGATGTGGGACCCCACCCCTATTCCAGTGGTATGATGCATTTTTTCCTAATGTATTGATCTATTTTCTTTACCCTGTTAAAGACCATAATGAAGTAACCATCAGGTTCAATGATAAAGTAATTTTCCAATTTATTTACAGACAGGGAGAAATTTTTTTTAAAATGTGGAGAAAATTTTTTAATCATGAAATGGAGAGAAGCTTTTAGGTGGAGCAGCAAGAAAGGGAGTGTTGAAGTTTTTAGCAGGAGCAGTGATGTAGGGGGAGCATTAATTCTAATGATTCTATAATTGATTGATCGAAGGATATATATCATGAGAACTGAGGTTCATGATGAAAGAAGTAAAGTGTTTTTAGAATGAAATAAAGTGGTTCATTGATGAACGTTTCATATTACTCTTGTTTCTCATGACAAGCATGGATCATGTGGTCTTATAATAAGTGTTAAGTAACTTTTTATCGCTATCTGTATTACAAGAAGTGAATAGTGGAAGAATATGGAAGATGCTTAAACGATATATGAAAATTATAAGATTTGTCTTTTGAAGAGTTTTCAACAAACCCATATGGGGAGATTTTTGGGTAGAAGTACCTCAAGGAACCATTTCATTATTTTTGGGTTGGTTGTGTTTATTGATAAAGTGGGTTTCCATGATGAGTTTTTGAGTTTCAGAGATATTTTTTACAAACTATTTTGAAAAAGACCTGTGGAAAAGGAATGGAATATCTGTTGGTGGTATAAAAAGAATATATAAAATGTGGTGTTGTTTTCCAGTGTTTTCAAAATTTTTGGGCCTCAAAATAGGGAAAATGGATAAACCTATTTTTGGAAGAGGAATTTTCATGCAATATTGAATATGGATTGCAATGTTTCACACAAGGCATGTTTCAGGATTAGAACATTGAAAAATAGTAAAGGCATAAAGTGTAAAAACAATCTAGAATGTGCATGAAATATGAGGTTGCGCGAAAGATACATACATGACAAATATGATGTTAAATTATTTTTTTCATGTTTGAAGTGGATTTTGAGCATGCATCAGGGTTTTATGCACAGGGGTCGATGATGCCTACAAATAAGAGGATACCCCCAACCAATTTAAAAAGGTCAACACATAGTGGAAATCAGAGCATTGAATTGTGTAAGAGTTGTGTGTAATGGGAGGTCCATGTAATAATTTGGTTTACGTGCAATAAAGGAAGTTTCATGTAAGATTGGTGTTATACATAAGAAGGAAGTTTCAGGTGAGAAGAGTTTTTCTACCCAAATAATAAAACTCGTGCTCAAGGTGAAATAAGGGTTGCATGAAAGATCTTACGTTTCCCGATACATATTTAGTAAAGTAGTATTCATGATTGGATAAAATTGGGACATCAATAGAGAATAACCATATAGTGGAGTATGCATTCATCAGAGATAATGAGTAGACCAACAAGTCTAGAAACTGTGAGTGGATCTTTTGAAGAAGCAGTGAGTACACTTCAATTAAGAGACCAACAAGCTTTCAAATTGTGATTGGTTGCAAACCAGGAATAATATTGCGTATTCTTCAAACATTGTAAATATAAATGCACTTTTAGTGGATTTGGTACATCAGTACATTATTTTTGTATGCTCCTTGGATGTAGCCTATTGAGGGTGAACCAAGTAAAAATTTGGGTGTCTTGTAAATTCTTTAATTTCTAGTCATACTTTTTTACGAGAAATAGGGGGAAGAGAGTTTTGTTTACCAACAAAACTAGATCAAAATGGTCAATTGTTTTGACATGTCATACACAAATTAACCCCCCCCCCCAATAAGGGTATTGGACATAGTGTACCTAATAAATAATGTTATTAATATTTTATAATTACCATAAACATTGTCCTAATTTAATTAGATCATTGTGTTCCTCAGAATGAAATTGTATCCTTTAGAAGCCACTTAGATGATATTATGAGATTTATTATATGTTATTTAAATAAAAGGTAAACATTTCATACTCAAATATTTAGTAACTATATCATTTTAATATAGGGTTATATAAAATAAAAATATTTAACATAAATAATAATTTTAAATTTAAAATATTTATCTTTATTTTGATTTTTTTTATAATTTTTAAGAAGTAAACAATTACTATAATTTCGTACACAATGATGATAAAATAATTATTTAATTAACTAGAATATCAAATAAATGATTATAAAAATATCCAAATAAATACAGTTCAACATAATTAATAACATCCAATAATTTAATATATAACTCTAAAATGTTATTGATATATTATTAGTATTAGTTTGAAGATATCATGTTGTAATATTATTCTTTTAAAATTTAAATAATGAAAATTTCAAAAATTGACACTAAGGATATTTTATGAAAACAATATTTTATTAATTTGTTAAAAAATATTAAATATAATAAATTAGGACAAAGAGGATAATATATGGTCTAAAAATCATAAATTTACCGTTTTTAGTCCAATTGACACATTATATATAAAAATTACATCCTCTTTATATTAAAAACATTGTTAGCATATTAAAAATTAAAATAGGTTAATTATAGGTTAATCAAAATGATATGGTTTATAATTACCTCCAAAAATCTAAAATTTCTATTGTTTGAAGTTATTAAAAAAATATCGAGTCTTAGGTTTGAATAGTTTATATTTGGGAGGTATTTTTATAGAGATTTTATTTATTATAAATTAATATTTTTTTGAGTTTCCAAAAGTTCCCCTCTGCTCTCTTATAAAAGGGTACATCTCCTTATTATTTTTTCACACTTCTAAATCCCTTTTTCTTGCAATAAATCTACCCAAAATCCCTCACAACATTCTCCCATATATACTATATTCCTTTCATTGTTAATAATTACAACCAAAGAATTATTTTTGTTCAAATCAAAAGGATATTCTCAAAGAAGAGGTATCATTCATCGATAAACGTTTTTGTTTTATTCCTTCCTTGAACCCAATTTTTTTTCATTTTTATATAATAAACAGAGTATCCTAAATATATTGATATGTTTTTATACTTAGTGTAATGACTCGGATATTTCATTTAATTTTTCTAATTATATAGAATTATTTCAAGACTAAGAAATCTAACAGTGCATGATTCGGAGCCCCGGAGTGCACATAATAATCTGTCAAAGTATTGTTAAGCTTTAATTAGTGCACCTAAGTAGTTTTTATAAAAAACTGGAATAACTATTAAACGGTTTCCCAGATCAGAAATCTTAGGGCACCGTTGTGTTCAGGATGGTAGGTTTACCCTAGGAGCGACATAAGTTTAATCGGCGCATGCCTCTAGTGGAAAAAACTCAAAATGGAATAAATCTAAAAAATAATTTAATAAAATTATTTTATTTTTCAAATGATTATAACTCACAAAAGGTAACTAAGATTGACAATTTGAGACCACTAATGAACTTTTGAGGGTATGCATTCCTTAGACTGATACTAATATTGGCCGGCTTAGGCCACCAGTAAATGTTTGTATTTGTCCGTAAATAAAATAATTAAGTGACAATAATTTTATTGTAAAATCCATAAAATATAAATGGTAACTCAGATTGAAAATATGATTGTATCGTTGAGTTCAGTGGGACGTGTTTTCTTTAGTAATATCATATCCTTGACCGGCACGGGTTGAGGGTGAATGTTAATAATTTTATGAACTTTTTTAAGGTACGTTCAGTAAACGCATTAGCAACATTTTATAACTTTTGAACTTGTGCTCGGATTAAAAATATGAGGGCACCATTGAATCCACATCAATGGGATCGGCTTAAGGGTGGGTTCACTTTGACCGTAGTAGGTATAGAAAAAAGATAACTTTTGGGACTTTTTAAAGAATAAAAATAATAACTTAGTTATTTTTTATTTTCTTTCTGCCCCTCCAACAGACAAACGAAAACATGGGACATTTGGTGTGTCAAGACAATAAATGTATTGAACTTTCAAACTTAAGTAATGACGCCATTGGGGAATTAAAAAGGTTCCTAATTAATGAGCCCCCATTAATTCTCAATGTCGTTACTTACCCTCCCTCTCTCATATTTATATGGAGCTTGGAGAGAGGTTTTGGCACTACTTTACCAAGCAACGAAGTGCTGAAAATGTGCTGAGACACAAAAACCTTGGAGGACGAAGCCAGTTTCAGTGGGCGGTGATGTGCAACACCGAATCCCCTAACCGAATAATGACGATTAGGGAACGTTGTTGGAGGCTAGCTACGGGGACGACGAACACCGACCCACTTTTTCAACCGTGAGCGTTTCTCCATCATTACTGAGCCAGGGGTTTGATTCTTGTTTTAAAATCATGAGAATTTATTTAAACCCTTTATCCTCACTCTTGTTTATGAGCTAACACGAAAGAAGTGGGCCAAATGAACCAGGCATGAACCCTCCACTACTTTTCTACCCTTGCGACCTCCATGGAATACCGCTGACACGGTGTCACCGACCTGCTACGAAGGGGGAAAAAAACCAACGTACGCCACAAGAGGAGGCCACAACAAAAATCCGCGGTGGTAATTGGAGAGGCTAGAACCGGCTGGCTGCGGCGGAGGTGCGGTGCGCCGTCATGTGCTGCGGGTGAGCAAGGGGCAGTGGATCGTCAACTGTGGAGGTCGGAGAAGGTATATGACACATCGACCAATCGCAGAAGGGGAGGAAGTGCGACCAGCGCACTGCCAGCCAGCAATAGGGTGGCCCAACCAGCATGCTACTAGTGAGAAGAGGGCCACGACTGAAGCCATGGTAGAGGCAAAACTAGCGCCTCCAGTGGGTTATGCATCGAACGGGCGGTGGCTACGCGGCGCTGTCATTTAACCAAACCAAATGGCCTCCAAGATGTTCGGGATACCAAGGGGAAATTCCCCCCCCCCCCACCTTTCTCACTCGAGCGGACTACGACCGGGCCGCCAGCTCTACGGGATGCGCTTCACATGGCCGGGCCACTTGCCCAGTGGGCCGCGTGTCTGGAGGGCGGTGCCCCCTTGCGGGCTGGACCGGTAGGTTGGGCCGCCCCCTTGCGGGTCGAGATGCCCTACTTGCAGGTTAGGTCGGACCACGGCCTAGCGGGCAGAGCCCGCCATAGCCCGGCCCAGCTGGGTCAGACTCGGACTGGGTGGAACCAAACCCAGGCCCAACCGGACCTAGAAACACTTAAAGGGATACTTCTTGAGAACCATACATCCATTCGATGAACCGTATGAGGAAGTGGGATCCTTGGATCGAGATAGTCCTTTTGGTGTACTCAACTTGAGTTTTTCAAACAGCTGGAGTATGGCCAGGTTGGATCAGACCCGAATCCAACCGGGCCCCCAAAACTAAAATTCTTATAACTCATAGACTGAGAGTTCAATTGATGCACCATCTATCGTGTTGGAACTCTTACGACATGATGGTACTTGGGTTACTCCTGTGTGGATATTAGTGGTGGTCAAGGTATGACTGATATCTCGAGGGGAAGAATCTACAAAACTAAAGCACACCATATGTGAGGAATCTTATTGGAGGTTATAACCTGGAGAACATAAAATAATGTGGGGGTCAGCGCTCAGTGATCCCATATGTGTCAGCACATACCGATCCTGTGTGGGTTATATCCTATGTGGGGCAGCACTCTGTGATCCTATGTGGGTAAGCACATACTGATCTTGTGTGGGTCAGATCCTGTGTGGGTTAGTGGGGGTTAGTTACCTATCGATTATGTGTGGTTCAGATCTTGTTTGGATATTTGGGGGTTAGTTACCTATCGATACTGTGTTGGATAGAAGCAGTGCTACTTAACAGAATAAGATGATCTGTCCTTATGACTAATCATATGTACTTTTTTACTTAAGTTGTAACTGATTGTGAGTTGAGTCATCTATCTTCATGGTGTTACCTGTGTGGTACATCTACCTTCATGGATTTACCTGTGTGGTACTTCTATCTTCGTGGTATTACCTGTGTGGTGCATCTATCTTCCGGCTATTACCTATCTGGGACTTCTACCTTCATGGTGCTACGTTTGTGGAACTTCTATCTTCATGGTGTTACCTATGTGGTTCTTATACCTTCGTGGTGTAACCTATGTGGAAATTCTACCTTTGGGGTGTTACCATTTTGGTATTTTTCCCTCACGTAAGAGATGATTATATCGTGATAATTTAGGTATATGTATGGGAATATACCTAAGTGGTGTTGAAGTCTTTCTTTGTGGTATTTCCTTTGTGGAACTCTCGGAGACTTATGGGGTATCGGGGTCCCAAATTAGTATCGTTATACTCACCCCTACACGGGCTATGCCCGCACCTTGTTATGTCTTGTGTAGATGACCGACAAAATTGATCGAGGCTGAGGGAGCCAGGACTGGATGGTACCCGGAGGTCTACCATTTGGTGTGATGTGACGCATAGACTACTGTTCATGATTTGTACCTACCCCTCATGTAGGATCCTCGATTTACAATCCAGGAGTTTTGGGTACTTTTTAGTTGTTTTTGTACTTTTTATTTGTACTCGTACTTTTAGTTGGGCTTGTATTACGGTACCTTTACTTTCTGCACACTTTTACTACAGTAGTTTACTTAGTGGTTACTTCATGTTGTGTTCTTGGAATTTTTGTCTGTATAGGTCAATAAGGAAATTACTTTCCATTATAGGGATATGCCTTTCCAGTTCTAGTCACCAGCCCCTATCCAGTGGAAGACAGGCTTGAGGTAGTTATGGTACGAGCCCTAAGAGACGGGTCGTGAAAAATTGGTGTCAGAGGAGTCGGTTCTACCATAGAACTAGGACTCTAATCTTTTCAATGTGGAAATAGAGTTAAGTGTTATGAGTGAAGTTTTTAGTTTGGGGAGTTTAGTTTTGGTGTGATATCTGACATATCCATAAACCAGGACCCTAAATTCCGATTTCTGACTCAGTGCATGAAAATACTGATTGCGTGTGTTTTGGAAATGTTTTTCCTAGGTTTCTTTGGAGTCACCTCACCAGGTATAACTTAATGACAGTGGCACATTTGTTCTTTATCAGTATTTTTACACATAGATAGCCATATAGGATTCCTGAGAGAGTACACGATGATGGCCCACCAAGCGATGAGGCCTCAGTGCAAGGCCCTCTTACGACGTTAGCACCTTTGGGTGGTGTACCGGCTATATCACTACCCGTTGGTCAGTGGTTACAACTAGAATTACTGGTAGAGGATACATGTAGGCTTAGTTCCTTACATTTGTTTCAGTATCATATACCCATCAGGTTTTGAGGCGAGCCCGACTCACAGGCGGCTAAGGCCTATCTGGAATAGGTGAAAGAGTTTCCATCTAGCCAGGGAAGAATTTTATCAGATGGCGGTCCTACTAGTGATCCTTATACGTGGCTCAGCAGGATGAGGACATGGTTTAGATTACCCTGATCATGTGAAAAGGTAACTTTTTCTATGGAAAATCTTGGGAACCTTCCTCAGATAAGGGGGTCTATTTCCATAGAGATCTAAGGGGAGAGTGTTCCCTTGAGATTCTATAGATTCGTCAGGATGACATATCGGTAGCTGAATATTAATTGAGGTGTACAAACCATCCTAGGTACTTAATGAATACAGTACTGTTAGTGCTTTAGGGATCTGACCTCCAAGAAAGGTGTGTATAGGGACATCTGACCCATCATTATTCCTCTATGCATTCCAACTTATGTTAGGGTGATTGAGAGAACCTTTTTGGTTGAATGTTATTTGGCTAAGAGAATACATCCAGTGAATGTTAGTAGTGCGAAAGTAGAAAACTGATGCCAGTCTCAGAGACTTGGGTGTGTAAAATGTTTCATGAATAAGAAGAGATAGGGATAGGTGAATCTGTTGGGAAGAATACATGGAAGAGGATATATGAGAGCTACAAGAGGTGGCACACATTTTGACTTGTCACAACCACCACCCCAATTCGGTCCCCACCAGGCTCAGGGAGATGGAGGATAGGGGATGGGAGTAGCTACATGCGGCCAAGGAGTGTGAACCAAGGGCTCCAGGAATGACTTGATGTATGGTCTGTGTCTAATACAAGATATCATATTAATAGACATAGGTACCAGTCATTCCTTCTTACCATGAATCTTGTTCAAGACCTAGAGTTTCTAGTTAAAACGAAAACTTTTCCCTTATGTATGGAGATAACTTTGGGAGGAGACTCAATAATCACACTTATTTTGACGGTGTCATCTGACCCTTAAGGAAAGATTTTTTTGTTGGAACCTCATGGTGGAAGCGTCAAGGCCTTACGACGCTAGTTTGGGTATGGATTTGACATCCACAGTTCATACTCAGATTGAATGTATTAGGAAAAAAGGTTTTGGTTTATCTACAAAATTTGAATGGGGTTTTCATTGGTCGATGAAAATGGAAACACAGGAAACACAGGATAAAATCATGCATAGGAGGTTGCAACTGATCACTCTTGAGTCGGTTAGCCTAACCCTCGTGGTAGCAGGAGTTTTGATTTTTCAGTTCCAAACAAAAGTGGCAGAGTGTGGTGAAAACTTTTCAAAAGATGTTTCCTGTATTACCTCTCCAAAGGGAGAGGTACTTCTAATTTGTCTAGGTACTACCAGAGTTTTGAACTAGAATTTTACAGGGTTGTGGCACCCTTGAAAGCTTTGATAAAGAAGAGGGATCCTTTCTGGTGGACGGAGAAGTGTCAACAGAGCTTTCATGAGCGTAAACAGTGATGAAGGATGGAGTTCATCCAGGACTATGACCTTGAGATAGTCTATACTCATGGGAAGGGGAACGTGGTAGCAGACGTACTCAGCAGGAGGTCTGGTCTTGAGCTGCTGAGTGAGGCGTCAGAGCAGCTAGTCGCGCTTCGGATATCCTAGGTGGATAAAGATGGAGAAGCTTACCTCCAGTCTATGACTATCACTCCCATAATTCTTTAGAAAATTCAGGAGGCACAACTTGGGACATTGAATACGAAGCCTAACGTGCTCATACATCCTTAGGACGATCTCCTAAATGATTTTCTAAATGTGGGGAGAACATCATCCTCTTCATAGGACACACTATAGTTCTAGTGACACTTCAATAGGAGTGGTAGAGTTTTTATCACGATTCCTCACTTTTAAGCAAGTGAAGATCACATAGAGCTAGTAGACTTCTTATTATGACAGGAGGCAAAGACCATTGGATTTTGAAGAGGGATACCATTTCTTCCTATGAGTTTCACCTTGATGAGGTTTACAGAGATTTGGCCAAGGAGGAAAGCTATCTTTGAGGATTATCAGACCTTTTTAGATTCTCAGTAGAGTGGGAAAGGTGGAATACCATCTATCTCCCCCCCCCACAAATGCAACAGGTGCATAATGTTTTTTATGTGTCACAACTGAGGAAATGTGTGCATGACCATCTCACATCATCGAACACAGCAAGCTAGAATTTGATGATGGGGAGACATTATGGAGGTTCTAGTAGAGATTGAGGATCAATAGGAGTGGGTCCTTCATGGGTGGTTGATACCTCTGGTGCGCATTCACTGGCAGCATGAGAACCTCCAGGAGAGCACATGGGAGCGGGAGGCTCAGATTCCTGCTCAGTACCCCAATTTGTTCCCTTAGTCTATATTGTGGCTATGAGGATGAAAATACCGAAGTGGGGATAATGTAAAAACCCGGATTTTCCATCTAATTTTTTTAATTATATGGAATTATTTTGAGAGTGAAAAATATGATGGTGCGTGATTCCGAGTCCTGGAGTTCCCGGAATGATCCGAAGAAGTTTTTTTAAGCTTTAATTACCGCGCGTAAAATATTTTCCTAAAAATGTAGAATAACTATTAAATAGTTGTCCAGATCAGAAAGATGAGGGCACTGTTGTGTTTAGCATGGTGGGTTTACCCTAGGCGAGACATAATTTTAGTCGGTGCAGGCCTCTAGTGGGAAAACCTAAAAATGGCATAACCGTAAACAAAATAATTAAATAAAAATATTTTGTTTTTCAAATGCTTATAACTCATGAATGGAAACATGGATTGAAAATACAAGACCACAGCTAAACTCATGATGGTATGCTTTCCTTATACTGATCCTAAAATTAGTCGGCATGAGCCAACATTGAACATTTGTTTTTGGCCGTACATAAAATAATTAAATGAAAATTATTTTATTGTAAAATCCATAACATCAAAAAGGTAACTCGAAATGAAAATCCTAGAGTACAGTTGAGTTCGTTGGGATGTGTTACCCTTAGACCAAAGCCAAACCATGACTGACATGGGTAGAGTGTGAATGTTAATAATTTTTTGATCTTTTTTTAGGTACGTTCAGTAGACACGTGAGCGACGTTTTCTATCTTTTCAACTGATTCTCAGATTAAAAATATGAGGGAACCATTGAATCTGCAGTTCTGGGATTATCTTAAGGGAGGATTCACTTTGAGCATAGTAGATCTGGATAAAAAGTTCTGTTTTGGGAGTTTTAAATGAATAGTAAAAGTAACTTAGTTAATTTTTATCTTCATTCTTCCCCTCCAATGAAAAAACAACAATGTGTGACCAATGGTGTGTCAAGAAAATAAATTGCTTATCATTTCAAACATAAGTAACAACATCTTTGGGGAATTAGGGAGCTTACTAATTATTGATCCAACATTAATTTCCGATGTCGTTACTTACCCTCCCCATCTCTTATTTATATGGAGTTTGGGGAGAGGTGTCGGCTCTGCTTCACCAAGAAATGAAGTGATCACAAAGTGCCGAGATGCCAAACCCTTATAGGACGGAGCCGATTCCGGCAAGCGGTGACGAGCGACAACAAAAACCCGAACAAAATATTGATGGTCAAGCGATGTCATTGGAGGCTAGCTATGGGGACGGTGAAAACTGACCAACTTCCTCAACTGCAGACCATTCACCATCGTTCATGATGTAGGGGTTTGATTCTTGTTTTAAATTCAAGTGAATTTATTGAACCCCTTTATCCTCCCTGTTGTTTATGAGCTAACACAGAGGGTGTGGGACTAATGAACTGGGCCCAAACCATCTGATACTTTTCTACTATTTTTTCCTCCATGGAATACCACTAGCACAGTGACACTGACTAGCTATGAAGTAGGAACCATGCCAATTCATGACACAAGAGGATGCTATCGCACAAAGCTGCGCCGATCATCGGAGTTTCCGGCACTGGATGACTGCAGATGAGGTGTGGTGTGTCGTCGCGCACCGCCAGTGAGCAAGGGTCCGTGGCTCATCAGCTGCGGCCATCAGATAGGGAGTTCGGGACATCGACCAACCACAGAAGGGGATGTTTCACGACCTGTGCACCGATAGTGAGTGGGTGGGTGGCCCGACCAGCACGCCTCGGCTGAAGCCGAGGCAGAGGCAGAACCTACACCCTTGGTGGGTTCCATGGATCTCGGGCGACGCCTATGTGGTGTCACCATTTCACAAAACCAAATTTCCTCTTGTCTATTCAGGATACTAGGGGGAAACGTCCCCCCCCCCCATGCTAGCTTGAGCAGACCACGACATGGCTGCCTACCCAGCGGCCCGCACATCACGCGACCGAGCCACTAACCCAATGGGGCATGCGCCTGGTGGGTCACAGCCCCTTGTGGGCTAGACCTGCAGGCCAGGCCACCCCCTTGTAGGCTGGGCAGCCCCACTTGTGGGCCAGGCTGGACCGTGGCCCAGTGGGCTGAGCCCGCCACGGCCCGACCCAGCCTATTCGGGTCGACCCAAACATGGTCGGGTCGGCCCAGACTGGGTCAGATCGAACCCAAGCCCAACCAGACACATAAGCACTTAAAGGGCCATATATTGAGAACCTGAAGTTTGTTTGACGAACCGCATATGGTGCTGGGATCCTTTGATCAGTATGGTCTTTTTGGTATACTCCACTCATGTTTTAGAGATAGCTGGAGTATGATCGGGTTAGATCAAAACCTAATCCAACCGAGCCCCCAAAACTAAAATTCTTATAAGTCATAGATCGGGCATCCAATTGACGAACTGTCTATCTCATTGGAACCCTTATGACATGACATTTTTGGGGTTACTCCTTTGTAGAGCTTAGTGGTTGTTGAGGTATGACCAATATCTCAAGGGGAAGAATATACAAAACTCCAGCATTCCAGGTGCAAGGAATCATGTGGCAGGCTATAACGTGAAGAAAGAACATTAGATCCTCTGGGGGTCTGCGCTCAGTGATCCTGTGTGGGTCAGTGCATACTGATCCTATGTGGGTCAGATCCTGTGTGAGTCAGCGCTCAACGATCCTGTGTGGGTCAGCGCATACCGATCCTGTGTGGGTTAGTGCTCATCGATCCTATGTGGGTCAGCTTATACCGATCCTGTGTGGGTCATATCCCGTATGGGTCAGTGGGGGTTAGTTACCTATTGATCCTTTATGGGTCAGATCTTGTGTGGGTCAGCAGGGGTTAGTTACCGATCAATCCTTTGTGGGTCATAAGGATTTATACTTAATAGACTAAGATGATGTAGCCATATAACTAACCATGTATACTTCTGTACTTACATTATACATGATTGTGAGTTGAGTATTCTATCTTTGTGGTGTTACTTGTGTGGTACTTCTACCATTGTGTCATTACTTGTGTGGTTCTCTATTGTCGTGGTGTTACCTATGTGGTACATATATCTTCATGGTGTTACCTTTGTGGAACTTATACCTTCATGGTGTTGTGTGACACTTATATATTTGTGGAGTTACCTTTTTCGTGCTTCTACCTTCATTGTGTTGTCTTCATGGTTTACCTGTGTGGTACTTCTACCTTCATGGTGTGCCCTTTTTGGTATTTTTCCCATATGTAAGAGATTATTATATCTTGATAACATAGGTATATGTATGGGCATATACCTAAGTTGTGTTGAAGTCTTTCTTTGTGGTATTTTATTTTTTTAAACCTAGGAGACCTACAAGGTCTTGGGGTCCCTACTAAGTATAGTTATACTCACCCATGCACAGGAAATGCCTGCACCTTATTGTGTCTTGTGCAGATGATAGAAAGCATTGATTGAGGTAGAGGGAGCCAGGACTGGATGGTAACTGAAGGTGGACCATTTTTCATGACATGTTGCAGAGACTATAGTTCGTTAGTACTACCAACCCTTTTATTAGGATCCTCAGTGGATGATCTAAGAGATGTGTTCACTTTTTAGTTGTATTTTTAATTTTTAGTTGTACCCGTACATTCAGTTTGGATTTTATTCTGACCACTTTAGTTTCCACACACATTTACTACAAAATTTTACTTTGTGGTTGCATCTTGTGGTGTTCTTCGACAATGAGTCTGTAAAGGTTAAAAAGGCAATGTCTTCCCATTATAGGTATACACCTTTCTGGTGCTAGTCGCTAGCCCCTGGCCTATGGAAGGTAGACTTGGGGTGCTCATGGAATAGGCCCTAAGGTATGGGTCGTGACACTGAGGGTTATAATTAATATTTCACAAACATCCATATAATGGGTAACAAACTTGTCATTCGTGTGTACAAAGTACTACTTCCTTGCGAAATTAGGGTTGTTCATTTCTACTTTGCCACTTCTCATGGTCGGAATCATGATGGAAATGCTTTTTTTATGATATATATAATATTTATTACATAATTATACTTTTTTAATTAAAATATAATATCTACCTTTATACCATTAAATTTTTGGGTAAATGATAACGCCGCTCGTGCGTACGTATGACTTACCATATCCACGAAACGATGTGATTATGTTTTCATCTATATTTTATATGGATAGTTATAAGGATGAATTTAATGAATATAAATGATGTATATAACATAATAACGAATTTTTAATGATAATATATATTTTTATTTTCTTTTGTTTAATCTTACAAGAAAATGAAAACATGTTCATGCATACGCACGACCTACCATCTCCATGAACGGTGTATTTTATTTTATACCTTTAATTTTTATAAATCACAATAAATAAATATATAATGAATATATAAGATATTTTTTGTAATGTTTATAATTATAGAGATAATTAAATCATGATCTTTGTAAGAGAACCAAGGATAAAAAGTCAAAACCACATGCGGGAAACAAAGTAGATATTACTCAAAGCATAACATTAACTTATAATTGTTAATAAAAAAATATATATTCATAATAAAATCATATATGGTATTATATATAATAATATTTTTATTTAATATGTTTATAATAAATTTATATTTATTATAAATGAATTTTGTATGAGTACAACAAGTGTCATTACAGAAGGTAAGGGAATTTCGTCTCAATTTTTATTTCTGTAAGATACATGCAATTTTCACCACTTCCTTATTTTGTCTGGTATATATACTACCTTGTAACATGTTATATCATTAATTGACATAATTTAATGATATTAAAATATTTAATTGATGTTATTATTTTATGGGGTCAATGATTCTAAAGTTACTTATACAGTATGTGATTTATGTCTCACTTTTATTTTTGTGGGACACATGCCTTATACACTAATATTTTCTTCAATATGGTGTATATACAACCCATGAATGTATTTTATAAGTCTTATTTAGAATATTATGGAATTTTCATATCCATATATTTTTTATTTTTTAAAATGGGATAATATTCAACTGATTTTAATGTAATGAGTATTTATTTCACAATATCATCAATATTTGGGATTCTTTCATTTTAAGTCTCGGTTAGGGAATATTTATCCTCCATGTCCATGTTTACAAAAATTAAAAATTATTGTTAGTATTATCTTATGTATATTTAAGGTGATTTTTATCCATTTTTAATTTTTACAACATAGATTAAAAGAAATATTTTTGTCATTATTTAAATGAAGTACTTTGTGACTTTTCTAAAAAATTATGAAAGGAATGTTTTTAACTAACATAGAGTGAATTAAATTTTCCACCATCATGATGCCTTAATGCTTTGAATTTCACTTTACATGATTATAGGGTTGTTTTCAATGAAATTTTTTCTTTTAAAATTGAGCATCATTTTTAGAAAAGAAAACATTTTTAAAGAAGAAATGATATTTTACTCAATAATTGTTTACATGTGATCTCCTAAAATTATTTTCTGTCTGAGATAAAATTATGTGATGTTATTTATATTTTAATAAGGATAAGATTCAATTATGAAATTCTTATTCTTCTTTTTAATTGATTATGTTTATGATGGAATGATATTTAGGAAACCCATTTTTCCCATTTGTTATGTTATGATTGAATATTATTTATGAAACCCATTTCATTCCCTAGGTTCTGATATGATGATGGATTTATGTTTTTATAGAACACATATGTATGGTTTTTATTATTTCATGAGTGGGAACTATATCTACCTCCAATTAACTGGGTAAATATTTATATCTCATGAGATAATTATAGTAATCAAGTCGACGAGCTTGATCCACTAAAGAAGATGGGGAAACATTATCCACTACAGAAGATGGGGAAACCTGATCCACTATGGCAATATGGGGAAACCTGATACCTTAAAAGGATAAACCATGACTGGGGATTGTGGTGTGTCCCATCCGATAGGTGTAATCACCATGAAGATCCCTGTTACATTTTTTGAAATCCACCTTGACTTATAGGGAATAATGTTACATGTTTATGTGTCTTCCATAAATTCCTTGACTTATTCTTATGTTATGGTTCAATGTTTTATTATAATGATTTCCCCCTGATTTATATCTTATTAAATACCATTTTTATGACATGAATAATTTATATTATGTTTCATATGTAGGGAATATTCTTCAAATGGTATGCTTATGTTATAAAACCTTATATTCATCTTATCCTTACGTATCCCCCATATTTACCCTTACATAGCATCTATGATCACCCTTTCGTTGGAATATTTTCCCCGGATATGAAGAAATTTATTTATAATGATATGAAAAAAAAGGTGTATAGTTATGAAGAAATAGGTGGGAGAAGAAGTATATTTGTTATGAACTAGTTGTTTATGTTCAATGTTTCCAGAGGCCCAAAACTAACATGGTCTTTGGGCATGTGATATTGTAATGTATTTAATGTTTTTAGGAATGAAATAATTTTATTGTACATTAATACAATGTTATTATATTTGATATTAGAGTAATTTTTTATTCAACCTTTGGAAACTAGGATGAGAATACATTATTGAGATCCCAATAGATATTTATAAGGATTTCTCTATAATGATAATTCTGTGTGTAGGATACAAATTGAGGATTTTGGTAACAGTCATGAATAAGCTAAAATTAAACATAAGATATTATATATTAAAGTTAATTTACATTAATTATGTGTTTTTCATAGTAGGTGTGTCCCCATAAAGTTCCTCATTAGGTTCTCAGAAAGCACCATGACGTATAGGGAATAATATTACATTTTTATTTTTTTTCCACAAATTCCATGTCTAATTATTATATTATTCTTCCATGGTTTTTAATTTTTATTTCCTCATTATTTGTGTCTTATAAACTACAATTTTTAATTCCATGACTCATTTATATGATCTTTCATATGTATGGTATGATCTTCAAATGTTATACTTATATTCTCATACCCTTATGTTCATGTTATGATTACGTATCTACCTTGTTTACCCTTATTGATCATTTGAGCACCGCTTTATTATTTTTATATATACTAGGATATGAATAAATGAATAAATTATAATATGTAAAATGGGTATATTTATGAGAAAATATGTGGGAGAAGAAGTTTATGTGTTATGAACCTATTGTTTATGTTTCTATGCTTCTAAAGGAATTAAACTCATATGTTCATTGGGCATGTGTTTCTGTTATGTATCAAAGGTTCCTAAAAAATGATGCAATTTCAATATATGTTAGGCCCGGTTCACTATATTCATGATCATTTATATCATTTTGTAGGGCCTTTGGTATCACAAAAAGATAATTCTATTTGGTATTATTAGACATATTTGATTTTTCAATATGTATATATCTTTTTTATAAACACATATAGGATTTTGGGTTTTAGTAATTTTGAAATATTTTATTATATATTATTTAAATAATTACTTAATTTATAGGGTGTTATAACATATATAATGAGTTATTTATATTATTAATACATAATAATGAGGAAATGGAAAATCTTAAATAGGATTTAAGATTGAACTTTATGTAATGTTCTTCAAATGCCTAAAAAGGAAATGCATTTTTTAATCACACATTAAATGGAATATTACTCAAACATTTTTCTAAATCTGAAAAATTTGAAGAATTATTAATGTGAATACAAATGTGGTTTGAGACTTATGCATGTATTGGGGTCTATTAAATGATCCAAATGGCCATTAGTGGTTATTAATTTCACCTCTTTTAGTTTTATATGAATTGAGATTCCATGTAGGATATTAAATGTACCTCTTGCTATAAATAATAAGTGGGATAGGTATAGTCTTCATTCCATTGTAAAAAATAAAATGGAGTTCTTATAGTTCTCAAGTTTTCCTCACCTATGAGAGCATTTTAGTTTTTATGAATCTAGGATTTTTCTAGTGTTTTCATCATCCTTGTTTCTATAAATTTTTATTTGGAGTAATTATCATCACATGGATAAGGAGAAGATCACAGTAATGATTTGGTTATTGGTGTTATTAGTCGATATCGAAGCAGGCTTGGATTTGATAATTGAAATTAGATCTAAATATTATAAAATAGTTTTAAAAGGTATTTTTTATTTTTTTATTACTTTATTTTTATAAGGTTCATTCTTATATTAGATGTGTTTTATTTTTAATTTTTATATATTCTAACAACATATATTTTTATCAAAACCTTATAGTGATATCCAAGATAAACTCGACTAATGAAAAACACATGAACTAAATATTAGAATATTTATATTCACTTTATGTAATATTCATTTTATACTCACATGAAACAATGATGTAAGGTTTGATGATGAGATCAATTTACTTAATGTTAATTCCGAGTAGTGGGTTTATGCTCATCCCCTATGTTAAATACCATATTCCATGTGCTCTACTTCACCAGAACCCTTTATAAGGATATATATTTTTATATTTCTAAAATTAATGTGGAGATAAAAAATATACATAATGTAATTAATGACTTAAAAGTTTTATAAGATGAAAAATTAAATGAATTATGTAATTTATATGTACAAGATACATTAATTATGTATAATATACAAACTATTTAATTATTGTGAATATAATATTATAGGATATGTATGTGATACTATAATTTTGATTGAGATACAAAATATAAAATACTTTATTATATATCTATGTTCTAGATGTCTTCAAATAAGATCAACATTCATTAGGACCTTATTCATTCAAATAGATGGGCCAATTTTAATTGAGAATAAAAAAATATATTTTATGTTTGATGAAAAGGGTAATAATAATCTTATTGTAAACATTGTCTAACAATTTACTAGGTAACCACTTAAATTTGATTATATAGGCATAGTGATTGAGAAAATTCATGATATTAATTGGGAAATATGTTATCCACTAAATAATCAAAGAGTTTTGTTTGATATAATTAACATTGTTTATTTACATAAAGATACATAGCATATGAGATGATTTTATGGGAGTTATAACATATATAAATATTGATCTTAGCACACTAAAATATTAATAGTAATGGTTATTATTTAATATTAGGAGTGTTAGGAAAAGTAACATGTTGATAAAGAACATATATGATACTAATAATGATATTTTTTATAAATATCCAACGAATCAATCACATTCCAAAACATATCATTGATAACAATCATTGGGAAATAAAAATTTAATGGTAATAATTTCATTAACCAGTTCATAATTTGTTATTTTTTTCAAACATGATGATATATTATATATTATATAGTAAGATATCATAGTTGAACAAACTACCACTATCCCTCATACTAATAAAGATTATTTTAAAAATAATATGATGTATTCATTGGATATATCTTATTTTATTCTAGAAACCATCATTCATGTGTATCAAATGAAACAAGAATCCATGGAGGAATTAAAAGTGGATAAATATATGAATTATTTTAGGGAAAGCTAGAATTGAATTATATGATTTAAAAAAGACATTTTCTAGTAAATCATATCATAAATAACCACAGTTTCTAGACATATAATTGAAATTTTTAGACACATAAAGATTATATAAATACTATGGTTATCTATCTAGAAATATAGATCCATTAATGTGGTCTTAAAATAATTTATAATATCAGTTAATCTATTCATTATTTATTTTAATATGAACATGATTGATTGTATCATTCTTAATATTCTTTGTGTGATGAGAACTGTGATGTTAAACTTGAAAAGGATATTCCCAATCATTATAATGAATAAGGGTAAGGGTAAAGTCAATGAAAACAGGGGAACAATTAAAAATTTCAAATATTTTATATTTGAAGTAAAACCACATAATGTTTCATATACAAGGAAGGTAAATGTTTCTTTTATAAATAATCTAGGAATTGGAAGAGGAATTCTCCTCAATTCTTGGAGATTCTTAAAATCTATGTGGGGATATTTCAACCGCATTAAGTATTTATATTATAGAAATCAATATTCTAACATTGAATTATAGGTATTATATACCATATGTGAATATTAAGTGTGTGCTACTGTATAGATGTTCATAGAACAGAGGAAGTCAATTAAAGGAAAAGTAGACCTAGTAGTTGGAAAATGAGAAAGAGTTTTTTCATAATATATGGGAATAATAAATCTACTTCTTAAAATTATATTTTCAATATTTTAAAAAAAATACTATCATGTATCAATAATAAACATAGAAAAAGTTTTTTCCCTATATAGATAGATAGGGTTTCTCATTTTTAATTAAGCACTAATGGTGTTTTGTTTATATTAATAAAAAGTTTTATAGTTTTTATAAAATGTTTAATGAATAATATATATTGTTAAGATTTTTGGATGTGATAGATGTTTGGATTTAAATAAAACATAGAATCTATCAATAAATTATAAATATAACGTTATAGTGGTTGAATAATCCCATGGATCTATTTTGATCTATTTGAGCACAAAGGAATGATTCAAAATGGTACCTTGTTTTATTCAATAATCCAATGGATGTTCTAATGAAATTAAGTATTATGGAACCAATTTAGATCCTTTAGTGAAAATGTTATTATATGAGATTTTAAATGATTTCATTTATAGACATACCCAAAAAATCACCATGAAGCACCTTGAATGTTAATATCTAACTTTCATGTTCTAGTATAGAGAATCAAATCACTTATGAAGTTCCATTGATCTTGTAAAGAAAATATATCTATGTATTGAGATATAAGAGGGAATAATCACTACAGTGTGACCCAAAAAAAATTAAAAATATATATATTAATTAAAATGATTTTTTTTATTTTTATTTAGCTTAAAAAATATTTCCACATAAATCCATTTATTTTATTTAATCACTATAAATACTTTATGAAACACCTTTTAAATTATTATTATTTTTATTTAAATGCCAGAAATGTTAATTCTTATATCATAAAATAAAAAAATCATTATTTATTTATTTAAAAGATATTATTTATCTAATTAAATCATTAAACTCTATTTGGTTCCTCTCATAAATAATAACTGAACCTTTACACTAAAAAATAAACCCTGAATAATAAATAATTTTTTGATAAAAAAATATTACATTTTCCTCCAATGTGAATAAAATTTATTTATTAATATAATAAATAAAACATTAAATAAATAATACTTACATACAAGAAATATATATATTTATGATATTTTAGATAAACATTCTATGCACACTCCTTATTTATTCTTCAGTGAAAATAGGTCAAACTTCTATACTAAGTGAGGTATCTAGAAACACATCATGGCCTCTAGAGTGAAATAAATATGCCAAAGATACAACAATGACCCATACTTATGAATTATTAATGTGTAATATATTTCCTTTATCAATTTATATCTCATTAAGAAAAATAAAAACATGTGTTATTATTCTTACTTCTTAATATATATTACATTGGCTTCTTAAAAAATTATATAAAATATCATAACCCTGATTTTATAAAATAAAAATCCCTTTTTAAGTAGTTGTTTTAGAGATATGTTCAGAAAAAAATCAGAAGTTAAAATATTATCTTGAAAATTCAATTAATTTAATATGAATCTTGGCGTAACTAATGAAAGAAACTTCTCAATGGGTGAACACCCCATAGTTTCCATCATGAATAAATGTATGTGAGTCATGACACACATTTAATTATGATCCCAAGTGTGATGAACAATACACACACTAATAGATAGGAAAAACCAATAAAAATTATATAATATATGGTGTTCTTATTGGAAAATATATCCTTATGACCTCCCTTCATCGAGATCACAAAGTGTGAACATCATGGGAAGAGGTCTTAATGCCTATGATCCCCCATTGCCAAATAGTCACACATAAAATATTAACCATAAATATAATGTATCTAGACTATAAAAAATATATTTAAGAATATTTTCATTTAATATCCATGTTATTATTATAATGGGGAGATATTATAACCTATAAATCTATTAATACTCTATGAACATTATCATATAAAGGTGTATATATGTAAAATCTATTGTGTGATAATAATAATAATAATATTATCCTATAATAAAAGGTATTAAATTACCTTGGTTATAGTAAAAAAACTTCAACATACTCCCATATTGAGTAGAGCCAACTACTAACCACCCATAACCCACTACCTCTCACATTCCATTTATTCTTCTACTAAGTTGTAGATTTAGTCTATGGGTTTCTGGAATTTTTTCATTGTGGCTACTCTACTCACTTGTCACTCACCCCTTTGATTAAAACCATTTAAAAGGTTATAATTATAAAATATACTATTTCCCATTTTTTTGTTTAGGCCCCTTTTCTATAACATCTATTTTAGTATTATCACAATACAAAGTAATAAGATCTATACTTATAGGTATACAAGAATGTTCTTGGATGAATATTATTATACATAATGATTTTTTATTTTCATTAAATTCCATAGTATATTATAATTCTACTATATAATTGGTGACCACTTGATGCATAGAACCCCTATAATTTACATCATCTCCATTGACATAATATTAAAATCCTATTTTGGATAACATATCATTCGGATTTATTTGAAAAATTATATATGTGTACCCCCTCCACACTAGTTCCTTATCTATTTTATATACCAAGAAAATATCTTTTGTATTTAAAAGTTAATTCAATATAGTCTTTAAATTTGACTGGTAATATTATCTTATATATTCTTGATATCTTTCTACAATGCTCAAGCTATTGGAAACATCAATCATGGTACAAATCTTGACATATATGATAGATTCAATCATTGATGAATAAGGGAATATATTTATTTTTTATCTCCTCTAGTGTTTGATGAAATATTTTCTTAGAGATATTTATACAATTTGACACATGAAATTAACCTCCATTGGATTATTCCATAATATATATGTTCAATAACATATCAATATATATAGCATGGAATAGTCTATGCAGACTCTTAGATTTATCTCAACTGATCTTGATCCCTAGAATATAGGTTGTTTCACATAATACTATTATAGATATGTATTTATTCAAAAATTTATGACATGATTTTTATATTGGTTCCTCATTTCCCATTAGTAATATATAATTTATATATATATATCACTAGGAAAATAATATTTCTCCCACTAAACCTCTTCTAGACACGTGGATAATTTTTATTTTTATTGATATATGAATCCCTTATGGTTTCAGAAAAATGAACATTCAATTGTTGTAATTCCATCTTCAACCCCCAAATGGATTTCTAAATCTTTTATACCATATTGGAATCCTTTAGTGATATAAATCCTTCTATTTGTTTCACATAGACATATTCTAAAATATTTATATTAAGGAACGTGGTATTGATATCTCTTTAATGAATAGAAAAATCATGGATATATATATATATATTGGAATGTGTAATTATAATTTAATTTATTTATAATGATAGGTGAAAGGTTTTCCTCATCGATTATAAAATAACATTTTTTGGAACCTTGAGAAACAAACTTTTTCTTAAATATACTATATTTACCATCCATTTATTTTTTTCTTCTTGAATACCCATTTTCATTCATTGGGATTTAATCAAATGGGTGAGTTAACTAATGTTCATACATGGTTTTGGTAGATAGAACCCATTTCATAATTCTTGTATTATAGTGAACCTAACCTTTTATACATAATATTTCATCATTTTTAAGAAAAATTATCCAATAAATACAAACAAAGGATCATAAAGTTTAATGTATTTAGAGGATTATGTACATAATATTTAAAACATGAAACTTGAATAAAAAATCTCTTTATTAATATTCCATAATGATATATTAACTTCATTTGTGCTCCTTTAATGGCATAGGATAACCTGGGGAATAAAAATACAAAATTTATGAGCTAAAAATACTAGTATGGGAATACACATGGGAATAAATAAAATCACATGTGTTAGAATACATAACATGATAACATAAAAGGCATGGATCAAGAATATACATAAAGAAGCATGACATACCAAACATGGAATCTTATGACCATGAAAAAATAAGAATCTAGAAGAAACATATAACATGACATAAACATGAGTTAAGGATAACTACCAAGACTGTATCAAATGGTGGGAAAAGTCCCATAATGGATTAAGTTTAATCTCTAATCGCATTCATGAAATATCCTGATATTAAACATTACTCAATTCATTGGATAACTACTATGTTCCACCATCATAACAAGTTCATGCATATGTCCACCACAAAAATAATTAACCATAAACATAAGGGTTACCCATGGAAACAAATTGGTACTATAATCATTTCATAAGGCATAACCAAAGGGAGTATAACAATGGTATCCATGAAACAAGGTATTTAAATCATTTTTAAAAATTCATATAATAAAATAAAGTGTAGATTATATCCAATAGAAGTTAATACATTGAAACGGATAATTGAGGAAACATTAGAAATGAACCTCTTTAGTGTGGTTTAAGGGAAAAGTTTAAAGAGCCTTTAAAAAGACAAAGGGATGATTGTTTTTATAAAACATGAAATGAACTAAAATAAATTATTTGATGATGAACTGAGTGATTTTATAAAAACATTAGTGGATTAAAATAATTTATGGAGTGTAATTATAAATGGATAAGAATTAGAGAAGTTACCTCTAATTAGGAATTCTTATCGAGGAGCATTAAGAGGAAAACCTTATAAATCATTTAATTCCCCATTAAATAAATATTAATTGAGATATATACTATAATAAACTATCCTTAAATGTTATATAATATTTTTTTAGTCATGGGTTTAATTTATTTCACATTGAGGAACTTTTCAAGTTTATAAATTAAGGGAATTAGGCCATAAATCATAAATAACTAAATAATACATTAAAATTTTTAAAATTCCGATCAGTATCCTTTTCTTCCACCATATAAAGAATTTTAAAAATAAATAATGATCAATTTTATTAAAAATATTTATGAAATTCAACTTGACATCTTATAATCTCTTACTCATTATTAAATCCTATGAAAAGAATTTAAAAACACAGGATGAGCATAATACCTTTAGTATGGGATATAAAAAGAAGGAAACCCCTATTATGTTAGTAAAAATTAAAAACTCAAGATAACACATTCTTCAAAACATAACATTTTACATAAAAAAGAAGATATCATTTTGTAATAAATATAGTTTATTTTGTCTTTTGAAAACCAATTATTTCCATCAAAACTCATTAGAAAACATAGATAAATCATGTACATTCCTTGGGACATAATAAAATTTAAATCTTATAGAACCCTTATAGATTGGAATGATCATATGACCAAATTTTAAAATAATTCTTAGGAGAGTATAATTATTATCTAGTGCCTTAAAGCACTATCTAGGCGCACCCATTGTTTATAATATAATAGGCTCACCCAATGCTATTTGGACACACCCATTATTTATAATATCCAAGAAAAACAACATCATATAAAACATTTCATCATTGGAAATTTAATTTTAAACTCATATGAAAACTATTATTAGATATTAAAATACAATTTTATTTCAAGAAGACCATTTTCAATACAAAGTACACCTTTATTCTTTAAATACAATTTCAATAAAAAATACCAAAAAAAGAAGTTTTTTTATATAATAAATCATCAAATCATAGAATGGAAACAAAAAATAATATAATGGATATGGTGGTAGAAAATTCTTTTTCACCATGTATATTAAGAATAGGACATTCCTATTGTCATTTATAAAAATGTACCATATAAAACATATAAAAATATACCTTTATTAAAATAAATAAATGGAATTTAAAATAGACAAAAATATTTCCTTTATAAACATTCAATATACATATAAATAAACAAGAAAAATAATATCAAGAGTATTGACATGTTGAAAATATTTTGAAATTAAATCATTAATCATTCAAAGTATCTCAAACCAATTTGAACATCTAAATCATAATCCAAATAAAAGAATAAAAATTTAAAAAATAGTAAATAAGATGAAAAAATATATATTATGGGTTATTAATGTCAAATGTGATATATATACACTTTATAAAATAATAAATATGCATATCATCAAGAAATGTCTCAATGAAATAAGATTGAGAAGAAATCACATACCTTCAGTCCGATTTGTCGTGTGTGGATTTATATTCCATAATAATGAGACTATATTAATTATTTAATTGATTAGAAACTTTTTTTTAGTTTATAATAAATTTTATTTAATATGTTAAAAGTTTGAAAACAACTACTTAAACAATTATGTTTACATTGGGTGTTTTGACCATATTCAGTTTATGTCTCCAAAACAATATTAGTGGTCAACTATGGTCAAAGGGTTCATTATATAAACATCTAAATAATAATAATCACAAAACAATTATCATATTTATATATAAATTAAACTTTTAAGTCCATTAATTTAGGATTTTTATGAAAAAATTAAACAGCGTTATAATCTTGGAGACGATAGGTAGTATGTACGCATGAGTAATGTTCTTATTTTTTAATGATCGTTATAGAAAGAATGTAAGTATAATTTATCATTACATAAAGATAATTGTTTCTTATATTTAATATTAATTAGTCATATATAATTATATATATAATTCTTATGATGTAAAATGAATCACATCTTGTTAGGGAGGTGGTAGTTTGCACGTCCACAAACAACGTTATCCCTTATTCAGTGAGTGAAAACGTGTTAAAGAAAATGATATATTTTATTTCCATATGGGTAATTATTCCATGAATATCATATTTATTTTATGTTTGTCAAATATTTTTAGTTAAACCCATCCTTAATACATTACATGTAGTGTACGAACATATCGCATCGCTTTGAGGAGGTGGTAGTCTGCACGCCCACAAACGATATTATCGTATTTACATAAAATAGAAAGAATGGAGGTATATGTATATAAAAATTCAATAATATTGAATACATAATAAATATTATATATATATATATATATCATATAAAAATATTATGTTCATTATAATTCCCAACCATAAGATGAGGTAAAAGAAACACGAACAACATCGTTACGTGATGTGATAGTTCGCCTTACATAAACGATAAATTCACTACCCATTTAATGGATGTGTGTGTAGTTGTATGTAAAAAACATAACATAAAATCATATCATTATATTTATTATGATTATTTTTTTATTCAATAATTTAATAAAAATAAATTAATGGAGTGGAGAGGGAAACAAAGTAAAAAATGTATGCTGCTGAATATTACCTCTTCTTTGGGTAACTCCATTTCGTTTGCCCCAAAGGGATTCATGGTTGGATTTATGACCAATGTGCAGAATATTTGGTGAGGGTAGGTATATTTTTATAATTTTTGGTATGGTTATGTTTGATAAAAATATTCTTGATATATGTGAATAAATGGTAAAAATGATTTCATTTTTATAATGGAGGAGTGGCATTCTTATAAGTTTTAGAAAAGGGAATTCCAGCCATGTTTTTCCCATATCAAATGTCTCAAATAAGGGTCCAAATTTATTAAAAGGAAGAATAGGGTAAAAATAGAAACATTAAATGGATATTTAACAATTTTCTAGGCCATTTTGGCTCTTACGCCTAAGGTTTTGTCCCTTGTTAAACTAATTTTCTTCTTAATCGATGTAATTAATTTTAATAAATTTCACTATTATTTTTGGTCCAAAACTAAGAGGAACAGATTATAATTTAAAAATTAGTATTCTTAAAAATATGGAATCCATTTTTATAAATTACATTCACATATTTGGAGGAAATTATCTTAAATTTAATCCTATAGATGGGACGAAAAAATGTTTTTTCAAAATTAAAAAGTTCAAAAGTTTGATAAGTTTTATAACTAGATTCTATGTGAAATTGATTCCAATAACCTAAATTGGTATAAATGATATAGAAATGATATAATTATACTTTAAATCAAATTAATAAAATAATTATCTATATAAATAAATTGCATGAAAAGGCAGTTTTCAACTAAAATTCAGTATTATTCACTATTCATCCAAATATGAAAGTTCTTAAAAAAATACTAGAAATTTATCCAAAGTAAATTTTTATATTTTAAATTACAAAAAAAAATTTATCTTTTCATAAAAAATTATAAAATTTCCAAAAATTATATTTAAAATGGGTCACCATTAAAAAGTGTTAAAACTACCTTTTAAAAAAATAAAGCTTTTTATGATTAAAATAGGATTTATTTTTATTTTAGGCCTATATAATTTATTGGACGAATATAAAAATATTAAATAAAGATGTTTAAACATAATATAGTTTTTAATATTCATTTCTTTTAATACGATGGCTCAGATACAACTACCACATAAAATAATAATCTTTAAAATATATTACTTTTCATTTGAAGTTAGTCTTGCATGCAAGGTAATATTTTTTAGAAACTCATTATTGCATGTCAGATACACTGTAAAATATATTTTGAATTTTAAGGTTAAATTAAGATATAATTAAAAACTATTAATAAATACGAGAAGGAGTTATTCTATAATTACCTCAGACATTACATCCTTCGTCCTTTTGGAAATGGCATCGTCGAAATTTTATTCACCTATCAAATTAGCGGGGATATTTTTACCTCATGGAATATTTATATATCCTTGTTTCATACTATATCATATGGTTTTTATATAAGACATTAACCAAATGAATCACCTTATTCTACAACAATTTCTCTCTATGGTCAACAACCTAAACTTGTTGTTCCTCATAAGAAAGATTCTCTTCTAGTTGAACTAGTTTAGGGCTCAAAACATGAGAAAATATAGTAGATACATATTTAACATTGAAACCTAATATATGTTGTGTACCTATGAAAATCTCATAGGTAAATCCAATCTATAGTCAACTAATCCAAATTTTTCTAGAATTTCGTAAGGCCCAATGAACCATGGAATAACCTTCCCGTTTTTACCAAAACACATCACACCTCCATTGATAAAAATTTAATAATAAATTATCACCTACCTCAAAATAAAGATATTTCATCAAGTTATCAGCATAAATATTCTACTTTCATTGAGATACCCTCATTTTTTACTGAATCAACAGATCTTCATCTACCATTTCCTCTTCCTACTCTGGTCCCATCAACTTCCTTTCTCGTACATCATCCCAAACAGTTAGTGTCCAATAACGTAACCCATATAATTATTCAAATTATTCCATATTTATACTGGAATACAAACTGTTATTATAAGAACACTCAACCAAAGAAATATTTCCATCCCAATATCCCTAGTAATCCATTCAACAATAATTAATTTTATCCTCCAAAGTCTAAATTGACCTCTCGAACTATCCATCACATTGAGGATGAAAAGATGTACTAAAATTTAATTCAATACCGAATGAATTATAATATCCTTTAAAAAAATTGGATTTGTACCTTGGATTACTGTATGATACAATTGAGAGAAGAACCCCATGTAAACTTATATTATATTTTAAATATAGTCTAGAAATATGACATAGATCCATTATATCTCGAATGAAAAAAATGAACATATTTAGTTAATTGATCATCAATAAATCAAATTTCATTATTTACATGAGAATTATATGGAGAACCAACCATGAAATCCATTGATATATTTTTCCAATTTCCACTCTGGCACTACTAATGGTTGAATCATTGACTTCAGTAACTATCTCTCTAATTTATCATATTGACAAGTCAAACACTTCACAATAAATTCAGTAATATCTTTTTTAATTTCATCCAACTAGTAGTACTCCTAAATCTCATTATACATCTAGTCCTACCCATATGAATGGAAAATAGAGAACTATGAGATTCAGTCAACAACTCTTTACTCAACTATGAAACAAAGTGAAATAATAATGTTTTTCTAAATTGTAAAACAAATTATTCATCAATATTAAATTTAAGAAACTTAACATTGTTAACGAATTCTAAATTGTCTTTTCAAATATTGATATAACTTTTGATCCATAGTAATTATTTATAAAAAGTTTTATTGTAATGAAACCTCAAAAAATTGGGGGATGTCCTTGTATCAATAACATCAAGTCTAAAAGTCATCAAATCATTAAGTAAAGGGCCATGTTCTAAATGTAACATTGTTAATGTTTCACTACTTTTTTAACTCAAAGCATCAATCAACTTGTTTGATTTTCCATGATCATAATGAATCATTTAATCATAATCCTTTATTATGATTTATAATTATACTATTCAATTATTTCTGAGTGAATTTATACTTCAAAATTTTGTGATCAGTTTATATTTCACACTTTACTCCATACAAATTATTCCTCAAAATTTTTAAATAAAAACCAATAGTATATAATTCTAAATAATGTGTAGGGTAATTAAACTCATGAGGTTTCAACTAATGTGAAGTATAATCAATTACCTAATCATTTTTCATTAGGACACAACCAAGACGTTTCAATGAAGTGTCACCGTAGATGAAGAATTCACCATTTCTAGAAGGAATGGCCAAAACAGGAGAATTATTTAATATTCTTTTCAGTTCTTGAAAACAGTCATCACATTATTTTTTATATAATAGCTTAAATCCATTTGAAGTTAACTTAATTAGTGGGATATACAACCAAGAAATTTTTTCAACAAGCTAGTGATAGTAACCAACTAATCCAATAAAATAATAAATCTTAGTGATATTTAAAGGTAATTTCCTTTCTCCAATGACTTTCATTTTAGTAGCATCAATAATTATTTCATCATTATAAATAACGTGACTAAGGAATGAATTTTTTTGCAACCAAATTTTATACTTGTTAAATATTCCATACATTTTATTTTCCTTTATGGTTTATTTATAAAAATCCATATATTCCTTTGATTTCCCTCTTGGCATTGAGAAAATAATAAAATCTCATCCATAAACACAACAAAATAATTATCCAAGAAATCATAAAAAATTATATTTATAAGATACATGAATAGTAGATGTGCATTAGACAAACCAAAAGACAAAACTAAAAAATCATAGTTTCCATATGTAGTTCAAAACATAGTCTTTATAAAGTTATCTTCCTTTACATTCAACTAATGGTACCCCAACCTCAGGCCAACCTTTGAAAAATAATATGCTCCATAGAACTGAACAAAAAAAATCACCAATATTAGGAAAAGGATACTTTTTCTTAATAGTGATGTCATTCAAGGATCTATAATCAATTTAAAATTTCATTGATCCATTTTCCATTTAATAAAAAAGTTAGTAGGACCCCATGGTGATGTGCTTGGTTAGATGAAACCTTTATCTAATGACTCAGGTAATTTCTGTTTTAACTCTAAAAATCTAGTTGTGATATTAGATAAGGGGTTTATAAATATTCAAAGAATCTGGTAATAATTTTACAATTAAACCAACCTCTCAATTAGGAATAATATCAATAAAATCATTTAGAAAAACATCCATATATTCATTTACTACTATAAAATAACTAATTTGAGAAGTTTATTTTTTTTTCAAAAATATGAGCATGGTGCAATTAATTTCCACATCCAATTAATTTCTCATCTTCTTGGTATGTTATGAAAGGAATGAAATAATTGAAAACAACATAATTAGCACTATAATTTTTCTTATCATGATAAACTGAAAACCAATCCATACCAAGAATGATATCAAACTTTACTATGGCTAGTTCAACTAGATTTTGTAGGAAATATTTTCCAAATGATGATAAGAGGAAGATTACTATAAATCTTGGTTTCTTTAATACTTACACTTGGAGTTTTTACTAAAAGTTATATCTTACTTTAATGAGGTGATGATCCTAATTTTCTAAAAAAATCTAAAAAAATGAATGAATGTGAAGATCCAAAGTCAAACATGGTATTGGAATAATTCAAAAACTCAAGTAACATACCAATAAACACTTAATTTTATGGATTGACATCATATATAATAGTATAAAAAGACCTCTCTCAACCTTCATGATTCTGATCATGAAGACTTATATCTTGTGCAATGAACTTTAGATATGAATTATTTTAATAAATCATCTCAATTTAGCTAAAACATATTACCATCAGATGGATAATAGTTACCACACTATTTGATTCCTATTGATTATTTTACTTACATTTTCGGGCCATGTGGACAAACATTCCACACCAGTAACACTTCCTTATATTCATAATACATTCTCCATGTTTCCTTTTACCACACATTACTACAAGATGGTAACTTTATTTTTTACCAATATATTTTTTCATGCTTGTTTCCCCATATCTGATTATCCGAAAGGTCTCTTACTTTCATCATCATGATGCACATTAGAGTCAGAAATCTCTATCTCAACCTTTTCACAACAATGAAAAACATTCTCATTGATTTTAAATTCTCATGCATCCAATGATCTTCGTAGACTAGGTGTTATTGTAGAGTAAAACCAATTAATTCTTTTATCAGTATCTTGTATAAAATCTAGAAGATACATGGCCAATTTTGTGATGTTTCCTTCACATAGAACTAAAAAATTTTCTTTCCTCAGTTTTAGTAATTTTTTTTCTATTCAAAGTCGAAAAACCATAGGTAAATATTTCATTTGTAATATATTGTTGAATGTTTCCCATTCCATGGAATCAAGACCATCTTTCTCTCTGGTATTCTTAACCACAGACCACCATTAATCAACTTCACCTTCAAAATGATAAATGTAATGGGTTGTCTTTTGTTGTTTCGAACATCCCATGACATCAAATATCTTCTCCAAAGCATTGACCCATCCTTTGACTATAATTAGATCATATGATCCACTGAATGATGTGGGGTGTTTCCTTATGAAACATTCCACTAAAGGCATGTTTCTTCGAGGTAGATCCGGATCTTGTCTATAATGGATACCACCATAATTTATCACCTGATTCAACTAATCCATCACACAAAAAAACTATTTTTTCCAATTATTATCACATTAGGATGGTGATTTGGAAGGATAACTTTCTCTCAGTTCATTCCAACTACCACTTCCTTGTTTCCTCTAATGATAACCATTCTGAACAAACAAACTTTATACCAAGAAACACGGTAATCTTTAAAATATATTACATTTTAACATAACCGTAAGGTAAAATAATTCCATGTAAAGTTATTAATATTACCTTAATATATATGTTTTTCTAAAGATCCGATTGATACCAACAATATGGCCTCGACATAAAACATTACCAAATCTTGAGTTTTAGACATGAATTTACATAATTTCACATTGAGGATCTTTTTACATTTACATTTTTAGAGAATTAGGCCATAAGCCATACATAACAAAACCTGGAAATTGAAAGTGGACACTTATGATCCGTATCAATTTTTTCCACAATATAAAACTTTTTTAAAATAAATCATCATCTCTTTTATGAAAACGCTTCACAAAATTCCACATGACCTCTTATAATCCCTTACTCATCATTAAATCCTATGAAAATCATTTAAAAACATGGAATGAGAATAAAAATATCATTAAAGGATATAAAATGTAAGAAAACCTTAGTCTATTGATAAACATTCAAACTCAGGAAAACACTTTCTTGAAAACATAAAATTTTACCTAAAAGGTAAATATCAATCTTTAATAAATATCATTTATTTTATCTTTTGAATTTAATTTATTTCTATGAAAACTCATTAGAAATCATAAAACATTCATGTAGGTACCTTGGGTCTTAATCACATTGAACCCTTACATAACACTTGTATAACATTTATAGATTATAATATCCACACAGAAAATGTCAAATATAATTATCTGGAAAATATAATAGTTAACCTATGCATGAGAGTGCTATATGGGTATACCAATGGTTTAAACTATAACGGGCTCACTAGATTCTATCAAGGTGCACCAATAATTTATTATGTCTAATAACAAAAATACAAGATAAAACATTCCATCAATTGAAAAAATCTTTTAATGTTCTATGAAAACCACTTTTAGATATTAAAATACCACTTTATATCAAAAATCCCATTTTCAATACCAAACGCTACATTTTTTAGAACCCATTTTCAATACTAAAATACCACAAAAATGTTTTTTCATTTATTAAAACATTAAATCGTGTGAAGGAAGAGAAAAAAATAAAGTCAACGATGGTGGAAATGTCATTGTAATCCTGTATGTTAAGAATAGAACATTTCTTCTTTAATTTGTAAAAACATTCGATATAAAACATGTTAAAATATTCCATTAGGAAAATAATTGAATGGAGTTAAAAATTGACATAATATGTCCTTTATAACCCTTTTATATCTATATAAATAAATCTGTAAAATAATATCTAGAGTATTTTCTAGGAGAAAAGTTTATGAAATTAAATATTTAAACATTCAAAGTGTCCCATATCATTATAAACATCTAAATCGTAATTAAAATAAAAATAATATTTAACAAAACACTAAATAAATTTATAATAGATATAACAAGGATATTGAATTTTAAAGGGGTTGTATATGTACATTATAAAAGAATAAATGTACATATCATCAGGAAATGTCTCAATGAAAGGATATTAAGACAAAATCTCTTACCTTGAGTTAGACTTATAACCTCTATCTTTATAATAATAAATAATAAATGTATGTTATTAATTTAATTTATTCATAACCTTTTTCAAGTTTATTATTACTTTTAGTTCACTTATTATGATTTTTTAAACAAATACTTAAACAATTAATTTTACGTTGCGTGTTTTTTCCCATATTTGTTTTATGGTTAAAGGGGTCCTTATATAGACATATCCATAAAAAATGAAATAATTATCAAATTTATACATAATATACACTTTTAAAAGCAATTGTGAACGATGGTGATGAAAAATGAACCAATGTTACAATCATAGAAATGAACCAATGTTACAATCAGTATGTTTAGGATATTTATTTTATTATAAAATAAAATAATAATGAGAAATTAATTGAGTATAGAAGGATATAAAGTAAAAAATACTTATTTACTAATGCTACCTCTTCTTTGAGTAACTCTTTTTTGTGTGAACCTAAGGGATTCTTAGTTTTCTATATTACCTAGCTAAGGCCTCTATGGTGATGAGAGGAAAGTCGAGAGATTAGTTTGATAGGTTTGGGATGAGAAAAAATGGGCTTTATACATGTGATGAAATAGGAATGTGAGTGCCTTTTTATAGTGGAGGAGGAGTTACATTCTTGTAAATTATTGAAAAACGGAATTTCACTCGCGTTTTTCCAGGTAATGTGGCTCCAATAGTGGTCCAAATTTAATTAACGGGATTGCATGGTATAAATATGAACTTAAAAGGGATTTTTACATGTTTTTAATACATTTTATATTTTATGTTTAAGGTTTAGTCCCTTGTAATCTAATATTCCATCTGATTGATGTAAATAATTTTAATTTCCTTCACTAATATATCTAGAAAAAACTATGGTGACCATATTATAAAATTTTCTAATTATACTTTAAAACTAATTAAAAACATAATTTGACTATATAAATAAATTGGAGAAAAAATATGTTTTGAACTAAAATTATTATAATTCACTATTCGTTAAAATATGAAAGTTCTCTGAAAAAGGATAATAATTCACAAAAAGTAAAATTTTATATTTCAATTCCAAAAAATATGTTCATTTTTGTCATATTAAATTCATAAAATGGTCAGAAATTAGATTTAAAATCGGTTCTCCATTAAAATTTAGAAAATAACTTTTCAAAATATAGAGATTTGAATCCTTAAAACTTAATTTATTTTTATTTTAACCGTATATAATTTGTTGGATGAATATAAAAATATTTAATAAACTTGTGTAACCATAATATAGATAGTCCTATACATTCCATCCTATGAAATGGATAGCATTCAAAAACCATATAAAATAATAATATTAGAAATATAATATTTTCATAATAATTCAATCTTTCATGAAATGTAAGATTTATGAGAAACTTATTTTTGTGTTTCAGGTACACTATCAGACATAGCATCACTTTTAAGGTTAAATTATTATCTAATTCATAAATATTAATAAATATGAAAAAGTATAACTCTTTAATTATCCAGGATGTTACACATACATATATGTGGTATATATATATATATACATATATAACATAGTATAATTATATAAGATAAATAAAGTGATAAATTGAGGAACATAGAGGGAAAACATAACCCAAAGGTAATATGGAGTCTTTGAATTATCTCTTACCTTATATAAAAAGGAATTTTACATTTGTACTTAATGTCCTGGACAACATAATTAGATTCAAAAATTAAAAAAAATATGAACCTATTCTAATTTTTTTTTATTAATTATAATTTTATTAAGCTAATTTAAAACCATTTTGATGAGTTATAAAGATCAATTAATGTCATTTCAGGAGTGTTTGTTTCATAGTTTCATGGTTCATTAACTTTTGTGTAATTATAGACATTATTTTCTAATAGGAATAAAAATCTACAAGAGAAATGAAATATTCTTCATGAACATCCATATGTTAAAATGGACCCATATATCATTTTTTATTCTGACATGTGGATGATTCATTAGATAAAAAATTAATGGTAAATGTTTAGTTTATTTTGATGGGTTTTACATCCATCACGAACTAGTTTTTTTACTTAATATTATGTATATATATTAGAATCATAATATTAAATAATTTATAATATACTTATTAAAATTTTATTTAACTATAATAATATTTTTATGATCATACATGAGGGAAATAATATAAAATGAAAACTCATTATCCATGGAGATGGTAAACCTCTATAATTTGAACAATGATTTTGTTTCTTTGAATATGAAGAGATGAGAAAAGAGGTGGAAAGAAGATATTCCATTAGAAATATAAAATTAATTATATACATGATAATATAGTTATTATGATCTTATTTATGATAGAGGATAAGATAAGTTAGAAGAAGAAATGAAATTAAAAGATATGGTCTAAGAAATATACCTCTTTAATATCACCTCCTTGAAAGGTCACTTGAGGAGTTCAGAATTGGTCTTTTGGTGATAAAAAAATCACATGTTCATGGGGATAGTGGAGAGGAAAGTATTTTTCATATATGTGTAGGGATTCAAGTCTTGGAAGGTGTGAGTATAAGGGGTTATAAGGGGCAGTATTTATAAGAGATGAGATGGGTGTTTTGAAAATTTCCCAAAAGAATAAATTATAATAAATTAAAATTCTCTCTAAAATCCATAAAATAACCATTTATTATAAGATAAGATATGATATTATTCTAATATTATCTAAAAATTAAATTTATACATTTCTTGGTTTTATTTTAAACCTTTTTATTTTGGTTAGCCATTAATTAACATATTTTATTTTTATTATTTGTAACAAATTGTTTTATATTAAAGTTTATAATTTCGAATTATATGGTTTCAATTATCCATAAATGAACAATTAATTAAATTTTAGACCTTATCATAATATATTTTTTTAAATATTTTTAGTATTTTAAAATAATTTAATAATATATTATTTTCATAAATTATCATTACTGTTAATATTGACAGTATTCAATACTTAGACTTTTAAAAAAATCAAGAAAGAAATATAACATCAAAAAATTATTTATACATCCATATAATGTAATACATATCAATAAAATTCCTATATCACCTTAATTAATTTAAATTTTATTTCTTTTAATATTTTTAATATCATTTAATTAACATTCCAATTTATAAAATAATGACTTTATCAGTGTTTCTTCATTATTTAAGGTAAATATTTCCTCCCAAAAAATTATAAATAAATTAACATGATTTATATAATACTTTAATATTTCCATATACTATTTAAGAGCATAGATTTATATTGTTTATATGTATATTATAATTATTATTATTATTATAAAAATAAGATTTTGACATTTGTTCACCATCTTCGATTTTAATAATATCATTCATTTTCATAGACAAGTTTCCATTAAATGATTCAATTTTTAACCTTAGGTGTTAAGTGTCTAATTATATTCATCCAATAATATTTTTTAATGTTTGGGGGTAATTTTATAATCCTTATCATGTTATTTATTACTATTAATTACTTGATTTACTTGTAATCATGGTAAAATAATTTTCCAACGTTACTATTCATATTGACCAAAAAATAAATATTTTGTTTTTAATAAATTAATACCTCATGATTAAAAATATTAAATCTTTTTTTCATAATTCAATGAACCTAAGTTATATAATTAAGAAAAATTAATTCCTAAAATTGCAATAAAAAAGATTTTTCATAGAAAAATTTCATTATAAAATATAAAATGTTTTTATAAAATATTATATTGATAAATGCATTTTAAAAACAATAATTGGATTATTTTAAATAAAATTGAACTATATAAAAATTAAAAGTATTTAAAAACATAATTTGGAATTTTAAAAACAATAAAAATACACTTTTCATTAAAAATTATCATTATTCACTATTAAAAATGAAACTTATCATAAAAATACCAAAAAATAACTATATGAAAAATTTTGCACTCCAATTTGAAAAATGAATTACATTTTTTCTAATAAAATTTATAAATTCATTAAAATTTTGTTTTAAAATAAGGATGCCATCAAAAGGCAGGTAAAACTGGCTTAGAAAACCCAAACAATTTATGTGTAAAATTAGATTCATTTTTATATCTTTTCTATAAAACACATAAGATGAATTTTTAAAATTATATTGAATATTATATATATATATATATATAATCAAAAACAATTTATTTGTTTTTTTTGGGTATAAAACATACTTGGGATTATTTAAATTTATTTTCAGAAAAATAATTCTTTTTTATTTTCGAAAGGAATTTATTTTTATTTAAAATTAATTGGTCATAATTGTAAAAAATATTTTAATAATTCATTTAATAATGTTCATACCATTTATTGTAATTTATTTTTTATAATGATGACATTTAAATAATAATGTTTAGTTGTTCGTTAATTCTTGATGTTGCATGCAACATAAGGTACCAAAGAAATTAAATTATAAAAAATAAATTATCTTGGTTCTACATTCTTCACCATTTTTAAATTTAACCCTATAAATTTATTTTTTATTTACTATGGTGAAAATATTGAGGGCTTGAATACTTATATTTTAATAATATAAAAATGAAACTATTTTCATAGAATGATAAAAAAATAAATAAAACAATTATCATAACTTTTGCTTCATGATATTTCAATCTATGTTATCCATGGTGATAGAATTATACCTTGGGTTCTTACTAAACTTTTCTAGTCCTAATCCTCAAAATTAACTATACCATGCTCTAATACCAACTATAAGGACCTTATCCTTTTATACGTACGGTTGCATCATTATTATAAACAATTATCCAATAAATACAAACTAAGGATCGTAAAATCTAGTGTCATTGAAATATAAGGTACACAATTTTTTAAAAAATAAACTAGCATAAAAAATATCTTTATTAAACATCCATAATTATCTCATATCTTCCTTTGATCTCATATAACATCATAGGATAGCCTGGGGAATACATTGAAAAAATTGATGAGCTAAAAAGCCTCGCAAATTAATAAACATTGGAATAAAGAAAACGAAATGAGTTAGAATGAAAAAAATGACAATTTAAAAAGTATTGATCGTGAATAAAAATAAGAAATATTTAAATATAGAATATGTAATCCTATTATCAGGGAAATATATAAAAGTGGCAATAACATATAACATGACAAAAACTTGTGCTAAAGCTGACTGCCAAGACTATATCACATGAAAAACGAAGTCCCATAATGGATTCTGGTAACCCCCTAGTCCCATAAATATAATGGCATGCGACTAAAAATTATCCAATTAATTGGAGAGCTATCTGGTTGCACCAATGATTATAATTTCATGCATATTTTTTCCTCATAAAGAGTCAAACATAAACATAAGGGTTGCTATGGAAATAAATGGGTATCATAATCATATCATAAGACAAAACCAAATAGAATATAAAAATGGTATCCATTAAATAATGGATTTAAATAATTTATATAAATTCATAAAATAAGAATGAGAATATATTATATCCAAATTAAGTTAATTCATGAAAAATATATTTTTTGAAACTTTTGAAATATCCCACTTTAGTGAAATTTAAGGGAAAAATATAAAGAGTCGTTAAAGAGGAAAAATAATAATTATTTGTATAAAAATTAAAATGATATAAAAGAGATTTTTTAATTATAAAATGATATATTTTAGAAAAATATTATTTTCCTAAAATATTATATAGAGTGTACTTGAAAATGGTTAAGAAATAGAGAAGTTCACTTTAATCGGGTTTTCTCATTGGGGAGAATTGAGAAACAATCCTTATAAATCTTATACCCCAACAAAACAAAATGAATTGAGATTCATAAATATGTTTGGTAAATTTATAAATACCATATGATAATTATATAGTATAAATTAAGATATTAATTGAGGAAAAGAGAGATAAAATGTAACCCAAATGAAATATGGACGTTCAAAGAGATCCCTTGCCTTATATCTGAAGGCATTCTAAACTTGTAATTACTTTAATTTATAATCAAACCAGATTAATTAATTATGTAATAAATAAAATATTAAAAAATTATTTTATTTTTTATAATTTTATTAAGTTTATTTATGAAAGATCAAATTCATTGTTCAGGAAGTGTTTGCTTCACGGTTTTGTGATTGGTTAACTTGTGTATAATTGGAGAAGTTCTTATAGAATGGGAATAAAAATTCAGAAGTGAAATGAAATGGTATTCAAGAACTTCCATAATATTAAATGGTTCCATATATTATTTTTTTCTATCATGATTATGTTTTATTAGATAAAACATTAATGACAAAATTTTAGTTTATTTAGGTGGGTTTTCTGTCCATCGCAAATTAGTTTTGTTAAACTATTTATTCTGTCTATATATTAGTTCTATAAGATGAAATAATTTATAATATACTTATTAAAATCTTTTTTAACCATAATAATTGTTTTATTACCATCCATGAAGGTTATAATAGAAATAAAAAACTCATTATCCAAGGAGAAGTTAAACCGCCATAATTTGGAAAATGGTTTTGTTTCTTTGAATACACGGATATGATATAGGGGGTCGATATAATATATTCCCTTAGAAATATAAATTTTTAGTATATTTATTATCCTAGAGTTAATATTATTTTATGGATTAATTAGATTAGGCGAAGGTATAAGAATAAATGAAATTGAAAGAGATGGTTTGAGAAAAGTACCTCTTGAATATCACCACCTCTAAAAGATCACTTGTGGATCATGGAATTGGTCTTTTTTTGTGAAACAAAAAACATATATGTTTTGATAGTGGATAGAGTATTATGTTTAAAATATTAGGGAGAGATTCAAGGATTTTTAGGTGTGAGGAGAAGGGGTTGTAAGGGGAAGTATTTATAAGAGAAGATATGGGTGTTTTTGTAAATTTCTTAGAAGAAAAAACTATAATAAAAAAATTTAATATTTAAAGAACACCAAATGTAGATGGATTATAACATAAGATAATAAAATTTTATAATCTCATTAACAAATAAAATTTAAAAATGTTTTTAGTTTATTTAAAACCTTATCATTTTGATTAACCATCAATTGACATATTTTAATTTTATTTGTGGTAGTAATGTTTTTAATATTAAATTATGATTATGTTTACTTATATGGTGTAAAATATTCATAAATGAAATAATAAGGAAATATAGTCCTCAAAATAGTTTATTTATATTTTTTTAAAGATTTTATTATTTCTAAATAATTTAATAAAATATTATTTTTAAAAAATATCATTATTGTTAATTTTGAAACTATTCATTTCTTCAACTTTTAATAAAATAAAGACAGAAAGGTAAAATCCAGGAAAATAATTAAATAAAACCCTAAAATTTAATAGTCATTTACAATATAGACATAATTAATTAAAATTATTTTTCTTTAAATATTTTTAATATCATTTATTTCATATTCTAATTAATAAAATAATTATTTCATTAGTTTTGTGTTAGTATTTAAGATATTTATTTCATCTATAAAACTTATAAATAAATTAACATGATATATATAATTCCTTTATATTTATATATTATATTTATGAATTCTGATAAATATTGGTTAACCATATATTAAAATTATTATACTTATTAAAAAAAGAGGGTGACATTTTGTCACTTTCTTTGATTTTAATAATATCTATTACATATTTTGGGAAAACTAACCAATAAATTATTTAATTTAAAATATTAGGTGGTAAGGATAGAATTATATTCACCAAATAAGATTTGGGAATGTGTTAGGATAATTGTATTGTCTATATGATATTATTTTTTACACTTAATTACCAGATGTACCCTTAGTCATAGTGACAAAATTTACCAATATTACTACTCATATTGACCAAAACTAAAATGGATCTATTTAATAAATTTAGAAATACTGATTCCAAAATTTTAATCCATCTTAAAAAATCCAGACACATAATTTTTAGAATTTATGTTATATCTAATTAGGAAAAGTGCAACAAAAAACAGTTTTTCGTGAAAAATCATTAGAAAATATAAAATGTTTTTATACTATATTCTACTATTAAATCCATTTCAAAACATTAATTGAATTATATTAAATTAAATTTAACAAATTAAAATTTAATAAATATCTAATACATAATTTTACAATTAAAAACCATAAAAATTAATATTCTTCACTTTTAAAAATGAAATTAAACAAAAAATACCAAAAAATTATCCTTAAATTTTATTAGCATCAGATTTATAAAATGCTGTTTATTTTTTCAAATTAAATTTATAAAATTGAAAAAAAAATTGTTTCGAAATAGTTACTCCATCAAAAGGTAGAAAAACTACCTTTAGAAAAATATAGCATTTTATGTGTAAAATTATATTTGTTTTTATATCATGCTTAGAAAACACATAGGATGAATGTTAAACATGAGATTTAATATGAAATATATATATATTTAACAAACATAATTCATGAAGAGTGATTTTTTTATTTTATAGATATAAAACACACTTATGTATATTTAAAAATATTTTTATAAAAATATATTTTTTGACTTCCAAAAGGGTTTTATTTTATTTTATAATTATTTTGTCACACAAAAAAGCAATATTTTCGTAATTCAGTTAATCCTATTTATATCCACCATTCGAACAATTTGGTGATAACATTAACATTTAAATAATAATATTTAGTTGTAAATTTTGTCTTGATGTTTCATGAAGGCTACCGAAGAAATTAAATTATGTAAAATAAAATATGGGCGTGTTACATGTATTAATACCACTTCATGAATTATTAGATTCTTAATTTCTTGTTTGTATGATATAGGTTCATATTCTTAATGAAATATTTATCACCTTCCTTGATGATAGGAACACCATATCTCTCTAGTTATCTAACCTCTTTAGTACTCATATTCAAGACATGCGTCTCTAGATAACCGTAATCCACTATATATTAGAAAATATTTTTCTTGTACCAACTCTAATACATCATGGTTTTTTACTTTATCAAATTCCACCAGATTCTCGTTATCAGTTTTAGTGATATGTTCCCTTTCAATAAATATAGCATGCCTATTGAATATGAATTATCTCTCTAAGATATTATATATGTAAAATTGTTTACCCTCTTTAAGATAATATATAAATATTCAATTCCTACTTCAGGATTATTGTTCATTTCTCTGAAAATCCTTTATAAATTCCTCACATCTCTAAAAATGTGTGACAAATAATATTTTTTCCCATACAAAAACTCATAAAAAATTCCATTAATTTCTATAGACATTACTCAATTTATCATTCATTATATGGGTTGTAATTAATAACCCTATTTGTATAATGAATTCTCTATATGAATCATTATTCATTTCACAATTCCTAACAAGTTTGAATTCATCCTTAACCTAATAACATTCCACTATAGTGTATACAGAGGAGTTATTTGGGATAAAATCCCAAACATCATGAGATAATCAATAAAATATGGGTTATGATATTCTCAATCTCTATCTAAGTGAAGAATCTTAATCTTTTTTCCAAGTTTATTTCCCACTAAATACATATAGTCTTTTAAAATATAAAAGGAATTTTATTAATGACTCATTAAGTAGATATAATCATACCTATTATGGTCATCATTAAAATTAAAAATGTTAGAAAATAAACTGATATATTCTACTAGAAGTGGTGTACATACAAATTTATATACTAATTCTAAAATCACTATGTACCTTTAACCATTACCAATAAAATTTACTCGGTCTTATTTTTTTATTGTTGATTCTAACATGTAACAGGATATTTTAACTCAAAATATTCTAAATATCCTTCTTGATACAATTTAGTTATAGTCTTATGGTTTACATAACAAAGGAAATGATTATATAACTAGGTATAAAATGAGTCTTGAAAATTAGTTTTTTATTCATTTTTAGTACATGGTTTTTTCGACTCTAGTATATAAATATTCTTATTAAAAAATTTCATGTCATGAAAAATTTATTTCTTTTTAAAAGAAGAATCTTGATTTTATAAATTTAAAGGTAAATACATGGGTGTCTAAACTCTAAACTAATATAATGTTCTTGGTAACACTTATCAAATAATAATAATTATTCAAAACTAGATCTATTCTTCTAGTAAATGTGAGATGGCAATAAAAAATCGCTAATAGAGATTGATTTGCTATATTAACTTCTCCAAAATCAACCTCATCATTTTTAATCCATTGGAAACTACTTATTTGCAGTATTTAGTTACAATTGGGTGACCCAAAAGTAATATATAATACATAATTTTTAGAAATATTAAATTTCAATTAAATAAAAAAATACAAATATTTTATCCTCTCATATTTTCTATGGTGTAATTCTTCTTTCAGTGTTCCTTTTCCACATGTAAAATAAATTTTCCACTTCTCTTTACTCTCTATCTCTCTCAAGGTATTTTTTCTCTTAGTGGATTGGTGTAAATGTTACTTTGGCTTATTAATTATCCTGATCCTTTTTACATCACCTACATTCTTATTCACCATAAGGACTAAAGGATTACCCAACATTTTGTGCTTATATACTTGGAAAATTATATTCAAATGATTTAGAAGTTAATTCTATATAGTTTTCTTGTTAAAATTAACAATAAAGGATGATAAGATGGATGGAAAGGATGTCACAATGAGATTTGTTGATAGATCTTCAATTATTATGAATCCCAAATTCTCTAAATTCTCAATCTACCAAATCAAATTGAGTACATGGGGTATTATAGGGACTACCTATCCTAAATTACATATGAAGAGTTCCATTGAGATTTCAAATCACTCTTATCTATATTTTTCCTATTAGAGTTCCTACAGACGAGACATCATGTATTATGAATATTTACCTTCATCATTATTTTTTAGATAACATTTAATCAATGATAATATAATTCATTGTATATCTAATAAATCATACATGTTCCTCTTCTCTAAATACTTCTCATCCTCATTGGATTCCTAAGGAGCCTCAGTAGGTATTGGGGATTCTGGTATATAATATTTCCTCTTTTTTCATAGTATGATTTATAAATGCATGTACCACTCCTGTATTTTTTCACAATATAGGATATTTTAATTATCCAAGATGAAACATAAGGAAAATATGACAGTCAAGTTACATTCCATTATATAAAAAAAAATATATATATAGAACATTATATTGACTACCAATTTAAATCCATTTTGTTTTGGAATTTTTATATCTATCACTATTGTATCAAATTTCAATATCCCTAACCAATGTATTAATAATATAGTTTCTTAGATATTCTTGTGTAAAGGATATATATATTCCTTCTCATAACCCAAGAAAATAAATTTATAAATTATTCAAAGTTATTTAACTTCAGTTTATTTTTCCAATATACACATTTAACTTACACTATATGATCACAAATAAACAAACATTTACAAAATAACTAAACATGCATAAAAAATAAATAAACAATGAATCTATCATGAGATGTTATCTAGTAGATGATCCATTGAGTGGATGATGGATCAACTGAGACCCTATAAAATAATTTGAGTTATAAGATGAATCAAATTATAGAAACTTTTAATCTTCTCGTGCATTGTTCCCTTTGAGTTTCACACAGTATGGAATCTCATATCATTTCATCGTGAGCTCCCACATAACATATGTATACTCACACATTGGTGATGGTAATTTGAGATACAATTATTAAATTTAATTGTAGTTGGCATTCATGAATTTATATATATTTTCAAGGCATGTGTGATTCAGAGATCACTTATTTAAATAATTATTACAAAACATAAACCATTATATGTGTCAGCTTATTATTAATCAATATGAAAAATATTATCAAATTAAAAAATAAACAAATTAAAATTTTAAGAGTAATTTTTTAATGTAATTATGTTAAATTAACATGTTTTTTATTAATAAATTATATGTTAAAAGAAAATTTAAAATATTTTTTTAAATTGAAAATTTATTAAAAATACTTAATAGGTATTTTTAAAAAAATTGATAATTTGTAGAAATCATATATCTTAAAAAGGCCCTCAAGATTAATTTTGGGACTTTCAATTCGGGTCAGTGGATGGGCAGAACAAGCATGACCAATCCCGGTCTAACCCAAATTAAGAGGGCACATATTAATCATTGATGGTGGGCACAAAGTGAGATGGTGATGCCTCACAGACTTAATTTTTACATTTAAAGAATTTTTTTTTATAAATGATCACCCATATAACATAGGAAATATGATTGTGATGTGGCATAAACTGTGACTAAATTTTTTAAAAAATTAATATTTTTTTAATAAAATAAAAATTGTGTTTCGAATGATTTGATACAACACGATTTTTTTTGTATTGTTTTAGGAGAAATTTTTTCAAATCATTTACATGAAATCTATCAAAAAAATAAAAATCTAATGTTTTGGTGAAAGAATAATTCCATGGATCTCATTGAATGAATTTATGTATAAAGAGAATAATATAAAGGGTGTATTATTTAATTCAAGATATCTTTGGATATCCTACCTAAATTTGGTGTCATGGATCCCATCATAACACTAAGGAATTAACATTTTCATTAGGTATTATAAATGAGAACTCATATATATGTATCCACACATACACTTTGATGGTGCTAAAATTTCAACATCTAACAACCTTGTACTGGAACATGTAATCGAATCACCTATAATGTCCCTTTGATCATATGATGTAAATATCACTTTATCTTAACATATCAGTGGAAATATTCTTCAAGTCATTTATCAAAACAAAAATAGAAAAAACTAAATTATTTAACATGACATATATATTTATACTTAACTCAAATAAAATTATTTTTAACATAATCCCCATATATTTTATTTAATAAAATAAATACCTCATGTCACACCTTCTAAATTATAATTGTAATAATAACTATTATTTAATTGAAAAAATTATGTGAGATATTATGAAAAAATAAATATTTATAAATTTATTTAAATGATAATTTTTCTATTTGAATCATTAAACGTGAATTTTTTTCCTGTATATATTATAAAAAACATAGATTAATATTTATTTAGGTCGGTGGTATTTCATAATATAAACCCACTGTCACCCAATATATAATTTTTTTTCAAGACTCATATTTGCCAAATAGGATGGGAAAGAACCCACAAAGAACCATTATGACTTCAAATTGGGTTTTTAAAATGCCTAGGAAGATGGTGGCATGATAGCATGAGTTAGTGGCCTCAATGCTTAGTGGCCAAAGAACATAATTTCACAATTATTTTTCTATGAACAAAATAATGTCTTCACCACTAATCCCTCAAGGTTGAAACATTTTTTCATCCACTAAACCATAGTTCCATTCCCACATACAGTCCATAATTCTTTGTCTCTCCACCTGAACCCTTACACTCATCACCTATATGCCACATCCAATGTTCCCACCACTTATGTATCATGTCACACACCCACTACATTCCTTCCATTCACAAACAAATTCATGTGGAAAATAACACTACCACCATAAATGGGTGTCCAATTATTCCCTAGCTAGGGGTTGATCTCTGTTCACTATGGGTGCAAGTGGGGTGCTCCAACCACTTGGTTTCACCATTAATTCCAAAAAAACATTGAATAATAAATATTCATTCAATAAAAATAAATATAATATTCAAGAAAATTTTGAATAATGTATCTTTTTTAATACGATGAATAAAAATTATCATGAATAATACATATATATATAAAATATGTATGTATCTACGGGATTTTAGATTCACTTAGTGTGTGTCCCTCTAGGTTCTTTTCACATTGGAAATAGTTCCAACACAATAACCAAAAGTGGTGTTTAGAAACACATCAATGACCCTATATAAATAATCATAAGACAAAGAAAAAATAATAAATACCTACTTAAGAAAACTGAATTTTAAATATAATCCCTTTTTGAAAGAAATCTGATTAATCCGAATGTATACAAGCGTAATCATCATTACTGTTTGACCAATCATTATTTTAAATAGAAAAATGAATTTTTCAATAAAATTCTATTGCTGTAGATTTATATCAAGACATTCTATTTAAATAAAATCCCCAGATATATATTTCTCCTAAATGATGGAGGGAAATATCTTATCTTGACCATTAAATTAATGGAATACCAATATTAATGCAACTAATGAAAGATTCTTTTCCTCAGGTAAACATGTCATGGATTCCATCAAGATTTAAATTACATGAGTTGTTTTAAGTCTTCCATATGACCTAATCAAATAAAAATATATACAACTCCTAGTTATGAATATTTTTTAGACAGCATCATATCCCAAGGATCCTTTTACAATCATTCAATAACTTATTATCTTATTTGTATTTTTTAATTTTTTTTAATAGGGATAATGATTGGTTATTATAGTGGTGTATAGAGAATCCATGAACATAAAATAAGAGAAAAAAAATAAAATGTATGTGGGAATGATATCAATATTAGTATTTCCTACATAGATTCCTTAATTATAAATTTAAATGATTTCACTATAATTCGACAATTCACACATAACAATACATGAATCACTATCGCCTACATTGATTATGAAAGTATCATAAGAGATATATTTAGAACACTAAATATAAACTCCATAAATAGTAATGATTTATAATAACACCTTAATAAATTATATTATACCATCCTAAATGTAGCTCTATTGAATATTGCTTCATCCCTCAATCAACCCAACTCTATTGTATAAAGATTTCTTGAAAAGAATATATGGAATAGAAGTATCTTGGAGAATAGAGAGTGGTCAAGAATATGATATGTAATGGTATAAAAATGAAATTATGGGTAAAATACCTACCCAAACAAAAAAACCATAAATCAAACCAAATTAAACCAAAATTTTGGGTTTTATTATGGTTTTCTTTCTGGTGCATATTGAATAGACCCTTTTGGTTGGTGGTTTGGTTCAATTTCCTTAATAAAATGCACCTATTAAACTGAAACTGCACCTGATTTTAAAAAAATAATTTTCTATTGACCCACCCCATGCATTGATTCCATGATCTAAATGATCTTTATTTTCTATTTTTAGTCACCATTAACAAAAAAAACCATTGTTTTGTTATTAGTACAGGGGTAATATTATGTCATTATATTGATGATTATGTATAAATTATTATAAAATCACCATCCAAACATTATAAAATGTTATGGATTCACATATAGGATGTTTTCATAAAATATAGTTTAATATCCAATTCGAACTGAACCAAACAAAAAATTAATGGTTTAGAAATATTTTAATTTTATCTAAACCACTATTAAAGTGTTCAGTTTTTATATATAAAAAACCCAACAAGATGTTTTAGTTTGTTTTATATTTTAGTCAAAACTGAATTAAAAAAATCCATTCCCATTGATAAAATGTTTCTAAACTTATCCAAGTCACACCCCCTTGAATCTTCTCAAATTGAAAAAAATCATGAGAAATTAGATTGGGGGTTTTGGAATATCGTGAAAATCTCCCTCAAGAACATGCCTTGGGTTAGATACTCAATATTGTGAGAATTGGGGAGGAAAAATTAGTGAGTAGAAGAATAAAATAGAATAATAATGGGGTAGAATAATATATCTATGATGTAACACCCTAAAAAATAGTGAAATTAATAATAATCTTAATATCATTCTTAACACACAACACTGAGCTTTAAGTGAATTTTTATATACCATAAAAATATTATTATATAAATGTGACCATTATAACATAGTTTATAAACTATAGGGTATGAATATGATTAAATTTATTAAGAAATAAATATATAATTATAATATTTAATACTGAATTATAGATTAATTATTTGTAAATAAACACTCATTTTTTATGAATTCATTTTATACTTTAAAAGTGAATTTTTCTTAAAATTCCATTTTATTGAATTTTTCCTTAAAAATAAATATTAATATATATATATATATATATATCATTTTAAAAATTTATTTTATAAAATAAATAAATTTTTTTTAATCATCATATCAAAATTAACTTAGGGTGCAGTTTTTGGGATTTTTTTAAATGTTTGATTTTTTTAGTGAATAGTGAAAAATACTATAACGACCCAAACATTCATTAATGGAAATTCATATTGATATAATTAAATTTATTATTTTATGAAATGGTTATATAACATATTCAATTATTTGGATTTATGTTTTTAGATTTTAAAATAATGTTAATTATTATGATCATTGCTAATATAGTTGTTAAACAGTGATCACATGATTAGTATAAATACATGGCTTTAACAGATCTAATATAATCAGAAAAAGGAAGCGATGGCCTCATCTGGTAGAATTTATTCATACGAATCCCAATTGTATGATCTCAAAAAGGAGGTGTCATCATTGGGCTTCTCCCTTTACTAAGCCCAAGTTGAGCTTCAATACCTAAAGTTCAAACAGAATTGCCTACGGGAGAAGTGGAAGTTGATAGATTTTACCACACGAGCAATGTTATCCAAGCCACCCGAAGATTTATTCCCCATCCCACACCTTACCCATCAGTATTATGCGGGGGTTATAAGGGTTTATGTGATGAGACCCTAGTATTATGATTATGTACATAATTTGTTTTATAGAAAATATAATTTTCTTTAATTATTGTTACTTTGTATATAGTTTTTAAAGAAAAAATTGCATTTTTAGTTAATTGAGAAATCTATTTTGATTAATTGATGGATTTTTGAATTAAATAATATCTTAATTAAATATTATTACTATATTAATTTTTATATAATATAAATTAATGTATAATTATTATTTTTAAGATTGCGATTTTTATTATGGTTTGAAAACTATTTTTGTCAAAAAAACAAGAATTTTCGATAAATATTGATTTTTATTGTAAAAGTAAAAATTAAAATATTAATAAAATTATTTATATAAAATGAATATTATTTTTTAGAATCAGGATGTCAAAATTTTCCAATGGTGAATTTTTCATAATTTTCTAAGACAGTCGAATTTTTGGGTTAAAATTAAATATTGTTTAATATATAATGTGTTTTATGACATCATAATGACCCAATAGTGTTGTAATAAAACACTATGAACATTATGTTTGGAAAATATATTCTTTTCCATTAACATAATGTGATTTTAGGTTTGTTTTATTTATTTTTCAATGCTTTAGTGGACCCTTCAAGCCTTATAAAACATTTTTCTTTTTAAATTAATTTCCTTGAGAGTGTGACTCACCTCCACATAAGAAACCCTATTATTTTAAGAAGTTAGTCCATTCGACTTATAAAATAATGTTTTCCACTCCCCTTTGGAAAAATCCATGGGCAAAAACCATGAGTTGGTTTGTGGTTTGGATTAGTTTAATGTGTGGTGACCCAAAACTAAATAATAAATAATTCCCTCTCATTTCCTATATAAACACACCCAAGCTCTCACTTCTTCACTAAAAGACTTTGGAGTTCATCAAAACTCTTCCCTCTACTCTCTATAACCCTACCAAGGTTCCCCAACCTACTAAGAATCCTCTCTCAAGCCTCTCCCAAATCGTTGGGATCACACTTCCAAGTAAGGGATTCCTTCCATTCTCATTTTATCGAAGTTTCTTAATATTGTTATGACCTTTTATTTTAAATTATAAATGTTGGGGTATTATTTACCACCTCCCCTATACTTCCATATTTATTTTTTAATACTTAGAGACCCATTTTCTCTCTCATTAATTCCTCCCTTGTACACCCATTACCATGCCAAAATTCCGTAAGAAATTTCTCTCTCCTTATTTACATTCAAGCAATTATTTTGTATTATAAATCAAAATTAAATTACTCATGTTAGGATATATATCTATATGAACCCCTTAAATTCCATTTAATTTACATATGATGAGACACCCTTCTCTCTCTCATCAAATTTTTTTATGAAGTCTTATGTCACTGTGTTATGCTACTAAAGTTGCACTGCCATTTTCAAAGCCAAAATAATTATGTAGTGAATAACATGCCCATTTATCTATCAAGGGTATTCACCTTTATGCACATTTACTTATTTATTGAAGAGTTTCATGTATTAATTCCACATTCCTTCACTGTGGAATAAATTTTGTTGAACCTATGTTTTATGATCTTGTGTCACACTTACACATGAAATGAAATGTTTAATAAGGGTGTGCCCTGATAGCACTCCAAATCTTTGGGTAAAGATTAGTATTATGATAAATCAAGTGAAATTATGGTTTAATAATTATAATTCATGTTCAATGATGGTTTAATCATGCTATTTTTTCAATGTTCCTTGGCTCATGCAAATACATTGTTAAGTTTTGTTGTTACATTTCCATGTTATCATGTTATTTCATGCCTTTATGTTCATGTTTCTCTTATGATCCTTTGATATTCCTATTTATTAACATTTATTGTATTCTTCATGTTATGTCTTGTTTACTCCCTTACTTGGATTTATATCTCACCCTTTTCTTATGAATGTCCTCAGGTTATCCCATGCAATGCCAAGTAGGAAGGAATGTAGTGGTCATGTAAAGGATGTTTTGAATAAAGATGTTGTAATTTTTTGTCATAAGTTATTATGTAATGTTCATATTTTACCAACGCACTTGACCTCTATATCCTCATAGTTTTATTGAGTGAAATTTTATTTAACAATTCATGTTTAAGTGTGTAATAAATAGTAGGGTTTTTATAGCTGACATCAGAGGATAGGTTTATTTATTTTAGGGATTAGGATTAGAAAACCCTATTGAAATCCTTAAGGATAAGACTAAGTGTAATAAAAACATACCTATGTTTTGGTCAGTACTAAGTACGTGTTTTATCTATAAAATACATCCATGTCTGTATACAAGCAGGTAGAGGTGGCTTTGGCAAAAATATACCTAGGAGTGAAAACTCCAACAAGGAGTTTCGAGCTTGACCCAAGGTATCCCGATACACAAAAACAGGCCATGATGCACTCTTGGTTATGACACTCCTAGGTGATATGCTTGGTAAATTCAAAAGCGTAGTATGAACCATTATTAAGGGATATAAAAAATCCTCTAATAATATATGTTAGAATACAGATCATGGTTAACATAGATTGAATCCTATAAAATCATAAGTTAAGGAAATAAAATATATTAATAAGTCATCCATTTTTTCCTTGGATTACCCTTTATGTGTTACACCTAACATTCCATTTATTCTAGCCAATGACCGGTAATAGAAGGAATTGGGCTAACAACCAATATAAAGATAAATGTGATGAATTTCCTAATGAGATGCCTAATAAAATGGGAGAAGGAATCGTGAACTTTTTCATGATAATATCTCATTTAACTCAATGTTTGAATAGAAACATGGGTCATCAAAAATGTTCAACCCCCCACCCCCAAGAAAGAACAATTCGCAATCGAGAGCTTCATGAGACAAAGGCCTCCTACTTTTAATGGATCATCTGATCCCTCAATTGCCAAACAATGGATAAAATCTAGTGAAAAGATCTTTTCCATCCTTCAATGTTCATAACAAGATACGGTTCTTCTGGTTTCTTACCGTAGGGAGGGTGAAGCGGATAAATGGTGGACATTGATCAAAATTAAAAATCTTGAGGAGGAGATCGAAGCGTTGGAATGGAAGGATTTATGGAATATTTTTTTTGATAAATATTTTCTGCACACCCTCTGACTTAAGATGGAAAGGGACTTTCATTCCCTTAAGAAAAAAAGATGATTAATTCATTAGAGTGTATGAGGAAAACATCACAAGTCTTGCACGATATGCCTATGGAATTGTCGTTACCCTCGAATGCAAGGTTGGACACTTCTATGGTGGGCTAAAACCAAGCCTACGGAAAGCTATGGAGATCTGTGACTTCAATAGATATGTGGAAATTGTCTGATGTTCCCTCAAAGTTGAAATAGATATCATAGAATCCAAGGGGTATCATGGGAAAAAAAGAGTAAGGTGGAATTAAATTATAGTGGTTTGATTGATAAATCCAATGATGCTAAGAAAATCCAGCACCCCAATTGCCAAAGATGCGGAAAGAAGCACGATAGAAATTTCTTAAAGGGGACAAGTAAATGATTTAGGTGTGGAAGAGAAGGGAACCTAGCCATTAACTACTGACAAGAAAATACCCGACTTTAATAGAGGAGAGGAATGCTCTGTTTGACTCTCAATTCATTGTTCATTACTTCAAATACAATGAACCAGGGCACCTTGAAAATCAATTCCCTAAGCCAAGGTTTTTCAGAAGCAACCAACAACCTACAAGGCAGTAAGGGTGAGATTATTCCATCACTACCATTGAAGTGAACCCCGAAAAAGAAGTGGTGGCTGGTATTCTAGTAATTAACACAAGAATAGAAAAAATACTTTTTCATTCTAGTTTTATGAATTCTTTTATATCCCAAAAGTATAGTAGAACAATCCCAAAACCACCACAAATCTTGGAAGTAAAGGTGTCAGTGAGTACAGAAAATGGAGTGATCATCTCATCCCATGAATATAACTCCTCTTGTGTCATAATTTGTTGATTGATCTTCATGGTAAACCTTGTCATACTCCCCCTGGTGGAATTTTATGCAATTATCAGCATGTATAGGCTTTCCTTATATATATCCAACATAAATTTACATGATAGGGAAATCACTCTCTATATGAAGAATTGAACCCCGATTCTATACAAGTGTAAAGAGGGAGATTAATCTTCTTTAACTCCATCATCTCAAGCGTGGATATTACTGCCCTATGAGAACATGTATCTAGCTCATATGTTTGAGTCTAATGAAGAAACCATCCTTGAAGAAATGCCTATTGTGAGGGAATCCACTGAAGTATTTCCCGAAGAATTTCCTGGTATTCCTCTTAAAAGAGATGTTGAATTCTCAATTGAACTTATACCTGAGGCATTGAAAATATCTAAGACACTATATAGAATGGTTGTTGTAGAGATTGAAGAGCTGAAAAAACTACTATAAGAGAATCTACATAAAGGGTTTATACGCCCAAGTGCTTCACCATGGGGTGATCCAATCATCTTCATCATGAAGAAGGATGGGTAAATGTGCCTTTTCATTGATTATCATGAGCTCAACAAAATCACTATAAAGAACAAGTATCCTCTGCCTCGAATTGATGAATTTTTTGATCTACTATGTGGAGAAGAATACTTCTCCAAGGTGGATCTGCAATCATGATATTACCAAGTAAGGGTGAAGAAGGAGGATATCCCCTAGAATTCTTTTTGTACATAGTATGAGAACTATGAATTCATAGTAATTCCATTCAGACTCACAAATTATCTATCAATATTCATGGACCTTTTGAATAGTGTCTTTTGAGATTACCTTCACAAATTTGTGGTAAACTTTATAGACAATATTCTTATATACTCCAAAACAAAGGATGAGCATTAGGGCATCTAAGAACTATACTATAAACCATGAGAAATCAGAATCTCTATGAAAATTACATCAAGTGTGAGTTATGGTTGAAGGAGGTCTCATTAATGTGCCATATCATCAAAAGAAATGGGATATCTGTGGATCCATCTAAGATAGCTGCAATTGAGGGATGGCCAAGGCCAACAACGGTAAGGGATATTCATAGCTTCCTAGTGTTAGTTGGATATTGTTTCCAATTTCTGGGTAATTTCTCAAGATTTTCCAACCCTCTTACTAATCTAACTCATAATGGAGTAAAGTTTTCTAGGAGTGATGAATGCAAAGAGAGCTTCAAGGAGTTGAAAAGGCGGCTTATCATTGCACTTGTACTCACACTCCCAATAAGTAGAGAACTCATTGTGTGGTACAATGATTCGTAGAAGAGTGTTTTAGACTATGTGTTAATGTAAATGATAAAGTGATAGTCTATTCCTCAAGGTAGCTAAAAATCCATGAGAAAAACTATCCCATGCATGCTTTGGAGTTGGTAGTTGTAATCTTTACATTGAAAATACAGAGGCATTATCTATATGGGGGGAATTGTAAGATATATACAAATAACAAGATCCTCAAATATATATTCACACAAAAAGAGATTAATTTGTTCCAACGAATATGGATAGAGATCATCAAGGATTATGACTACTCAATCAAATACCATCCCAGTAAGGAAAATAAGGTGGCAGATGCTCTAAGTAGTAATGATCTTGCATCTTTATCAATAATGAGAATTGAAAAGGATTCAATATTATTATATTTTAAGAGGATGGACATGGGAATCATTAATGGAGGAACATAATCAATCCTTTCTCAAATTATTGATCAACCATCCCTCATGGAGAAAATAAATGATGCTCAATGAAAGGATGTGAAAATTATGAAATGGGTGGAAGCTATCAGAAATGGGAAATCCTCTTAGTTCATGGTTTTTAAGGATGGAATTTTGATATTTAGGCCACGATTATATGTACCATCCAATCTAGAGATATAGAAGGATCTTCTGAATGATGCACATAGTTCAACCTTCTCTATTCACCAAGGGAGCACAAAAATTTATCGAGATCTTTAAGAAAACATTTGGTGGGATAATATGAAAAAGGAGATTGCTGAATATAAATCAATGTTTCAAGTATTTCATTAAGTGAAGTCTATGATGCAAAAGTCTAAGGGGATGATATAACCACTACTCATACCAACATTATTGTGGAAGAAAATTACCATGGAATTTTTCATTGGACTTCCAAGGTCATCTAGAGGAAACAATGTTATATGGGTCATTGTGGGTCATCTTACAAATACAACTCCCTTTATCAAGATTCTAGAGGACTTTTCATTGGATTAAATTTCACGGATTTACATCAATGAAGTGGTAAGGATTCATAGAGTACCACTATCTATTATATCCGATCGTGATCTAAGATTCACCTCAAAGTTCTGGAAAACTCCCCAACATGCTCTAAGAACTGAACTGAACATCAATACGTCCTATCATCCTCAAACTAATGTCCAATCTGAGGGAACTATTCATACACTCAAAGATATATTAAGATCATGTTATATGGACTTCAAAATAGGATGGGATCAAAATCTTCCACTATTTTAAATCTCCTAAAATAACATTTTCCACTAGAGAATCTGAATGGAACCATATGAAGCCTTATATTGGAAAAGGTGCAGGACACAGACTTGTTGGGATGAAGTCAATGAGCATAAGATTCTAGAACCTTAAATAGTCAAAGAAATGGTGGAGAAGGTTAAAAAAATTTAGGATCATATCAGGGAAACCCAAAGTTGACAAAATAGTTATGCAGATAACCATTGAGGAGACCTTGAGTTCAAATTTGGAGACATGGTATTTCTATGAATATCTCTATGGAAGAAGGACATGAGGTTTGGAAAGAAAGGGAAGTTAAGTATTAGGTACATCACACCCTTATATATTCTTGATCGTGTCGGGGTTGTGGTCTATTGACTAGCACTTACACCAACCATGGACAAAGTAAATGATGTCTTTACGGTATACCTATTAATGTAGTAAATACCAGACCCTTCACATGTACTCTCTTAAAATGTAGTACAATTAGAGGATGAAATTTATTACAAGGAGCAGTTAGTGAAGATCTTGGATCGTAGAGATAATGTTCTATATAATAAGACTACCCACCTGGTTATGGTACTATGGAGAAACCATAAGTAAGAATAGGAAACATGGGAACTAGAGGAGTTAATGAAAGAAAATTACCCACACCTATTTTCAACTTTGAATTTAAAATGAAATTTCTTGGGAGAAATTTCTTAACTGGGGAATAATCTAACGACGCAAACATTCATTAATGAAAATACCTATTAATCTAATTAAATGTCTTGCTATGTAAAATGGTTATATTACATATGCACTTACATGGATTTATGTTTTAGTATTTTAAAATATGGTTATGATTTGTGACCATTGCTAATATAGATTTCAAATAGTGATCACGTGATTAGTATAAATATAGGGCTTTAACAAATCCAATTTACTCAGACAAAGGAAGTGACGACCTCATCTTGGAGAATTGCTCCATATAAAGCCCATTTTTTGGAGCTCGTAAAGGAGTTGGAATCATTGGTCTTCGCTCTTGACCAAGCCCATGTAGAGCTTCAACACATTAAGCTCGATCAGAACCACTTACAGGAGAAGTGGAAGTTGATAGAGATTACCACTTTAGCGATGTTATCGGAGACACCCTAAGAGTCTTCCACCATCGCACAACTTACCATTTGGTCTTATTACGACCTTATCAGGGGTTATGTAATGAGACTCTAATACTATGATTATGTTCATTATTTTTTACAGGGAATATAGTTTCATTTTATTATTGTTACTTTGTAAATAGTTATTTAAAGCAAAAAATAGAATTTTTATTTAATTAAGAAATCAATTTTGATGAATTAATGGATTTTGGAATTAAATAATATTTTAATTACATATTTTTACAAATTTACTTTTTATATAAAATAAATGACAGTATAATTATTATGAATACACTTGTGATTTTTATTAAGGTTTGAAAACTATTTTTGTCAAAACCCATGAATTTTGGATAAATATTGGTTTTTATTTTAAAAGTAAAAATTCACATATTTAGAAAATTATTTATATAAAATGATTATTATTTTTGGAATCGAGACATCAAAATTATCTAATGGTGAATTTTTTAAAATTTTCTGAGACATTCAAATTTTTTGGTAAAATTTAAATATCGTTTAAATATGTAATGTGTTTTATGACATCATAATTACCCAGTAGTGATGTAATAAAATAATATAAATATTTTTTTCATCCTATATATGTTTTACCATTAAAATAATATCATTTTATTTTTGTTTGATTAATTTTACAATGATTTAGTGGACCCTTCAAAGCTTATAAACATTGTAACTTTTTAAATTGATTTCATTGAGAGTGTGACACACCACCACATAAGAAACCCTATTATTTTAAGAATTTCAGCCATTGGAATTATAAAATAATATTTTCCACTCCCCTTTGGAAAAAAATATGGGAAAAAACTGTTTCTTGGTTTGTGGTTTGAATACGTTTAATGTGTGGTGACCCAAACCTAAATAATAAATAATTCCTTCTCCTTTCCTATATAAACCCACCGATGCTCCCACTTACTCTTCACTCAAAGCCTTTGGAGTTCGTCCAAAATCTCCTCTAATTTCCCTAGAATCCTCTCAAGGTTCCCCAAACTCTCATGAATCCTCTCTCAAGCCTCTCCCTGGACTTTGGGACCACTCTTCTAAGTAACGGATTCCTTCCTTTCTCATTTTATCCAAGTTTCTTAATATTGTTTTGACCTTTTATTTTCAATTATAAATGTTGGGGTACGATTCATCACCTCCCCTATACTACCCTATTTATTTTTTAATGATGAGATCCCCCTTTTAACTTCCATTAATGTCTCCCATGTACACTCATTACCATGCCAAAATTCTGTAAGGAATTTCTCTCACCTCATTTACATTCAAGAAATTATTCTGTATTATGAATCCAAATTCCATTACTCATGTTGGTAAATGTGTCTATATTAACTTTTACTATCCATTTCATGTAAATATGATGATACACCCTTTTATCTCTTGTCCAATTTTTTTATGAAGTCTTATGCCATGTTGTTATGCTGCCGAAGTTGCAACGCCATTTTCAAGACAAAATCATTGTATAGTGAATATAATGCCCGTTTCTCTATCAAGGATATTCACCTTTATTCTCATTTAATTATTGATGGAATAGTTTCATATATGAATTAAAAATTCCTTTACCTTGGAATAAATTATTATGAACCAATTTTTTTGACCTTTTGGCACACTTACGCATGAAATGAAATGTTTAAAAGGGTACACCCTGACAGTTCTCCAATGCATTTGGTAATGATTAGTATCATCACTAGTGCAAAAAACATTTTTTATGGCAGTTATTTTTCAGTTTTTACATCATTTTTCAGTCAATGTTTTTACAAAATATGTTATAAATATTTTTTTTACATCGGTTATTTTACAACCAACCTAAAAAACAAAAAACCAAAGCGTTTTTCACATCGGTTACTGAAAAACGGATGTGGAAAACGCTTCAGAGTCATGATGTATTACATCTTTTATTTAAAAACCGATGTTGTATATACTTTATCACATCGATTATTATATAACCAACATCTTAAATATTTCCTCTGAAGCATTTATCACGTCAGTTATGAAAATAATCGACGTGATAAAGCAGTCTACCAAGCGGTTTTCTATGCCGGTTAAATAATATCCGACGTGAGAACATATGTACTACTTTAGTTATAAAATAACCGACATAAAAAACTATTACTTTACATTTATTAGGTCGGTTATGAAATAACAGATGTTAAAATTAATCCCAGTTCATTTTTATTTCAGCTATTTTTTTAATTAAACCGTTAAACTACTATTATGCCCAACAAAAAAAAATACTTGAAACAGAATAAAAACAGACCCAAACCCACCCACACCACCTAGACACCCCAACACCGTTGGAATCCCCCCCCACACCTTCTTTGACAACCCCCACGCCCCTAGAAAAACCTAAAAAGCCCCCCCCCCCTGTACACACCCATGGAACCCCCCCACCCCACTAGACACCCCCACCCCTGGACTCCCCCCACCCTCCTTGATATCCCCCAAACCCCTAGACACACTAGGATAACCCCCAACCCCCCCCCCCCACTGGACACCCCCCCACACACCTGGATTTCCTCCACCCTTCTAGAAAACCCCCACACTACTGGACACACCTGGATACCCCCCCCCCCCCCACACACACACACCCCTGGACTACCCCCCCTCCTAGACAACCCCTCACACCCCTAGAAACCCCACAATTATTCCCAACCAAAATAATACCTGAAATATAACAAAAAAATACCCCCACTAGACAGCCCTCCCCCACCCTCTAGACAACCCTCCCAAACCCCTGGAACCCCCCCCCCCTCACCCCACTAAATAGCCTGCCCAAAACCCTAGACACCCCTACCTTCCTAGACAGCCCCAACCTCCCTAGATAGCCCTCCCACCCTTTTGGACACCACACCCCCAACGACACCCTGGACACCCCCCACCCTTAGACACCCCTCCCACACCCCTAGAAACCCCCACACACCTGGAAACCCCCTGGACTGCCCCCACCCACATGGACACCCCTGGACACCCCCACCCCACTGGACAGCCCTCCCACACCTCTAGAAAGCACCCACCCCACTGGACAGCCCTCCACACACCCCTAGACACCCCCACACCCCTGGACACCCCCTGGACAGCCCTACCACACCCCTAAACACCCCACCCCACTAAATAGCATGCCCAAAACCTTGGACACCCCACCCTTCCTGGACAGCCCCCACCCCCTGGACAACCCACCCACCTTCTTGGACACCCCCACCACCATGGACACCATGGACACCCCCACACCCTCTGGACTGACCGCACCCTCATGGAAACCCTGGACACCCCCACCCCACTGAACAGATCTCCAACACCCCTAGAAAGCTCCCACCCCACTGGGAAGCCCTCACAACACCTCTGGATAGCCCTCCCACACCCCTAGAAACCCCCAACACCCCTGGACACCCCATGGACAGCCCTCCCACCCTCCTGGACACCTCCCCCACAACCACCCCCACTGGACAACCCTCCCCCACCCCACTGGACAGCCCTCCCACACCCGTGGAAAGCCCCTACCCCATTGCACATCCCTCCCACACCCCTGGAAATCCCCTGCCCCACTGGACAGCCCTCCCCACACCCCTGGAAAGCCCTCCCACACCCCGAGAACCCCCTTAGACACCCCATGGACAGCCCTCCCACCCTCCTGGACACCCCCACCCCACTGGACAACCCTCCCCACCCCCTGGACATCCCTACCACACCCCTGAAACCCCCCCGCCCCACACTAATAAACAACATATCCACAACCTTGGATAACCCCCCATCCCCTGGAAAACCCTCCCACCCTCCTAAACACCCCCACCCCCATGGACACTCTTGACACCCCCACACCCCTGGACACCCCACCCACACCCCTATAACCCCCCCCCCACACACACACCCCTGGACAGCCCCTCGACTTCCTCCCACCCTAATGGACACCCCAGACACCCCCACCCCATTGGAAAGCCCTCCCACACCCCTGGAAATCCACCACCCTACTGGAAAACCCTCATCACACCCCTGTACAACCCTCCCACACCCCAAGAACCCCACCCCTAGATAGCCCTCCCACCCTCCTGGACACCCCCACCCCACTGGACAGCCCTCCCCCACCCACTGAACATCCCTCCCATGCCCCTGGAACCCGCCCCCACCCCCACTAAACAGCCTTCCCAGAACCCTGGACACCCCACCCTCCTGGACAGCCCCCTCCCACTAGACAACCCTCCCACCCTCCTGGACACCCCCACCCCCATGGAAACCCTAGAACCCCCCCCCCCCCCACACACCCTTGGACACCCCCTAGACTACCCCCACCAACTTGGACACCCTGGAACCCCACTAGATAGCCCTCCCACACCCCTGGAAAGCCCCCACCCCACTGAACAGTCCTTCTCACACCCATGGACATCCCTCCCACACCCCTAGAACCCCACACCCCTAGAAAACCCTACCACCCTCCTAGACCCCCCCCACTGGGCAACCCTCCCCCACCCCCTGGATAGCCCACACACAACCATGGACCCCCCTCCTCCACCCCACTAAACTGCTTTCCCCCAACCCTGGACACCCCACCCTCCTAGACATCCCCCACCCCCGTAGACAGCCCTCCAACCCTCCTGGACACCCCCACCCCCATGTACACCCTGGACACTGCCTGGAAACCCCTAGACTTCCCCCACCCTCATAGACACCCTAGACACCCCCCCCGGGACAGCCCTCCCACACCCCTGAAAATCCCCCACCCCACTGGACAACCCTCCCCACATCCCTGGACATCCCTCCCACACCCCAAACCCCCCCACCCCTAGACACCCCCTAGACAGCCCTCCCACCCTCCTGGACACCCACCACCCCCACCCACTAGACATCCCTCCCCCACCCCTAGACAGCCCTCCCAAACCCCTGGAACCCCCCCCCCACTAAATAGCATTCCCACAACACTAGACACCCCCACCCTCATGGACAACCCCTACCCCATAGAATACCCCCACCCTACTTAACACCCCCACCCCCATAGACACCTTGGACACCCCTCCCCCCTCCCCCACACACACCCCTGTAAAGCCCTCCCACACCCCTAGAAACTCATCCACACCCCCAGACACCCCCGGGACTTCTCCCACCCTCATAGACACCCTGGATACCCCCACCCCACTGGATAGCCCTCCCACACACCTGGAAAGCCCCCACCCCTATGGACAGCCCTCCCCACACCACTGGACAACCCTCCCACACCCATATAACCCCCCCCCACCCGCCCCTGTACACCCCCTAGACTACCCCCACCCTCATGGTCACCCTAGACCCCCCCACCACCCACACCTGGACACCCCCACCCCCTGGATAGCCATACCATACCCCTAGAAAGCCTCCTGACCCAACTGTGAACCCCCACCCTTGGACAACCCTCCCACTAACCTAAATACCCCCCACTAAACTGGACATCCCTCCCACACCCCAGGAAACCCCCCCAGACCAGAATCTATACAAGAAAACCCATCTGATCTAGACCAAAAAAAGATGTAGCACAAAATTAAACATTCACATATATAACATTCATAACTTACAATGTCCAAAAAAACCATAAATCCCACCTAAACGACTACCAAATTCACAATTATAATGAAAATATTAAAAATTACATTTTACACTACAAACAAACTAAAATCCAATCAACCCTGCAAAATAATTTCACCATTCCACTTGTAAGTGTTTGACCTCTTGATCACTATAGGGTTGAGTTTCATCAAATATCTTCAAATTAAAAGGATATTAGTTAACATGTATAATGAAAAAAATAAAATGAAATATTATGGAAAATTTTAAAAGGAAATATTACAATGTCAATGTTTAAAAGGAAATCTTATCATGTCAAAGTTCACAAATGTTCTAGTTGTAATTATTTCATACATAAATTTTAACATATAATATTTGCATTCGAAAAATCCTTGTTGTTCATGAAAATTCTATTTGAATGAGTGTAAATTCAAAATATTGTATTATGTAATACTTCAAAAACTACAAATTAAAAATGGATATTTACCTTTACTTCTATATATTTGATCTTGACACTCCTTTTATTTGTGTTTCTTCGAAAGTAGACCCATCCCCTGTTAAAAAATTATATGCAGAAAATAAATTTATAATTCGTTATAATACATACAAATATTAAGAAATTGAAACTCACTTTTAGAACATATTCTTAAAACATTCACACACATCGCCATGGATAGAGCATAACCAATTAAGTGTTTTCTCCCTTAGGAAAAAACACCTAACATCAAATGATCAGTGATAAAAGATAATTTAAGGTTTTTGGTTTTTTATGTTAAAAGATAATGTACTCTTAGTCAGATATATTTTTCATACCTCTCACAAAAAGGAATTATCCAACACTGTATGATTATATTCTGTTAAAATCTTTCATCAAATATACAGATTTATTTGTTCCTCATCCAATACATGTGCTTCCGGGGAAATCAAGTGTGGGTCTATGAATCCATATATATTTGTCCGATCATTCTTCTTACACTTTTTATAAAGATACCTAATAGAAAACAGACATAAGTATACATTTTTAATAAATATAACATAGGGAAAATATGTTAAGACTTACATGGAAAAAATTTTCCCCACATTGATACCCAACTTATTTCCAGTAACAAGTTCCATGTTTTCATTTTTCACAATCCCCACAGTTATTGTATGTCCACAAACATGATCTTCCATGTGAAACTCATAATGATCCCCTAAAAAATTGGAATATCTCAACAATCTGTCAAGACTACAAGAATCTATATCTGATGTCACATCCATTTGTGTTTGTTGTTGTAAATACAATATTTCTTTACCTTTGAAGTATTCCTATAAAAATAAATAGAAAAATATATTAGTTTTAAAATGACAAAACAACTTTAATACAAAAATAAAATAGAAGATATAACATACATACCTCTATGGTAATGAGTCACATAAGTCTGGATGGCCAAATTAAGAAATGGTTGATAATATGTCTAACTGTCGTCACCTCATCTGTAGGTAATGGTACTCAAGCTGGTCTATCTATAATATCTTGTACAGTGACCCTATGATGTGCTACCTCTAACTTTTGATGAAGAACTATATCTTTTATACAATATACCTGCCCATATCCAACTGTATGATGTTGAAAGTCATCAACATATAACTCACAATAAGTAGAAATCTGTGGCAGAGGAGTAGGATAAGAAATGGTTTCTGCAGGCTGAGGTGGGGGAGTGGGAGCTACTGGCGAAGGTGGAGGATAAATAATGGGTTCTGTAGGCAGAGGTGGAGGAGTGGGAGCTGCAGTCTGAAATTTTCTTTTCATGTCTGCAAACACAGACTGTACTGATGCTCTAATCTTTTCCCTTATCTTCACATTAATATTATGAACTTCAGCATACAAGGATTATATTTTTTTTAAAAAACCCTCAATAGAAGAAGTATAATAGCATGGAAACACTTTTCATACCGTTATAACCATCATATATACTCATACAAAACCAGGATTTTTGGGATTTCCCAATGCTGCAGATAAGATATCTTGCCTCTGAGTAGCTGTAAATCCCCCATGTGAGATCTACTCCTCAAGAGAATCCTGTATTAATTAATTGAACATTTCTTTAATTATTACAATTATATGAAGAATATAGTTAACTTAAATATATAAAATAAATATCTTACAATCTTCTCAGCTACGATTCTTGAATTGTTTGAATGATATTGCCCCTTTTTCCCATCCGAGATAGATTCCATTTCTCATGTTTAGATAGAGGGGATGGAGGGGCAACCTCTCCAGAGCTTGAAGACTCAGCTCTTAGTTTTCATAATTTTTCTACCATCATTTTTTCTTCCAATAATACATACCCTCCCCGAGATAAACTATGAGGGTATACATTTTTAGATTGGATATCCTGATGAGATTTCCTTGTTTTCTGTAAATTTATAATAAGAAATCCTTAACAAAACATTAATAAGATCATTTATATAAGAAGGATTATAAAAGTTTACATTTCCCTTAACAAAAATGAAACTTTTCTTCTACTTTCAACAAACTATCTCCATGTTTCTTCTTCTATGAAAGGATATATATGAAATGGATTTTTGTGACTCCTATGACCAAAAATGAAATCAGATGTGAGGGTGGATTTGAAATACCTCCATCTCCTATAATCCATTGATAATAATTTCTTCCTAACTTCTCCAGTGTCAAGAATATCAAATGTCATCTGATAAAGAATATGTAAATAATATTATACTAGAAAAATTTAAAGAATAAGCACACAATATCAAAAGAACTTAACAAAGTCATCTCCCACAACTGAGATATTATCTCTTTGTCTACACTTCTCCAATCATTATACAAAATACTAAAATTTCTCTAACCCTAAGTTGATACAAGACACTAAAAATATTTTTCATTTGGACCTCTAGGAATATCATTCTCATCAAAATCAATGAGTATCCTCTCGTCTTGCATATGGGCAAGTGATAATTTTAGTAAACGTGTGCACCCACGTTTACCAACTCTTGAACTCTTTGTCGTTATAGGAGCACATGAGGAAGATTGGGGAACATCAAGAGGATCATGTGAATGTTCCTCCCCAGAGGTATGATCATTATGCTAATCTCTAGAATAATGTAGTTGATGAACTGTTTGAACTTTTATTATCATTCAAATCAAAAAACAAACAAACATTAGTTCACAAATATACAAATTAAAATATTACAATACTAATGTGAACAGAAAATGGAATATTTAACTAAGTTACATAATATTAAACATGTTTAATATGGTAATAATGTTAAACAATGGTAAAGATGGGAAACGTTTTAAACATGGTAGTGTAATTTTCATTCAAAAAAATGGATAAATATATAAATTACATAAAGGTAACCTACGGTAAAAAATTGTAAACTATGGTAAACATGGTAAACTAAACTAAACAAAATTAAAATAAACAAAAACTTCCACTTATTTTTTAATACGCATTTTAGTAAAGAAAAAAATTACAATATCTAACATTTTATGAAAATAATAAATTAAAACAAGAAATAAACATATGTTACCTGTAGTTTTAGGAATGTACAAATGGATTGTTTTCCCAAATTCCTTCATCATGATCGTTACTTATGGAACAAACCATTCCTTCAACATGCTCATCATTATGTTCTGCTAATAATTCCATGGAAGTAGGGATATCACATAAATCAACATCTTCATCAAGTTGATCCTCACCAACATATTGTTTTTCCTTGTTAAACAATAGACCACTGCATATCTGATTGATCAACGACATAGAGAATCTGTTTTTCATGTGTTTCCATTACAAAAGAATAAGCTGTGTCTTCCGATCTATTTGGATTAATAACTGTCATTCCAAATTCATCATGTCTGACACTATTTTTACTGATTAACCATTTACAGTTAAAAACAAGAAATTTAATTTTAATGTAATCAACCTCCCATATTTCTTCAATAACTCCATAATATGAACTTGATGTAAAAATTGGGTTTTTGTCTTTAGAACTCAAAATATGCACTGGTTATGCAAACACCAATACACCTCTATTCTGAATTGCACTTCTTTTGTCCTGACCTTTTATATAAAATGTATTTCCATTAATTTAACAGCTGGACCATGTTATTAAATTTAAACATGGACCACCCACTATCCATCCTAATGTCTCTGATAAATCTGATCTACCAAGTAAGGTCTTCTTAATCCATGGAAAAAAATTTCTGTTGTGCTCATTCAAAATCCACATTTCTTTCTTCTTTTGATGACATTGTTTCAAATCATTAATATTCAATGTGATATACGGTTGAGCATCTTCTATGTTATTTAAGATGTATAATTCGAACTTCTTCATCTGGTCACCTGAAAACGATTTGACTTTCAAGCCACGAATCCCCTTTCCCTCAATATTTACTCATTCATGGAGATATGGAGGCAAACTTATTTTCTCCACTATAGCCATGTAGCTCATACAAAACTCTGTAACCTCCTCATAAATATACTTTTCAACAATGGTGGTTTCAGGTCAATATGGATTCTTAACATCCCCCTTCAATATTTTCATATACCTTTCAAAAGGATACATCCAATAAAGATATACAGGTCCACAAAGCTTTATTTCTCAAAACAGACGAATAATTAAATGCACCATTATATCAAAAAAATATTGATGAAAATACATTTCTAATTGACGAAGTATATAAATTTCATCCTTTTACAAAATGTTCAAATCATTCACATCAATCACCTTATTACAAATTGAATTGAAAAAATAACACAACTTTATTATAGTATTTCTCACACATATTGGCAATGTTCCACGCAATGAAACTAGTAGATGTTGTTGCATTATGACATCAAAATCATGAGATTTCATACCTATCAACTTCAAATCCTTCAATGAGAAAAAATTTTACATTTGAAGAAAAACCGTGAGGCACATTGATATCTTGTAGACACAAAAAAAATCCAATTCTCTCCCTCTTGGATAGTGTATGAAAATATGGGGGAAGAAATTTTCGTCTTCCATTAGGAGTGGGAGATAACTACAAACATATTCCCAGTGATAGTAAGTCTAATTCTGCTTTTAACCCATCTTTTTGTTTTTCCTTTAATATCTAAAATTTTTCCAATCAAACAATCACAAATATTCTTCTCCACATTCATGAAATAAATATTATGTTTAACTTCATGATATCTTCAATCTGGTATCACAAAAAATATCAACCTTTTCATCCAAATATGTCTATCATTACCAGATTTATGTGTCTTTCCCAATGTCACATCATGGTTTTCTACCCTCTCAAAATACACATTATGGGATAAAAGTTTTGGATAAATATCAAATTATTGTGAGCCATTGAATTTTTTTATTCTTCTATAAGAGTGATCAATAGGAAAAAAACTTTCGATGACCCATGTACACTATTTTTCTCCCATGATGCAATTGACAATATGAAGTCTGTTGTTCGCAAATTGGATATGCTTTATGCCCCATAACATTGTATCCAATCAAATTTCCATATGCTGGGAAGTCATTTATAGTGAACATAAGCACTGCATGCACCTGAGAATATTCCATTTTATAAGAATCATACACTCTAATACCATCATCCCATAAAATTTTCAAATCATGAATCAATGGTGACAAGAAAACATCAATATCATTTCTAGGTTGCTTCAGACCAGAGATCATTATACTCAACATGAAATATTTGAGCTTCAGACAAACTTTAGGAGAGAGGTTGTAAATAACCAATAAAACAAGCCATGAACTATATGTGCTACTGAGGGTTCGGTATGGATTCATTCCATCTGTGCACAACCTTAGTCTAAGATTTCTAATTTCACTTCCAAATACAGGATACTGCTCATCAATTTTCTTCCATTTTGAAAAATCTTTTGGATGATGTATTTTCCATCACATATTCTCTAATCAGCATGCCATCTTAACCTTTTTTTCATCATGTGAATTAGAAAATAAATGTTCCAAATGATGAATTATTGGAAGATACCAAAATACCCTAGAAGAGATCTTTGTATTCTCTACATTATCTTGTGAATTTTCTTTTAACTTATACCTTGATATCTCACATTTTGGACACTCTAATATAAATTCATATTCCTTCCCATATATAATATTTTCATTTGGACATGAATATATTTTCTTGCATCCCAATCCCATCGGGTATAATATTTTCTTGGCCTTATAATGTGAATCAGGAAGATCGTTATCTTTTGGAATATTGTCTTTCCCCAATTATAGAAGCTCTGTAAAACATCTCTCACTCCATCCATGTTTCACCTTCAAGTTAATCAGTCTTAACACCACCAAAAAAACCATAAAATCCATAAAAATATGATACATTGGTTTTTCAGCATCACCATATAGATGCGCAACTGTCGGTTCTATCTCAATTTCTTCTACTACAATATCACGAATCATTTCTTCAATTTCATCGGAGTTACCATCTAGTGAATCATCATCATTAGTAGCTTAGACATTCTATCCAGTTTCACCATGCCAAATCCAAGGGTTGTAACTCAGATTAAAACCATGACAAATCAGATGATCTTTTATCTCTCTACTTTTCAACTTCTTCATATTCAAACATTTCAGGCATGGACCGAAAAAAATGTCACTGCTTGGAACATTTTGTTTAGAAAATTCAAAAAAGGAAACAACACCATCCTCATATTCATTACTCATTAGATGTGCCGTAATCCAACATCAACTCATTATTAACATATAACAAATATCAAAATTATACATATTATTAAGATAAGAAAAATATATATTTTTATGAAAAATATCATAATTTGAATGTAAAAACAATTTTGAAATATAAAACAAATCTATGCGTTTTTGAAAAAAATAAACATGAAAATCATTTTAAAAAGAAAATATAGTTCGATATAACATTTCTAAATCCATCTTGGATCCTTTCTTCTTAAGGTACACACAGAATACATCCCGGTGCAACTGGATACCAAATTAATCCTTCCGTAAAAAATAAATATGAAGTATAAATACTAAAATATGTATACATTCACTACTAAAAATTACACCGATCCCAATAATTTGACACCATTGGGATAACCCTGGAAACCATGGGGGTACCCAACAGTTTCACACACCGTTGGCATGATGGTCGTTGCAATAGCCCTATACCAATGATTATACAAGAACCTTTGGTATAGACTACCTAATGTTAAAATATTCCAATAGTTTCAATGAAACTGTTGGGATATATATATATATATATATATATATATATATATTATGGTCGTTGCAATATCCCTATACCAATAATTCTACAGGAACCTTTGGTATAGACTACCTAAAGTTAAAATATTCCAATAGTTTCAGTGAAACTGTTGGGATATATATATATATATATATATATATATATCAAGAGAGTGTCCAAGGGGGTTGGGGGCCATCCAGGGGGCTGTCCATGGGGGTAGAAGATGTCCAGCGTGTCTTGGGGATGGGGGTGTCCAGGGGGTGGGGGCTGTCCATGGTGATGGACGGTGCCTAGGGGTGGGGGAGTGATGTCCAGGGGGAGGGGTTGTCCAACCCCCTACCCCATTGGACACCCCACCCGCTTGGACGCCCCCTAGACACCACTACCCCACTAAACAACCCCCCCCCCCTAAATAGCACCCCACCTCTTTGGGTATCCCCTACACCCTCTACACAGCCCCCTACCCACTTGGACAGCCTACTCACCCCCTGGACACCACCCACCACCCCTGGACACCCCTACCCCCTTGGATAGCCCCCTCACCCACTGGACACCACACCCCCAACCCCCTTGGACACCCCAACCCCCTTGGAAAACCCTCACACACCCTGGAAACCACCTCGACGCCCTTTGACACCGCATGGACACCCCCACCCCTCTGGACATGGCCCCACCCCTAGATAGCCCCCCACCTCTCTAGACACCCCCACCCCTGGACACCCCCTGGACACCACCTACCCCCTTAGACAACCCACTCACCTTGGGACACCACCCCCACCCCTCTAGATAGCCCCCCTAGACATCCCCACCCCCTGGACACCCCCTACCCCCTTGGATAGCCCACTCACCCCCCTAGACACCACCCCCACCCCCTGGACACCACTACCCCCTTAGACAACCCCCTCACCCCTGGACACCAACCCCACCCACCTTACACACCCCAACCCCCTTGGACAGCCCCAACACCCCCTCTAGACACCACCCCCACCCCTTTTGACACCCCCTGGACACCCCCACCCCTCTGGAAAGCCCCCCCACCCACTAGACAACCCCCACACCTCTGGACAACCCCCACCCTCCTGGACTCCCCCCACCCCCTGGACACCCCCTACCCCCTTGGATAGCCCACTCACCCCCTTGAACACCACCCCCACCCCTGGACACCCCTAAACCCTTGGATATCCCCCTGACCCCCTAGACACCCCCACCCCCTTGGACACCCCCACAACCTTGGACAGCCCCCACACCCCCTAAACACCACCCCCACCCCCTGGATAGCCCCCACCCCTATAGACATCCTCCCACCCCCTGGACACCCCCACCCCCTAGACACCCCCAACTTCCTTGGAGTTCCCACTCACCCCCCTCGACACCACCCCCACCCCCTGGACACCCCTACCCCCTTGGATAGCCCCCTCACCCCTGGAAAACACCCACCACCCCTGTGGACACCCCAACCCCCTTGGACAGCCCCTTCACCCCCCTTGGACACCACCCCACCCCTTTTACACCCCTAGATTCCCCCACCCCCTGGACAAACCCACCCCCTGGACCTCCCCCACCCCTCTAGAAAGCCCCCCACCCTCCTCAACACCCCCTGTACACGCACACACACATGATAGAACACACAAAAAGAATAAAGTTTCATGATATCACTTACATGGTTTCATTTACCAGAAAATAATTTATCATGGTATAAATTAACACTATTAAACTTACCATGATAGCAAGAACAAAGATAAAAAAAATAATATCTCAGAAAATTAGTTTAGGGCATCATGAAATAGAAAACTAAAACTGAGCTGTGTGAAGCTTACTTGAGTATTGCAAGTCGACCTGATATATCTGGTGAAAATAAAGATGATGAATGATGTTGGAAAAACAAGACTAGAGGCCATGACCTTGAAGAATCCTTTATAGGTTTTCCACGCGGGAGAGACGAGTCGTAGGTCGCCAGATTGAAGAATACAAAATGACTGAATGTGGGGTGTGATAAATCATTTAAAAGGTTTATCACATCAGTTATTTTATAACGAATGTGATAAACTGTTTTTTTTTATTTTTATAATGTCGGTTATTTGATAACCGACATAGAAAATAATTTATCACGTTGGTGATTTTATAACCAACATGATAAATGGAACTTTATCACGTATATTCTTTTGATAATTGACATGATAAAGCTAATCTCGACAGTTTTTATGTCAGATATAAAATAACCGACGTAAAAAATGGATTCCTATCGATTTATCATGTTGGTTATTTTGATAACCAACATGATAAAGCTAATCTTAGTAGTTTTAAGTCGGTTATAAAATAACCGACGTAAAAACTGGATTCCTATCGATTTAGCTCGTCGGTTTTATAGAACAGATGTGAAAAATTCCGATGTGTTAAATGTTTTTTCCACTAGTGCATGATATATCAATTGCAATGAGGGTTTACTCATGCTACATGTGCAATTATACTTGGCTCATGCTAATACCATGTTAAGTGTTGTTTCCTCATTTTTATGTTATGATGCTATATCACATCTTTATGTTCATGTTTCTCTTATTCTCCTTTGATAAGACTATTTATTAACATGTACCGTATTATTCATGTTATATCTTGTTTACTCCCTTACTGGGCTTTATAGCTCCCCCTTTTCTTATGCATGTCCTCAGGTTATCCCATATAATTCTAAGTATAAAGCATTGTAGTGGTCATATAATGGATGTTTTCAATAAAGATGTTGTGTTTTTATGCCCTAAGTTGTTATGTAATGTTCTTATTTTCCAAATACACTAGACCTCTCAATCCTCATAGTTTTCTTAAGTGCAATTTTATCTAACAATTCATGTTAAAGTAGGTAATAAAGAGCAGAGTTGTTATAAATACTGATTTTTAAACTACTCTTATTTAATTTCATTAAATAAATTAATTTAAAAGAACCATTATATTTTGGATTTGGTATAAATTTATGTATGATCCATTTTATTTAGAGTAATTAATTCTATTATAATCATCAATATTCTATATTTTGATATAAGCTAATTTTATTGTATTAAAACACATTTTTTTATAAAAATTGATTTTTATTATGTGTTACACATTTATATTAAAATTGATCTATTACACTTTTTATAGGTTTAATGTTGAAAAATATATACCATTATTGGAATCCTGACATTTTAATAAGGTAAATAAATGAATTTTATTTTTATCATTATGAATAGTAACCTTGGTGAAAAATTGTCACCTCAGTAAGGGTAAAATGGTAAAATTGGGTTAAAACTATTAAATGGTGTACTAATATAAACCAATCACTTTTATTTAATTTAATTGGATGTGTTAAATTATACCATATCAATAAGAAATTATAATATAGGGAATTTTGGTTTCATTTTCCAATGATAATGTCTTTTAAAATATTCTCATTAAAGATAATTCCAGAATTTCACTCTCTTGAATTTAATATCTACAAAATTATCACTTAAGAATAAAAATTGGATAAATGTGGTTATATTTTTTTATTTGAAATATTATTTAATTTTTTTTATCATAGTAAATTATTTCAAATTTTTAGTGATGAAAAATAACCTTAAATTCTTATACAACACCGAAACAATTCTTGGTCAAGTAGTAGAAAAATCATTTAAATGATTTTATAAACTATTAATGTATATTTTGTATGTAAATTTTAGTGCGCCAAAAATTTTACAGATTAATATAACAAATTATGTATATTTTAAAGGTTTATTTTAAAATTTAATTTCTATCATGATGTTAGTAAATTTAAATTAAATAAATGGTTTAAAAATGAAATTAGTGATATTTTACAAAAAAACTAATATTTTATTAAATTATTTAAAAATTCTTAAACTATTAAAATATGAAAAGTAGTAGAAAAAAATATACCAAAATTTAATAAATTATATATTTATGATCCAATTTTTAACTAATCAGAAAAATTATAACTATTTATGATTGAAAAATTAATTACTATTGTTAAGGTCAAAAATGGGTTTACGAAGGGGTTAATCAAAAATGATATGGGTCAAAATAATCTAAAATTTTATTGAACAATTTTTTATGGTTTTATTTATATATTAACCTATAAAATTTTAATATGAGTCATTTTGGATCCATTTTTTAAAGAAAGTTACTTAATAATATTTTAAAACATTGAAAATTTACAAGTGTGTCACTCACCTAAAGTATAAATGGGCACTAACATCCATCAATTATTCAAACCTTTTGAGCCATTTAGCTCTATCAAAACCAATAAAAATATATCTCCCCAACATCCTTAGACACATTATAGAGGTTATGTTTTTTCAAAAATACCAACCCTATAGTCCGTAAAAAGGTATCTAAAGGAAGTATATCAAAGAATATTTTATTTTCTTTTCCTAAACTTTTTGTTTATTTATTTTTTTACATCTTATAAATATTTTTTACCCATAATATAATAATAACTCAATAAACATGAATATATTGATATTTTATTAATATAATTTAAATACCATTTTCCATTCCTTTTCCATCCTATAGAAATAGAAATCATCACCCGTGCATACATAAGGGTTACCAATCCACATGGCGGTGTAATTTGTTTTTCGTCACCATTTTACATAGATGGTTAAAAATTTGGAACTAATTAGTATATATTATATTAATTTCTTAATTATTGTTTTTTTAAATATAATATATCTCTCACCTTCTAACCGTTCAATAGGCTGGAAAATGATAATGTTGCTCGTGCATATATGTCGACTACCACCTCCACAAACTGACGTGATTAATTTTTCATTTCTTCGAAACATGGATTTTGAGTTCCATGATCCATATGGATCAAAAAAAATTACATTTTTGAAGAATTGTTTTCTAGGAGGAGTCTCGAAGTAATTTTATATGAGTTCAGTTGTTGAGAGCTGGGGGCATGGAGATTTTACAATGTTTAAACATTTTACATGACATGAAAATAGGTTTCACGATGTGTAATAAATCATGGTTTAAAAAAATGGTGACATATTTGTAAGATGAAATCTAACCCTAAGTATTATATGACTTGAAATCAGGTTTAAAATCATTTAAATCCTCTATGAGTATGTTTTAAATATTTTCATCTACTCATTTTTGTCAAACCCTACGGTTGCTGTCACGAACCAGTCCGAGTCGACCCTGAACCGGTCCCCCAGACCAGCCCGCAACAAGTCCTGAGAGGTGTTCCTGATCCTCCCAATATGGTGACAAGAACCAAGGGAATATATAGTGTACACAAGGGAATGATTTCTCCAATATATGAACAATAAAACAAATAGTGGAAAGAAATGGACAACCCAAAATATATTTATATAAAAATTGAACTGAACAATATTTGTACAAGAAACTGAGAGTACAACTAAGACAACAAATCAACTGACCAAACCCGATAAACAACTAACTCCATGTGACCCCGCTGGTCACTCTCCAACAAAATTATCACACATCTCCCAAGGTGATTGAACTCAAGATGAAACCTACACAAGGGCTAAAAACTGAAGAAGACTATAGGCGTGAGTATTAAAACTCAGTAGGTTAGCCCAATATTCTATTCCCAATTCACATACTTTAAAATAAATGAAACATTAATTTGAAATTTTAAATACAAATATAAAGTTATGTCTTCTAAATGAGGTCCCATGCAATAAAAAAACTACTAGACAAAAAATTGCATTACTTATACACAAGAAATAAAGTAACAACTTTCAAAGCGGTGCAACTTCAAAATGAAAATAGTTTTCAAGAGGGATGATTTAAATAATTTTAAATTTTAAATAAATAAAACACACTACTGAATTTACCAAAAGAACACACCGTATGCTGACAGTGAGTACAAAAGATCTAATGAGCACAAGTCACTGGAACACCCCTAGGCATTTGTCAGTTGTGAGCCCCAGGTACTTCGTATCTCGGTGAAGGTTACCATAATAAATATATGTTCTCGTGTACATGAGCCACTATTAGGGAGCATACCCATGACCTAGTGGTCCCCCAACATCACCATCATTATAGTTTTGTTATTATTGTAATCGTCAAACATGATACGTGAAACAGGGGCCAAACCCCACAGGATCACTAGCATACTAGTACACATCCGCCCACCTAGATACCTGAGATTCCCTTTAGTGCTCAATCAAGTTACAGATATTATCAAATAAAAATTTTACATAATAATTCCATTCCAAAACCATAAACACACAAACATCCCACAAACTTTCTTCACATTTCTTTCACGAATCGATAAACCGCAAAATATTTTCGTAAAACAATTTCAAGGAGTGTATTGAGGATTTTCACATAAAACTCATTCAAAAACACTCTTTAAATTATAAATCAAAACCATAAAAAACCATATTTGGAATACCTAACAAAATTTAATAAAATCATTTCATGGACCATAAAACAATCCCAATTTCACAACTTGGTATATACAAGTAAAACATTCATTCTTCATTTTTAGGAAAGGCCAAACGGGCCTTTAAACATTTTCTCAAAACTAACATTTGAAAAAGTATTGCATTTAAATTTTATTAAGGAGGTATGTACACACCATTTAAAAAATAAAACCACATTCATAAATCCCTTAAAAAACTTAGGTGACATATTCAAAACACAACAATTTTTATAAGAATGTGAAACGGTCCATTTTTTGGCAACTCGAGCCAAAACATGTTGTAAAAAAAAAACCAATTGTTTGTAAAAACTAATCTGAATTTGAAATACATAAAAGGATCCCAAGATAATTTTCTTACATGCTGACAATATATTTAAAAATCCAAACAAATTATTTTAAATTGCACTAGACACATAAAAGCCAACAGGGCAATTTATCGAACACATGGCATGCACTCTTTAACAAAACACCTTATGTTAAGCACTTAAAAAGGGATAAAACACTATTTTAATTCCATAAAGTTATTCAACCTACTGAGACATATTCAAAATATCATAAACCAAGTGTGAAATCTCATGGAATAATTTATCAAACAAGAGGAGTGCACATTTATACCAAAACAACTATATTTTTAACAAAATAAGTCATAAAACATACTTTGCAAACAAAACATTTAGAAAAAAAGTTTCACAGTAGAAAATATCATATAAATAAGGTTATAACATAATTAAAATTATGAAACATAAATTATAAAGGTTTGTGCAAGGGGTATCTTACCTAAAATCCTTGGCGTAATGGAAACGCACACACGAAATCACCCGTTGCGGGTTTATAAACCTTAAAACTATGAAGAACAGTCCTAAATGAATATAAAAACCATAAAAACATGGTATAACAGAACCCTTGGTCTATCATGACTAGGGGAGATTATAAAACCAAGAAATAATGAAAGAAGGAAGAAGAGGGAGGATAAAAGAGATGGAATCTCACCTTCTCCACTAGAAAACTCTTAGTATTCCGTTATATCTGAAACCCTATAGAAAAGGTAATGGGATGAAACATCTTTGAGAGTCTCATAAGGTCTGAAAGAACCAGGGAAAGAGTATTTGTCTAAAACTATCACGAATATAATGAGTTATTGGTGAAACAATTTACCTTCTCAATTCTAGACGTTTTGAGGAAACTAGAGAAAACTCTCCCTACTCCGAGACCCATATGAGCTCCAAAGAGGGTACATCGATAATGGAGGTGTGGATAAGGGTATTGGATTCGAGGCGGTGGTGGAATTATTGAAAAATATTAAAAATTTAATTAGATATAAAAGAAACAAATTAGTTTTTTTATAACTGGAAATGGGCTCATGGGATGGCCAAATGCCTAAATAAGTAACCCCAATTAACCATTCTTATGAATTTATATGGGGTAAAAAGGATATGGAAGTTTTAATATGTCAGTATAGGACAAGGGGGAAGTGTAATGGTTGAAAAATGATGAAAAAAAGGAGTTATAAAAGAAAAAAATCTGGTTTTTAAAACTGGAAATGGGGTCACTGTTGGCACAAATTATGAATTAACCACAATTTTTCAAAAAACTCCTAAACAAGCAATGGGGAACCAAAATTAGGGTGATTAGACATATATTAATATTCAAAACTCAAGATTCAACTCACCAAATACCCATAAAAAGGATAAATATTTCCAATGGACCTGATCAAAACAAAGACAAAAAAACCGCGTCGAATCAGCCATAACACATTCCAGTTGAAAGATAAATGAATAAGTATTACTTAAAAACATAATCCAGCCTATAAATATAGGGAAATATCAATCACCAAAAATGTAACTTAATACTCTTGCCCAAAAAAAAAACAACTCACAACAACATCCGTAGAATCAACAGAAAGATAAAGCCACCACCTTCACAACAAAGACGAGAACTAGATTGTCGGGCCTTCTCCCAATGAAACCAATGATCACCCAAACAATATTTCACTCACAAAATCCAATTAATTGGGATGGAGTCATTAATGATATCCCAACCATTAAATCACAACTACCATCCGAAAAATCGTAAAGGAAAGATCTTCGAGAGCCGTAGTGGGTCTCCCCACCATTATAAACCAACTAGAAATGAACAAAAAAAGAATTCAAAATGAACTAGAATTGGTCCTAAACTTCACAGGACCATCTAAACTCTCCCATGACAACCTACAAACCCATTTTAATAGGGTTAAAATATGGACATCTAAACCACCCACTCCCGAGCGGAGGGGACAAAAACTGGGCCAAGACTTTAAGCACATTTCTGGACCCCCACCACTCAGGGAAGGGAGGGAAGGGGACCCAATAATTGGGCCATTGAAACTACAAAAGAAAAAAAGTAACTACCCAAAACTCTCCACCTAAGAATAGGTAACACCAAAACCACACCGGATTTTCACTAGAGGTCCACACAGGGACATTGATTGAAAACCCACATCCATGAAGGCATAACCATAGACACTGTGTGAGGGGTAAGTCCACCATGCTTGTTGAGACAAAAGAAAAATTTGAAATAAATGAGGAACAAAAACATTGGAATAGAAACTAACTTAAAAAAATAGAGGAGGCAAGATCCTAATCGAGTACTCCACACCTCTGGAGATTTCATGACTGCGTGAAAAGTTTCACTCTGAGGCTTATGGATGGATCCCTGATTCTTGAAGCATCTTCTGCACCACAGTCAGGGTTCTAAGGATTACACCGCTAAAAAAAACTCACATGCTCAACAAAACACCTTAATATAAATATTAACTCATAGATTTATATCAAAATTCTGTCTCACTCCGAACGAGGGGCATAATGGACAAGAAGTACGGTGAAACACATCAACATCACTGAAAACAATTACTATGTCCAAAAAAATTATCACGACCTAGATGAACTTTTAATAAATCCCAAAAAGCTCTCTATTCCAGAAAATAGGTTGAGGAATCATCAAAAGAGGTGGATTTAACATTTTAGATGAATCCTTAGGTTGATTAGTAGGAAGGATTTCCAATGGAGAACTATCCATGGCCACATCATAACATCAAACACATCTTTAGAAACCCAATGAAAATTACTCCAAAACAGAGCCACCAATAAGATCTCATCTCAAGATACAACAAGAGAATGAATTCTAGATCAAAAGGAATTTTACTAAATAAACAACTCTTATAAGACATAGAAAAAAACAAGTGACATAACTATTGGTTTATTAAAAAAAGGCCACAATTTTTCAGCTCAAAACACTTTTTAAAACAAACTAACTTCATGGGTTTCCATATTCACCAATGGTGTTTCATCAGGTCTCACCCACAAGCACATTTCCATGCCACCGCAGGCACCCAACCACCATTCCATATAGTCCATCCATCTAGATATCAATAAAACCATGAATGTGAGAACCCATGAAATCACCAAAACATAAAAAAACAACATCATTCCAAAAATCGTTTACCTTCAAAAGGAACACCAACCACCAAGTCAAAAACCCATTTCATATTTCACCAAAAACCACAATTCATTAAGAACCATTTTCTTAAAAACATACCCCTTTTCATTTTTAACAACTTTTAAAATAACCAAGACACTACGAACAACCCCTTCCCATTTTTTTAAAATTCAGAAAGGTATATTTTCATAATCTGGGGTCCATTGAGACCAATACCCTTTCATGGAAAACACCGACCGATCAAAACCAATTTCCAAAACTAATTTATCCAATTCAAAAACTTTTTAACATCCCAAAATCCCTCCTTTAAAACAAAGATTCAGAATCACCTTAAAATGAATAATAATTTCAAAACATTTTGTTCCAACAAACCACAAGTTTAGATTATGGGCAATCAAATCCCTTAAATCATTTCCGCTTCCCTCCAAAAAAAATTCTTTCACAAAAACACAAAGTTCTAAAACCATTCATATATTTAATTTTTGAAAACCCCCCTTTTCAATTTTCAAAATCCAATCCTTCCTTTAAAACCCATTTCAACAATTATCACACCAGGATTTTCAAAACAAAATTTCAAAATTCAAGAAAGGTTCAAGAGACCAAAAAAAGGGATCTAGTGTCGGTGGGTGACTTTACCCTACGGTTAGTGGCCATATGTAAAACACAACACCAACACACAGAGACTTATTAGGACCATTACCCAGATCCACATGGCTTGTTAGGCCTTGTGACCTCACAGAGGCCATTAGTCATACTCATCTTGTCATATCCCAACACCAAACAATCACTAATAACAAAGGACACTAATAAAACTGGACTTTCCATGGAAACCCAAGAATTAGAACGAGAAAGAGTTCGCGACGATCTTCATGCACTTACCCATCAAGTCCCAAAAATCCTAATCAATATAACTTGACATCCCCAAAATAACAGGGGCTCTATAAAAAGAACAGTATGCTAAGAGCCGACCTCCTTTGATACCATTTTGTCATGAACCAGTCCAAGACGACCCTGGATCGGTCACCCAGGCCAACCCGCAACAAGTCCTGAGCGGCATTCTAGATCCTTCCGGGATGGCGACAATCACCAAAGGAAACAATATAGTACACAAGGGAATGATTTCACCTATATATGAACAATCAAACAAACATCGGAAAGAAATGGACAGCCCAAAATACATTTATATAAAAATTGAACTGAACATTATTTGAACAAGAAACTGAAAGTAAAACTAAGAAAAAAACTCAACTGACCAAACACGATAACCAAATAACTCCATGTGACACCACTGGTCATTATCCAACAAAATGATCACACATCCCCCAAGGCGATCGAACTCAAGTTGAAACCTGCACAAGGGCTAAAAATAGAAGAAGACTATAGGCGTGAGTATTAAAACTCAGTAGGTTAGCCCGATATTCTATTTCAAATGAACATCCTTTAAAATAAAAGAAACATAAATTTCATTTTTTAAATAAAAATATAAATTTTTTTCTTCTAAATGAGGTCCCATGCAATAAAAAATCTACCAGAAAAAAACTTGCAAGTTTTATAAATAAGAATGCAAGTAACAACTTTCAAAGCGGTGAAACATCAAAATGAAAATAGTTTTCAAGAGGGCTGATTTAAAGAATTTTAGCTTTTAAATAAATCAAAAACACTACTTAATTTACCAAAAAAACACACCGTATGCCGACGGTGAGTACCAAAGATCCAATGAGCACAAGTCATGGGAACACCCCTAGGCACTAGTCAGTTGTGAGCACCTGGTACCTCATATCTCAGTGAAGGTAACCATAATAAATTCTAGTTCTCATGAAAATGAGCCACTAGTTGTGAACATACCCATAACCAATTATTCCCCCAACATCATAATCATCATAGTTTAGTTAGTGTTTTCATCGTCAAACTTTCTACGTGAAACAGGGGCCAAACCCCACAGGATCACTAGCATACTGGTACACGTCTGCCAACCTAGATACCCAGGATTCCCTTTACTGCTCAATCAAGTTACACATATTATCAAATAAAAATTTCAAATAAAAATATCATTCCAAAACCATAAACACACAAACATCCCACAAACTTTCTTTACATTTCTTTCACAAATCGACAAACCGCTAAATATTTTTGTAAAACAATTTCAAGGAGTGTATTGAGGCTTTGCACATAAAACTCATTAAAAACACTCTTTCAATTATAAACACACATCAAAACCATACCAAACCATATTTTTAAGCCCTAAAAACATTTAATAAAATCATTCCAAGGACCATAAAACAATCCCAATTGAACAACATGGTATATACATGTAAAACACTCATTCTTCAATTTTAGGAATGGCCAAACGGGCCTTTAAAATTTTTCTCAAAACTAACATTTGAAAAAGTTTTTCATTTAAATTTTATTAAGGAGGTATGTAAACACCATTTAAAAAATAAAACCACATTCATAAATCCCTTAAAACACTTAGGTGACATATTCAAAACACAACCATTTTTATAAGAATGTGAAACGGCCCATTTTTCGGCAACTTGGGGAAAACATGTTGTAAACAAAAAAACCAATAGTTTATAAAACCAAATACAAATTTGAAAGCCATAAAATGATCCCATAATAATTTTCTTAAATTATTCCAATATATTTAAAAATCCAAAAAAATTATTTTAAATTTCACTAGACACATAAAAGCCAACCGGGCAATTTACCGAAGACATGACATGCACTCTTTAACAAAACAACTTACGTTAAGCTCTTAAAAAGGGATAAAACCCCATTTTCATTAAATAATGTTATTCAATCTACTGATATATATTCAAAATACCATAAACCAAGTGCAAAATCTCATGGAGTAATTTATCAAACAAGAGGAGTGCACATTTATACCAAAACAACTGTATTTTTAAGAAAATAAGTCATAAAACATAATTTGCAACCAAAACCTTTAGAACCAAAGTTTCAAATCAGAAAATATCATATAAATACGGTCATAACATAATTAAAATGATGAAACATAAATGATAAATGTTTTTTCAAGGGATATGCTACCTCCAATCCTTGGCGTAATGGAAACACACACCCGAAATCACCCATAGCGGGTTTATAAACCCTAAAACTATGAATAATAGATGTAAATTAATATAAAATCCATAAAAAACAGTTTTATAACGGAACCCTAGGTTGATCATGACTAGGGGATATTATAAAACCAATAAATAATGAAAGGAGGAAGAAGAAGGAGGACAAAGGAGATGGAATCTCACCTTCTCCATTATAAAACTCTTAGTATTCCATTAGATCTGCAACCCTATAGAAAAGGAAATGGGATGAAACGTCTTGGAGAGTATCTTGAGGTCTGGAAGAAACAGGGAATGAATATTTGTGGAAAAAATAGCACTAATTTAATGATTTATGGGTGAAACAATTTACCTTTTCAATTCTGGACGTTTTGAGAAAACTAGAATACATTCACCCTAATCCGCGACCCCTATGAGATCCAAAGAGGGTAAATAAATAATGGGGGTGAGGATAGGGGTATTTTATTATAGGGGGAGGTGGAATAACCAAAAAATATTCAAAATTTAATTATATATTAAAGGAACTAATTAGTTTTTTTTTTAAAACTGGAAATGGGCCCACGGGATGACCAAATTCCCAAATAAGTAACCCCAATTCACCATTATTATGAATTTATATGGGGTCCAAAAGGATATGTAAGTTTTAATATGTCAGTATAGGACAAGTAGGAAGTGTAATGGTTGAAAAATAATGAAGAAAAGGAGTTATAAAAGAAAACAATTTGGTTTTTAAAACTGTAAATGGGCTCACAGTTGGCCCAAATCTTGAAGTAACCACCTTTTCATCAAAAACTCCTAAAAAGAAATGGGGAACCCAAATTTGGGTGATTATACATATATGAAAATTCAAAACTCAAGATTCATCCCACCAAATACCCATAAAAGGATCGGGATTTCCAATAGACCAGATCAAAACAAAGACAAAAAAAATGGTTGTGATAGTTACAACACCTCTCTCCTGATTATGGGCAACCTAGATCCCCCCTCTGCGACGTTTTGGTGATTATTTACCAAAGGATCAATACCTAGCTTCCCTCCCTAGATAACTCTTGAATAAAAGGCATTTTCTGCCTTCATTCTTGAGCTTTCTTCAATATGTTTCCTCCCATTCCTTGTTTCCCTGTGATGGTGCTCGATCTCCATGTTTTTAATAGAGTTATGTTGGTTTTTTGTTGGTGCGATTTTGGTGTGGAATCCTTGGGTGGATTCAGTTATTTGGAAGATGTGATTGGGATCTACAACATTTTTCTATTCTCAGGTGATGAACATTGACACCTTTTTGATTTCGGGTGTTTATTTCTTCTCTATTTTTATGTGAAATCTTAGAGCTAGTATGAATTAGCCCCTCAAATTGTAGTGAAATTAATATAATAATTACTTGAACCATATTAAATAATTTGTATCAATTATTTGGTGATGTATTTGTTTTTACCATGATAATTTGTTTCCTCATTATTTTCTAGATTGTGTGATATCAATAAAATGCTAGTTCTTGTTTTAGCATGTGAAATTTATAAATAACATAAATTTGAATTAATTGATAATTAATTGGATAAAATATTAATGAGGAATGTTTAGTGAACCTTGTTTTTGTTTTAATTTTATGTTAATCAAATTGATGCATGTATGCATGTATAATTGAATTATTTAATTAAACTAAATCACGATGATTCTTATTGATAAAATAATTAAAGGAATGCTAAATTAATTGTTTAATTAATTTGTGATTGTCGGCATAACTTGTTGAATAATCTTCTCATAGATGGAAATAGAGATAATGAATCAGTTAATTCAATATGGAATAATAATTATTTGAGTGATAAAGGATAATTCATTTTAAGGGTTGAAGTTTCTTGTTTACTTGTAAAGACCATGTTCCATGTTCTTTAGAGTCATTAGAGCTCATTGTGTGTTAAGTATGGATGCATTATTTTAGGGCCAAGATTATGGTTGATTTATTTATTTCCTAATTCTTTTTATGTGATGTGATCTTAGGATGGTTGATCCTAGATTTTTTGTGTGGGATGTGGGGCAGGGTGGCATAGATGTGATGTGAGCTTGTGATGACTGATCTGGGAGGGTTGTTATAGTGTGAGGGACGAGGATGCTTGGTTGTTGTGGAAATAGTTGAGGCTAGGAGTAGTAAGATGCTTTGGTATATGAATATGGGTGTCGAGGAGGACACCAAATAAGACAGAATGAGTTGAATTTGGTATTTAATGTTGATATGAAATCTTGATTTTTGTTTGAATATGTTGTTTGGCCAATGGCCACATTGTTTGATTATCTGTTTACCTTTTTCCACTGCATGAAGAAAATAGATGTTCTTTTTAGTATTCTTTATTTATTATGTTAGGTTATTTTACTTGAGTACTTGGTAATAAGTAAATTAATAATGTTATTGAATGAATAAATTTTTATCCCATGTTTTTTGAGCTTGCTAGGATGCAATTTTGAGGTTATAATTCTGAGAAGTTGGGGGCTCGATTTTCTTTTATCTGGGGGCATGGAACATTGTTTTAATTCTAATTTAATGTAATTTGAGAACTAAAAATGGTTAATTAATGTCTAATTATTAATTAATGTAATGTAAAGCTGATGAAAAAAAGTAAATAAATAACTTAATGAATCTTTTTCAATGGTTGTGTGCTTAAAAGATATTTATTATTAACAGAGGTATCAGAGAGTCTAAGAGGCGTTAGATGCAGTTAAGTCTGAGACTACAATATTCCCATAGTGTGGTTGTGAGATATATTATATCATGTATTTTGGGGGTTTCTATATTCTACTCAACTATTTCAGTTAGGGAAATTGAGAGCTCAAGGATTCTAATCCCTAGGGTTTTCCCCAATATCCTGTTGGGAGGATGGATGGTTGACTACTGCTATTGGCCCCATTCTCTTCTCTTGGTAGTTACTTGTACTGGTATGAATGGAAATTAGTTTTCCCCAGATATGTGGGTAGAGTTATGTAATGGATTTTTGTTATTTCACACACATATATTCTTGATATAGTTTCTTATGAAATACTATAGGTATAACGTGTTTAGGACAAGATAAATTTAGGTTTCTTACTCAGTGTATGGGCTATTATGACTCTAGGAATAATACCCAGTGTTTGATACTTGTTTTTTGGATTGTAGTGGAACCTATAAACTACTTGGTTACTTTTAGTTACATTGACACGGTGGTGTGCAGCATGAGGTTCATTTTGTGGTCCTTTACACAGGTGTCTGCGGGCTATCGTTTTTGGAGAGAGATGATCAGGACGTGCGACATTAGGGTAGAGCATAAAACTAGAAGAAAAGTAGTAGAGGGGTACCCTTGATGTTCATTATTATACTATATTCTCTTGTATTAGATACTTGGTGGGAGTAGCCATTATGTGGTTGGGAACTTGGTATACCTTTTTTAGATAGTAGGTAGTTTTAATTGTCTTTCACTATTCTTTAGCATGCTTTATTTATCTTTTTTACTTGAGGTTATGGGGAGGATCCTACTAAGTATACTGTTATACTCACCCTATGTTTATATAAACTATTTTTTAGGTGATTTGGATCAGGTTGGAGATTAGGTTGGTTACAACATGTATGGGGTTTATTAAGAGTTGTTTGGGCTTCATGGTCACTGTCATATTTGCATTTATTTTATTACATTCAATTTTCCTTTTAGTTGTAGTTGTACATTCATGTCATTACATATGCACACATGGGTTTTCATTTATATTGGATTCTGAGAAGGAGTTGGTTGGTGGGTATCTTATCAATATTTTTCACATGTGTTCCCATAGATGGTAATGTCTCTCATCTGTGTATTTTTTTATAACCATGTTGCTAATATCCAACTCGGGGCCCACTAGAGGCAAGACTCGGGTGTCACTATATCTCTTCTCAAATTTTCTTCCTAGGAGGGTTACACCTTGTGGGGAGGGAGTCATAATAGGGTAGAATCATAGGTTTGGTTGAGGGATAAGATGGATTTTGGAGTTAATCATCGCTGAGGTTGCATGGGATGGTAGGGAAGCAGTCCAAGATAATTTTATCAAGAACTATAAACATGGGAGACCTTATTAGACCTGGGTATTTAGGGCCCCTTAAGATCTAATTCATGAAACTTCATGTTTATATTGGTTATTAAACAAGATGATACTGGTTGTAGAGTGGATACCTAGGTAAGGATCATGCATCATTATTCTTTTCACTCGTGTTTTAATGGGTTGAACTTGGGATATGTAAACCTAAAAAGAATAGATGAAAAAAATTAATTAATTTTAAAATATTCTATATTCTAGGTTTAGGATATATAAAAAGTTTGTTCTTTTGTAGTCATGGACCAGGTCGATGTCCTCATCAAGTACTCACCAAAGGTGTTCAGCAAGTGGCCCTAGTATATCACCACAGAGTTGAGGTTGATGATTCCATAACATTGGGTATGACACTCCGAGAGTTTTAGAAGCAGAGTCTACCGAGGTACAAGGGAACTATTTCATATACAATGATAGAAGACTGGTTAGAGGAGGTTAATATAGCCTTCAATTTGATCTGTTCTTGGATAGATAACTAGATATCATTAGCTATGATGCTGCTGCATGGGGGCGTGAGGGTGGTGGTTATTGTTCCTTATATATTGTGAGGGCTCTGTAGTCTTATGGGAGGATTCCAAGACCTGTTCATAGCCTCATTTCTTACTTCAACCTAGAATTTGGCCAGTATCTAGGATTTTCATACCCTTTGGTAGGGGTCCTCTAGTGTGTGAGAGTTCAAGGTCTATTTCAGGGACCTTATGAGATACTCTTTGGATTTTTTTTTCAGATGAGAAGTCTAGGGTGAGACATTTCAAGGAGGCTTTGCATCCAAATATCTTGTGCCAGGTCACCCAGTTTATATTGAAGAAAAATATCAAGGTGATGGTGAGAGTAGAGTTCATTGAGAGGACATTATCTAGAATCAGATTGTTATTGGAGGGTATTCCCTAGGATTCCTCGTGTAGCAGAGATGTGTTTCAACGTTCCTAGTTGTCGGGACAGATGATTTTTTGATCATTCAGGGGTAGGTCCAAGCCCTCAATATATCGTTTCTCTGGGGAAGTGGCTCTCTGTCCTTTTCTAAGAAATCAAATTCATTTTTTTCTGATTGATTATGAGGTCATCAGTGGAAAGAGTGCCCAATCATTTTGAGTAGTTAGCGTGAACCATCATTTCCATGTTAGGTTTCTCTACTGTGAAAGTTCCATCCAAGGCAGAAACAGTTAGTTGCTCTAATTTGGGATCAGAAAAGAGTATATGGTGTAGATAAATCATATCCTAGGGACACTACATGTCCCCTGAGATTAGATCACGGTCATGGAGGTGGTATTTAGCATGGCCATAGAGGTCGGGGAGCATGTCATGGTTCACTTAATGCTTTATAATTTCTTACACTAGGTGAGCCACACATCATTCATGGTACCCTTTTCTTGTTTTCTAATTTGGTGAATTCTTTGTTTGATCTAGTAGAGGTACACTCCTTCATATCACGTACCCATTTCTTTTCTTTTAGAGGTGAGGTAGAGAGACTTCTAGTTCCCTTGGTATTGAATACGCCATCTAGAGGTTGAAATGAATTGTTTTAAGTATGTAGAAACTATGAGCTAGTGATGGGAAATCACGACTCTTGAGGAGATATAAAATTTTATGGATATAACCATATGAAATCATCCTTGACATGGATTCATTGTATTTGGTGCCGGATATCATTTATTTCTTCTAGAGGCAAGTTTTATTCATTGATGCTGATTGAGAGCAAGCAATGTTTTCTAGTGAGTTAGACCCTCAGATGGGTCATAGGCATGTTCCATCCTTATCATCCATGATGATTGAGATAATTCTGAATTCATCATAGGTTCAAGAGTCTACTTTTCTAAGGGTTATGGAAGATTACCCTAATGTCTTTCCAGATTATGTTGTAGCATTACCCCCTCGATGAGAGATCAATTTTTGGATCGAACTACAGTCAGGTGTGTCTCCTATATCAATTTATCCCTATATAATATACCCTTCTAAGTTGCGAGAGCTACGTATATATCTCGATGGCCTTTTGTAGTTCAGTTTTTCTCAGGTTAGTGTGTCACAATGGAGTGCACTAGTTTTTTTCATAAATAAGGATAATGGCAGTTTACGGTTGTGTATTGAGTATATTTGATTGAACCAAGTAACAATGAATAACTACTACAATATTACATGGATTTATGATTTATTCGGTCAACTAAAGGGTTAAATTGGTTTCAATAATATCAATTTATAGTGAGGATATAATCAGATGCATGTAAAGAATGAGGATATATTAAATACTAGTTTCTGTTGTCATCTTGGAAATTATGAGTTTTCCGTGATGATGTTCGATGTGATGAGTTCTCTATTTGTGTTCATGGGGTTAATGAAAGTTATGTTATAGTTGTTATTGTATATTTTTTTAGTGGTTTTTGTCGAAGGAATCCTTATACACTCCACATCTAAAAAGGATCTTGAAGAGCATCTACATGTTTTTCTGGGAATTCTTTACCATGATAAGTTGTTTGTAAAGTTTTTGTGGTGTAGTTTTTAGGATCAAGATATCTATTTCATGGGGAATATTATATCCCAATAAGGATTAATTGTCGATCCTTCAAAGATAGAATCAGTATTTCTTAGGAATCCCCTATGATAGTGATAGAGGTACATAGTTTTCTAGGACGTTTGTGCAATTACAAGATGTTCATAAATAATTTATCTTGGTTTGAGACTCCTATAACAGTATTGAATAGAAAGTACAAGGTGTTTATGTAGACTGATCAGTGTTAAATATATTTTGATTATCTGAAAGAGAAGTGGCTATGTTCTCTAATTCCTTGTCTTTCAATAGAATGATTTCAGTTTGTGTTTTCCTATGTTTCTTTACATATTGGGTAGGGTTTTGTTCTGAAGTATCATAGATTGTATGTTGCTTATGGGTCTGGGTAATTTTTACCCCATGAGCATAACTATTCCACCCATGATCTTGGGTTGTAAGTGGTGGTGTTTTCTCTGATGTTGTGGAGACATTACCTCATTAGTGACCGTTTTGTGGTCTTCATTGCTCATAAGAGCCTGAGGTATGTTTTCTCCCAACATGACTTGAAATTATCTCAGAATCAATGGATGGAGTTATTATAGTATTACTAGTTTGATATTTATTATACACTTATAAAGGTGAATGTTTTAGCTGATGCAGTTAGGAGGAAGTCACACAATGATCCGGTGTGGGAATCTGGAAATTCATGGAGAGTGATGGAAGAACATTCAGCATTGCATCTAGATATGGTAGAAGTCGGGGTATAGGTTTTATTTTTCCTATGATGGTGTGTTCATATATGGTATAGTAGGTGGAGGAATCATAGTGAGTGTATTTTGAGGAGGAGTTTTAGAGAGGCCGAGTTTTTTGTGGAAAGACCCCTGATGTTTGGTTTGAGGATGAAGGACACTGAGTATTGTTTTCGGGAATGTTTTTTTACTTTATAAATTCATGAGATGGTACTTTTGGAGTTCCACATTTCACCTTTAGTAGTACATCCTGGTGTGAAAAATATGTACCAATATTTGAGAGGTCCGTTTTGGTGGCCTAGGTTGAATCATGTAGTTATAGAGTTTATGTATTCATATTCGGTCTGATAGAAGTTGAAGGCCAAGCACCATGTTCTCGGTGGTTTTCTCCAACTATTAGATGTTCCTAATTGGAAGTGGTGGGACATATTGATAGAATTTGTTTCTATTTTAACTTGATCCCAGTGATTCTACTATTATATATGGGTGTTAGTGTCTCTATTGATGAAATCATACCACTTTATAGTGATCGAGGAGTGGAAGTTTTGTCGATGATATATCTAGAAGAAGAGGTGAGAATCCACAGGGTCCCAAGGATGATCATTTCTTATTGAGATCCTCATTATACCTCCAGGGTGTGAGAGGTCCCCAAAATGATTTTGGTTCTTAGATATACCCTATTCCTAATTTTATTCCATTGAAGGATCATCCCACAGAGCGGACCATCCAGACTCTTGAATACATGTTACATTCTTATGTCCTGGATTTTTGATGTTCGTGGATGAGAAAACTTCCCTTAGAATAGTTCAATTGCAATAATATTTTTCACTCCTCTATCATTATGGAACCATTTAAATCCTTGTATGGTCAAAAAAACATTTCTCTATTATGTGGGATGACAGTCATAAAGTCATTAGTTATCAGGCCAGAAGTGGTATAGAATATGATATATATGGGTTAGGTGATTCGTGTGAGGATGAAGGTAGCATAGGGTCATCATAAATCTTATTTCGATCATAGGAGGATATCTCTAGAGTTCAACATTGGGGATCATGTGTTCCTATAAGTGACTCTCCATAATGGGTAGCTAAGTTTTGGTAACGGGGGTAAGATTTCTCCCTAGTTTGTTGGGCCTTATAGGTTATGGCTCATGTTAGACAAGTGGAATATCAGAGAATGATTCCCCCATAGATGAGCCTAATACATGATGTCTTTCATGTTTTTGAGATCTGTCCTTATCTTTATAGTGAATCTCATGTAATAAATTGGTGTGATATAGATATTTATGATGATGTGACCTTTTAGGATTTGCCTATATGGATCCAAGACTGCTAGGAGAATGTGTTTTACATGTGTGATATCCACTTGGTTTGTGTCTTGTGGTGGAATAATGACATAGAGGAGAGTACATGTGAATGTGATTCACAGATATACACTCGATAATCAGATCTATTTTATGTTTATCTCTTATCTTGTAATGTTATTTATTTTGTGGTTTTATACAATTTCTGGTTATGAGATGGCTTCACTTATTGGTTGTTATTTATTAACCTCTTTACATGGGATACAAAGACATTCAGGGGAGGACACATGCTTTCCATTTTTATGTTTATAAGGTTGGTCGATTGTATTATTCTACTGTATGTGGCAAGAAATCAATGATTTGGTCATATAATCACAGTTACAAGCCCCTTTTTCGTGGTTTAGTAGGTTGATCTCCAGAGGTGATGAGATCCTTGATATGTATATCACTAGGTGGATACTCATATAATCCCTTTCTATTTCCTCTTTAGGATCGTTTTAGATTCTAGAAAACATGAATGGTTTTATATGTATCTAATGTAAGGGCCAGGATCTGCAAGGATTGACCCTCTGTGCATTTTCAATGACTAAGGTTCTAGGAGGAGGCTCAGAGGAAGTATAGAGGAGTTGTACTACTGAGAGATGGGATATGGGAGATTTCATGATGTGTAATTATTTTATAGGACGTGAAAGTAGGTTTTATGGTGTGTCATAAATTGGGGTTTTAAAATAAAATAAATAAAAAGTGAGACATGTTTTTCAGCAGAAACTAAACCATGAGTATTACATGACATGAAAGGGGTTTACACATTGTGTAAATCCTCGATATCGTATGTTTTAAATATTTTCATCTTCTTGGGATTGTCAAACCCTTTTACTGTAGTGCCTCTCCCAAATTCTAGGTCACTAGGTGACCACCTCTTCAGCATTTTGGGGATTCCTATGTCAATAATTGATCCCTATATTCCCTCCATAAATCCCTCTTAGATCAAATGTATTTTTTACATTTATTCTTATTATTTATTTGATCTATTTACACCCATTCATATTTTCCATGTGATGGAACTCGATCTCCATGTTTCTAGTGGAGTAATGTTAGTGGTTTGTTAGTGAGTTGGTGGCGTGACATCCTTGGGTGGATGTATTTCTTTGAGAGAGGCGACCGGGGGACAAAACATTGGTTTTATCTTGTGTGAATAATGTTGACACCTTTTTGATGTATTTCATTCAATTACTCTATATTTTTCACATGAAATTACGGAGAAATCATGATTTCTCCCCTAATATTTCAATGAAACTAACCTAATAATTATATAAACTGGATTAAATAATTGGTATCAATCACATGGTGGTGGTGGTGTTTGTACCATGATAAAAAGTTTCCTCTTGCTTTTCTAGATAGTTTCACTACTGAAAAAAGGGTCTATACCCACGGTTTTACAAAAAAACGTTGGTATAGGGTAAATATGGGAACCAATACCCATGGTTTGCCAAAACCATGGGTATAGGTTACCTATACCCACCGTTTTGCTTGAAACCGTGGGTATAGGTTTATTTTGAACACATATACCCATGGTTTTTCAAAACCGTGGGTATATGTGTTTTTTTTTCAAACCCAATACCCACGGTTTGGCCAAACCGTGGGTATAGGCGTTTCCCCGAAAATCTATGCCTATGGTTTTTCAAAACCGTGAAAGTTGGGGTTTTTTTTGAAGACCTATACCTATGGTTTTGGAGAACCGTGGGTATAGATTTCCCGCATTTTGGCGGGGAAAAAACTTATGTGGGACGATAAAAAAATTTGGCAGGAACATTCTATTTATTAATATTATTAAGAAAATACAAAGATAAAAATTAAAATTATCTATAGCTTAGTTGGTCTGGTTTTTAATATAGTCAGCGCCATCCCGGGTTCGAATTCTAGTGGATTTTTTTTCAACTAATTTATTTTGATAAATATAAGTAAAAAGACATACGCATATAAAATAAAAACGTTAGCAGGTTAGTAGGTAAAGTGCGGATTTGAAGACCGATAGGTTGGGTGTTTGATTCTCGGTGTTCTGTTTTTTATATAAAAGGATATATTAATATAATGAAAGTAATAAATATATTAATACCAGTAGAAGCATTGGCTTGGTTGGTACAAGATCTCGCTGTTAAGCATTGAGGGCAGGGTTCAAACCTTACTGAACACAATTTTTTTAAAATGAATTGAATAAATTCCCCACAGTTTGAAAACCATGGTGCAGGTGCCATTCCACACTGTACAGCGTGGTGTTGGTGTGTGACACACCTATACCCACTGTTCTACCAAACCATGGGTGTAGGTCAAGACCCCTATACCGATGTCGTTCCAGCCCATGGTTCCCAAAACCGTGGGTATAGCCTATACCCACAGTTTTGGGGGATATACCCATGGTTTTGAACTGTGGGTATAGGCCCTTTTTTCAGTAGTGTTTGATATATATGTTGTGCTTTTTGTGCACAGTTTAGCATGTGAAATTGGTAAATAATGTAAATCTGAAATTAATTGATTATTAATAGGATAAAATATTAATTAGTTGTGTTTATTGAATCTGGTTGTTGTTGTAATTTGAGGTTAATAAAATTTATGAAAGTATGAATGTTTAATTAAATTGGGTAATGAACATGAATCATGATGATTCTTATTGATAAAAGAATTAAATTCATGATAAAAAAATTGTTTTAATAATTTTTGAGAGCTGTGAAAACTTGTTGCTTAGGTTTCCTATATTTGGAACCTATGGTAATAAATCAGTTAATTAAATATGGAATAAAAATAGGTTCTGTGATAAACGATAATTCCTTTAAAGGGCCTCCATTTCCCATTTTCTTGTATAGTCTGAGTGGATTATTCTTTGGAACCAAGGGAGATCATTGTGTGTAAAGGCTGGGTGCCTTGTTTTAGGGCCAAGAGCCCAATTACGTGGTTTGTTTCTTGATTATTGTGATGTGATGTTAACCTGGGATGGCTGATCCTAGAGTGATGTTGTGGTATGTTGGTAAGGGAGGCCAAGATGTGATGTGAGACTGGGATGGTTGTGCCTAGAGGGCAATTTTGGTATGAGGGGTGAGGAATCTTGGTTGTTTTTGTAGTAGTTGATGCCTAGAGTAGTGAGATGAATTGGTATATGAATTTGGGTTTCTAGGGGAACCCTGGAGATAATATAAAAGGTTGAATCTATTCTTACCCATTGATATAAGATATGGATTCTTGTTTGAATCTACTTTTTGGATGATGACCAGATTGTTTTTTTATTTTCATTCATTTCCCAACTACTAGAGGATGGATTTACTTGGTTGTATTCCCTATTTGGAATATTTGGATGTTTTACTAGAGTACATGGTAATATGGTATGTAATAATGTTAATAAATAATTAATTTTTTAACACATGGTGTTGGAGCTTGCTGGGATTCAATGCTAAGGTTAAGTTCTAATAAGTTGTGGATTCAGTTTGGTTATGCCTAGAGGGCATGAAAATTTGTTTTAATGATAATGTGAAGTAATTTGGGAAATGAAAATAGTTAATTAATGGGTAATAATTAATTAATTTAAATTAAAAATGATGAAAAGGGTAATTAAATAACTTAATGTATCTTTTTAAATGGTTGTCTTCTTAGAGGATATCTGGTTTTAACAGAGGCTGTCATGAGTTTGAGAGATGTTAGTTGTAATTGAGTTTGATAGTAGTTTATTCCCATATTGTGGTTGTGAGACAAATTATATCATGTACATTTTGTGTTTCTACACACTAATCCACCCTTTTGGTTAGGGAAACTAACACCCTAGGGATTCTAAGCCCTGGAGGTATTTTTTCCAACATCCCAATGGGAGGATGGATGGATGGTTGCCCCATTGGCCCAACTCTCTTCTCCTAGTAGTCACTTTTACTGTTATGCACGATGATTTTTTTCTCCCTTACTTGTGTGTAGATGAATGTAATGGCTTGTTATTGTTTCACACACATGTATTCAATATATAGCTTCCTAAGGATTACTATAAGTATAATGTGTGTATGATAAGATAGCTTGAGGTTCCTTACTCGGTGTATGGTCTTAATGCATTGAGGTATAATACCTGATGTATCATAGATGTTATGTGGACTGTACTGGATCCCAGAAACTATCTGGGAACTTTTGGTTACATGTAAGTGGTGGTTTCTTCCATGAGGTGTATGTTCTAGTGCTTTTCCCAGGTTTCTACAAGCTAGCCTTTTTACAGTGAGATGCTCATAGAGTGTGATGTCGGGGTAGAGCAGAATATTAGTGGGTAAGTAGTAGTGGGGTACCCTTTATATTTATTATTATATTATATATTATTTTATGAGATACTTGGTGATAGTATCCATGGCGAGGTTTGGAATTTTGTATACCTATTTAGGCGACGAGTTAGTTTCACTTGTTGTTATCTGATCTTTAGCATGCTTTCTTTACCTTTTTCACAAGATGATTTGGGGAGGATCATACTAAGTATACAATTATACTCACCCTATGTTTATATAATATGTTTTTTTGGGTCATTTAGTAATGGTTGGAGATCAGGTTTCTTACTAATAGCTTGTGGTTTTGTAGGAGATGCTTGGGAATCATAGTTGTTGTCGTCTTCTCTTTTATTTTGGTATTTTTACTTTTCCTTTTAGTTGTAGTAGTTATTACATGTCATTACATATGTGAACATGGGTTATATTTTATATTTGAGTCTGAGCATCAGTTGATTGGGATCTATCTTATATCTCTCTTTTGCATGTGTTATCTTAGAGGGTAATTCCTCTCGTCTGCGTGTTTACTATACTCACATTGCTAGTCGCCAACCTAAGGCCTACTAGAGGTGGGACTTAGGCATCATTATCTCTCTTCTCTCTTTTACATATCAAGAGGAATACACCCTATGGGGTGGGGGTCGTTACATTAATGGTAATAAGTATATATTTTTTGTTTATATATGATGTAATAATGATTCAATAAAGGTGAATTGTAATTTAAATTTCTTTCATTCCGTATTTTGAAAAGATAAAATGAGGTTCATGTGTATGTATAACATATTGTCTCCATGAACAGTATAATCATTTCATTATCCCCAACATTAAAAAGTTATTACAAAAAATTATTCTAATGAATAAATATTATATCTATAAAATTAATTTCATTCTTGATGTGATGAAACTACAACCTCTTCCCAAGAATGGAAATATTCGCAATGAAACATACATGAGAAAACTAACCAGTTAACACCAGAAACAATGATAATAATGATTTTTTGTTGAGAAATGGATGATAATTTGTAATAAGTAGATAATACGTGATATTATAAATATGAATATGGTTATAATATAATTTAATAACAATTTTAATACCCTTATATAGGAGGTTAAAACATGTTCAACATAGTGGAAGTGAGGCATAAGGGGTTTCTTAACTAAATTTTCATTCATTGGGTTACACTTCAACATAGTTAACTATATTATGTCATGACTATCTATAAATGGAATATAATTTTATTATTTTTTACTTCAATATTTTTATATTTTTCATATATAATCACTTCATTGATTAATTATCACTTCAATGATATGATTTTTAAGGGATTTCATCTTGATTTCTACTCTATTAAGACTTATAGGATATTATGAACTTATTTACTATTAGATGGTGTATAAACTAAAAATTTAATTTATTTAAGAAAAATAAATATTTATTCATGAGGATTAATGTTTAAATTCAATTTTACACTTTCAAGTGGTTATAATTTAAAATTTACCAACAAGGCAAGAATTTATTTTTCATTATCTTTTATCTATGATTTCTTGTATACTTGGTTGATGGAATATTATAATACATCCTTCATTAACTCTATATATCTTCATATCTTATGGATATTTAAGGAGAATAAATGTTTTCAACTAATTTTTCAAGTCTTTGTAACTTGAATCAAGAAAATAAATATTTAAAATAACATTTTATGTATTTATTTTTTTATTGGGTATATTTTTCTTCCATGTCCATACTTTCCAAATTTGTTCTAAAAAGTACTTTTTATTCAATAAAATGATTTATTATTTAAAGGATGTGTTAAAATTTAAATTTTATATGGTTTTAACAGATTATTTTTTAGGTTTTTGAAAATGGTTATCTTTAACATTCTTTTAAAAAAAATAAATGGAATAATTATTTTTAATGGATATGTTATCAATGGACTTTCCCACCACCATAACCATTTTATGATATTTATTAGATCATATAAGTTTTACATTTTATTTCAAATAAAAAATTTAAATGAATACTTATTTTAATGTTTCTCATACATTTGATTTTATTCCCAAAAAGACATGAATTCTTTAGAAAAATAGTATTTATGCTGAATTGATAGTTATCTTTTATATCTTATTAATATTTTGGTTATTAAAATTTTCTTGAAAAATTCACTTTCTTGTGAAAATATTTCATTGGACATGCCTTTTTCTATTAAATATCCATATTTTTTGTATCAATAATATGCTTATTTTCTAAACTCCATGCCATTTCAACATATGTTGTTTTACTATGAATGTTATTTTATTAACTATGAAAATCATGATATTATTTATTCTTCACATAATATGGATATTTATTGATAAGTTATTATATTTATGAAATATATTAATCATTAAATATATAAGGAATTCATTAGACCTAGTAAGTGATTGGGGGCCCCATTAGAGCCCCTCAATGCATTTGTAGGTCTGATGGGACAAAATAGTTTTGGTATTTGGCATATGCCTTACATGTTTATTTATGCTTTATTTTTAAAATGCCTCAACGGTAAGTTTTAAATTTCCTACATTACCATTTCATTCATTAAAAAATCAGTTAATGATTTTCATGGGTTTATTTGAATAGTAACGATATCCAATAAAAAGTTTCAAGATCATTGGATTATTTATATAGTAATATTTAATCACAATTTATTCCTATTATATTATTCTTCATGTGTAATTTATTGATTAAATTTAATGTGTTTTTAGTTATTTTTGTTTCCATATTATTTTTTTCTGATTTACTCATGACGGTTTCCACTTTATGTAACCCTTACTGAGAATCTGAGGTCCCCATTATTTTTTTATCTTTACATTTGATATGAAGGAGGAATCACTGAGTGAGTTCAACGATGAAGAAATTTTACTGATACTATGTTTTATATTTTATTCAAAATGTAAAAATATGAATTAAATATGTATCTTGTTCTTTAAAACTACTAAATTTTTCAGTAATTTGGGATGTAATCGATTATATCTAATGATAATGTAACAAAATATTCACCAGATATGGGATTAGAGTTGGGGTTGTTATGGTTGTCATTATATGAATTTTAATAGAAAGCTTGGGAACTAGACTATGAAAAATGGATACCATGTTGGTAATTAGGATATTTATATTTGATAAATAGTTCCCTTTTATTTTTTTCATTATAGATACCAACTATAGTAAATATTTCTCACCTTAGTAAGGGTAAAATGGGTAAACCATTAAATAAGGTCAACAAATTAACCCAAATATTTCATTAATTTAATTGGATGGGTTAATTTGACCACATCCATACCAAATTCAAATGTATGTCATTTTTTCCATTTTCCCTTCATAGTTTCATTTATATTATTTAAGTAAATAAAATTCCAAAACGTGACTCTCTAGACATTAATATCTTTAAAAAAAATTACATATGGATAAAAAAGGATAATTTTTTTTATAAACATATTTTTGGATGATTAAATAATTTTTTTATCATAGTAGTTTATTTTTAATTTTTAGTTATTAAATAATTTCTTAAATTCTTAGACAATGCCAACATAGTGATTGGTAAAGTAGTAGAGAATCATGTAAATGATTTTAAGAATTATAAAAGTAATATTTTTTGTTTTTATTATAGTGTGAAATGAATTTTATAGATAAATATAACATATTGTGGATTTTTAAAGGTTTATATTCAAATTAAATTACTACTGTAATGCCTAAACAGTCAAAATGAATCATTTTTAAAATTAAATTAATTATATTTTATGGAATATATTATTTTTATTAAATTATTTAAAAATAATAAAAATAGTAAAATAGTAAAATTAGGATAATAAATTGTTTAAAACATCTTCCCTTGGATATTTATGATCCAATTTTTACCTTATCAATAATATTACAACCCTTTAATATTTAAAAAGTTATTACAGTGGTTAAGGTCAAAACAGATTTGTCAAGGGTTAATCTAAAATGATAAGGGTTAAAATGACCTAAAACAATTCTTAAAACTCATTGTATTTTTTTATTTATACATTATCTTTATCACCTTATAAAATGAACTATTTTGAAGGAATTTTTCAATGAAAGTGACTTAATAATATTTTAAAACATTAAAAAAATAAAAGTCTGCAACTCAAGTCAGTTATAAAAGGTCACCACATCCCATCACTTATTAACCTCTCTTAAGAAATTTATCTTACAAAAAACCTAAATATATATCTATAAAACAATAATATACACATTATATATGTTTTTTCATCCCAAAATACCAACCCTAGGGTCCTTAATAAGGGATATAAAGGATGTGTACAGAACAAGAGGCAATCATCTTTAACAACTCTTTTAAATTTAATTCTTCTTTTAATTACACCAAATATATTGTAATGATAATAAAATAATAACTCTATTATTATAAATGTATTTATATTTTATTATTATTCTGGGGAAACCATTTTAAATCACTTTTCTATCTTAGATGAATCTAAACCCTCTCTCATGTGTACGCGTAACGGACCATCTCTATGTAGTAGTGTAATTCGTTTCTCAACACCATATTACTTGGATGGTTATAATGATGTAAATAATAAGTATATATGATATTTATGACATTATAATGGTTATGTAAATATATTATATAATTTAAATTCTCACATTTATATGCATTATAATATTTTAACATCACCTCTGTGTACGTGTAGACTACCACCTACACGAAGTGATGCGTTTTTTTCATTTTAACTCTAATGGATGGTTATAAACTTATATATAATGAATTTATATGATATATATGATTTTATAATCATTCTATAAAGGTACATTATTATTAAAATTTATTTCCTTCCATCCATTGAAAAGTGAAAATAGTGTGCATGCAAATGTACGACCAACCATCTCCATGAATGGCATATTTTTTTCTATCTCCAAAATTAAAGAGTGATTCTAAAAAAGGATAAAATTAAATAATATTATATCTAAAATATTAATATAATTATTCAGATTATGAAGATATAAAGTCTTTATAGGAACTATTGCATCTGTGATGAGTCATACATGAGAACACTAAGAAAATAGGCACCATAAACAATGATAATAATGAATGATTGTTGAAAACCTATGATAAAATGCTATAAGTTTATTTTATAAGATATTATAAATATGAATATAGTTCAATATTAAATTTATAACCATTTTAAAAAACATTATACATTAATTGATTTCATTTAAATCAAAGTTGAAGTGTGTGGTAAGGGGTTTCAAAACTGAATTTCCATTCATGGGTTATTGTACTACTTCAATGACTATGTTATTCTATGATTGTGTATAAAATGAAATTTTATTGTACTTTTAACAATCCAAACCCAACTACCCAGAGTCGGTGAATTATTACATAACATTGGCATGATCACAAGAAAGATCAAGTCTTGAAAGACCGATTAGTTTAGTAGCCTTGGAATAACTAGATACATTAATAAAGTTTACATTACATCATAAACTGAAAACAAAAACAACATAGTCTCCATAGTCCACACTCATACTATCCATGCAGGTCATTAATAATTTACTTCTTAACAATCATGGGAAAAATAAAACATTGAAAGGGGTGATCTTAGATGCTCAGTAAGGATAATAATATAGCAGAAGCTTTCATAGATAAGCATAAACACTTAAGGTAATTTATAATTAAAACAAAAGCCTTTTAAACTTTAACTTCAACATAAAATGGAAAATATAAAGTGAAATTATGTCATTTACTTAATTACATGGATACTCTATTAGTCGAATAATCACATGCAATATCAATAACCACTTTCATAATGATGGAATGCATAATGCCAGACTATCATAACCACATAGCCAAGTCCTCGTGCCAAGACTACAAATAAGATTCTGTCAAGGCCTTGTTCCAAGACACTAGTTTGTCTCATGAGAACTACCGATGCATCTAGGAGCTATAGCGGGCTCCACCCGTCAGTTATTAAGTCCAATGAATTCCTCATGTGAACATGTTTAAACATAACATAAACATTTGTATTAAAACTAGAATATGAAATGTCAATAATTTAACCATAAACCATGAATCGTATAAAAATAGTGCATCCACAGTCAAACATAACTCATTCAATACAATATGTAAGATTGTATTGTACCTCAATCGATAATAATGAATGATATTGACAAAGATGAAAATAACCATCAAAACCATTTGAGAGAAATATCCCCCTTTTCTTGAAAACATTTAAGAGTCACACTATTTATCAAGAAGCCATTTAAAAATAGATTCTTGAATCAAAGTGTCCCATACCACTTTGAAACTTTTAAAAAGAGTTTTAATTTTAAAACTTTAATGTTCATATAAATAAATCCTTAAAACCATTTTTTTGAAACATGGACATTAATGAGAAAGATTTAGAAGAATAAGTCTTTAAAACATTTAAAAATGGTATTTTAGTTAGAGTTTCTATCCAAAAGAGAGACACTTGAATACAAATTATTGAGGTAATCAAGACATTTTAATATCATGAGAATAAAGGAATTCATGATATACTATGTCAAAGTACATTATATACACCACATAAAAGTGATTTGGTGTATAACAACAAAGAAGTATCAATGGAATGTAAATTGAGATGAAATCTCTCATAAGGCCGTATCCTTAGGTTAAGGATAAATCAATGACATAGTTATGTGTGAAAAATATAAATACACTAAATATGATTGGATATTTAGTGTAAAAAAATCAAATGACATTCACACATAATATTGTAAAAACAACACCAATGAATTGGATGTTTAACTCAACAAATGGAGAATGAGTTAAAATTACTCTTATCAAATTCATATCGATGACTTGAGAAATTATCAATGGAGTTATTATGTGTATCAAAAGTATATCCACAGGAAGGGGAGTTGAAATTATGACATAATCAAATGAATAGTGATTCCACACATAATCTTGGAGTAATATAATCAATGAAATATGCGTAAAGCGAAATGAGTGGAAATTGAAATTTCAAATTCCCTTATCGATTAGGTAACTTAGGAAACATAAACCCATGAAAAAAGGATCATAACATGATGATGAAAATATCAATAAATTAAATTATATTACACAATGAATACAATCATGGGCAGTACACACACCACATGCAATAAATAAGTGGTGAATAATGGAATTCTCACGGAATTAAAAGTGAGATTGGAAACCCCTTACTTTGTACTTTTTCCTTGGTCAACGGTAGGTTAACCTCTTGTATAATGGTGAAATAATTATTATTAAATTATTCAATAATAATATACATTAATATTATATCATATATGATCTTTTAACATTTCTTTGTTAATAATATCTTAGAATTATCGTCGTTTCAAGTGTTAACTTACTCGTTTTCTTTTATATGTTTTGTTACGTAAGTCGTGGTTGTCATGGATAGGTTGTATCTTATTCATATCCAGAATTATACCATGTACTTAAACATTATTTTTAAATCATAAAATGATAATTATACTTGAATGGATACAATAGAGAATGAATCTCATCGCGTTCGTGGAGACGGTAGTCCGTACGTACGCACGAGCGACAATATCATTCTTTTGATATTAAAATAATATATAATTGGATGGTATATCATAAATACAGAATAATTATCATGTTATATTTAATATTTACATGAATTAAACATCATTATTATACCCATCCAAATAATAATTTATTGAATAACAATTACACCACGACGTGGAGACGGTAAGCCGTATGTACGTACGTATGGTGACATGTTATTCAAAGGGTGGATAGAATACTGAATATGGTTGTACCATATTTATAATAATATTACAGTATATAGGAGATACTGGATTAATTATTTTAGAATATAAATAACAAATAAAGAAGAAGTGGAAGAAGAAAGGAACTTGAAAAAGGGTGGTGAAATCATTACCTCTTCTTCGGGTTCTTCCTTTTGATTTGATCAAAAGGGCTCCTTAGGTTGGATTTCTGATCAAAATAAGGACTCTAGGTTGTATTGAGGGAAGTTTATAGATTACTTGGGCAGGGGTTGGCCGAACCAAAATGCTTTGAAGGTGTGAAGTAATGGGAAGGGGGAGTTCCCTTTTATAAGAGGGGTGAGGGGCACCATTGGAAAAGCTAGAAATATTATTTTATAATAAATTCATATTCGGTTTCTAGTGGCTCCAAAGTGGATTATTTAAAGTTTAAGGTGTGTATGGGTCTAAAACCACTCAAAAAATATAATTTAGACAGCTTTGGGTCATTATATTAACCTTATCTTTAAGTATTAACTCTTAGTTAATTAGTTTCACTTTTACAATGTCTCTTTGTATTTTTATATTATATGCCTAATAAACTTACTATATACATCCAAGAGACCCCAAAGTGTTCTATTAATGATAAAAATATCATGATATAAGTCTCTTGGCCGAACCTTAGATTTTTAGGAATTTAATATCAATTAATAATATAATATTTGTTTTAAAAACTCTTTTATGTCAATCTTGAAACTATTCAATAATTGATTTTTTTAAAACTCATAACAGAATGATTAATTCAAAAAAAGTTAATTAAATCAATAATAAAATGTCATATTAACCTATAAAATTAGTTTAATACATAAAAAGTCTCAAATTATATTTATTTGGGTATTTATAATATCAATTATTCTAATTTTTCACTATTATGGTAATTACTGCATCACCATTGTGTCATAAATAAATTTAATTATTTAATGTCTAAAAATTATAAATAAAATATCATTATGTAGGAAATCCTTTTATATTTATAATTAATATTTATAGTCTAAAATCCAACATATATAACCCTATGTAACAATTGTTTTGCTAAAAGATATATGCTAGTGTCATTTTTGTATTCATTTTAACTTAATTAAATTAAAGTGTCCCTATCACTTACAACTGGATCCATGGGGTCCCAAAATCGACCCAAAGATGCTCATGGTAGTCCATGTATCAACCAATAGTGTTAAGACACGTTTTAGGGTAATTTAGAATTATTATAATATTATTTTTTAACCCTTATTTACTAGATTTACCCTTTAACCACGGTAAATAAAATATTTACCGAAGTAATTATTCAAAATGTCTAAAAATAAAAGTTACCTATTTAAACAATTTGAACATCCTGATTCTAAATATGGAATACATTTTTACAAATTCAAAACACATAAGTGGCAGAAATTAATTTAAAATGAATTCCCGTTGTTAAAACAAAAAGCGTGTTTTTAAGAGATAATAACCATCAAAAGATTGGCACTTGTTTATGTCTGGTTTAATTGTGAAATTATGTCCAATGAAAAAAATTGAATTAAATGGTAAAAATATATTATAAATATACTTTAAATCCACTCAAATTCATAATTTATCAATATTAATTAATTCAATTAAAAAAGTTGTTTTTAATTAAAATTTAGTAATTTTCACTATAATCAAAATATGAAAGTTATCTGAAAAGTGCCAAAATTTCACCCTAAGATAATTTATATATTCTAAATCCAAATATGAAGTCCATTTTGAGAGATAGAATTTATAAAATTTCAAAAATGAGGTATTACTATTCATAACGGCTAGTTTGATTGGTTTTGGTGTGTTAGAATCTCGAAGTTGCGTACAATGCACGTCATTGCATTATTCAAAGGGAAACGTGCTGTGGAAGATTGGGGTGTTACATTCTCCCCACCTTCAATAAATTGCGTCCTCGCAATTTTTTTTTAAAATTGGTCTTGAGACTATAATGGAAAGTCCCACATCGGAAAAAGAGTCAATAAAACTATCACTTTAAAAGAAAGGAAAGGAGGTATAAGGGTCACCCAAGATAACCCATACTAGGATTCCATGTAGGAAAACATGTATATGGACAATAAACTAAGTGTTCAGTTCTGATGGAGAGGGATAGAAAACATGATCAAGATAAAGTTAACAATAAGAAAATCACAAACTTGTGTTGGGACAAACGGTCCTTAGTCTCCCAGTAGGAAATGCAAATGGACAACATTTTTTTTGTTTTAAGTTACATTACATAAGGACGAGGAATTAATTTATGATATTGACTAAGAACATAAAGAGATATGATTAATTTTTAAGTACAGTTTCATTATTTAATAACTCATTACCACTAACACATTTTTTTGAACAATGAGTATTCAAGAAGACTTTATCACAATGAAAGAGCTAGAATAAACTTCTATAGAAAAACATGATCCATGTTGGATAAACTATATATTTAACTTGTCTTTAGAGATTAATCGAAACTAAAATGGTTAGTATAATATCTTATGACCCCCCAAATGGATATTCCATTAGAGAAAAAAAACACTAATCTTAATTTCTAAAATTAAACCATCAATAATCCAAAGTTAAGTAAATACCATTCTATAATCAATTGTCCTTCAAATACTTCAATATAATACAAACTAATAGTGAAACTCAAAACTTATAAGAATGTAGTCTTCCACGTTAAATTGTATCTCTAAATGACATTAATTAGTCTTAAAGTCAAATACTTAAAAGTAATTAACCTAATCATTTTCATAAAAAACCCAAATCACTATAAATACACAATAAAAACATAGATAAAAATCCACCATTACTCCTCAAATGAAATCCCATACTATTCTATTTTCCTTGGGCATATAGTGTTCACAACAAAGTGAACAACTTCCAAAATAACATCTATCACTTAATCACCAAATCATTTTCCTATACTAATGGTATTCATTTGATAAGACATAAGATCCCAAATCAAATTATTATTGATCAATAAATTAATTTAACTAAAAATAATAGTCACACTAACCAGGGACTTCACGTAGTCCAGTGGTAGGCAATAAATCCCAATTGCACTTTGGCTGTGGGTTCGATTCCCACAGCTTTGTCTGACGCGACGGGTTGTCACACGGTCTACGCGTTGTCCTTTTCCAAAAAGTATATTTTATAACATTACCAAAATGAGATAAATTCCTCAAAATACCATAACATAATTTAACCACAAATGTTATATCATACCTTGCATTTTCTTCCCAAATTATAATAACATATAATTATCTCAAACCCCAATGATCATATAAAACCAAATGGTTATTTATACCTATATCCACAAGAGAAGAGATAATTATTCCTCAAATATCATTCTCACATGGAAAATTGCGGGGTTGCAAGTACAAGAGAAAATTATTCCAATGTAAACCCATCAATAAGGAGCACTAATACTTTTTAAACATTTCTCCAACCATTTATTTCCACATAGCTTCTTCTTTGACCAAGAAAATATCCTATATAATAGGGAATTCACTTGGGTAATTTCCAGGTCCCCTACATTTATGGAAAATGACTATAAATGCACTCTTGTGACCATTTTTATCTTCTTACATAGTACTATTCATTTTTCTTCTGCAATTCTTCACTTTATGTCCTTCCTTCTGGCATGTAAAGAATTTATTTGTCCCATTGAGATACATTCCTGGGTGTCTCCTTCTACATTTCCTGCATGATGGAAATTGAGGATTCCTTTCTCCATGGTCTCCACTGCTGGAGCTCTTATCATTCATCACCTTTATCTTCTTTGTTGAGTCCGGGAATTGGTTAATATATATATTGTTGATCATATTTTTGGAAAATTGATTTGGCATAAAGATGATATCTTTTATTCCTATCAACATTCCATTTTTTTGCTCATTGCCACCATTGTTCCCACCTTGTACATCATTCTCAAAGTCCCTATGACTTCCTTGGAATCCAGCCATTGACTAAAACCAGAAAGCATTGTGTGAGTAAAAGTAGTCATAAAATCATTTAGAGATTAACATGTCACCATATTCTCAATTTGAAACACATTAGGATTAACCAAGGTCATTTAATCTCATCTTATATATTTAATACATCGAATTGGTTAGTAAAGAAAATGTAAATTATCCTAAGCATATCCCCTGGGAGTGTCGTAACTAAGAGTGCTGCAAGGCCCGTTGTCGTGCACCAGTTCCCGTTCGAGTCTAGCTCAAAGCGGTGTTTTCGTGTTTTTACCCCTAGGTACATCTGTGCCAGAGTTGCCTCTACCTGCTCGTATCCAGACAGGGATGTATTGCATGGAAAACTCACAAAATATCTGCAATACCAAAATTGTAGGAAGTTCTTCTATACTAATCCTCAAAGTTCATATTAGCTCTACGTTCTCTAATCAGAGTTTATCTAAATTTAGCTCCCAAGGTTTGTACTAAACTTCCTCTGATACCAACTGTAACGCCCCGACCCCAGTTACCCAGAGTCGGTGAATTACTACATAACATTGGCATGATCACAAGAAAGATCAAGTCTCGAAAGACCGATTAGTTTAGTAGCCTTGGAATAACTAGATACATTAATAAAGTTTACGTTACATCATAAACTGAAAACAACAATAACATAGTCTCTATAGTCCACACTCATACTATCCCTGCAGGTTATTCATAATTTACTTCTTCACAATCCTGGGAAAAATAAAACATTGAAAGGGGTGATCTTAGATTCTCAGTAAGTATAATAATATAGCAGAAGTTTTCATAGATAAGCATAAACACTTTAGGCAATTTATAATTAAAACCAAAGAATTTTAAACTTGAACTTCATCATAAAATGGAAAAGATAAAATGAAATTATGCCATTTACTTAATTACATGGATACTCTACTAGTCGAATAATCACATGCAATATCAATAACCACTTTCATAATGATGGAATGCAAAATGCCAGACTATCATAACCACATAGCCAAGGCCTCGTGCCAAGACTACAAATAATATTTTGTCAAGGCCTTGTGCTAAGACACTAGTTTGTTTCATGAGACCTACCGATGCATCGAGGATCTATAGTGGGCTCCACCGGTCACTTATTAAGTCCAATGCATTCCTCATATGAACATGTTTAAACATAACATAAACATTCGTATTAAAACTAGCATACGAAATGTCAATACTTTAACCACAAACCATGAATGGTATAAAAATAGCACATCCACAGTCAAACATAACTCATTCAACACAATATAAAAGATTTTATTGTACCTCAATCGATAATAATGAATGATATTGACATAGAAGAAAATAACCATCAAAACTATTTGAGAGAAATATCCCCCTTTTCTTGAAAACATTTAAAAGTCACACTATTTGTCAACAAGCTGTTTAAAAATAGATTCTTGAAATAAAGTGTCCCATACCACTTTGAAACTTTTAAAAGGAGTTTTAATTTTAAAACTTTAATGTCTATATAAATAAATCCTTAAAACCATTTTTTTAAAACATGGACATTAATGAGAAAGATTTAGAAGAATAAGTCTTTAAAACATTTAAAAATGGTATCTTAGTTAGAGTTTCTAACCAAAATAGAGACACTTGAATACAAATATTTGAGGTAATAAAATCATTTTAATATCATGAGAATAAAGGAATTCATGATATACTATTTCAAAGTACATTATATACACCACATAAAAGTGATTTGGTGTATAACAACAAAGAAGTCTCAATGGAATGTAAATTGAGATGAAATCTCTCAGAAGGTCATATCCTTAGGTTAAGGATAAATCAACGACATAGTTATGTGTGAAAAATATAAATACACTAAATATGATTGGATATTTAGTGTAAAACGATCAAATGAAATTCACACATAATCTTGTAAAAACAACACCAATGAATTGGATGTTTAACTCAACAAATAGAGAATGAGTTAAAATTACTCTTATCAAATTCATATCGATGACTTGAGAAATTATCAATGGAGTGATTATGTGTATAAAAAGTATATCCACAGGAACGGGAGTGGAAATTATGATATAATCAAATGAATGGTGACTCCACACATAATCTTGGAGTAATATAATCAATGAAATATGCGTAAAGAAAAATGAGTGGAAATTGAACTTTCAAATTCCCTTATCGATTAGGTAACTTACGAAACATACACCCATGAAAGAATAATCATACCATGATGATGTAAATATCCATAAATTAAATTATATTACACAATTAATACATTCATGGGCAGTACACACACCACATGCAATAAATAACTGGTGAATAATGGAATTCTCACGGAATTAAAAGTGAGATAAGAAACCCCTTACTTTGTACTTTTTCCTTGGTCGAAGGTAGTTTAACCTCCGGTATAATAGTGAAATAATTTTTATTACAGTATTAAATAATCATATACATTAATATGATATCATATATGATCTTTTAACATTGCTTTGTTAATAATATTTTAGAATTATCGTCGTTTCAGGTGTTAACTTACTCGTTTTATTTTATATGTTTTGTTACGTAAGCCATGGTTGTCATGGATATGTTGTATCTTATTCATATACAGAATGATATCAAGTCCTTAAAAATTATTTTTAAATCATCAAATGATAATTATACTTGAATGGATACGATAGAGAATGAATCGCATCGCGTTCGTGGAGACGGTAGTCCGTACGTACGCACGAGCGACAATATCATTATTTTGATATTAAATTAATATATAATTGGATGGTATATCATATATACAGAATAATTATCATGTTATATTTATTATTTACATGAATTACACATCATTATTATTCCTATCCAAATAATAATTTAGTGAATAACAATTACACCACGATGTGGAGACGGTAAGCCGTACGTACGCACGTATGGTGACATGTTATTCAAAGGGTGGATAGAATACTGAATATGGTTGTACCATATTTATAATTATATTAAAGTATATAGGAGATACTGGATTAATTATTTTAGAATAGAAATAACAAAGAAAGAAGAAGTGGAAGAAGAAAGGAACCTGAAAAAGGATGGTGAAATCATTACCTCTTCTTCGGGTTCTTCCTTTTGATTTGATCAAAATGGATCCTTAGGTTGGATTTATGATCAAACTAAGGACTATAGGTTGTACTGAGGGAAGTTGAGAGAGTATTTGGGTAGGGTTTGGCCGAACCAAAAGGCTTTGAAGGTGTGAAGTAATGAGAAGGGTGAGTTCCCTTTTATAAGAGGGGTGAGGGGCACCTTTGGAAAAGCTAGAAATATTATTTTATAATAAATTCATATTCGGTTTCTAATGGCTCCAAAGTAGATTATTTAAAGTTTAAGGTGGGTATGGGTCGAAAAACACTCATCCAATATAATTTAGACAGGTTTGGGTCATTATATTAACCTTATCTTTAAGTATTAACTCTTAGTTAATTAGTTTCACTTTTACAATGTCTCTTTGTATTTTTATATTATATGGTTAATAAACTTACTATATACATAAAAGATACCCCAAGTGGTCCATTAATGATACACCTATCATGATATAAGTCTCTTGGCCAAACCTTAGATTTTTAAGAATTTAATATCAATTAATAATATAATATTTGTCTTAAAAACTCTTTTATGTCAATTTGACACTATTCAATATTTGATTTTTGTAAAAATTATAACAGAATGAATACATCAAAAATAATTAATTAAATCAATAATAACATGTCATATTAACCTATAAAATTAGTTTAATTCATAAAAAGTCTCAAATTATATTTATTTGGGTATTTATAATATCAATTATTCTAATTTTTCACTATTATGGTAATTACTGCATCACCATTGTGTCATAAATAAATTAAATTATTTAATGTCGAAAAATTATAAATAAAATATCATTATGTAGTAAATATTTTTAGCTTTATAATTAATATTTATAGTCTAACATCCAATGTAAATACCCGTAAAATTCAAGGGAAATTGTTTCTTAATTTTCTTTGGAATTTTACAAGAACGCGGTTTCTGACGGCACCTGATTCCGAGGCCCGGAGTGCCCGGAATCATTTTCCAAAGTTTGGCTCGGGTACGTTCAGTGAACGAACGAGAGGGAATTTCTAACTTTTGATCTGGTTCATGGAATTGAAATCCGAGGACACCGATGAACTCGCAGCGCCGATATTCGCTTAAGGAGACCTTTTCCGAGGTTGCGTTTTATGCGGAACGAAAGTTAGTTTTGGGAGAAATTATAAGAAGTTAAATAAAAATGTGGAAACACTTTTTATTTTTATTTTGTTGGTTAACTTCTCCCAAAGGGAGTTAAAGGTGGGACCCACATCCACTTAACCTCCCTTGGGAGGATTAAGTGTGGTGGGGCCCACACGAACCCCATCTCCTCATCTTCTCTCAAAACTCCCCTATAACTCCCCTTTTAAATGAACTTGACAACTTAGCTTATTAAATGGGTTGAGTTGTATAATTTTAAAACCTTTGAATTTCAAAAGGTGTGGTTGAGCAAATAAAATAAGACCTTAGATTATTTTATTTGGTTAGAATTCTCTAGCCTCTTGGGAGATTTTGAAGCCTTGTTCTTCTTCTTCTTCAAGCTCGATGAAGAACGTGAAGAACCTTCGAGCTCCGACGAAGAACGCCGCTCCTCTCTTTTTCGTAGCCGGTTGTTTCCGAAGATCGACGACGTCTTCCATGTCAATGAAAGGTAATGCCGCTTCCTCCTCGGACTTCCTTCGTCGGCTTACGATGATTCGCCAACGACGTACCTCTTCGTCAACGGATTTGATGAACGATTACTGCGATGCCCGACCTCCGCGACGTTGTCTTCCGCGGGTCGTTGACGATCATAGATCTTGAAACCAAGGTAGGGGTTGTTGTTGATTATTTTATTTATTATAGTTCTTGGTTCTAGCTTGACAAATGTGAGAATAAATATTTATATGTTATCGTCTAACGATAGGGAGGGGGCCGGACCGCACAAACACGGCCGAATCCCCCCTCCCTTGTTCTTGAATTTTATGATTTTCTTGTGGATGAACGAGATGGCGTGGTGCCGTCGCACCACGCGGAAATTCGCACGGTTTTATTGCGCGACGCCGTCGCGCCGTGCCATGGAAGGATCATCATGAACGCGACGCCATCGCGCCACGTCGAAGAAAACCGAAGGCGTCGCGGCCGGAGCGGGGCCGCAGCGGAGGGGTGCGGTGCCGTCGCACCGCGCCGAATGACGAACACCGCGGCCGATTCCGGGCCGCGGCGAAACGGGAAGACCGGAGGCTAGCCGGGCCGCCGGTGTCGGAAGCCAGAAGGGGGACCGGCCTTGCCGGTCCTGTTGAGGAAGGACCGGCCGGCCATGTCGGGCCGACCGGAAGAGAGGTGCCGGGGGAATTAATTCCCCCGGCTGGCCATTAGAAGGCCCCCCACGTGAGGGGGGGGGGGGGGACCGGTTTCACAAGGGGGGGGGGGGGGGCAGCGCCCCCCCCGTTTTTCCAAACGGCAGGCCCCCATGAAGGGGGGCCGTTGATTGAGAAAAAGGGCGCGACATGATGCCGCGCCGCCAGCTAAAAAGAAGCGGGGGCCTTGCCCCCCGCGCGTGGCACCAAGCGGCGCCAGGCCGCGCCGCCGCCGGTCGGGCCGCTTCGCCGTGCCGGACCGTGCCGCCGGCCGGGTCGGGTCGACCCGGTTCGGGTCGACCTGGTTCGGGCCGACCCAGGGGGGTCGGGCCGGGTCGGCCCGGACCCGGACCCCCCGTTTTCGAAACAACTTCGGTCTTTTGGCCATAACTTGAGCAACGGACCTCCGATTGACGAACCATCAGTGGAAATGTGATCCTTGGATCGAGACGGTCGATTCGGTATATCTCACTCAATGTTTCGGAATACTTTGAGTTCAGCCGGGTTGGTTCGTTCACGAAACCAACCGGGCCTTCGGAGCGGAAACGCTCATATCTTGAGGTACGGACATCCGATTGACGTGCCGTCAGCTTTGTTGTGTTCCTCTTAGTGAGACGGATCTTTTGGCATGCTCCGCCCGAGGTTTGGACGCAGGTGGAGTACGGTTGGGTTGGTTTTGCCTTAAAAACCAACCGGGCCCCTGGGACGAAAAAGCCAATAACTCTCAGACCGGGCGTCCGATCGACGCGCCGTCTGTTGCGTTGAGTTCCTGTTAGCGATACGGAACTTTTGGATACATCAACTCTGGACTTTGTGACAGTTGATGTATCAGCCTCTCGGCTCGTGGAGCGGACCCTCCCGAACGAGCTTGCTGTGTGCGGGAACCCTAGTGCTGGCTACGACTGTGACTACTACTGCTACTGCTACTGCTACTGTGACTGCGACGACGACAGTACAGAGATCCTGTGTGGATTCGACGACGACTATAGCACTCAGCGATCCTACGTGGATCAGTGCTACAGGTCCTGTGTGGGCCCGATCCTGTGTGGGTCCGATCCTGTGTGGGTCTTTGTGCTCAGCGGTCCTGTGTGAACCAGCGCCTACAGGTCCTGTGTGGGCCCGATCCTGTGTGGGTCTTTGCGGGGGTTAGTTACCTATCGATCCTTCGTGGGTCCGACGACTTAGATGGATTAGAGATCATCTTTATCTTCTTTCGAAGAAGTATACCTGTGTGAGCTGAATCCTGTTGCTTTCCTGTGTGGATTGTGTTGTGCTATCCTGTGTGGATTATGTTTTTCTTTCCTGTGTGGAATACGTTTAATTTCCTGTGTGGACTGAGTTGTACTTGGGCTCGGAGGTTGGAGCTTATTGGAATTGATGACTTAGGTATATGTATGGGCATATACCTAAGCAGTGTCGGTTGTTACTTCGTGTTTGTATCTTCCTTTTTTGGTTTATCCTTTGTGGATTTTGGGAGACCTTCGGGGGTCTCGGGGTCCCTACTGAGTAGCTTATACTCACCCATGCACGGGCTATGCCCGCACTACATTGTGCTGGTTACAGACGACGGACAACGTTGATCGTGGTTGAGGCTCACAGAGCAGGACGGTACCTGGAGGTGGACCACTGGGCGGGACGTGCTCGGAGCGGACGGCGGGACCTGAGAAGCAGTGGAGCTATTTGTACCCACCCTTCAGGTGGGATTTCCAGTGGACAGCTTGGAGTAGCGGATTTTACTTTTCAGTTGCTATTTTCCCTTTCAAGTTTTACTTTACTTTCAGTTTGGGTTTGTATACTGGCCCATTTACTTTTCCGTACTTTCAGCTGTACTCTGTTTTTACTTAGTGTTTACTTTTCCGCTTTCTTATTCTGTGGTGCTTGTTTACTTTTCAAAGGAAATGCCTTCCCTTTTTACTGGGATTTACGCCTTGGTGCTAGTCGCCAGCCCCTGGCCTATGGAAGGCGGGCTTGGGGTAGTCACGGCACGGACCCCGAGGGCGGGTCGTGACAAATTGGTATCAGAGGAGTTCGGTTCTACCGCGAACTCGGACATTTTCTATGTGAAGCAATAATGTTTAGCGTATTGAGTGTGGTTATCAGTACAGGGAGTCCAGTGTTGGTGCGGCGGCCGACGTATCCGTACACCAGGACCCTGACTTCTGATTTCCGACTTAATGCACGAAAACATTGATTGCGTGTGTGTTTTAAGTTTTCTTTGTGATTACTTTATATCAGCTCACCAGGTATACTGTTCTGACCATGGCGCACCTGTTTCCTTTTCAGGATGGCCCCATGACGGCAGCCAGCTACGGTTCCGAGAGTCGAGTGTGACGACAGCCCACCGAGCGACGAGGCTTCGGTGCAGGGCCCTTTGTCAGTAGTGGCACCGGCGGTAGCTCTACCCGTCGAGCCACCGATACTTCCAGCACCATCCACTGACGATGCACGTCGCCTCAGCGCACTGCATGAGTTTCAGTGCCAGCAACCACCCAGGTTTCGCGGGGAGACGGATCCCCAGGCAGCCGAGGACTGGATGGAGGCAGTGGTACGTGTGTTTAGGCTAGTGAGGACACCAGCAGACCTCATGGTGATCCTCGCTACGAGCCTACTATACGCAGCAGCAGGACGATGGTGGAGCTTGATGCTCCAGGTGCACGATGAGGCATCTCTTCTTTGGACGGACTTTGAGAGCATCTTCCGCTCAGAGTTCGTCCCAGCCACCCTTCGTGCGGTGCGTATCCAGGAGCTTCTTCAGCTACGGCAGGGCAGCATGACGGTCGCTCAGTACTCGGCGAGATTTACCGATCTCTCGCGCTACTCGACCGACATGGTACGGGACCCATTCTTCTGGGCCCGGACCTTAGAGCAGGGTTTGAGACACGAGATCAGGGCATCACTGATCTCCCTCAGCATACCGACTCAGATAGGAGTACTGGAGCGGGCCCTTTTGATCGAGAGCTTCCTTGCTGAGTCTACACCAGCGCCGAGACCCACCACAGGGCGGCACGTGGCAGAGTTATCTGCAGCAGGCAGTCGACGGATGACTCAGGGGTTTAGGCAGACCAGACCTTCAGGAAGACGACCTCAGGACACTAGCTCAGCAGTGCGGGGCACACAGCGTGGAGCTAGTCTTTCGAGAGGCAGGTAGTGCTACTCGTGCGGCGGGCAGGGCCACATGGCTCGTGACTGCCTGACCCGCCATGCAGAGGAGCAGCAGACGGTTGAGGAACCACCTAGGTAGAGGCAGAGGTTCGACCGTGGCGGTCCACAGGGAGCAGGCTGACGAGGCAGAGGAGCTGGCCGAGCAGCAGGTGGTGGGCGATACTTTGAGGCTCTACCACCACCACCACCAGGAGGTCCACCCTGACCTCAGGGGAGAGCACAGCTTCAGGCAGCTGAAGCTTACGATCATGGAACACCGGAAGCGGGTGGACTAGTGCGGGACTAGCTCCAGGCATAGAGGCCTTTGCCCATAATTACTCTAGCTTCGTAGTTTGTGTTGCCTTGTGTCCTTGTACTTTAAGTTGAAGTAATAAAAGATACTTGCTTTGGTGACTTTTGATTTCTTGTCTTTTGTTTGTTTTTACTAAGAGGTGCCGGTTAAAAACTGTTGACTTGACCCTCACTTGCGAGATTCTTACTGGAGGAAACCCAGTGACCACACACTGATGCCGACAGTGTGACTCAACCCTTGGAGGTGAGAGTAACGATTGGATCTCTTGGTAGCAACGTCGAGGCCTTACGACGTCATCCATGCCATGAATTAACTAATCATGATGGGATTGACTGTATTAGGAAAGGAACGTGGTTCATCCAGGGGATGAGACCGGATTTCACTTTTCGGAAAAGGAGAAATCTTTGCAGCTCTTCCGTACGTTAAGGAGGAAGGGGAAACCCTTCGTGTGGTCAGACAGTTGTCAGCAGAGCTTCCAGGAGCTGAGACAGAGATTGACCAGCGCACCTATCTTGAGGTTGCCTGAGGATGGAGTAGGGTACGTAGTCTACTGCGATGCATTAGGGACCAGACTTGGATGTGTTATGATGCAGGAGCAGGCAGTGATCGCTTATGGATCACGTCAGTTGAGGACGCATGAGAAGAACTACGCTACCCATGACCTGGAGTTAGCAGTAGTGGTCTTCGCTCTGAAGACATGGCGACTTTACCTGATGGGTGAGCTCTTTACAGTCTTTTCTGATCATCAGAGTCTCAGGTATATCTTCTCGTAGAAGGACCTGAACCTGAGACAGCAGCGATGGCTCGAGTTCCTCCAGGACTATGACTTTGAGATAGTTTATACTCCTGGGAAGGAGAACGTAGTAGCCGATGCCCTCAGCAGGAGGACGGGCATTCAGCTACTTCAGGAGGCAACGAAGAAGCTAGCCTCTTTGCAGATATCCTTCGTGGATAGAGATGGAGTAGCCTTCCTCCAGTCTCTCACAGTCACCCCTCCACTACTGCAGCGGGTCAGAGAGGCACAGCGTGAGGACGCTAACTGTGAGACACGGCTTGCACAGATATCCTCGGGACAGGAACCTGATGGTTTCTCCCTTGGAGCAGAGCACTACATCCTTTTCAGAGGACGTACAATGGTACCAGTCGCTTTGCGAGAGGAAGTGCTGAGAGAGTTTCACACTTCTCCTTTGGCGGTACATCCTGGAGTGGCGAAGATGTACTAGGACCTCAAACGACAGCACTGGTGGCCGGGCATGATGAAGGCAGTAGCAGAGTTCGTTTCTCGATGCCTCACCTTCCAGCAGGTGAAGGAAGAGAATCAGGTACCAGCAGGCTTGGTACAGCCCTTGGAGGTCCCGGAGTGGAAGTGGGACGGGATATCTATGGACTTCGTGACTGGACTTCCACGCACTTCCAGAGGTCACGACTCCATCTGGGTGATTGTTGACCGACTCACCAAGTCGGCACACTTCTTACCCATCAGAGATCAGGGCTCAGTGGAGAGCTTGGGACGTCTCTACGTTCAGGAGATTGTGCGGCTCCACGGTGTGCCATAATCTATCGTCTCTGATCACGATGCTCGCTTTACTTCCCGGCTTTGGAAGGGGTTACAGGAGGCGTTCGGGACGCAGCTACGTCTGAGCACAGCCTTTCACCCTCAGACGGATGGTCAGACGGAGAGGACCATTCAGACTCTCGAGGACATGATCTGTGCATGTGTCCTCGACTTTGGTCGCAGCTGGGAGGACCACCTACCCTTGGTGGAGTTTGCGTACAACAACAGCTACCACTCCACCATCGGGATGGCACCGTACGAGGAGTTGTACGGCCGAACTTGTAGATCTCCTTTATGCTGGACAGACCCTGGGGAGTCAGCACTTGTGGGACCAGAGATGGTCCAGGCCAAGATAGAGAAGGTCCAGGTCATCCAGGAGCGGATGAGGATAGATCAGAACTGGCAGAAGTCATACGCTGACAGGAGGCGGAGGCCACTAGAGTTCGAGGATGGCGACCACGTCTTCTTGCGGGTCTCACCTCGACGTGGTATTCAGAGATTTGGCTGAGGCGGCAAGTTATCTCTGCACTTCATCGGACCCTTCCAGGTCCTCAGCAGGATTGGAGAGGTGGCTTATCGCCTGGCTCTACCACCTCAGTTGCACCGGGTGCACGACGTCTTCCACGTATCTCAACTGAGGAGATACGTGCACGACCCGACGCACATCATTGACCATGGGGAGCTTGATGTTGTCGATGGGGAGACTTTTATGGAGGTCTCGGTGGAGATAGAGGATCGACAGGAGTGGGTCCTACGTGGGCGATCGATTCCTCTTGTGCGCATCAGATGGCAGCACGGGAACCTCCAGGAGAGCACTTGGGAGAGGGAGGCTCAGATGCATGCTCAGTACCCTCATTTGTTTCCCTAGTTTTTGTTGTATCTTTACAGGGACATAAAGCCCTGAGGTGGGAGTAATGTAAAGACCCATAAAATTCAAGGGAAATTTTTTCTTAATTTTCTTTGGAATTTTACAAGAACGCGGTTTCTGACGACACCTGATTCCGAGGCCCGGAGTGCCCGGAATCATTTTCCGAAGTTTGGCTTGGGTACGTTCAGTGAACGAACGAGCGGGAATTTCTAACTTTTGATCCGGTGCTCATAATTGAAATCTGAGGACACCGATGAACTCGCAGCGCCGATATTCGCTTAAGGAGACCTTTTCCGAGGTTGCGTTTTATGTGGAATGAAAGTTAGTTTTGGGAGAAATTATAAGAAGTTAAATAAAAATGTGGAAACACTTTTTATTTTTATTTTGTTGGTTAACTTCTCCCAAAGGGAGTTAAAGGTGGGACCCACATCCACTTAACCTCCCTTGGGAGGATTAAGTGTGGTGGGGCCCACACTAACCCCATCTCCTCATCTTCTCTCAAAACTCCCCTATAACTCCCCTTTTAAATGAACTTGACAACTTAGCTTATTAAATGGGTTGAGTTGTATAATTTTCAAACCTTTGAATTTCAAAAGGTTTGGTTGAGTAAATAAAATAAGCCCTTAGCTTATTTTATTTGGTTAGAATTCTCTTTCCTCTTGGGATATTTTGAAGCCTTGTTCTTCTTATTCTTCAAGCTCGACGAAGAACGCGAAGAACCATCGAGCTCTGACGAAGAACGCCGCTCCTCTCTTCTTCGTATCCAGTTGTTTCCGAAGATCGACGACGTCTTCCGTTTCAACGAAAGGGAACACCGCTTCCTCCTCGGACTTCCTTCGTCGTCTTACGAAGATTCGCCAACGACGTACCTCTTTGGACGTAACTCTTCGTCAACGGATTTGACGAACGATTACCGCGACGCCCGACCTCCGCGACGTTGTCTTCCGCGGGTCGTTGACGATCATCGATCTTGAAACCAAGGTAGGGGTTGTTGTTGATTATTTTATTTATTCTCATTCTTGCTTCTAGCTTGAAAAACGTGAGAATAAATATTTATATGTTATCGTCTAACGAGAGGGAGGGGGCCGGACCGCACAAACACGGCCGAATCCCCCCTCCCTTGTTCTTGAATTTTATGATTTTCTTGTGGATGAACGAGATGGCGTGGTGCCGTCGCACCACGCGGAAATTCGCACGGTTTTATTGCATGACTCCGTCGCGCCACGCCGTGGAAGGATCATCATGAACGCGACGCCGTCGCGCCGCGTCGAAGAAAACCGAAGGCGCCGCGGCCGGAGCGGGGCCGCGGCGGAGGGGTGCGGTTCCGTCGCACCGCGCCGGACGACGAATATCGCGGCCGGTTCCGGGCCGCGGCGAAATGGGAAGACCGGCGGCTAGCCGGGCCACCGGTGTCGGAAGCCGGAAGGGGGACCGGCCTTGCCGGTCCCGTTGAGGAAGGATCGGCCGGCCATGTCGGGTCTGCCGGAAGAGAGGTGCCGGGGGAATTAATTCCCCCGGCTGGCCACTAGAAGGCCCCCCACGTGAGGGGGGGGGACAGGTTTCACAAAGGGGGGGGGGGGGGGGGCAGCGCCCCCCCGTTTTTCCAAACGGCAGGCCCCCACGAAGGGGTGCCGTTGATTGACAAAAAGGGCGCGACATGATGTCGTGCCGCCAGCTAAGAAGAAGCGGGGGCCTTGCCCCCCGCGCGTGGCACCAAGCGGCACCAGGCCGCGCCGCCGTGCCGGACCGCGCCGCCACGCCGCCGGCCGGGCAGGGTCAGACCCGGGTCGGGTCGACCCGGTGGAGGGGGGGGGGGGGGGGGGGGTCGGGCCGGGTCGGCCCGGACCCGGACCCCTTGTTTTCGAAACAACTTCGGTCTTTTGGCCATAACTTGAGCCACGGACCTCCGATTGACGAACCGTCAGCGGCAATGCGATCCTTGGATCGAGACGGTCGATTCGGTATATCGCACTCAATGTTTCGGAATACTTTGAATTTGGCCGGGTTGGTTCGTTCACGAAACCAACCGGGCCTTTGGAGCAGAAACGCTCATATCTTGAGCTACAGAAGTCCGATTGACGTGCTGTCAGCTTTGTTGTGTTACTATTAGTGAGACGGATCTTTTGGCCTACTCCGCCCGAGGTTTGGATGCAGGTGGAGTACGGTTGGGTTGGTTTTGCCTTAAAAATCAACCGGCCCCCTGGGACGAAAAAGCCAATAACTCTCAGACCGGGCGTCCGATCGACGCGCCGTCTGTTGCGTTGAGTTCCTGTTAGCGATACGGAACTTTTGGATACATCAAATCTGGACTTTGTGATAGTTGATGTATCACCCTCTCGGCTCGTGGAGCGGACCCTCCCGAACGAGCTTGCTGTGTGCGGGAACCCTAGTGCTGGCTGCGACTGTGACTACTACTGCTACTGCTACTGTGACTGCGACGACGACAGTACAGAGATCCTGTGTGGATTCGACGACGACTACAGCACTCAGCGATCCTACATGGATCAGTGCTATAGGACCTATGTGGGCCCGATCATGTGTGGGTCCGATCCTGTGTGGGTCTTTGCGCTCAGCGGTCCTGTGTGAACCAGTGCCTACAGGTCCTGTGTGGGCCCGATCCGGTGTGGGTCCTTGCGGGGGTTAGTTACCTATCGATCCTTCGTGGGCCCGATGACTTAGATGGATCAGAGATCATCTTTATCGTCTTTCGAAGAAGTATACCTGTGTGAGCTGAATCCTGTTTCTTTCCTGTGTGGATTGTGTTGTGCTATCCTATGTGAATTCCGTTTTACTTTCCTGTGTGGAATACATTTACTTTCCTGTGTGGAATACGTTTACTTTCCTGTGTGGACTGAGTTGTAATTAGGCTCGGAAGTTGGAGAGTATTGGAATTGATGACTTAGGTATATGTATGGGCATATACCTAAGCAGGGTCAGTTGTTACTTCGTGTTTGTATCTTCCTTTTGTGGTTTATCCTTTGTGGATTTTGGGAGACCTTCGGGGGTCTTGGGGTCCCTACTGAGTAGCTTATACTCACCCCTGCACGGGCTATGCCCGCACTACGTTGTGTTGGTTGTAGACGACAGACAGCGTTGATCGTGGTTGAGGCTCGCAGAGCAGGACAGTACCTGGAGGTGGACCACTGGGCGGGACGTGCTCGGAGCGGACGGCGGGACCCGAGGAGCAGTGGAGCTACTTGTACCCACCCTTCAGGTGGGATTTCCAGTGGACAGCTTGGAGTAGCGGCTTTTACTTTTCAGTTTCTGTTTTCCCTTTCGAGTTGTACTTTACTTTCAGTTTGGGTTTGTATACTGGCCCATTTACTTTTCCGCACATTCAGCTGTACTCTGTTTTTACTTAGTGTTTACTTTTCCGCTTGCTTATTCTGTGGTGCTTGTTTACTTTTCAAAGGCAATGCCTTCCTTTTTTACCGGGATTTACGCCTTGGTGCTAGTCGCCAGCCCCTGGCCTATGGAAGGCGGGCTTGGGGTAGTCACGGCACGGACCCCGAGGGCAGGTCGTGACATCCAACATATATAACCCTATTTAACAATTGTTTTCCTAAAAGATATATGCTTGTGTCATTTTTGTATTCATTTTAACTTAATTAAAATAAAGTGTCCCTATCACTTACAAGTGGATCCATGGGGTCCCAAAATCGACGTAGAGATGCCCATGGTCGGCCATGTATCAAGCAATTGGTTTAAGACACGTTTTAGGGTAATTTATTATTATTATAATATTATTTTTTAACCCTTATTTACCAGATTTATCCTTTAACCATGGTAAATAAAATATTTACCGAAGTAATTATTCAAAATGTCTAAAAATAAAAGTTACCTATTTAAAAAAATTTGAACATCCTGATTCTAAATATGGAATACATTTTTACAAATTCAAAACACATAAGTGGCAGTAATTAATTTAAAATGAATTCCCGTTGTTAAAACAAAAAGCGTGTTTTTAAGAGATAATAACCATCAAAAGATTGACACTTGTTTATGTCTGGTTTAATTGTGAAATTATGTCCAATGACAAACATTGAGTTAAATGGTAAAAATATATTATAAATATACTTTAAAACCACTCAAATTCATAATTTATCAATATTAATTATTTCGATTAAAAAAGTTGTTTTTAATTAAAATTTAGTAATTTTCACTATTCATCAAAATATGAAAGTTATCCGAAAAGTTCCAAAATTTCACCCTAGGATAATTTCGATATTATGAATCCAAAAATAAAGTCCATTTTGAGAGATAGAATTTATAAAATTTCAAAAAGTAGGTATTACTATTCATAACAGCTAGTTTGATTGGTTGTGGTGTGTTAGAATCTCGAAGTTGCGTACAATGCACGCCATTGCATTATTCAAAGGGAAACGTACCGTGGAAGCTTGGGGTGTTACATTCTCCCCTCCTTCAATAAATTGCGTCCTCGAATTTTTTTTTTTAAAATTGGGCTTGAGAATATAATGGAAAGTCCCACATCAAAAAAAGAGTCAATAAAACTATCACTTTAAAAGAAAGGAAGAGAGGTATATAGTTAACCCAAGATAAACCATACTAGGATTCCATGTAGGAAAACATGGATATGGACAATAAACTAAGTATTCACTTCTGATGGAGAGGGATAAAAAACATGATCAGGAGAAATTTAACAATAAGAAAATCACAAACTTGTGTTGGGACAAACGGTCCTTAGTCTCCCAGTAGGAAAAGTAAACAGACAACATTTTTTTAAGTTACATTACATAAGGACGAGGAATTAATTTATGATATTGACTAAGAACATAAATAGATATACTTACTTTTTATGTAGACTTTCATTATTTAATAACTTTTTACCACTAACTCATTTTTTTGAACAATGAGTATTCAAGAAGACTTGGTCACAATAAAAGAGCTAGAATAAACTTCTATAGAAAAACATGATCCATGTAGGATAAACTATATATTTAACTTGAATTTAGAGATTAATAAAAACCAAAACGGTTAGTATAATATCTTATGACCCCCCAAATGGATTTTCCATTAGAGAAAAAAACACTAATCTTAATTTCTAAAATTAAACCATCAATACTCCAAAGTTAAGTAAATACCATTCTATAATCAATTGTCCTTCAAATACTTCAATATAATCCAAACTAATATTGAAACTAAAAACTTATAAGAATGTAGTCTTACACGTTAAATTGTATCTCTAAATGACATTAATTACTCTTAAAGTCACATACTTAAAAGTAATTAACCTAATCATTTCCATAAACAACCCAAATCACTATAAATCCACAATAAAAACATAGATAAAAATCCACCATTA